>OU744316.1:45314570-45914570 GCA_916610145.1 Eristalis arbustorum | reverse complement strand
AGAAGCTCTTGGTTGTTTTGAGGGAAAGATTCTGCGTCTGGAGGAGAAGGTTCAAACACGAACTGTGCGGGCTATACAGCGACATGCACCTGGTTAAGCGTGTTCGGCGCCAACGCTTAAGATGGCTAGGTCATGTAGAGCGGATGGACACCACAGCTCCGGCCCGAAGAGTCTTCTACACCGAGCCATTGGAAAAACGTAACAGAGGACGTCCTCGCACGATATGGCGCACACAAGTGGAAAAAGACCTCAACCAACTTGGTGTGCGTAGCTGGAGGCACCTGGCGAAAGATTATCCTGGCTGGAGAGGTATGTTGGTTGAGGCCCAGGTCCTCCCCGGACTGTAGCGTAAATCAAAAAGAAGAAGTTCCTCGTTTTCTACAACATGTTTGATATCGCAGCATTTGCATCTCTCCTAATTTTCAAAAAAGTAAATTGTATGAGTTCAACGAACAAACCCAATTCACGTCGAAAATTTTTGAGTTCGGCGATTGAGCAGTTCATGACCAATCGCTCCGAAAGGAGGATGAACTATACAATGATAATATGCGTGTTTTTCGTTCGAAAAGGCAACAACCAGCGGCAGCCAGACATCAGTGGGCCAGAAATGTTCATACAGAATTGGCAGAGTATATGACAAAATACAAGGTACAAATACAGAGTGATTTTTTAGCTTATTATCTTTTTGGCAACACTGGTTTAAGCAGCTGACTCACGTTTCGTGTTTTGTTTCACTGCCAAACATCTTCAGTTTGGTCTATAATTTAACCATGAATCGTCTTACAAACGAGCAACGCTCGCAAATTATTGAATTTTATTATCAAAATGCATGCTCTATTAAGGAAGTTCATCGCACGCTTCTTTCATTTTATGGTCAGTTTCGACGAAGCTCATTTTTGGCTCAGTGGGTACGTAAATAAGCAGAATTGTCGATTTTGGAGTGAATATCACCCAGAAGCATTGCAAGAGCTCCCAATGTATCCAGAAAAAGTCACAGTTTGGTGCGGTTTATGGGTTGGTGGCATCATTGGACCGTGCTTCTTCAAAGATGATGCGTATCGTAACTGTAAATGGTGACCGCTACCGTGAGATGATATCCCACTTTTTTTTGCCCAAAATGCAAGAGCTTGACTTGCATGACCTGGTGTTTCAACAAGACGGTGCCACATTCCACACAGCACGCGCAATAATGGACTTATTGAGAGGCGAGTTCGGTGAACATTTTATTTCATGTTCGGGACGGGTCAATTGGCCGTCTAGATCGTGCGATTTAACGCCTTTAGACTATTTTTGTGGGGCTATGTTAAAGCTCATGTCTATACCAACAAGTCCTCTTCAAACATTAAATTATATGGACTGTACTATCGATTCACATAAAGATTTCATGCATTTTTCTGAATTTTGTGTTTTTATTTTAAAAAACGTTCCTATTGTTTTTAAAAAATCAAAAATCATATTGTACAGAATTCGATAATTTCACTGAGTTTCATCAATTTTCATGCAAAATGAATGAGGGTCTAGCCAGACCTATTCCATTGATGGGAAAGATTTCAAGCATCCGTTGACAGAAGGGTTATTTCAAGACATTCGATGGAACCGCCTTTGTCAGACGGACGATTAATTCATAATCCAAGTTCATGGACGACTAACTTGGTACACTTGGTCAAACCAAGTATGCCTAAAGAAATACTATTAACAATTGTTTACAGAAATATCCATTACCGAAAAAAAAAATGAAAGCAAAGACCTTAAAGATTTGCACCACAAAAATACAGAAACCCATAGAAAATTTGTAAGAAAATAAAAGAAAGCAACTTCGCCCAGACCAAAGTGAAATCGAAGACGTTTTTGTTGATTCTTTTTGTTTTATTTTTAACATATAAATAAAAGGTTGATTTTTACAAAAGATAGTGATAAAAATGTGTTAAAGTTACCAATATAAATATATAGATATATATGTATGCCTATGTGTATATAAAGAGTTTCCATATAAAACAGCATAAAGTTAGCATTATTAAAAGTAGTATTAAAAGACGTCATTATCAACATTGTACATACATAAATGCTTATGAATACCATTTACCTCTAGCACATTACAATTTAACAATTCAGCTATCTATAACCTAGCGGTGTGTATGCACCTATATACTCGTACGTGTATGAATGGGAATTTGTATACATTTTTGTTTGTTTTTTGATAAAGAAAGACAAAAAGAAATTAAATTAAGTTAATTACGTATACTAAACAACAGCACAGAAGGGAAATACTATTCGTTAAGAGAATGGATCATTGATAGAGTTCCTTTAGTCATAATTAATAATTGGTTAATGTTAAATCAGAAGTTGGGAAATAAAAGAAATGTTAATTTTTTTTCGGTTTTTTTTTGTTTAGTTTTTAAATTAAGGTGAATAGTTTTAGCTTCTAAATACTGCTTCAATTTCATCAAGTGGATTCCTAGAAACATGATAAAAAGTAAAAGAAAAAGATTGTGTGAATGCGAAAAAATTAATTTTGTTGTTTAATTAGAAATCAAAAGGAGAATGATTACAAAGGGAACCGCGGGGAGTAAAAGCGTTAGTTGTGTATGAGAAAAAAAGGGGAGAAGGAAAAGTACATGGAATTCGTGGAGAGAAAAGAAACACTTTCTGCCTTGGGGTGGGGGTTTCGGCTTCATAATCTCAAGTAGCTAATTAGGCCTGAAAGTGGAGTGGATGAGTCTGGTGTGCGTGTGGCTGTTGCTGCCGATTGTGGTGAATTCTGCGGAAATTGAATGTTATGGTTTTTGATGTTAGCGTGAAAAAAAAGAACCACACAAATACGGGAAATGATGTCGGTTTGTGCATAATTACTCAGAGCTATATTTAGCTCTAAAGATGAAATGCGGTTGAAGAAGTTCGGAGAAGGAAATACGTCATCGCTCGGTAACCAAGTACTCAGTGAATACAATCGAAACACAATTTGGCTAATGAAACAGAGCATCGCGTCGGTTTAATTCGTGCTTTTTGAGTTGATTGGAGCTTTTGTTAAATCTGACCCCTATCTCTTGGAGATGGGAACACAGTAGGGAAATCAAACAAATGACACCTGATTAGCAGGTTGACTTGTTACGTTGGATGAAGGTGTACATGTTGTCGGAAAAGTAATTGTTCAGAATGAAGTTGTCTGTGTTGTACTTAAGAATATTCTCTTTGGTGTCTCGATTGAATTATTACCACTGGTCCATATTAGACACGCAATTTGAAACAAAAATGTTTCCCAGCAAAAATATTTCAAAACTGCCTGCGAATACTTTTATAACGTTCTGCTGTACAAGATCAACAGTATTCACCAGTTGCCGCTTGAATCCAACTGAATTTGAAAACTTGGAATGCAGTTGAGTCTGTCATGAACGACGATACGCATTTTTTGTAAATCGGTCGACTACAAAGAAGAAGCAATTGATTCCGTATTCATCATTGTGTCTAGAAAGTGATTCTGGTTACATTCAATAGGCGCTGGCTTACTATGCCCGTGTCGCTAAGTGGGGGTCTCTTACACGACTGACTCTACCTATAATTCGTAACCATGAATAATTGTTTGTACAAAAAGGTGTCTCTTCTTAAGGGATGTCTATAAAGAAAAGTAGTAAGTATTAAGAGGCTGCATTATAAAAGGTGACCTGATTTTTTTTCAAGCTCTCGTTGTGTATTTTTGACAGTCCATGCGTGATCAGTGGCATGTGTCAAAGTCAAGGTCAACACTTTTGGACAGACATATACGAATGAGAGCCGTTTTTTTCTTCATTTACCAACCTGAACGAACCCTGGACCCTGAATTCTCATGCTCGCAGGATGGGTGCCCCATATAATGATTTTTGTAGAAGCTGCATGGATGAAGAGGAGGAAGAAAACACTCATCACCTTCTCTGCTCCTGTAGTGCTCTTGCCAGTCGTAGGTTCCTGCACCTAGGAGCCTATTACTTCAGCGGCCGTAGCGAGCTAAATAGTACCAGCATTGGCCAAATAAATCGCTTCATTAGAAGCACCAACTGGTTCCAGTGTTAGGAGAAGTCAATCCGCGTAGTATCACAATGGACCTACTGCCCTTTAGCAGTCAGCCACTTCAACCTAACCTAACCTGAACGAAGGATTATACAAGAGCACACAGAATACTTTAGATGGGATGGGATAGGTAAAGTAGTGCTCCTTGTATGTCGAATATTACAAGAATGCGTTTATTCGAAATATGCAATACCGGTTTGACTTTAATCCTTATTTACTGATTCAAATGATTTTGCCATCTTAATATCACTTATACAACTTTTGACTTTAATGTCCACATTTGCAGGGCTTCGATTATTCATCTTTATCTACGTCCGATGGAGCTACAGTCCGAGATGCACCTCAACCAACAAGACTTCTCCGATCTTTGCAGCCAGCAGCTGTGAGGTCATAGCATTTGTGTGAAATGCCTTCCAGAGAACTTCTCAGAGAGAACAAAACATCACCCCTATCACGAATTCCATTGTAATCGAAAGTAAGCTACGAACTCCGAAAAATCTATCACAGACTTTATTCGTATTAGGATCATAATGAAAAATCTGCTACAAATTTCTTGAAGGTTGCTTTCACTGAATAAAAATGAAGAGGACAATTTTATGCTCTTCTAAGACAAGTTAATTCCGTCAGAGTTCGTGCTTCCATTCATATTTTGTGATAACAATTGTTTGCAGTACGTATCGGTCGTAATTTTGCTACGAAAGGATTCTGTGATATGTTATTCAAGCCGTTGTTCGATTTTGAACACGATTCGTTACTTTCGTTTCTTCTCTTCTATAGGGGGTGCCATGTAAGGCCAGGATATTCATCACTCACGCAAAGTGGGTTAGAGTTGGTGACGTAGAAGTCAAAGTGTTCATGTATGATGACGAACTCGTTACTTGGACTGAAAGCTGTCATACTTCTTTGGTTGCACATAAACAAAGTACAAAGCTACTGTAACCTATGAAACGAAGTCAAAAGTTATACCGGCATTGGTCGAAATATTGTTATGGCTTCTATCACTGGGTACGGGTTAAAATGTCAGCTCAAGAAAATTGGTGTTTTGAGGACGAACCGATCGAAGTCAAGAGTTTTTTTTTGATGAAGTCCAATATCGAAAAAGAGCACATATTTAAAAGTATGACTTCTTCTTCTTCTTTGATTGGCGCTACAATCCGGGGTGGACCTGGGCCTCAACCAACATGCCTCTTCAGACAGCAAGTGTGACACAGCTGCTAAGACGTCCGTCAGTCTAATGTTCCTTTGGCAACCAACCAGTCGGCACTACTTCAAAATGCAAGGCGTTCAATAATGCCTCTGTTAAAGCATGTCTCTACTGCTACGCAAACTCAATGATTGACTACACATATGGCGAACATTCTGAGATGGTTGACCGACCTTTCTCTAAATGGAGCTATTAACACCCACCAGAAACCAATAATATGCCATCGAATCCGGTCGTCCTGGAAATTTGTAAAAGCAAAAAAATGCCGACTAATGCTCAGGTCGATCCTTAGCCAGCTGCCTGGTTGAGGTCCTTCTCCACTTGAGTGCTCCATCGGCTCCGAGGTCGTTCTCTATTGCGGTGTTAAACTGGTTCGGAGTCGAGGAGGATTGTTGACTGAGATTCAGGTTCACCCCGGACTGTAGCGCCACAAGAATAAGAAGAATGCTCTGGTCGAAGAATGTTGTTTAAAAGAGCCTTCTCAAGATGTATAATCAATAGAACCAATCGCCCTTCAAAAGATGAAGTCAGTACACATGTTGACGTAACATTGAGTTGAGTGGTGTCACAGAAAAAGTTGAAGAAAGTTGATGAATTTGTCTTTTGAAATGACAATGTGTGGCTATGGTTCTCTCTTAAGCTATTAGCCACTAGACTACATCAACTATGGCAACAATTATTGAGCTGCACCTGACATTTCTACTCTTGTCAATGAATCGGATGAATTATACCTATAAACTACTCACATATCACCCATTTTGAACAACGATGATAATAAACATGTGGGTGGTGCTACAGCCCACAGAGGGTCAGAGACTAGCTTCTCACTCACTCGTGTTGTGCGTCCTTGGTTCTTCTAAACAGAAGTACTCTTTGAGCATTGTCACTGACTGGAAAGAAGTGCGGCCGTGAAAAGTATTACTGCCGTACAAAGCAGTGATCGAACCTAGACGTCGAGGTTCAAGTGCATTGGGGTCGACGCATGAACCCACAACGGAACGTGCAACGATGATAGATTGACAATGTTGGTTAAAGGATAGCAGATGTAGATCTACAAGCGAAAACGTTCGTAAAAGGATTACCACACGATATGAATCCAAGAAAGAAATTGCAAAGAGTCACCACATCTCACTTCTGAATTTAAAAAATGCTTTAAACACATTGACGTGTGCCGAATTCCGATGACACCGACATTTTTTTACCACAATAATAAATAGCCAGTCGTGCAATCCACTCATTGTAATTAAAAAAATTAAATATACTAAAAACCAACTGTCAATCGTGTATACATAATCAAACAGCACACAAAAAAAGAGCAACTCCGAAACAAAAAAATAACGCTTGTCAGGATAATGTTGAATTGAATTTTTATTTCCTCAATAAATCCATCAATCTCGCATTCGTGTGCGCAGTTATTTATACTTCAAGTAAACATTTATTGCGACAATTTTATACTGGAAATTCACCATATATCTTGCAGTAACAAATGTTTTCAGCAATCTACGAACTCAATAAAAATTCGTTTGAATCTATGCTTTCCATGCGATGCGATGTGGAGGATCAACGAATCACAACACACAGAGGAGAACACGAAAAAAATAACACAAATCCCCTCATGACTCCACGAACAAGGGTATTAACCACACTGGGTTTTAATTTATGAGTGACTGGAGGCAGAATTTATTACCCGGCAACATACCAGGAAGGACTCACTACGAACATCCGAGCGAGGCATACGACGACCGTACACATGTGCGAGGGTGTAATGCGTTTTTCACAGGCTACAACTAGGACATTCATTCGACGCTTTATTTTTACTTTTTTTCTGTGTTTTTTTTTTCGTTTCGTTTGTTGCCGTTTTTTTTTTGTGTGTGCTTCTTCCTTTATTTGGAGCCCCCCTCATTCCATTGTTTAAGACGTGTAAGCATGGAACCTACACAATGTATGGCTTGCTCTGTCGTTGGCAAACTAGCAAAAAAACGGAGGAGAAGAGAAGAACGCTTTCAATTACCAGAGGAAGTCGGTCGCTTTCATTTGACGACTTTTCGTCGGGGGAAATTGAAAAGCCTTTTATCTAAACGCAGAAATGTTTGACTTGCCAGGCTGTAATCAATTTTACGGGCAATTAATTCGGCACCCCACAAGGCGGTCGCATCCGGCTAAGGTGCCCTCGCGGCCACTCCCACGCACCTAAATATGCACGTTCATCCCTCTAATTAGGGTTAAAGTTCATCAAGCGCAAAATTGGACTTTCGTCGGTTCAATTTCGAATTTTTAATATGCATTTATCTCCTGACACAAACATCGACGTCCGCGCGGTAATAACTGACTGCCAGGACCGCGGACAGATAATTACCGTCACCACCTGGTGGCTGACGGCGGTCGGGGATGTCAGTTAGTTGGAAGTCCAAAATCTCTCGGAAAAAAGTTAAAACACCACAAAACGGTGGCCCGCAAAAAGTTCCCGTGCCAAAGCTCATCATTTACGATAAACACGAGAACGCAATGTTAAGGAACTTATATCTCTTTGTTATCCCCTGAAAAGGGAACGAAAAAAAAATACACAAAACGTGTCCTTGGACTCCAGCCAACAACACCGAAATGAGAAAAACAGACTCAACGCGGAGCGCTGAGCGAAGGAAAAAAAAAACGTGAAGTGTAAGAAAACAAAGTTTTCTCATTTACGCCCCTTCCCGGGGAAAAATTAAATGAAAAGAAATTCAAATGTCTTTCTTCGAAATCGAAATGAAAACCCACAATTCTCAGATAATGTTAATGCGGAATGTAAATTTGTTGTTTTATTAAACTTTCGTGCGGGAGAGCGTACGCAAAAAAACATGTTTTCATCTTCATTCGCTGGGACGTCTCTTGTAGTGAAATCGACGGATGTGTACATCCGCGCGCACACACTGCCCGGAAAAGGGGGGCGGAAATTTAATTTACATTAATTTCATGCTCAGTCAAATGAAAGCGAAAAAAAGTATGAAAGTTACTGCGCTTAACTATTGCTTATCTATTTTATGCGTTCGCGTGGTCCCTCAAAAATTACTTTTCTTCTTATGCTTATTGTGTGTGGTTCGTTGGAATGGAACCATTCCAATTCTATTTGTTTCAATTGTGGGTTTGTTTGAGCGCATGACTTAAAGGTGGGGCACTACTTTGAAACTTTTGCCTGGGGATATTTAATGTAGGTCATGTATTTTGGATAACAGGTTACATTGAACTATCTAAAATACCGATGCATTGTCTGGAAAACAGGCAAAATGTGGGGACAAACGGTGTATTTAACCACAAACATTCAAACAATTCCAACTAAATTCAGGCAACGTCCTAAAAATCAAATCGAGAGCTGGAAGAGAGCTATTTACTTTGCAAAATAAATACCATAGAGCACATGGAGCCTCTGACAGTGGACACTGAGAGTTAAAGGCTATAAGTATAATACTATGCCAAACGTCAGCCATTTTTTTTTAAAGTAAGAGCCACAAGTTCAATTTTGTTTTCCAAATTTCGCGAAGAGATGTACATTCGTGTTACTTTTTTAATCCAGTACGGGGGAAGATAAGACCCCATCTCCGGAATAGAGACCAAGTCATCGCAGATGTAAGGCAGCTTGGTCTTAATGGCTGAAAGCAGCGTGTCCAGGACCGTCTGCTATGGAAGCTGGAATTGCTCAGGCTCGAACTCTCCATGGGTTGCCAGCCGTAAGATATTGCGACGGTCTCAATACTAGACCCCAAATGTCGCAGACCTGATAAGTAAGTAAATTGAAACAGACTGGCAGCTGTAAACACGGAAGGAATTATTTTTTTACAAATCGCTCAGATGATGGATTATCCCATAGTCACGTGGTGGAAGCTTTTACGGTGATTGGAGAACAGACGTAGTAAACCGGATGATAACACAAAACGTTTACTTCCGAGCAAGCAAGAATCATTTCCTGACACACCACTTGGGATAAAACTCACCACCGATAGCTGCAATTCGGGGGTAGTTAGGAGTTTGGATACCGCGGGTAGACGCGAATTCCTAGAAAGGTAGACTGGTAGAAATTCGAAGTAGAACAGTAGAACAGAACCGAACGAGCGGTTTTCACAAGCAATGTGTCTCTCTCGGACCAAAACACTCTTCTAACAGCCTTGTTATATCCCCCGACTGCAGGGCTCTTCGCAACAATAATTCGCATGATTAGTCCTCCGTGCGAGCAAAGTACATTTAAAAGAAGAGCTGAGAAGTAAATTAATGTGGATGAAGGCAAACACCGGTCGACTATGCAGACCTTGCTCAAGTCTGCTCATTTTATGGCGAAAAATGTCAGACTTTTGTGAAGGAGTCTTTTGATGATAAAATCTTCCTTGTTGCCTTCTCGTGTTGTACCCAATGCACATGTCAAAGAGAAGAAGTAACATGAAGGTCACAACTAGAGTCGGACTGAACTTTCGGCTTCGACTTCGACCACTTTCGACTAAAAATAATACATTCGGCTTCGGTCAAATGAGACCGAAGATTTTGCCGAAGCCTAATGTTAAATTTTAGAATTAGGATATTTTTTCTTTATAGGATAAATGAGCAAGTCGCGCCGTGTTTGCTTGGTTTGCAAAATTTACTTGTGCGTTTACAGAAGTACGGGAGATGCTAAAAGCAAACATGTGTTCTTGTTATATTGTTTTCGCAGTGGTGTATTTTAAAATTCGTAATATCATTATATTCGGCTAAGGCTTCGGCCGTAAAATTGGGCTTCGGTGGGACTCTAGTCACAATCTACAGAAAAAATATTTTCAAGAGCGAACGTACTCAAACCCAAGGTGAACAATTTGCCATCAATACGAAACCATAATTGGACATAATGTAAGTATAACAAAGACAGTCAAAGGCAGGGCAATTGCTTCTCTTCATCAACAGCCTTGGCATAACTAAGTGTTCCCAGTGCTGACACTTCCACTCGTGACTTGTGAAGACACTGTTGACCGTCTGGAGATTTTTTGGTGTAAATGGTGTTGTGACCATATAGCAGTGACAGTTGTCCACTTGTTTCAAGAGTTGTCAAAGTCAGCAATGGCACCAGCTATGAAAACATATAGTAAACAAGCGGACAATTACTTGGAAAAAATACTGAATATTGTCATTGAATCACGGCTTCAGTGTGCAATTGTGCGATTTGTTGCGCCGTGTAAAATTTTGAGCGCGAGTACGTTAAGACACTGACGGCCCAAATATTCCAGAAGGAGACTTGGAAGTCACGACTTGGCGTTGTTCAGTTGAGCATCGTCCAAGAGGTTCAACCGATCCTATTTTGAGATTGAATTTGGGCCTGCACCCATGCACATAATTGCGAGGGTGATACCTCATACGGACAATGGTCAACTATGACTGTCGCGTGTGGTTCAACGTGAGTGCAATCTTGATGGACAAGATTCGGGTGCTTTAGAGTGCTTACTTAGGCTTAGCCTTTACAGAACACGAGTACAGCAAATTCTACTCCAATGAGGGATTATACACGAGGCCGTTGATTCGAGGTCATACTGCCAGAGCTATGATCTCTGGTGCTTGCTACCCCTACCCACAGGGGCCAGTAACTTTTTTTTTATAAAATGTGTCTTGATTATTTATTTTTGACAAATTTTATGGAGTCGAACATTTGGCGATTTTCACTTTATTTATTTAAAATCTCATAAGCCTGTTGTTGATCGACTGACAATGGCTGACGATTTGACGAGGTTTATTGGATGGTGGCATCATCAGAACAAAGAAATAGAGCGTTCTCAAACTACTTACTTCGATATGACGGATATATCTGTGCATCCAACAACCTGGTGCAGCATGTCAAACAAGTCAAGGAACACTCGCAGTTGAGAAGGAAACAATTGCGACGGGGTCATTTCACGGCAGGATTGGTGTATATCAATTAACTCCTGACTTTACATCAGGCTTCCATTTGCTTATGTCAAATCCTTAGATCAAACTCAGCATTCGAGGTGATTTATCTGTAAAGAGCACACATTGGATCGAGTCATCAAATATTTGACCAACCACATGAAGTATTTGCAGCGGAACATAGGCAGGAATTAATGAAGTCCTATTTCGTATAGAAGGGCATGACTGTAGCTGCAAAATAAGCAGCTCAGCAACCACTCGTGTTATGCGTGCTATTGTTCTCTCACGAGTGGAAAGGATCCACAGTTTTATGCGGAATCCGAACGGCTTTGTTTGAGAAGCTTTTTCTAGACAGGAAATGAGGTGGGGTCGTGAAAATTGTTTTCGTCGCACAGAGCAGGAATCGAACCTACGACATCGAAGTTGGAGTCGACGCACATACCCACAACGCCACGGGCCGCTGCAAAATAAGCCTAGTCTATATTATTTAATTTTTGTTCGATCGTCCTGTAAAACAAAGTCAATCGTAATCATAAAGGTCGTCGAAATTGAAAAAAAGCCACAAATATTGCAAAACCCAGACTGACGGCACTTTAAACCTCAGTATATGATGTACAGCCAAAAAACTATTAAAAAATGTATATTGCCTCCTAAATAATGTGAAAAAAATTCCCAAATATCTAATTCTAGCTTTTTGAAATGATATCCCAATATTTATGTATTTTATAGTGACGTCTTGTCTAAATTGAATATTTTTAAGATTACCACCTAGCTTAAGAGCCCCAACCGATGATAAATAAAGCCAACACCAAAAACCAACGCTTAGAGATTAAATATGTCTGTTAAGCAAACACCAGTTTCCACATCCACCGATAAACAAGCAACTTAAGATAAAATGAAAAAAAAATGAAGCTCAGGTCACTCCGCCGGAGCTGCATTAGATTATGAAACACCGAAAAGCACCCCATTTGTGTTGTGATTAGATACTAGATACAAAAGCCAGTGATCGTGATAAGTGCACGTTTGCGAGTTAGTGTGTGTGTGTTTCTGTGCGTGTGTGGATGTGAATAAGAAAAACATTTTCAAGTTACAAACTTTCACCGCAACTAACAGTCAAACAGAAATTAAATGAAAAGCAAAACGAAACGAAATGATGGAGGAAAAAAATAATGGAAGTCATTTGTTGACGTTGCAGCAGAGCGCACTTACCTCGTATCCTCGGAATCACAGTTCTCATTATCGTCATCTCCATTATCACTGTTCGCGTTATCGTCCACATCCTCGTGATGGTGCTCGTATTGCTCCATTATGTCATTAGAGCCGTCCAGTAATCTGGTGTTCTTATCACGTCTTAAAGTTGCGATTTTCTTCTCCTCTTCCTGCTTCAATTTTTCAACTTCGTCCTTCGACAGGAAGGAGAAAACTTTTTCTATTTGAGAGAAGAAGAAACGAAAATGAGAGGGCATACGTATAACGTCGGAAAATAAAAACAAGGAAATAGTTTGGTTTTCTTTTTTCTCGAATTTTGTTGTAAGCCGCGCGGCTAATGCGGCTCGTTTGGGTAAACAAAATTTCGCTAATTATATGTGTATCTCGAGAGAAGCATCTAGGCAAAAGGGTAGTTGGTCAATTACAGCAGACAGTCATGCCGACGATCGCGGTCCTCAGCGGGGCGAGTGGATTGTAGAGAGGCAATGAAAAGTACAAGAGCGTCGACGGCGGCGGCGGTGACGAAAGAAGAACTTCAACAAATTAAACTTTACTTTCCATCAAGGATGAGAGGAAAACTTTGAATTGGAGACAATCAAAGAAAGATATCGCCATCATCGAACTCGAGAACAGCGCTGGTAGTGGAGCAACCGTAGAAGTTTTTGTTTAACTTTTCCTTCTGCTTTTTCTGTTTCTCAGTGAACTGGATTGTTTGTGAGAAATTTAATCGGTAGCCATTCCCAAGGAAACTGCGAAGCGATATGAGCGCGTGATAATTCGAGTGCAGACTTGTCTGACGGAATGTCATCTGCTTTGTGCATGGGTATAGGCTTGATTTATCATTTGATGATGTGGCATGTGCACAATCTTCTACTGAATGGAAGACTCTTGTACGAGACGTAAACGATTTTGCTTGAGGCAGAGTTCGTTTTTTGGACTAAAGTAGGTTCAGACAGATAAAGTCTCGATTGCCCCTTATCCAGCCCATGTTTATAATAACCTTTTGTGGTAAGGTATAGAGGCATCAACTACTGGCCTCCTAAATTCCAGCAAAATTACAAGTTCAACGCCCGAAGATGACAACACGCTTCACATTGCGCAGTGTTTCACGGATTGGCATAATTTCCGCAAGTGGCCTCAACGGTCAGGAAGGCGAAAGGAAATTAATTTTTAATTGAATTGAGACGACACCACCATTCACTGTGCACATCCTCTGTTTTGGAGCCTATTGTGTGAATGTGGGTGAGGATTACTGGCGAGGAAATGTGCTATTTTCCCAGAAACCTCTTGCCGGAATTAAAGTTTCCAAATGTCCGTCAAGGACGCTTTGAGGTGGAGCCGATGCTGCAATTCCAAATTGAATGGGATAATGGACTGTCTGAAATGGAAACTCGACCGCTGACGGGGGGCCTTGACACTGATTGACAGTGTTCCCTGTCACTTGTCGGGGAAAGAAATGCTGGGGTGTCTGGTGGTGGAGAGTACCTATTAAATTGCAAATTATATTTACATACGCCACAAAGACTGTTGCTTGGCAACAACAAACATTTTCGACCATGGTGGTAGGGCGGAGTTACTAGCATCCTCTAGTAAAACCTCACTTGGTTAGCTTACAATGTCACTTATCAGTTTTAGGAGCATACATATATCGAGTCTCCTCGTTGACCTTACTATGGCTCTGCTCGCTGGGAGATTTTTGACATTTTAAAAGTCCTTTAGTGGAAATTTTTCATATCATTTGGCGGCTTTGAAGTATCGGAGCAACTACTAAGATAGTAAACTCTACTCTTTTCTCTTCCTCTTTAACCGCGTTTTCTGCAGAACTTGTTGGAGGGTCCGGGACACGCTCGTTTGTTCGAAGAGCAAGACACGAGTGAGTCTAATGAACAGGCGATATTTTTGTCTCCTACAAGTATAATCGCTCGCTTTTGGGCTCTATCTAGTAGGTGCAGCGCGATCTTGGGTGCACGAGGTATGAGTTATGCACTAATGATTAGGGCGGAGTTACGCCAAACAATTTAGAGCCAAATCAGGGTCGGGGGAAATATTTCCTGCATCGATTAAGGAAACCTAAGCATTTTTGATGACCTTGGCCGCGAATCGACAGCAGACAGGACTGAGTTCCACTCTGCTGTCAAGATCGGAATTCAATATGCGTAACAAAAGTTAACGATCCGAATCTACGGCAGATGGGCAGGGTCGTCAGTCTTAGAACGAACATTACAAGATGAGGGTGCTGTCGTCATTCGAAATATCAGGCAGGAAATCAGTTGCACGAATGAGAAAGAATGTCAAAGATGGAACGGAGCCTTCTGCATTCAAGCCAGCTGACCAAGAAGTCTCGATCTGGAGCTTGAAAATTTTGCTTGAGCCTTAAAAAGACCAATGTCCCCCCGACATTTTGTTCAGTCCAGTTTTCGCTCGGTGCGTACGAGGTAGGGTTAGTGGAGTGCCAGCGAAATCGCCAGCAAACTTTGACCATTGTTGATCCATTGTGATGCCCATAGTCACACTAATAGCACAATCCGATAAATGATGACTAGACCAGCTTTGAAAAGCGGATAAAGGCGTTTTATATTTACTTTCACTAGAATTCGAAATGGGGCCCCTCCAACCTAGGGTAGGCACTAACCAACTACGCCATCTAGCCGTGCATCGTTGCTTACTACGCCATCAAAACTCTGTGGTGATTCCACACTTCACTGAAAATAACGTAGAACTTTGTAAACTCACCGTCGCCATTAGTTTCCACAGCTGCATCCACTTGTTAACCTAATTGTTTGATCATCAAATTGACGGTATGAATGCGGGGAACATGGCTGGTTTCAATGACAACCGGCTAATTGCAAAGGCGATGAACTTGCAAGGTGTGCTACCTCCTCTCTAGCAGGGAAACGACCCTCTATGCCAATCGAAACAGCCTTGACTACTACCCTTTTCTTACGATTCACACTAGTAAAATAACCAATCATAAATGCTAGAGGGCAAAACAGTGTTATAGGCGGCTTGTTCAAGGCCACTGTGTCTGCTCAGGCTAAGCAGAAGAGTCTAGGTCAAGACACTTATTGGCGTCATAACCGGACACTGCGCAATCGGCTTATACGCCCGCAGGCTGGGCGTCCCACATAATTACTTCTGCAGAGGCTGCATGGATGAAGAGGAGATATAAACTACAAATCACCGGATCCGCTCCTGTAGTGCTAGAACGTGTATGTAGGTACTCATATTTAGGGGGCAACATTTTCAACAACCCCAGCGAACGTGTAGGCATTAGCAAGCTAATCGCTTTGCAACAAGCACTAAATGGTTCCAGGTCAAGAACTAATTAAGCCGCGTGGTATCACAATGGGTCTACTTTGGAATAAGTGTGACTGCCCTCTCAGTAATCAGCCACTGTAACCTAACCTGACACCCCCGAATCACGTCCCCAGAACACTGATGAGACTTCAAGTAATTGGGAACTTAAGCGACTGTTTTCTTGTCTTTTGTTGATGCGACTTGTCCCCAAGTGGTGCGGTTTAACAGGGACTTTCGAATCAAATCTGCTTCGAGTTATAGAGCGATCTTGTCCGAATCGAGTCCTACAGGAACAGTCGCATGAGACATTTGAACGATGCCTCAATCGTCGCATACTGGCAACATTCCAACAATTATTTAATACAAATCACAAATGAGTCTTTTTGGTTGATTCTTCAAAATACACCAGGGAAGCTTATGATGGACCGAGTGATGACATTCTAGAGCTCAAGGCTTTGAACAACTTTTCTGCCAATAAAAGCAATAAATTCGGAGTCAGTGCGGAAGCAAAGCTTGATAAAGTTCTGAAAAGTCCTCAATCCTCGGTTTCTGACTATCAGGAGGAAGTGAGAATTCTTCCGGGCTTTCCATTCGCTCGAATTCCCGGAAAACCACAAGAAGTCATTTGCAGTTTAACCATCACCCCACCGCAACAATGTGATTTACTCGGAAATTGCTGTCCGCCCTCATCGCGAGAAATCAACTTTTCCGTCTATTTTCGGATGAATATTTTAACAGGATATTTTTAAAGGTTATTCCCTCGAAACATTCGCATATGTTCTGCTTTAAAATACCCGACAACACCCACTCAAAAAAGAAAAAAAAAAATACTTACCAGCTTTCTGCGCTGGCTTATGCTGGTCCTCCATCGCCGATTCGAAGAACCTCTTCTTATCCGACACAGACTTGGGCGCCTTCGCTGACGTCGGTGGCGACTGCAAAACATAAATTAAATTTAGTAAACAAATTTTCAATCAACGCTCACAATGCACGGCAATAAATAATAAAAAAGTGAAAGAAAATAGAATCGAACCTAAAACCCACCCGATTTCGGGAGGGAGGGCGAACCAAATTACCGAATCGAAAGAACCAAACGAACCGAAACAACGAAATAATAAAGAAAACAACAATACCTCGCACTCACTCTGCAGCGAGAACAAAACAAAATTCTAAGAATCATAAGTCAGTGTTAGATTGCAGATGCTTCACCATTAATCACCAAGGTTGGGGTGGAACAAGGTGAGAGCGACGGAGGGAGTCCAGGTGTTGTGTGAAATGAACAGGGATCGGGGCTGGGGCGGAGCGCAAGATATTCGATTTTTCAGCCATCCGCATCGCCGCCTTCTTCGCCATGGCTGTGCACTAATCGAAGCTCTTCGACGTGCACACGAGTTTCGCACAAGATTAGTGCTCTCAATTAAATTTCTGGGCTGCACAGCGATCCTAAGTGAAATGCAACTCAGGAGTCGGGGGCTTGCCTTCCACGCCAGCACCCTGCCTTCGGAGCGCATCCTCCACAGCCTGATAAGATTTTCCCTCATTATGGGAATTAATTTCATATTTATTGAAATTTTAATAGGGTTAGCGGCAGCCATCATCAGCGCGAGTGGATGGGAAGGGCGAAGCCAATCCGCAGCCATGCCGGCATCCTTAAAATTTTAATTATACGATCGTGACACTACGTGGCTAGGGGAGGCGGGAATCTCGGTGAGGGTAATAAATTCGAATCTGCCCTGCGACTTGCGCGAGGGGGGAAATTAATCTATCCTTCGTCGCCATGGTGTGCGGTTCTTCTCATTTCCCCAAATTGGCAAGGAAAATTCAATTCAATTCCGATTCATCGATTAGTTGGCTGCTGATTCCGCTGCTTAGCACAGCACATGCCGAACGGGGGATTGTCGTGGTGAAATGTCAATTAGTCGTTTATTGACATGAATGTGATTATGGGGATGATTTACCTGATATTCCCCTCTTTCTATCTTTGCGGTGCGGTACGTTGGCTCGTCGTCGGTGCCGTCACGTGTGGGGGGTACTGTGAATTGGCATTTGCATATTCTTTTTTTGGTTTCACGAATGAGAAGAGGGGAGGCCATTGGATTTAGGAACGAAGCGAGTAGTGAGACGTTTAGAGGATGCTATGAAGAACAGGGGAGATTCATCTACATGCGTACTCATATTCGTGTATATTATTGAAATGCTGACATTCTGTCAGGATCGATCGGAAATAGGTAAATCCGCTTACCCCTTGTGTCAACACCCACCACCAAAAATGCGTGTAAATCTTGACCCAGTTGTGCTGCTTTTTTGGAACATGACAACGAACAATATTTAAGGCGTCTATTGAATGTCGCAAGTCTACCATATACAGCACCGACTAATGTAGAACTCAAAATATATTAATTCGAAAATGGGTATGTGGGTTTTCGAACACGGTTTAGGAAATAGAGCGACTGCACAGTAATTATAAACTCCAACCATAACGACAGTTTTGGTCAGTTTCGTTAAGCTTCGTCCATTTCGCTTGCTTAAGTGACTTTTCGGTTCTGACATGCAGCCTGTTCGATAAGAGCGTATACGACAAAACTCGTTTATGAAAATCTGTTTGGAAGTAGCATTTGCATAAGCAGATACAAAAATAGTTCGGGTGAGATGCTTTGAATACAAAAATTTAAAGAGTGCTTTTGTTCAGAGACGAACGATTTTATTTTATTTAAAAACAACTCAGTTGGACCAAAGAGAATTTGAACTGCGATTGGAACAACGTTATTTTTTCGGAAGAAGCTTCTTTTTGGGCACGGTCTCCTATCACTCATACCTGGTGTTAGGTTAGGTTAGGTTAGGTTATAGTGGCTGACTGCTAAAGAGCAGTCACACTTAGGCCAGGGTAGGCACATTGTGATACCACGCGGATTGACTTCTCCTAAAGCTGGAACCAGTTGGTGCTGCTAATGAATCGATTTAGTTGGCCAATGCTGGCACTTTTTAGCTCGTTACGGCCGCTGAAGTAGTAGGCTCCTAGGTGCAGGAACCTACGACTAGCAAGAGCACTGCAGGAGCAGAGAAGGTGATGAGTATTTTCTTCCTCCTCTTCATCCATGCAGCTTCTGCAAAAATCATTATCTGGGGCACCCATCCTGCGAGCATGAGTGCCAATTGCACAGTGCCCGATTATGACTGCTATGAGGGTCCTTAATGAGTGCTTGCTGAGTATAAGTAGACTGAGTGACCGTTTTAGGCTGTAGCGATCGGCTTGGAAGGTAGTAAGGGAAGGTGGTACCCCTGCTATTGATAAGGATTTATTAATAGGATGTCATAGTGTCCCGGCACCCACATGAGGTGAATGTTAAAATGCTCAGCTATCTCGTTAAGAGACAACCTGCAATTAAGGGTTGTTTTAGAGTAGAACATGACATTGTTCAGTGATTTGACCTGACGGCCTGACTATCCGTGCAGATGGTGATATCCCTTTTTGATATCACGTTGTTTTTGAGCCATGACACCGCCTCTTTAATAGCATGAAAAACGCTACAGTGATCAGGGAGCTTCAAGGAGATAGCAATGTTGAGATTTAAGTTATTAATCCATGGCGTGTGATGAATTTTCTAAATCAAAGCATTGTTAAAATTTGCAGAAATTGTTCAACCAATTAACAACCTCTACCTTTAAAAAAATAAGCTTCGAAGACAAATTAAATAAAAGCGTCAATTGTTTATTTTAAATAGTTAGGTTGTTTCAACACAATTATCATCCCTCAGAAATTAATATCCGGTCTTAACATATGTGTTGGATTCACGGTAATTTTATCCACATAGTTTGTACTTTAATTCGTGTGAAAAACAGTAAAAGTCAAGCGACATAGGCAACGTATGTCGACATACATAGAATCAGCGCCTCGGGTCATTCACAGAATCAACGTCTGGACGTTTCAGGTCAATCGAGGAATCAAGACGCTGGGGTGCAAAATTACCACAGAACTGGCAGCGTCATGTCCAATGAATTTGAACATAAAACTCATCTACTCTTCCGATATATTCTCATTCTGATAGTTTAGTTTGCAAATAATAATATAATAATAATATGGGTGGCGCTACAGCCCGTAGAGGGCCAGGGCCTAGCTTATCAGCAATCACTCGTGTTGTGCGTGATATTGTTCTCTCACGAGTGGAAGGGACCTACAGTTTAATGCCGAATCCGAACGGCTTTGTTTGAGAAGCTTTCTCTAGACAGGAAATACTCTTTGAGCATTGTCACTAACTCGAAAGAGGTGGGGTCGTGAAAATTGTTTTCGTCGCACAGAGCAGGAATCGAACCTATGACGTCGAGGTTGGGGTCGACGCACATACCCACAACGCCACGGGCCGCCACAAATAATAAATAATTATTAAAATATGTATTACCGCTGTGCATTATTTTGTGAAGTTTGGTTGGCATAAAATTCCAATAACATCTAATTCCAAAATGTAATTGTTATCGCTTAAGGCATACCAATACACTGATTATTAAAATGGAATGTTGTGCCAATGCGCAGGAAACATTGTATATCGTCGACAAAGACGAACCATTTTTATCAGTTCAATGTCACCACCCCAATGGACATATTAATCAGGTTAAAGATATGTAAGAAGTAAGCACTGGATATACCAAGCAGTAGAAATAATTTGTATGATTGATTTGTGGCCTTCTCCAGTTGAAAATACCATTGATGGTCTTGATTGCTCATTAATCTTCCAATTTGCCATTTCTAATTTGGGTACAGAATATTGATTCAAACTTGGCTTTATAGAACGTTATTTCTAAAGAATTCGACAAAAATACTTGGATTGTGTGTAACAATAACTCTGTGGACTTGCAGTACAGGCAGATGTTGCCTTTTCTCAAGAGCGATGGGTTTAATTTTTTAAGTCTATGCCTAGTATGAAGGTCGACGTGTGAGGATTTTCTTCTACAGGGCTGAGTAGTCCAAGCATTCAGTAGTGCCTTGTGAGGAGTGGAATCGTGAACTATGAGTCGTTCGGAAGCTGCACCGTCGATTTACATACTCAGCCCGACAAAAAATGTGGCGGGCATGGGTACTATCTACGTCTAGAGCAATTCAAATAATCAGCGGAACCCTAAGTTGTACTGACAACGTAGACAAAGTGTTGATCATGCAAGCTCCCAAAAGAGCCAATTGCCAATAATGTCAAAGATGGGAGAAATGATAGGAATACAGAAATAAACGATTATGGAGGTATACGACTTGACAGCTGATACACTCCTTTTCCGCTCACGAATTTGAGGCGGAAATGTCAACAAATTTTAAGAAATAAATACATAGTTGGTCATTTGGTCTGTCTTAAACATGATAGACGTTGAAGACTTATTCTTCACTACAGAAAGATCTGTATTTTAAAACGAATTTGTTCTGTAGGAAGTGAGTCATGGGAGATGCGTGAAAATTGCATTTGATTTAAATCGTCTGCGTTCTGACGGGAATCTCTTACTTTTCTAAACCAAAAGTACGAGTACGAAAAAAATACAAACAAACGATATAACGTCTCAGTCATCAGCGCTTGTACAAGAAAATCATTTCAAATTCGAAAAAACGAGCATTATACTCACTAATGTGAGTAAAAAAAATAATAAACATTAACATAGTTTTATTGTGAAATCGGAAATATTAAGTCAGTTTGACTTTTTTTCTCATGATTATCATACAATGTAGACAAAGCTTTGCATTGAACAATGTAGACACTGTGAATTGGTAGAGGGCCGCGGTACGATATTAGGTGCCGTCACTCGTATCTTATCTGTCGCTTGGCAAAGTCCCTGACTCGATTGCACACACTCCGCCTCTTGTGCCTCTGCGACAGAAATTGGCTAACGATAAGATAGTGTAAGCCTATAGAACACTCCCCATGCAGTGCAAAGTGTAGGGTAGCTCAGTTCACAGCGACAGGTGCCTCAGTCAGCATTGGATACTCAACTATCGAAGATCGGAGTGCAGGTGCTGTGATTGTGTAAACACTAAGAAGATAGTCATTTATTTTAGAGTTGTAGCAAATAAAAATATTCTGTCGTATTGTGGGGGGTTTGAGTTTTTATTTAAATTAATTTCAGTTGTTGTTCACTTTTGCTTCCTTTAGAGCAAGAGAATTGGTGGAAAAGTGAATTAGGAGGCGGGTGACAATCAACATCGAACAAAAACAAACAACAACATCGATATCAAAAATAAACCACTCATCGATAAAAATGTTAAAAAAGCTGGCAGAATAGATAGACGTTCGCAAAACTATTCCACTTAAACCAGAGTGAAAAATTTCCAGCTATTGCAATCGATTATATTATAATGAGGTCACCGATTGATGGGGAACAAGTGATCATTGATTGTGACTTGAGTTCTTTGCAGAAAATTCTGAGAACGATTCTTAATTGAAAGTAGAAAGAGAAATGCATTTGTGATAAAATATGCATAGGGTTTCCATCCGAAGTCGAACTGCAGCTGCTTGTTTAAGCACTCGAGTTGGGAGTGCTTTGTTTTATCAGAACTGGCAGAGCATCCACTTTTGTGTCGACTTCATACGATTGAAAAGCAATAATTTTTCTTTCGATCAAGGTTTTCTGAGCATTGCCAGTGATTCGTGAGAGGTGAATATGTGAATTACGAAAGTTGTTAGTCGTGAATTTAAAACGCACCTACCAACACAGTCGCCATATGGCTTCAATTATTGTAAAGATGTATGGCTTCAGAAAAGTGACAACGGTATGGGATATTAATAACAATTCACACGAGAGGATAGAAGCAACTTCTATAAACGACAGAGGTATACAATTATATTTTGCTTGCTTGTTGGATTGCTGGTAAACAAAAAAGCCATGGACACCACAAATTGTGACGTGTCTTTATCGGTTTGGTTCACTGACTATTTTGAGTCTGAATCAGGAAAGTCTGTCAAGGACAGGTAGACAAAATTTGCAACTTTGAAGCCTTTGAAGTGATTTGATGAGTTTCTAAGTCTTAAGTCTTCGTACATACTTCGGTCCAAAAACTCGTCTGGTTCCCCTTGAGCATAACTCATTATGAGTTAGAGGCGATGGCAGAGCATCGGTTGGCCTGCAAATCTCTCATGCGTGTTTTGCCTCCGCGACCCTTTTAGTGGATCATTGCAAGTCACCGAAGATGATGATTTTAACATAGCCTTTAACTGCAGGGGCGTGTCCAAAGAACCTATATTCAATCGTGTGTTTAAATAATACCCAACTGCTGCCGCTACATCAACTTCTTTGTTCCTTCTGTCAGTAGGCCAAAGGTGGGTCCAAAGGGAAGTTTTGCATACGTAGAAAGTTATGAATAACGCACTAAACTACAGCACATTGTCCCACATCAAACTAGTCAACTATTGAAGTACTAGTTGTGAGATGTTTGGAAAGTAGTGTCAGAGACGCTACAAAGACTCTAGGTTGCTTCTGGCATCGAACCATGGTCGCATTTGAGTGAACGCATATACGTAAGAAATGGATAACATTATTTTCTGTCTTTTCCGGACGAACAAAGGACATTTAACTTGCGTCGATGGATTCCATAGAGGGGGATTCCTTAAACTAAACTTTGTTAGCCTACAGGTCAATCGCAGTGCATTCATGTTTCATCATACAATTTATTTAATTATCCTTTAAAAATACGGAATTGAGAGATATTTTATTGTTTAAGAAGCAAGGAATGCATTACTCTTGTAATATCCTTAACAAATGAAAAACTGGTGGTAACATCTGAAACAAGGCGATCGACAAATGTGTGACGCGAAAAATGTGTGGTCGGCTTAAAATTGTTGACGAAAACTTCTACAAACTCTTACATCGCCATTTCGGCTGGGAACCAGCAGCGGTACTTCTTGATGCCTTCCTAAGAAAAATTCTACGTTGGATGTGTAGTCCCGTTTGCGAGGAAGGTGATTGGAATTGAAGACACAACTGCAAACTGTAAGAGCTCTACCAAAATGTGGATTTTTTCCGAATGGCAAAAATCTGTGGAGACTTCACTGCTTCCATCCGAGACTTCTGATTCGAGAATGAGAGGAAGGCTGAACTTCCGGTATATATGTGCCGTTGCGGACGGCAAGGTTAGGTTAGGTTAGGTAGAGGCGGCTGACTGCTGCAGAACAGTCACACTTATGCCAGAGAAGGCCCATTGTGATACCACGCGGATTGACTTCTCCGAAAGCTGGAACCAGTTGGTGCTTATAATGAATCGATTTAGTTGGCCAATGCTGGCACTTTTTAGCTCGTTACGGCCGCTGAAGTAGTAGGCTCCTAGGTACTGGAACTTACGACTAGCAAGAGCACTGCAGGAGCAGAGAAGGTGATGAGTATTTTCTTCCTCCTCTTCATCCATGCAGCTTCTGCAAAAATCATTATCTGGGGCACCCATCCTGCGAGCATGAGTGCCAATTACACAGTGCCCGATTATGACTCCTATGAGGGTCCTAAATGAGGGCTTGCTGTGACCAAGTAGACTGAGTGACCGTTTAAGGTTAAGTGAAGGCCAGATTTCTTTTTTTTAAGGCAGGTGGTGCGTTCTAACCATTTGTCATTAGAGGTTTTAGTTGTGTAGATCTTAAGAAGATGGTAAGCTGTAGCGATCGGCATGGAAGGCGGTACCTCTGCTATCGATAGGGATGAGGTTATCGGCTTTGCAGTTTCCTGGTATGTCACAGTGTCCCGGCACACACATGAAGTGAATGTTGAAATGCTCGGCCATCTCGTTAAGAGACAGCCTGCAATTAAGGGATGTTTTAGTGTAGAACATGACATTGTCCAGGGATTTTATGGCGGCCTGACTATCGGAACAGATGGTGATATCAATTTTTGATATCACATTGCGGACGGCAAACAATTGTGTCTTTATGACGAGATGCAGCGTACCCAGTACGGTCAGCGATAGAATATCCAGGTTTAAGAAAGTGATGTGCTGGCGAAAAGACTTCTGAGTTTTTTTAAAATATGCCAATTAAATGATATACGTGGTGGCATGTGCGCCGACCCAGTGCACTTGAACCCCGGCGTGTAGGTTCGTTCCATGGTCTGTAAGACAAACATAATTTTCATGGCCCCACCTTCTTCGAGTCACTGACAATGCTCAAAGACTACTTCTGTCTAGAAAAAGCTTCTCAAACTTGGCCGTTCGGAGCGGGCATAAAACTGTAGGTCCCTTTCACTCGTGAGACAGCAATAGCACGCAGAGCACGAGTGGTTGCTGAGAAGCTAGGCATTCTATGTACTGTAGCGCCATATTATATTATTAAAAGCGTACCTCGAACCAGAACTCGTGCCTGATAGCAAATGTGAGCGTTTCAGAATTCAGTTCCTAGGACTGACCAAAGTCAAATTTAACGAGCAGCACAGACATTTAAAGCTCTTATCATAGTGGACTTGGCATCGTGCTTTGATTTTATTCGAGATCGATCACTGTTAATGTTTACCACGTCAGCTCTAGTCTTATTTATTTTGCCATTTCATTATTTAAACCATTCTATTTGCAAATCGCACCAAAGTCTACGTATCTTTACTACTTACAAGAGCGTTCAAGCTCCCGAAGTCCCAACTAACTTGTAACGATTGCAATGAGTCGCTGAATTTTTCTCGATCTCGAAAAATGTTCCCGTCAGCATATCACAACTGCACGGTCCAACTAAATCGATTGCAGCTGATGGAAAATAATCACCCATTGATGAGGAAGCATGTTCCTTCTACAACAGGGTGGGCCAAATAAGACTAATGTTAAAATATATACATTTTTTTATTTTCCAAAATATATGTAGTTATTTCTTCCTATAAATCAGTTTTTGGAGATGAAGAACGAACGAATGTTAAAATCATCGAATTTTAATATTCTCATCGAAAATATGGCCAACATTTGAATTCAAGATCAGGTGAGTGTTCCACAGTCATGATCAAGAGTTTGGTCGGACATTTTGAGGACCACGCTTTAGCCGACGACTGTCCTGGAAGAGGTGGTCATCGAAAACAGTGTGCAACCTGTGCGGCGGAGTTTTGCAACTCATCCATCTGCATCAACTCGTCTTCGTACCGGCTTATTGGCCAGGTCCTTACAACAGGGCGGCCATGACACTACGGCTCATCTGACACATAGTGCATCAGACAAAAGTCCATACAATGTACTTAACAAACATAACAAAAAATACATTAAAACAAATCGTTACTACAAGAGGTTTTCTTGTTTAACACAGGCAGCTCCTCTTTGGCCCAGCCTGTGCAAACGCATGTCCCTCCTCCAATTCACACTTAAGACGGCACAAAATAAAAACCTTAGATGCGTACATACATAAGAATACAAAGGAATGCATTTATTGATACAAAGTAAGTTGATAATTATATGTTCACTCATCGGCTCTACCCTACGTGTGGTCGCTCGGTCGTACTCGCGGTTAAGGGCAGTACTCCGCTGTGTTCGTTACGCTTGTGTGTGTGATCAGAATGAAAGATGAAAAAAAAAATCGGATGTGCAGCTTGGGGGCGGGAGCCTACTGTGCAGACACCAAAAAAACAGGGGGAACCAGAACTTCAGAAGCACTCATCAGAGAATTACATATTTGAATGGGTTTCCAATTTGTTTTACGGAATGGAGCCGGCGAAAGAGAATACGTTGATCATTAGACGGTTGTCTCCTTGCCAATGGGGGAGGTTGGGGAGTGCGGCGGCGAACCGGATGCTTGCGACAAAATCAAGTTCAATTGTGGCTGAGAGAGGGAATGAATTTTAATTGGAAGCAGGGGTGCCGCAGACCGCCGCCCGAACTTCTTCGGCGGCAGAGGCGGCGGCGTGGAGGAGGCCAACGACGTGGTGCTGTTGCTGCGACTGCCAAAGTTCATGCTGTCGAATATGGCCGCATTACTGTAGATGGCCTCCTCCTCGATGGTCGAATAAATTTCCTCAGCAGTCTCGTAGAATGACATTGTGCTCAGGAGGGATGATGGCTGGGCTGGCGGCTGTGGCAATGGCTTTGATTGGTTGAGGTAGGTGCTTTCCGACTGGGATGGTGCTGGGGCAAGACTGGGGGGTGGGTTCTGTGGCGGCGGTGGTGGGGGTGCAGGACTGCTGGGTGCAGAAAAATATTCACTGCTCTGAATATTCAAGAGGGGCCTTGGCAGACTCGACAATGATGCCGCCGCCGCCGCCGTTGATGATGATGAAAGTGGTGCTGGTGGCGGTGGCGGTGGAGGGTATGGTGGCTGTGGTGGAAGCGGCGGTGTGTCATGCTGCACCATATAGTCTGGGCGGCTGGCCGCAGCATTACCAATTTCTGTCGAAGCCTTCGTCACCGCTGCACTGTCACTCACCATTAGGCGTCCGGGTGTAAGCTGATAGTGATGATGCTGCTCTTGCACACGGAACGGGGAGCCGGCACCACCATCGGTGGATGTGGTGAACACTGAAACCGAACCGGGGCTGGTCGACGACGAGACGCCTGTCGAATAACCTAGATGGAAGTAATTTTGTGTGGCCTGTGAGGAGGGTGTGACCCCCGGGGCTAAAGTGTAGGGCGGTATAACATTGTAATAATGTGATGTGTGCTGTGGCGTAGGCAAACTGTTGTACTGCACGGGGAGGATTTGTGGTGTGGGGAATATCTGTGTGGGTGTTAGTATTGTCGCATGCTGGAGCTGCTGCTGTCGCTGGAATTCGAAGTGATGGAATGCCTGCTGATGCGACAGTTGGAGGTTGTTTTCAGATTGATAGAATGGGGATTGATTAGTGTAATTGGAAATAGTCGTATCGGATGATACATTAGAGGGATCGGAATCATAATCTAGAAACGGATTTACCGGATGTTTTCTGGTCAGGGTATGGCTCCTGCTGGCCGTAGACGACTCGGATGCGGTTGCCGATGTCGGTGGAATGGTGGCGACGCTGCAGAGTGTGTTTCGCAGTTCATTTTCCTGCAGGAGAATGGTGCGGTGCACGTCCTCCGGGACGAGTATGCTGTCGGGGGAGTTTTCGTGCACGAAGTCCTTCGGACGTTTGGATGTAGCCGGTGCTGGTGGCGGGACAGGCGCCTTCTGCGTGGGCGATGGACTGACGGCTCGCGGAAGTGGGGGCAGAACCTCCAAATATTGCGGTTCCGAGGTGAGTTTCTTCGGGAGCGTGTGAAAGTTCACTGGGGGTGGTGGTGGGCTCTGCACGGGTCGCATTGGACCGGGTCTCGACGCTAGTCTCGGACTCACAACCTCGCGAATGGTGTTGGTCTCGGCGTTGTGCTCGAAGACGGCAAAGTCGCCGTGACCGACGTCGGTGTTCTGGAATGTTTCGAGGGCGACGTTCTTCAGGATGTCCGCGTGCTTCACTTTCGGCTTCGGCGGTGGCATCGGCTTTGGCGGCCTCTGCGACAGGTTGTCCGTGGATTTCGATTGGAATTGGCTGCCCATAGAGCTGGACGGGTGGCTGTCGGAGAGCAGGTCGTCGTTGGATTTCGAAATCGTTCGATCCCGCCTGCCCAGGAGCGAGCTGTCTCTGGCGGCCCTCTGCGAGTACAGCTTCGCCATTTTTTCGTATTCGTCGGGCTGCTTCCGCTCGAGGAAGGCCTCGCGGAACGGGTTGTCTCGCTCGATCTCCTCTCGTGCGGGCGACACCGGTGTTCGCCGTCCGGGAATGTCGTAAAGGAAATTGTCCTGCCGCACGGGGCTGTATTCGGCGAGGACCGGGGATTCGATCTCTTTGATTCGCGCGACCGTAGGCACTATCGGAGGTAGTTTCTCGGGCTTGTACTTCTCCAGGGTGGAGCTGGCGGACGACGACGGGCTGGCCGATCGGAGGATGCCCTTGCGCGGACGTCGCGAGTACTCGTACTCCTGCTCGGAGTCATACTGCCGGCTCTTGTGGACGGACAGGTCGGGTGTCCTGGACCGTTCGAAGTCCGACTTGGAACGCTCGTCTCCGCTCAAGTCGAAGCTGACCGACTTGCGGTGGCCGTACGACAGGTCTGGTGTGCTGCGCCCGGAACTGAACTTCTGCAGCGACTGCGGGTACTGATCTTCGGAATCGCTGGTCGACCGCTGGTAGTTGTCCGAGTCGCCGACCTCGGCCGCACTCGACTGTGGCCGCTCGAAAGGTGGATCAATGTCGACTCCATGGTCGTCGCCATCGTCATCATCGTCGTCATCGTCGTCGTCTACATCCTCAATGTAGACTGCCTCAACTTTGGCAACCGGCGGCTGCGCTCTACTGGCCTCGCCGCCCGCCATGCTCTGGTTGTGCACCATTTGCTTGTACTCGAACCGCGGGTCTGTCTGCCGCTTCACGTCCGCGCTGTCGCTGGGCTTCGGCGTTGGCCTTGAGCCGGTGGTCGGTCCCTGGGCCGGCGCCGGCGACTGTGGAGTTATTTCTCTCTGTTGCTTAGGTATCTGATTTTTATTTATTTTTGTGGTTAATTTGAACGCATTGAATTTGTTTGAGTTTTCAAAATACAAAAGAGAGAGAAAAACATTATTAATTCAAGCGTTTACTTATAAATGAAATAATTTATTTGCTATCGCCGGTGAAATGGTTTTTTTTTTGTTTAAAAAATCTATTAAAAGCACACTGATTGATTGATTGATTGCTAGCGTGTGTGTTTCTGATGTGGAAATATGATTTCGGTGCTGGAGGATGAGATGACGTCACATTTTGTTTTTAGCTTTAACAGACACTTGAGATACTGCAAGTACCCCTGGTTTTATTTAAAATGTTCAACACGTAAGGGACGGACACATTTTCGTACACGAGTACAATTTTAGCCAATAGTTAGCTCCCTAGGATTAAAAAGACCCACACATACATGATGTTTATGCATGAGTGTTGACGAGTTGAAAATATGGATTAAGTTGTTATTTTTAGAACCGATATGAGGATTGCTGTTGGTTGAGAGAATTAGGAGAGTGAAGAGTGACTCATGGAATAGAACCCAATTTTGTGCAGCAGTTAGTTGTTGCTGTTGCGGAAGTACGTAGGTTCTTGGTGCGAGTGATCTAAATCTACAATTTACATTTTTAGTTCGTGGGGAGAGAGAAAGTGCACAGATAAATGGGAGAGAAAACCCTGAAGAGTGATGGAAAACTGAAGAAAATTGGGACGTATTTCAGAAAAGACGTTCAGAAAGCATTTTTTTGTACAAAGAAACGATAAAAATAGTGTGTAACTGAAAATAATATCATATTCGGCTTCTACGGGCTGTAGCGCCACCCATATTATTATTATTATCAAATAAGTTTTTAAGGACTTCGAAGAGATGGCGATGAAACATTGAGTACAATCCTAAGAGTAGAATCTTTAAACTAATTTCGTTTTAAGGTTTCGTCGTTAGACTCTGGCATTTATGGTAGTATGACTTTGTGAGCACCAAATACACTATATCAAAAAATTGCACGTACACCGTGTTCATTTGAAGAAAAATTCATTTATTTTATTTTAATCTTAAGTTTGATTGAATCTTAAGTTTGAAGATTTGAAGTTGAAAGTTTGATTAATTTTATTTTCAGTTGTTCGTAACGTAAGTAACATTTAAAACAAAAAGTAATAATTCAAGTTGAAAGATGGGTGAGAAAAAATACAGAAAGTAAGTCAAAAAATTGTACATACATCAAAAAATTGCACGTACACTAGTTAAAAATATGTCTTGTTTCGCGTTTAATAACTGGTATGGTCTCCTTTTTCTATAATAACATCTCTTAATCGTTTTTTCATTGAAAGCACAAGCTTACTGGTGACTTCAGGCAGTATTTTGTTCCACTCTTCTAAAATAACTTCTTTAAGACGTCTTTTCTTGTTATTTGGTGTTCTCGGAGCTTCTTTTCCAAAATATCCCAAAGATGCTCGACAGGATTTAGATCAGGCGATTGTGGTGGATGGGGTAAGACAGATTTTACATTATACAGCAACCATTCCTTTACTAGCTTGGATGAATGCTTGGGGTCGTTGTCCTGAACCAATAAAAAATCGTCGTGTAAGCCTATTTTACTTGCACTAGCCTTTAAGTTTTGTGAAAGTATCTGTATGTACATGTGCTTATCCATCGTAGTTTCAACAAAAACCAGATTCCCCACACCATTAGCTCCCATCGCTCCCCATACCATGTTTTAGAGTGGGCTTTAAGTGCTGAATTTCCAAAGCTGTATTAGCTTTGCGCCAAACAAATCGACGACCGTCAGATCCAAAGACGTTAAATTTGCTTTCGTCTACAAATATAATGTTCTTCCAAAAGTCATCTGACCTTGTAACATACGCATTTGCGTATGCCAAACGCCGAGCTACATTAGCCTTGGAAATATAAGGTTTTTTTCTTGCCACTCGTCCATGGTATCCTTTTGTGTGAAGAAAATTCCGTATGGTTTGTGGGTTTACTGTTACTCCATCAGGTTTCGTTAGTTCTGCAGCTATTTTTGGAGCACTAGTTTTGGGGTTGTTCTTTATAATCCTCTCAATTTTTCGTTCTAAGTATTTAGTTAACACTTTTTTTCGACCTCTTCCAGGTGCAATGTCAAAGCTCTTATTTTTTTTCAAAATTTTGTATGACACTTTGAACAGTTGAACGCGGTCTATCGACGATCTGTGATATTTCCGTATAACTTTTACCATCGCGTTTAAGTTTTACGATCGTTTTCCTTATATCGATTGGAACTTTGTTATGCGACCCAGACATCTTAGCAAAAACTTTGTAAAATTAAGGGACACTTAGTTCTTTTTACTTGAGAGGACTGTTGCAGACTTCATTAAAAGAGTTTAATAACCTGATCGTAACAATGCCCAACAAAAATTTTACCGTTTTGTGCTGATAAGTTAGTGTTGCCATACTTGTATGTGCAATTTTTTGATGTATGTACAATTTTTTGACTTACTTTCTGTATTTTTTCTCACCCATCTTTCAACTTGAATTATTACTTTTTGTTTTAAATGTTACTTACGTTACGAACAACTGAAAATAAAATTAACTTTTAATCAAACTTAAGATTAAAATAAAATAAATGAATTTTTCTTCAGATGAACACGGTGTACGTGCAATTTTTTGATATAGTGTATATACATTTTTTGGCAATTTGAGAGAACATTATCATTTCTTCTTTTATCTGAGAAAAAATGAAACAACTCGAATGTTGCAAGAAGCTTACGAGGAACGTGCTTCATCAAGTGCCATATAATGCGGGCAGCCAGGGCAGAATCCAAGATCGACGTTCTTCTATTAGTTGGGAAAACCAGACTGACAAAGGACTGCTTCGTCGAACTCAATTAATGGTTATCATTCGACCACTACGGAAATGAACACCACAATACAAGAAAAGACATGACATAGTGGTTTTGCATCACACTTGGATTTCTGTGTAAGGCAATTCAAACAAGGCTTAACTAGGCTGATCATGACCAATTCCTCAAGGTAAGTTAAATTTGTTTAATTGACTCTTTCAACCAGACGGCGCATTTGATCGCATATGTGAGCACGAACGATTTCGAGGTCCATAAAAACAATGAGTGGGCGGATATGCACTTCCCATATTATTAAGAAGTCGAAATGGGATGGCTTCTAGGATCTGATTAAAAGAGCCGTCGTTTTTTCTCAAGGTGGTGTTTCAAAGTTGCCAAGAAATGGCAGAATTGTCACCGAAAAATTAATTTGTAACAATAGTTCAAATGTTCCACTCAACGCAATAGACGACGATAGAAGAGAATTCCGTCCCCCCGATCTAGACGAAGTCAAGGTAGTGATATCGAGACTGAAGTCGAACAAAGCTGCTGGAGCGGACGGATTGTCCGCGGAACTGTTTGAAGCAGCTGGAGACGATCTGGTTGGGCGCATGCACCAGCTCTGGTTGGGCGCATGCACCATCGCCTACAAGATCTTCTCTGCCGTTTTGTGTGAGCGCCTGAAACCATTCGTCAACAACATGATAGGTCCCTATCAGTGCGGTTTCTGGCCTGTGAAGTCCACTATCGATCAAATTTTCACATTACGGCAGATCCTCGAAAAAACCCAAGAGATGCAAATCGACACCCACCACCTGTTTGTCGACTTTAAGGCCGCATATGACAGTGTGCATAGAGACGAGCTATACAACGCCATGTCTAGTTTTGACATTCCTGCCAAACTCGTCAGGCTGTGCAGGATGACGATGGAGAACTCTCGCTGCTCCATCAAGGTCGGTAACGAACTCACCGAGACCTTCAATGTCAAAAAAGGCTTTAGGCAAAGCGACGCGCTGTCATGTGACTTTTTCAACATTGTACTTGAGAAGGTCGTGCAAAACTCACACGCCAATACTAGAGGCACGATCTTCCAGAAGTCCGTTCAACTGCTAGCATACGCGGACGACATTGACGTGATTGGCCGAACTCAGCGAGCCGTCAATGAAGCGTTTTCTGGTATTCAAACGGAGGCGGCAAAAATGGGTTTAGCGGTGAATGAGGGCAAAACAAAGTATATGCTGTCATCAAGAAAGGACACACAACATCGACGACTCGGTCAGAACGTCACCATAGGCAGCTACAACTTCGAGGTAGTAAAGGACTTCGTCTACCTTGGCTCCCAAGTAAATAGTGCGAACAACATCAGTACTGAGATTAAACGCAGAATAACTCTTGCCAACCGCTGTTTCTTTGGGCTCAAGAGGCAATTGAGTAGTCGAGCCCTCTCTCGAAAGACCAAGCTCACCTTATATAAGACCTTGATCATCCCTGTCCTGCTGTATGGCGCGGAAGCTTGGACCATCTCAAGAGCGGATGAAGACGCACTTGGTCTCTTCGAGAGAAAAGTTCTGCGTTCAATCTTTGGTCCTGTTTGCGTTGAAGGTTCCTAGAGAAGAAGATTCAACCACGAATTGTACGGGCTGTACAGCGACATGAGTCTAGTCAGGCGTCTACGGATTCAACGTCTAAGATGGCTAGGCCATGTTGAGCGCATGGACAACACTGCTCCAGCCCGACTCCGAACCAGTGGGACAACGCAATAGAGGACGACCACGAACCCGATGGCGCACTCAAGTGGAGAAGGACCTCAACCAACTTGGAGTGCGAAATTGGAGGCAGCTGGCTAAGGATCGCACCCGCTGGAGAGGAATGTTGACCGAGGCCCAGGTTCACCCCGGACTGTAGCGCCACACGAAGAAGAAAAAGAACAATAGTTCACAACAAAGAGTAGAAATTGAAAAAAAACACCTCCCATTTAAGTCTGTTTGTACAAGAAATAATTGGGTTTGTTACTCTTTCCATCCATAATAAATGTATTTTATTTTTGTAACTAAATTCCAGGCAAGGAGGTGGTGTCCAGGTCCGAAGTTCGAATCCCTGCGAAAGCGAAGTTAATATGCTGGTTTTCAAATCTGGTTCAGTTACCATTTGCCGTTGGTATCAAATCAACGGCAAGGGGCCAATGGTCTAAGTGTGCGGGCAATTAAACTGGCAACTGAATTACCTAACCTGACCTTAGGAGATGGTGTCATAAAATACCAGAGAATTTTAATATAGTCAAACTACTCGTATATTCATTTGGCGTCAACTTCGATAGATCGAATTCTGAAGGAATATGATCGTCTGGCTAGACATGAATTCTGAGTGTTTTAACAAGTTTTATAATGGGTCGCCTTCACAGTGATTGTGTTCGACACACACTTACACACTTTTTCTGCTTCCTGTTAAATTAAATGACAGACCAGGGATCGAACTTACGACGACGGGGTTGTGGACGCACATAATCAAAATGGCGCGGGATTACAGTTTGTTTGGTTTAAATGGCTTGTTTTATAATCTCATCCGTCTATGTGGACGACCGAGAACGGCCACTTAAAATATCGGTAGAAACTTTTTGCACCCATTCATCATATTAACGATGACAAAAAGACAAAAAGCCTTACCGCTTTAAAAGTGACAGAACACAAATATAATTAAGGAGCGCGTTGGCTTAGAAAAAAAACTTCGAAACTGGTTATGACCTTGTTCAAAACAAAAAAGCACGAAGTACACAACGCAGTTTTAAATCGAAGCTTGCTTCCCTATGAACATAAAACTATCCTTTTGTTTACGGTAGGTTGGAAGGTTGTGCTTCATATACCTATTGGTACATGGTGCTACCACTAAACCCACACGAAACCTAGTTGTATAGCCAGTCTACTATAACCTTGTTTAAGCAATATGTTGCGGTTTTGAGAATGTGATGTGATGGTGTCATTAAATGATTTGTAAAGTGCTTGACCTACAAATGCATGTGTATAGGATTTTGTCTAGGTACGCGCTAAAGCAAAGGTGCTGCTCCGTTGCAACCACCTCTGTTTCCTTGCAGTCTGCACCTATCAGTGGAGATCAGGTCTAGTATGTAGCTATAAGGGCATGGCAGTCCAGTAGACAGAGATCTGTAATGAATTCGTATGCATTGCTGTAAGGTTTTGGTGACTTATTTGTTTTATGCTGCGATGGCAAAGTGTAAAAAGACACTGTCATCTGTTTCATCACTTTACAGAAAGGAGTAAAACTTAAACAACATGTCTGGGAGCTCATATAATAATAACCAAGTGCTGTGACCAAGCAGCAATGGCATCGTAAAGTGTGATGCCATTGCAAGGTGAATGAAATGTTAATAGAAACCACTTGTATGTTCCAACAAAATGGTAGCGGCGGTAGAGATCTCTAGGCAACCCGATTTGCGGAATGGTCTCTAGCTCACCAGAAGCAATGGAATGCTCAAAATCAAGAGATTTTTGGGCCTTGGTTCAACGGCCTCATCATAGGTTTACCAAACCAACACGTTACCATCACCGAGGTGCGAGTTTAAGGCCTGCCTTGGAGGTCGTGACGACGCGGACTTTCGTGCCACGTATCCAAACGTATCCAAACCGTCGAAGCATGGACTTTTCCGTTCGGAGAATTAGTTGCTCAGCATTGAGTACATTGAATGTTTCTCACTCATATCGAGTAACAATCACAATTCACAAAAGACTTTTGTTGGAAATTAGCAGCTCAACGCGTTAAAATGAAGTCAACCGTGGGTATATGAGCCCAAACTAAAAACCACTTGACTATGTCATTCAAAAAGAGCCAGTAAACAAATACTTTCTCGAATAAAACGTAATAAGCAGTATTCTTGACTGAAATCCTTGAAAATGTAAACAAACGGAACAGACGTTGGTGGAGAGTTTCACAAGACCTCAGCTATCAGCTAGGGATTAAGTGTGAAGAATAAACCATTCAAATAATTGCAGTTTGTATTAACCACTGTTCAGCGAACGAGTGTGTCCGAGAATGGATTCCACTGCATTTTAATTGTTAACTCGCGTGGGTTGCAACCACATTTCGCAAAAGGATGAGTTTACAAATGCTATTCTCCGTAGTTACATTGCGCTTGACTCCCAACTTGAACCATAAACGCAGCTTCCTGCTACCCTTGAATCCATAAATCACTGTCGCGGATGAAAAAGTTATTAATGCAAATTTAAATCATGAAAGGGCCTCGATTTTTCCAAGCCTTTTCAGCCAAAAAAGAAAAACCAATAATTTCTCAAAACACAAACCAAATTAACTGATATGACAGAGCACACATGACAGATAATTTTAATTTATCTAAAATGCCTTATCACACAGACCCCAACAACCACCCAGACCGATAAATAACCACGAAGGCACATTGTACTTCGGGCACTTCAATCAACGCCGGTGCGGACCTTGAAGTCAATATATTCTCCAAGCAGCAACCACTGCCAAAAAATGGTTTACCGAATAAATCATACACCATCAGGGGTAAATACACACGCGGCCAGAGCAACCGCTTCATAAAATGCGCAAATAAAACTTTTCAAAATGAGCGTCAAGCATTTTTCACAGCACTGCCGCCCCAGAAAATGTAAAAATAAACCAACTAAATAAGCCGCACTCCAAATGAATAAGCACTTAGCATGTCACATTCAGATAGCAATGGGGGCGAGGAGGACGAGATAAAACAAATTAAAAATAATACCGAACCACTTCCAGTCCGGGATTTAGAAAAAAGAAAAGAGAAACAAACGAGAAATTAAAAATTACTCTCACCCAAGGAGCGCTGAATGCTGAAACTGATCCAGCGTCCCCAGAGCTCGACCGGGGATGGGCATGGACATGGGCACCCCCGACGAATGAACACCCTCATCACATTCGAAGTCGCAGCATCCACCACCTACACAGCGGCGTCTAAGCAAACACACATTACCCGCGGTGTTCATCCTTTTTCTGCGCCCTCGCCCAGACAGTCTCCTTTTTTTTTGCGGAGAATGATGTACAACATGGCGTACGACGACGGGGCTTAATGTCATTAAAAACCAATTCGCTAAAATCGTATGCCAGCAGCGAGGTGCGGCCCGCCGCGGTGCCAACGAGACCACCGCCTCCCAGACCATCGATTCATAGCGACGACATCGGCAAATAGTAAAATGATATCCTCCTGAATTATGGCGCCACTTTAGCAGTAATTTAACAAATTAATATAATTGCTGGATGATTTGGGAGAATTCCAACCAAGGAGAAACAGCTATTTTTATTGCCTTCTCACTGGCACGAGTAAGAGTGTCGGCGGAGTCCCTGCGGAGGTGGGCCCCGGCAAGGTTGTGCACTGTGTGCCTTGGCGGTTCTCCAGAAATTACTTACATCTATTTAAGAATTGCCGGAGCGGCTGGTTTTGTTTGCTTTCTTTTTTAAATATCCCTTGGGCGCTGTGCTTCTGCCGGCAACTCATAAAATATGCATCCAGATGTAATTCAGATAAATGCGAGAACACGACCTTTTTTTGCGAAATGTGATTTTTGACTTATTTTTACGTGAATTATGATTCCGAGAATGTGCTTTTTTTGTTTACTTGGCTTTTTTGAGTGCGCCTCGTTTGGATGTGTTTGCCCCGAAACCGGAAGCCGCTTGCGTCACTCTTGGGGACACTCTTTGAATTTTAAATGCTTTAAATTATTTGATTTTTTTTGTTACTTTTTTTTGGATGAGATGGAAAATGTCTTGAGCTAACGTCAACTGTAGCTCAAGGCCAACACATTCTGGCTATGGGACAACGCAAAAGAGAGAGGCAATTGGAACTTAGGGGCATTTCCATCAAGTTGGCGTGAGTGATAATTTTCAGAACGCCTGTGCAATGCACTCTACATGTGAGTGGAGTTCCATTGAAGCAGGTGGAGTGCCTTAGTTACCTCAGGGTCTTTTACACGAGTGATGGGAGGAGTAATGCTGAGCTTTCCTGTAGGATTGGCCAAGCTGGAGCAATATTGAAACAGCTTGGCAAGTCTGTAATCGGAGAGACCGAGCTTGGTGGCAAAGCTAAATTGTCGGGTTTCAACTCAGTATTTTTCCAACTCTCACCTATGGTCATACAATTTGGGTATTGGCCGAAAGAATAAGAGGCTTCTTCGTGCTGCTGTGGGAGTTACTGGCCGGGATAGTCTTGGAACCCCGGTAGTACGCGTGGACACTCAATTCCGAGCAGCTACTTCCAAACGGAAAGAGCTATGCTTCGATGGTTTGGACACGTGGCACGATGGTTCCCATCATACATTAGGATGTTAGGTTAGACCAAGTCCAAAAACTCGTTTTGTTGCGCCTGGGCATATATCTTAATGAGTCAGAGTCGATGGCGGAGGACCGAGTGGCCTGGAGATCGCTAGTGCGTTCTTTATGAGACGGGACTGTTGCTTGAGAGTTGATGTTCTTCGGTAGTAGTGACAGCTGGTTTTAGAAGACCTCTCGTTACTAGTCTACACAATGTTTAGTCATTTGTGTCGAAAATCGTGAGTGATTTCGATTTCGAAAACCCAACCTTGCATCATGTTCATTTCCGCTTGAGCAAGAGGAAGAGGATCAATAGACAAAACATTTGTGGGGACGCAATTGTAACTACTTATGGTCACTGATTTACTCAACGACTGATGTAGTTGTTGGCTAAAACATACATACTTATCAGAACGTAATCACTCCAGCTAAGAAACTTACAAGGCAATTGGTGTCAAAATGAGTAGACTTCATGCTACACAACCCGTGATCCGAGATCTTCCACTGAGATGGAAGCGCCTAAGTCGAAGCGCTGAAGGTTTATATTGTCCCTCAGCCTCTTTTCTACCGTCTCGCGAGACAGCTCAAACATTTGCTTTAACAATGATGATATGTCAAGGATCATCTCGGCTATCAGAGGAGATCTCCCAAACTCACTCACACTATAGGAAAGAGGTTCAATGATTACTCTTGTTAAACACCAGGTGTCAGTGACGAGGAAAGTCATGTGCTGCTTTACATTCATTTGAGTTCTCAAGATGTGAGGGTGATGAATAAGGTACCTATTCGGATGAAATATGAAATTGCTCTTCATTATAGACCATAGCTGTCATATGGAAAGCGACATGATCTAAGATGGCAGACTGATTCGTCGGTTTGTTTTCAATCGATAGCAATACCACTTGTGTACTTGTTAAGCTTAATGATCTACGATCTACTTAATGATCTGAACATCTACGATGTAGAGTAACAAGCTGACCCCCTACAAGGCAGACCCTATTTAATTTTTGCAATTTTCGGAGAGTAAGTCACCTTAACACTGCACTGCAACATTTTCAAAGCAGTTTTGTTTGACTGTCGAAAGCCGTTTTTAAACAAGATTGAAATTAGTGCGACGTCCGGTCTGAGAAGTTTGCAATGGACACAAGAAGCTTCTACTATTCATCACATGTGACAGCGTGCATATAGACCGAAGTTAAACTCGGTCATGTATAGTTTATGGTGCAACAGTGTATGCAGAGAAGTCTTATAGTTCTCATCTTTGGGCGGATTTTTGAACACGCAGAGGACAGCAACTTGCAATCAATTATTATCCAGACCACGTGATGATCAGTGTCTCGGCGAACAAGTAATGCAACAACCGCTAAAATCATTAGTTTGCACGGTGAATATAGAGAACTTGCGTTGTTCCATCAATACCGGTGGGGACCTTAACAAGGCCTTCAATGTCAAAATGTTTTTAGGCAAGGCGACGCCCTGTTAAGTGACTTCTTCAACGTCCTTGAGAAGATCGTGCAAAAATTCACTAAACAGAACTTGAATTACGATCTTCCTAGAATTGTTACAAATGGTAGCATACACGGATGACCTTGTCGTGATACATCGAACGCAACTTTCTCGTCACTAAGGCATTTGTTGGCATTGAGATGAAAGCGCCAAAGATGGTGCTGGGGAAGTCTATGTTGTGAATAGTGCTAACAAACAAAATGGAAAGCAGAGTGTCAGTTACCAACCGCAGGTCCCTTGGACTCAAGTGTAATTGAGCCTCCATCTCGAGGGACCAAGCTCACCTTACACAAGACAGAATTCATCTCAGTTCTGTTCAACGGTTCAAACGCGAAAATCGTAAATTTACAAGGTTATTATGGAGAACTCAAGCTTATTACATTAATATGAGAAATATTCAGGGAAAGCGTCGCCCTTTTATGTGACTTCTCCAACGTCCTTCGAAATTCACTGAAAACTACTCGAGTTACGATCTTCTAAGAGTTCCTACAAATGCTAGCATACACGGATGACATTCTCCTTATTAATCGGACGCAATTTGCCGTCAATGACGCGTTTGTTTATATTGAGATGGAAGCGCCTATGGTACATGGTTGTGTTGAAGGTTTATGTTGACCTTCAGAAAGGACACACAAAATCGATGTCTTGGGCAAAGCATCACAGCAGCAGTGGGCAATTGTAACTTCAAGGCTGTTGATGTCGTCAGAGATATCGTATTCCTCGGCTGGGTGTTGTACAGTGGTGACTAGCAAAGTTAAACGCAAAGTAGCACTTGCCAATCGAGGTTTCTTTGGGCTAATTGAGCCTCCTCCAAATGATCCTAAATAATGTGTGCGATTGGAGGCAGCTATCCAGAAATAAGGCTTAGTGGAGTGGGTTATTGAAATCACATTTCTTTGTGATTTCTTTAACATCGTCCTGGAGAAGATCGTGCGAAACTCACACGCCAACACTAGAGGCACGATCTTCCAGAAGTCCGTGCAATTGTTAGCATACGCCGATGACATTGACGTGATTGGCAGAACTCAGCGAGCCGTCAGTGAGGCTTTTGCTAACATTGAGACGGAAGCGGCTAAAATGGGTCTGGCGGTGAATGAGGGCAAAACGAAGTATATGCTGTCCTCAAAAAAGGACATACAACATCGACGTCTTGGACAGAGCGTCACAATGGGCAGCTATAACTTCGAGGTAGTCAAGGACTTCACTTACCTCGGCTCCGGAGTAAACTGTACTAATAACATCAGTACCGAGATCAAGCGTAGGATAACTCTTGCCAACCGCTGTTTCTTCGGGCTCAAGAGGCAATTGAGTAATAGAGCCCTCTCTCGAAGAACCAAGTTGACTCTATATAAGACTCTGATCATCCCAGTCCTGCTATACGGCGCGGAGGCATGGACAATATCGAAAGCGGATGAAGAAGTCCTTGGTCTCTTTGAGAGAAAAGTTCTACGCACGATCTTTGGTCCTGTTTGTGTTGACGGGTTCTGGAGGAGAAGATTCAATCACGAACTGTACGGGCTGTACAGCGACATGAGCCTAGTTAGGCGTCTACGGATCCAACGCCTACGGTGGCTAGGTCATGTAGAGCGTATGGACACCACAGCTCCGGCCCGAAGAATCTTCGAATCCGAACCTGTCGGGCAACGCAACAGAGGACGCCCGCGTTTAAGGTGGCGCACCCAAGTGGAGAAGGACCTCAACCAACTTGGTGTGCGAAACTGGAGACAGCTAGCCAGGGATCGCGCTAGTTGGAGAGGCATGTTGGTTGAGGCCCAGGTCCACCCCGGACTGTAGCGCCACACAAAGAAGAAGAAGAAGGAGTGGGTTATTGCTCGATGACCAAATCCACCCCGGACAATTGCGCTATTACAGCCCCAGCTGACAAGCACTTTGGTCGGCTTCAGCTTTAGACTTTCAGGTAACTACGACTGGGCAAATTAAAAGGTGCCACCCGTAACTTGAAACAATCGACGTCAATCAAATCTAGACTATTTCTTTAGCTTGGTTTAATTTTAAGAGCAATTTAGGAAACATGATATTTTTTGTTGCGCTTAATGAAAATGAGGAAGCGGGTAGTCCTAGAATTAAAATCAGATGTTGAGGAGCCTGGAAGCCCATTGGATTGATATGTAAAATGAGTGAATGAGTGAGAGTATGCTGCTGACTGTTTTCTGTTGATAATGAACTTGACAGACCTCACATCTGCTTTACCAGTCTTAGCGGAGCAACATTGGACATCTCAGGCAGTGGGAGTTATCAAGAAAATTGTGGAACTGAGTATGGAAAAATGTGTTCTTTCGGCGTACATTAATTATTTGAAGCATGATTCAAGAGTTGATTATGTCGTATTAATTCCCCGATAGTACGATTAATTTGGCTCCTAGCCTCCTTCCTGTGGCTTAAAACCAAATTGATAGTACTTCATCCCCTTCCTGTGGGTAGAAGCTAAATGGAAGTACTTCGGATGTGCTGTCAAATGAACAGAAACAAAGCTATAACCCGCAGACTACTACAAACGTTAGGAAATTATATTTAAAATAAAACCTAATCGTAGTTATTGGTAGTATCGTCTAGGCCTATGTTAACTAACTATGAGCAATGGCGTTTCCGACAGAAGAAGACTTCAGATTCAAAGTGGACCGCATACACAAGGGGCTGGAACCAAAACCAAATGCCCCTCCCAATCTGAACATTTAGTCACCGAAGGACAAACAAATGCAATAATTTACCATTTTGTTCATATATTGTACATATATATTTAATATCTTAATATCTTCATAGACATTTTGCAAATTTCATTTATCTTCATATAAGGACACATTTAAAATAGTTTTGCTTTTATCAATAAATACAATAACAAATACTTATGTACATCCTCGGTATATTACATTAATTAATTTAATTCCAAAAAAGTATACTTTTCTATGTGTAGTGTGGGCCGTGGTGTGTGGGAACATTTACTTCGACCAACAGGGATGTGTGTAAATTCAAGCTACAGAGTACTTCACACAGACGTACAATAATATCAAAAAAGTAGTCTCACACTAACAACGAAACCTTAGAAGTATCCAACCTTGGTTGGGTCGAGTGTTTTTTTTTTTTTTTCTAGTATTAGTTTTTCTTTTACAAACATGTCAAAAACGACAGTAACATGAATCTGAACGATGAGTAAAAAATGAACTAACACAGCTTTGCTAATTCTTTGGTTTCTTTTTTTGTTTTTTTATTGAAGACATGCTAGCCGCTGTGCTGAAACTTAATTTATGTTTCACTCCCTTACAGGCGAGAGTGTCTGTATACAGCTTAGGTAAGATTCAAACTAGTTTTACGAATAAATTCTTTCAAAAATTCTATTTGGACCTTGAGTATGCGTTTATTTTTTAAAAAGATGTTTTTGTTTTTCTCATTTTTTATAGTAGTTTTAATTGTGTAAACATTGTTCTTTCTGTTATTGTTTCACGTAGGAGGGATTCATGTGATTGTAAATTTGTAATGTTGTAAGAAGAAGTAGCTTCAACGAGTACCCTAGTGTGTACTGATATGAGTTTAAATAGGAAATACTGATATTTGACTGATATTAAGCTACAACTGAGAAGAACAAAATAAATGAAAGGAAAATTAACAAACATTTTAAAATTAAAAGACTGCTGAATCTGCAACGTTGCTTAGTAAATTCACTCGTGTTATAATTGAACATGGGCGGAAATACAAATTCTTATTAACATTGGAAGCTTGCATGAATTGACTGTCAGACAACAAGACCAACGTGGCCAGAGCTTAAAATATCTCTCTTTCCATATACAAGCCATATATAAATGTGAAATGTCGATTAACAGATAAGTTTCCAAACATTACTCTGTAAACTTTGCCAGTGACTCGAAGTCGCGAAAACTATTTTGTTTTGCGTAGAAGTCGAGGGTCCCCAGCGCCATGGCCTATATGTAACCACAACACTCAGGTGACTATCTTCTATTAGACCTATTCATTTTGACAGCGATGGTACAAAAGCCAGTTGTATTCAAAATGTAAAATCTTGTGAATGATAAGAATAACTTACGAGCACTGATAGTGGGCTGTTGAAGTACTTCGTACATGCTGACTGGACTTCGCATCGTAGTCAAACTATGTAAGTTCACACCATTGATCGACAACAAGTTGTATCACACAGCGCGTAGAATTTTATTTCTACTTGATCGTTAGTATTCTTTTGCACAAGGATAAGAAAACATTTGTCAGCAGAGACAAAGAAAGGAGACCCCTTTGACTGCGCCAACTATAGGGGGATAAGTCTCCTTAACATCGCCTACAAAATCTTCTCTGCCGTTCTGTGTGAGCGCCTGAAATAATTGGTCAACAACCTGACAGGTCCTTATCAGTGCGGTTTCAGGCCTGGGAAGTCCACTATCGATCAAATTTTCACATTACGGCAGATCCTCGAAAAAACCCAAGAGATGCAGATCGACACCCACCACCTATTTGTCGACTTTAAGGCCGCATATGACAGTGTGCATAGAGACGAGCTATACAACGCCATGTCTAGTTTTGACATTCCTGCCAAACTCGTCAGGCTGTGCAGGATGACGATGGAGAACTCTCGCTGCTCCATCAAGGTCGGTAACGAACTCACCGAGACCTTCAATGTCAAAAAAGGTTTTAGGCAAGGCGACGCGCTGTCATGTGACTTCTTCAACATCGTGTTGGAGAAGATCGTGCGAAACTCACACGCCAACACTAGAGGCACGATCTTCCAGAAGTCCGTTCAACTGCTAGCATACGCGGACGATATTGACGTGATTGGCTGAACTCAGCGAGCCGTCAATGAAGCGCTTGCTTGTATTGGACGGAGGCGGCAAAAATGGGTTTAGCGGTGAATGAGGGCAAAACAAAGTATATGCTGTCATCAAGAAAGGACACACAACATCGACGACTCGGTCAGAACGTCACCATAGGCAGCTACAACTTTGAGGTAGTGAAGGACTTCGTCTACCTTGGCTCCCAAGTAAATAGTGCGAACAACATCAGTACTGAGATTAAACGCAGAATAACTCTTGCCAACCGCTGTTTCTTTGGGCTCAAGAGGCAATTGAGTAGTAGAGCCCTCTCTCGAAAGAACAAGCTCACCTTATATAAGACCTTGATCATCCCTGTCCTGCTGTACGGGCGGAAGCTTGGACCATCTCAAGAGCGGATGAAGACGCACTTGGTCTCTTCGAGAGAAAAGTTCTGCGTTCAATCTTTGGTCCTGTTTGCGTTGAAGGTTCCTGGAGAAGAAGATTCAACCACGAACTGTACGGGCTGTACAGCGACATGAGTCTAGTCAGGCGTCTACGGATTCAACGTCTAAGATGGCTAGGCCATGTAGAGCGCATGGACAACACTGCTCCAGCCCGACTTCGAACCAGTGGGACAACGCAATAGAGGACGACCACGAATCCGATGGCGCACTCAAGTGGGGAAGGACTTGGGTGCGAAATTGGAGGCAGCTGGCTAAAGAACGTGCCAGCTGGAGAGGATTGTTGACCGCGGCCCAGGTTCACCCCAGACTGTAGCGCCACAAGAAGAAGAAGAAGAAGAAGAAGAAGAAGAGTACACCCGAAACCATACATTTACTGATTTAGTTATGGAAAGTAATAAATAAATTGGAGGACGTTCTTTAAGACGAATTATTCAATCGCAATATTGTCACATTTCTTTAGTGTGCTTGGCTTAGCCTGTGCATAAGCAATTAGTTAAGGTTTTTTTTTTCACTTGCGTACGCCATCTTAGACAGGGTGTGTGTTAACCCATGGGCGTGAAACCTACGACAGGAGCCTTGAAACTCAAGAAAAAATAATGCAACAACCTCCTCATCCACAGCAAATGGTGCTTTTTTGGCTCTTAAAGGATTATAATCACGAGTCTTTTGTGTGTGTTACAATTCAACAACTTTCCATGTATAATCTGAGGGCGTAGTCCATCTTGGTATAAAGCTGAATGTTGGACGATAAGTGTTTTTTTAATACAAATTCACAAGCATGCACATATCCACAAAGCTATAGTCCGTATTTTGATCATTTGTATGTAAAAATTCAACATGTCAAAATTCCAATACAATAGTCCTTGTTGGAGTCCTTGGCTGGAAAACGTACTGACCGCAATATTATTGACAATTTGTGTTCAATGCTTAGAAATTGTTTGAATATACGCAACCGTCGTCTTAAAAGATATGTCGACAGTAAGTGAGTTTAATTGCCCACTAAAATTCTGCAGAGTATATAGGATATCCGGATCTATGGTCCTGTCTGAGAGGAAGGCGAATGAAGAGGAAGACACACCCACGAACTTTACGATATATACCAGAATGTGGACAGAAAGGCGTCGAGTACACTGAATCGGTCGGAATCGGTCAGTGGCAATTGCTCAGGCTCGGACGGGTCACCAGATAAGTAAGTAATCCAAGAAACAATCGGGAAACAATCACAGACTGAATGGGTGCCAAAAGCATAATTTGACAAAGGGCTGCAGACACTAGCTATGTAGTGTGTCCTGTTACCTGTTGCAGGAGAGTTCAAGGCTATAATGTTTCTTGGTTGAAATTAAAGCAACTAACCACGAACTGACCAAGAACTATAAAGTCCGGATGCCTGTTGCAAACCTCCTTATTCCTGATTTCTACCTCAAGTAGTCATGTAACCAAACAAGAGTGAATGCATTTTCTACACGTTTACAGAGTTTATAATTTTAAACGTTAAACCATAGAAGATACATAAAAACTAAAAATAAAAAAATCAAATCTAACAAATTCATAAATAGTCGCAGATCTAGAATAACATTTATCATAAAACTGTAGATAACACACAAATTCCTCTAGAAAAAAATGCATCTATATAACTATTTTTCTTCCAGTTAATACTTATGTTTAGGCATTTAAAACGATTAAGGTACATACATTTGAATTGAGTGCTTTTTTTTGGTTTTTGGTTTTGTTTTAGAAGAGTAATACGAATAAGAAGTGTATACATATACTGCAAGACATCTACGATTGGGTCGCAACTGTTGTTCTCTTGGTTCTGTTTCTTTTCTATCGTCTGCTGCATTTACATATTTACAGAATACTTTTCATTTTTATTTCAAACTTCTAAACAATACACTTAGACAATGATTTCTTTTTTTTTTTCATTAAAAATTCAACAATTTCAATTCAAACAATAATATTTCCACTGATCTACTTAATCCAATTTTTAATGTTTGAATACACATATAATTTTTTTTGGTTTTTTTTTCATGGTTTTTTTTTTATAAATTAAAACTTCCATTTAAACTAGTATTTCAGTCTTGTGTTTAGATAATTCCGCTTGTTAAGTTATTTTTTGATCGTATTTCTGTAATGAATAAGAAAATTGTTTGTTGTTTTTTTTTCGTTTGTTTGTCGTTGAAGTTGAAGACTTTTTTTGGATTTTTGTTTTGCGTTTGATAGAAAAAAAAACACACATCAAATTTGCAAGCTAGGTACTTAGTAGTTTTGGCAGTAAGAAAAAAGAAACAACCACGAATATAATACAGAAAAAAATAACTAAATTATAATTCTATGGATGCATACACTTATTATCAGTTCAATATAAAAAATATTCATGCAGTTTTTAAGGGATATCAACAGTTGTTTGTTTCCGGAGGTGGGCGCACAACACTCCTATATAAGATGTACCCTGTTTGTCATCACAATCACATGCTTTCACGTCTTGGTTGTTGCTCTCTATTCTTTTTATTAACACACACATTTTGGTTATATTGGCATTAATTGAATTCGTTTGTAAGTGGCAAATGTTTTATTGGTTTTCGTGTGTCCCTATTGTGTAAGCCCATACAGTTTTGTGTGGATTTGGGGGTGTTTGCGACTCTATTGAATACAAATTTTCTTGTTAAAACCTACGTCCTCTATTCACTAAAATAGGTCTTGTTGATGTATGCACTTCGAATTCTTCGTTGTCGTAAACTTCGTTGTAGTAAACTTCAAAACCAGACTCTATGACCCAAAGAATGCCATTGCATGCCCTCATATATGGGGACCCATGCATGTTCTGCCTAGACATTATCAGCGCATAGACAACTTGACCCCGCACGGAGAGTCTTCAATGTCAAATCTGCAACAGTCGCTCCAGTTCAAGGTGACGCACACTAGTGGGACAAGACTTCAATCAGCTTGGTGTGCGCAACTCAAGCTTGCTAGCCACAAATCGCTATATCTGAAGAGTCGATCGGGACATACACATCAGTCATGTCACCGCAGACAGCCTTACAAGCTAAAACATTTTTCTAATTTTGTTGGCATGGACAGTAAGTCACAGCTCGCTCGAAAAACTGCCTCAAAATGTCATACAACCAACCCGTAAAAATGCTAAGATGCTATCCCTACCCCCAGAAGCTCAATCATAACAAACGCTGTTTGCTTATATTGTTATCGGATATTGTCGTCGGATATCAACATATTAAAGGGACTGGAGGTAAATAATGGGGTATACATGCAGTTAGAGAGCATGAAGACGTCTCCCTACCAATTAACCATTCTGCTCCGAAATACTGATCGCAAATAGTGGATGGCTTGAGATCTGGGTTTAACAACTGGTAGGCATTCAGTTTGGTATGGAACGAAGTAAGTTTCACGACGGTTGCCCCACTTATGTCAAGTTAGAGAAATGAGCCTACAGAAGTTTGTATCTGCACTTGAGGTATCACAAAAGAGGTGTGGCAGTGTTTCTATCTCTATATTCATGTAGCTGCTACGGATTTAGTAAGTAGGCGTAAAAATTAACGACCTCTGTAGGTGTCTCCAGCCGGTTTCTTAGTTGTGTCACCCAAAAATATATGTCACTGTACACAGAGAATAGGAGTGATTGTGTTTACAGGAAGTAGCTCTTTCGCCAGAAAATCCTGGATGCTAATCTTTTGTTAGTTGTCACTGTTCTATGAGACAATAGTTTTCATGCGGACCGGAGCATTTTGGTAAATAGATCGGCCGCCGTCCAATTGTTTGGCATGTTCCAGTGGCTTCGTATGCACTTGAGCAGAACAGGGCGCCGAAACATGTCTTCTATAAAGGAACGAGCATTTAATAAAAGTTTCGAGTGGAGACAGACTGATTACAGTCCGTAAAGTCAACATCGCGAGAGCATATTCCGGAGTGGACAAAGCTTACACCAAAAAGCAACGTATCTGGTAGAGAGAGATATGTCAAGAGATATCCCATTCCATCCAAGCCAGCCATGAGATTGGTTCACTATAGCCATCTGGGAAATGACCTTTGCAGCTACAGATGTACAGAGCAGTTTATTTATCATTTACATATTCCACAGAGGCCATGTAATCTGTATTGCAGAAATGCTCTAAGATTTTCGTGCGTCATCGATGATTTTGATTTTTGTTAAAAAAGTTTGTGAATTTATTTTTTAATTGAAAAATAAGAGGACTGTCTGATAATGTAGTGATTTTTTGAATAAGAATCTAGATTTCTTCAAGTTTGCAAACTTCTAGGAGCAAGTCTAGATAATATGTTGGATAGAATTCCAGTTTGTGGCCAATTAATGTATTTCCGCCATGGTGCCATGTTGCGTTAAATCAATATTGAATCTGTTCAAAAACTCTGAAACTCCATTTAAGCCATAACCTTGTTGGCGCTCATCACCCACTTTGGGAAACCAGCTGTCTTGATTGTCCCCACGTTCTTTGGTGTGCTCCGATGGATCCAAGTTTTAGATATTGACACATCAGCATTTTGTCCCTTACTGAAAGGGAAAGAATCTGGCCAGCATGGGCCACTGAGGTTAACAGCCAAGGATGAGATGGGACCAAAGAACACTACTAGCCATAGGCATCGCAAATATCGTCGTTATCAAGACGGGTCCGCACCAGCTGGAGCGAAGGACAGCGCCACAAGACTAAATTCGACCGATTATAATAATGGACCAACAATGTTCTAAGCATGCTGGCAATCTTCGCTGGCAGCCCATTAACCTATCTCCAACCGACAAAAATGCCAGGGGGGGGGGGGGGGGAAATCGCAGAAGGCTGCACTTGGAGGAGGTCCTAATAAGACGGAGCTGCATGCCATTGCAAATCGTGGACAATTGTGTGCTCCTCTAACCAAACAGGCAAAAACAAGAGAAAAGTAAGCCTTAGACAGCTGAACAAGATTACAAATATTGTCCCAGAGTCATGCAGACAATCGAGGGCACCCTTAACGTCGTTTACATGGCATGTATGATTTCTTCTCAACCGCTGAATTGTCTCCTTAAGTCATACAATATCATTCCACGTTATTCAACGCAGATTACTGGCTTATCAACGTCGTTTTCTTTTAAATTCACGAATTTTCTGCTTTCAATGCCAAACTGTGGCAGCTTGATCGCAAGTTGACAGTGGTCTATTTACACATCGCGGCATTGACGGTAGCTGTGTTCAATTTCAAGTTACTACCCGGAAAAAATCAAAAGGTGGCGGGCTTATCAAACGACCCTCGCAGTAAGAAACGAAATATATTGTTGAACAGAATATCCGACTGCTCGATTCGATGGTTCGTTCCTCGACACTGTCCCCACACTTAATCTACTTAACACTACGAAATAGGACGACATACACGCATCTACAACACCCTTAACTCTATCCGGTAACATGCATCCCCAATTGTGTGTCAGTGTGGGTATGAAGTGTGTTGAATTGGCTGAGTTTTAGCTTCAGTTTGGTTGAGAGTGTAAGAGTGAGACAGTAAGAAACACACAAATTAACCAGTGCATTGACACAGACGACACATCCAGACGAAAGTTCACCCGAAATCACCGAAAAAAAACACAAAAATACACATAAATACACACCACGGTTTGTTATCCCGTCCAAAACAGAAGGTCTTAGCATTAAATTGAATTCGCTCGGATGTGCGAACAGCAAGACAGCACAATAGGACTGTAAGTTCTCTCGTTCGAGTTCAAGAGTCTTTACAGTCCCACGTCTTGATGTTGGACACAAAGGAGCTAGGGGCTAGGAGTAATACAAAAAAAAAAATGTTAAAGAACATGAAACACAAGCGTACGACACCAGACATGGATAACACGAGTAATAATAATGTTCAGCAAGAAAAAAGTACAACAGAACGGTGGTATGGATCAACTGAGTGAATAAAGAGAGCAAAGTAAACTTGAATGATGAACAAATGTCTGCATAATAGCGATACCAAAGAAAACACACAACACAATTATGTACACATGAATGCAATTAAACACAAAATGTTAAACACAATAGCACAGAGTGACTCGCTTATGTATGTAAATTAAATAAAATTAACACCCGCCGATTTTCGCAATTACGAAGGAATACAAAAAACAAAACACAGATAATTAGTTTATCCTTTGCAGCGGGAGCTGCTGAAAATCAGACACATCGAACAAACAAACAAATGTTAAGCACACACAGCGTGCTGATGTTGATTTTACTTAACACATCGACAATGACAACAATTAAACGATAATTATAGGAGATGATCACGGGACAATGAGTGCGGTAAGTCTATACATTTTCGAATGTCAATGCTGGTGGATGATAATTTGGGGAGGGTTCTCACTCACCTGTGATTGGGATGGAGCCGGTATCGATGGATTCGTGTCCAGTGTGTGCTTCGAAATGACCACCGTTGTGGTCTTCTGAATTTTGTCCTCGTGATGTTCGGATGGTGACTTTGGAGGAACATTGTCGGCTAGCGCTAAAACTTCAGCTGCTCTAACTATATCTAGTACCTGAAATGAATAAGGAAAACATTTTAGTTTTTGGAATTTGTGAGTAGAAATTTTCAACATTTTGCATAGCAACTGAACATCTGGCTGGTTCTTGTTCGCTACCCTTCGACACGCAGAGTAGTCTGACTAGACTAGAAGCAGTTATTGTGTTACACAATGAAGTCATCTAAAAGAACACACGCAGAAGGACTTTAATGACATGTTCTTAATTGTACGCAATTTGAGTGATAGTGTTGGCAACGAAACGCCCACAAATCAAATCCACAGTTATCTTCGTTTTACTGGTACGCAATATACCCGAGGTCGGTCTGGTACCAGCAAATCTTTGACGTCTGCGTACGAAGTAAATGGTCAGCATTCGTCGAATTTTAATTCGAGATATGAGCAGAAGCAATGCAGAATTTGGGTTGTCAGGTTCCCGATCGGTTTTCTTTACGAACAAACGAGTCAGCGAGGTTTGGCTGTTTCCGTCGTGATGTAATACATTTTTCGTACCTCAATTTTAAAATATTGACTTGGCCCATTTATGTTCATCGTTGCAGCAGAGGAGACATTCGGAGGACACGAGGATGCCGCACGAAATACTCAGCACACAGAATGCTGCCCGCACAGATAGATGGAAGTTGACACTTGTACGATTTCGAGGCAAATCTTGCCTCCAATAAGCCCAAAAAAGTGAAGTACATTCTTAAACCTTTACAGGAATGTAATCAGCAAGATCGTAGGAATAATGACAGGGTATTGTGTCCTGGACTCACACCCAAGGAGAATCAGAACCCCCTTGCACAACTTCTGCACAGACTCTAATAATGCGGAATAAGTGAAAACCACACTACACCACCTCTGCATCAGGCCGGCCCTTGCAAGGACGAGCAAAGGTTCGTCGAGGAAGCTAAATGAACATCAAAATGCGAAAATAACTAAATTCAATACGAACACAAACTGGTTATTGCCAATGATGCATTATACTATCTCTGAAGAGACCACACGGATACCATTAGGTACTTTTTAAGTGTCAGTTAGTTTTCCTGGCTATCGAGGAAGCCGTGTATCAATCAGCGGATAGTGATAGCGCAATGGATCCAAAGAGGATCTATGTGGCTCACAAGAATTTCAACGTGACAATCACTAACACCTACACACGACAACCCCTTTGATAACTTTAAATGCAACACAGCTCCTCTGCCACCTATTAAGATACTATCTAGGGCGGTCTTCAACAACGCTCGTAGGGAAGCAATAGAACTTTCTACGACAATGGATTGCTACCATGGTTAGTACTCACTGCTTGGGACCAACGCTAGGAGACAGTCGTATAATCAATTTTGTCCGTATAGGTCCACTACATGTAGATGTCAGCCCTACTCTTCTCTGGCTTATTGAAAGGAAGAGTTCAAGGACGATATGGTGATCTTGGTATCAAATAAGATTCCGGCTTTGATCAATGAGATCATAGAGGGGTGAGGCGTCCTAGGAATCAACTGAAGCAAAACGGAGCTAAAACATTTGCATTTCAAATGCGCCCCTATTTAGAATACCAGATTACTGTGGTGTTTTCCAAACGGAAATATTGGTATTTATGTGGACGATATCGAATGACAGTATCGTCATCTACACTGAAGGTCAAGCAGCAATAATGGCACTCGAATAACCATTTTTACGATTCTCTTAACGAGATGTCAAGATAATGCAGCCAAACCGTGTGGTGAGTTCCTGAAAAAGAGATATTCCAGGCAACAGTGAAGCAGACGAGCTAGCCAGAAACGGAACAATATCATACAGCAGGATAACCCTTCACATCTAATCTACAACTGGCCTGCATTGGCCTCAAAAACACAAACCCTAGGAGAATACATCTTTATTGAATTAGCGGATTTATCCGAAAATGATGTCAATCTGAACCTTCATAAAAACAAAAAAAAAAACAAACAATGGTTCCAAGAACATTGCCCAATTGAACATTGCCGGACAGAAAGTTGAACAAATTAGCACCTGTTTGTACTTTGGAAGTGAGGTCTTGGCTAATCGCGGTGGCTCCGAACTTGATGTGTGCAGCAGAATCGAAAAGCCTAAGGCTGGCTTCGGAATGATATTCAGTATGGGGAAATGTGGAATGTAATAAGCTTGAGAACCAAACTGGGATAGTTCCGCTCCAAAGTAGAATCGGGGCTGCTTTACGGATGGCAAGTGGACACCATTACCACACGAAAGCTGCAATTGTTTTAAAAGCATGCTTAGGATTATTTTGCCAAACCATGCCTCGAGCGAATGTCCAGGAACTAATAATAATAATAATAATAATAATAATAATAATAATATGGGTGGCGCTACAGCCCATAGAGGGCCAGGGCCTAGCTTCTCAGCAGGCACATGTGTTGTGCGTGCTATTGTTCTCTCACGAGTGGAAGGGACCTACAGTTTTACGCCGACTCCGAACGGCCAAGTTTGATAAGCTTTTTCTAGACAGGAAATACTCTTTGAGCATTGTCAGTGACTCGAAAGAGGTGGGTCGTGGAAATTATTTTTGTCGCTCTGAGCTGGAATCGAACCTACGACGTCGAGGTTGGGGTCGACACACATACCCACAGCGCCACAGGCCACCACGACTTCGATGTAAGGTTTTGTTTTAAATTGTGGCCACATTTTTAGCTGTGAATGACATCATATAGTCTCGACTTTACCGGTTTTTCTTGTGACCACAAATGATGCACATATGGGACCAAGTCGACAAATACTAAACCAACTTTAGGCCGAGATGTGCTGTTCCATACGTAATGGGATGAATGTAGCTTGACGAGACAACCGGAATCAATCTTACATCTCGCAGCTTAGTTGTTTTATTTAAATGCCTTTTCCTATCGTTCTTATCTGCTCATATGGAGTGGCGCTACAGCCTGTAGAGGGCCAGGACTAACTTCGCAGCATCCACTCGTGTTGTGCGTGTTATTGTTCTCTCACGAGTGGAAGGGGCGTACAGTTTTATGCCGACTCCGAATGGCCAAGTTTGAGAAGCTACCTACTCCTTGAACATTGTCAGAGACTCGAAAAAGGTGGGGCCGTGAAAATCATTTCTGTCGCTCAGAGCTGAAATCGAACCTACGACGTCGAGGTTGGGGTCGACGCAACTACCCACAACGCCACGGGCCACCAGGAACTTATAAACATTATAATACGAAGGAAAATGTGCCAATAGATTAAACACACCCTACTGTCCGAAGACAATTCCATTTCACAGTACGCTATGCAGTTGAATCCGCTAACACAGGCAGACAGAACAGCGGGACGCCCTAGGCAAACATGGCGCAGAACAAGAAATCAAGTTTTTTCGGAATGAGTTGGAGAGCTCCAACGCCTTGCAGAGGTTCGCACCAGATGGCACGTTCGCCCTGACGCCCTATGCCATGCGAGGGGTTAAAGGAAACACGTCTTCTTGTTCTTTGTATGGGCCTACAATCCGGGGTGGACCTGGGTCTCAACCAACAAGGCTCACCAACTAGCGCGATATCTGGCTAGCTGTTTTCAGTTTCGCGCAGCAAGTTGATTGAGGTCCTTCTCTACTTGGGTGCGCCACCTTAAACGCAGGCGTTCTATGTTACGTTGCCCTATAGGTTCGAATTCGAAGAAATAAGAAGAAAAGGATACAAGTTAATAAGGTGAAAACAAACCTGTCTGAGGGCCTTTGAAACTATGTTCTTCAACTTTAGATTTTGTAGGCGGCAACACCACATCGCGCGCCTCTCTTGAAATATGCCACCACACCACTCAGTGCTACTTTTCGTCTGGATTTAAGACAACATTTGTAATCCCTCAAGCAAGTACACTTCGAAATAATAATTCAGTCTACACTAACCAGAAAGCAAAGACAAGCCATTGTGTCGCCTCATTAATTTTCTAATTCATGATCGTTGGAACCAATTTCGCGGGCAATTCATCACTTGACGTAATGCCTGTCTGCCTTTGCTTTCCACGTAAACTCAGCAACGGGACAGCTCACGTTCTTCAGAAGCCGCCCCTACTCTGACGTTATTGTTTTTAGCCGCCCATCGATGCGTTGACTTCTAATTCCACAGGAATTTAATTTACTTCTGAAAACTGCAAATCGAGAGGCCATCTATCTTGCTTATGTCACAGAACCAACCGTGTTGTCAATATGAACAACGACAAACTATTAAGTTCTGGCTCAAGAGTCATTTCGTAATGATGTATTGGTCAACGACGGTGACTTCGCGGGGCGTGATGTAACGTTTGCACAATGGAAATTAATCGTCGTTGTTTACCTTTTCATTACGAGTCACGCCTTGTCTTTGCACAGTCGATGGAAGGGTTGTGGCAAATTACTACACTTTTTTTGCTATTTTGTGTACAAAATGAACCAGCAGAGTGTAGACACTCTAGTCTAGGTCATGTTTGTGACTGGTGTCCACTTTATCTTTTAAGGCGAAGTACTAGCATGCACATGGTGGATTGTAATAAATGACAACTTACCTTTTCTGGAGTGCTCTTTTCTTTCGTGCTAACTAAAGACTGCTCAGAGTTAACCAAAGCAACAACATCTTTCGATGTTTGAGGAACTCCACTATTTACAACGTTCTCCGAGTGTAAATTGCTGTGCAGTGGCACCTGTTCGTTATTTGGGTCCGTTTTTGTCGCAAAAACTTCGAAATCCTGTAATTGAGACTGTTGCCGGTGTCATCAGTATCATTCAGTGGTAAATAAAAAGAAATACACATCCTACCTGTCGCATACGGTCGTCCTCATCTCGATCCAAACTCGATATACTCTGACTTAGTTCAGAGCCGGTTTCCGAAGCTCTAGAGCCTAATGCACAATGTGAGTCAAGAATGAAATGAAATGAAACAAGTCAAGAGAGAGAGAGATACTTACCATGTCGACTGCTTGTTGAATTCAATCCAGTACTCATGCCACCAGCAGTGCCGATGGAATGAATTAAATTCGATTTGTCGTAACCCTTGCACACAACCAAATGGATCTCATTGCCAGCCGTGCGTAAGACGTTCACTGCATCCTGATGTGCTGCGCCCAACAGGGAATATCCATTAACCTCCAGCAGACGCATACCCACCTGCAGAATCGATAAACGAAAGCACATTAGACTCAAATCTAGTGTAAGTGTCGACAGTTTACGGTGTGAATCGAATCTCAAGTGTTACCGGATTATACGAACGTACACTTGAAAATCGAATTCGAGAGAAGAGAATCATCCTGCTACCCTGGTGAAACATTAAATGCCAGCTGTATGGCATTAAATTTTCACGCAAGACAATCTGACAGGAAAAGCAGAAAAAGATTGTCTGTGCAGCATCCGACTGGATGAGCAACCCAATTAAACAAAAGGACTTTCAGCGAACAAAGGGGAAATAAATAATTCTTCGCACTCACCTTGAGCCTTCCGTCACGTCTGGCAGCGCCCACTGAGTTTATTTTTGAAACGAATACACCCTCGTCGGTGGGGTCCACGGGATTGCCGCGCTGGCCATTCAGGCCGCCTTTAATGTGCATTCCCAGTCGTTCGCCTTCCGCTTTCTTGATAACAATCGTCTGCGAAGGTGCGAGAAAGGGGAGGTTTTATTTTAGAAAGATGTATACCTTTTTAATTGATGTGTAACAATAAGGTGGTCGGTCGTCTGTAAATCGGTTTGCTTGGCAATTGCATGATTGCCGGCCTTTATTATTAGTTAGTAGAATTGCAGCGCATATTGGTTGTTAAAGTATTAGCGACTATAAGATGAGTTATGGTAGAAGAGGAGATCAGAGCATATTTAGAAGATGAAACTGTGCATGTTTTGGCTATGTATGGTATGTTCCTGCAACTTAGTGGAATGTATATGAGAGTGGAAGAAAATACGAATAAGAATATTCTTTAAGTTGTTAAGGGTTGGACGAATGAAAGAATAGCAGTGCCCCTGGTCATTGGTGTCACGGGTGTGATGCGGGGGACCGATGTTTCCTTAGTTCTGGACCGAGGAAGCTACTATTAAATGAGACACACTAAATCAGTTCTTCTCTTCAGTTATCTTTAATTGAGACTTTAAATTTGAGTATAATTATGGGTACACAATTTTTTGAACACAACCATACTAAATCAGCCCGAAACAAGAGTTCGCAAAACTTGATCGATGGACTCTTTCAAGAAGAACATGACACAGAAAAGAGCGTCAGCGACGTGTGTCGCTTTATAGGGGAAAAAAAATCTCGATGCAAGTGTGTACTTTGCTCACTTTGGTTAACTTTTATTAAAGTTTTTGTCAGATTGTGGTATAAAATATGGTGAATGGGAAATCCATAGTCTGTCAAATATGGGGAATATTAAATAAATTCCAAGCTACTACATGTCACGATTTTTTAAAGAAGATGATCAATTTACTCAAAAATTGTGCAACAAATTTCCCAATCGCATATTCACGTTTTGTGAGTCAATGTTCCTACTTTTGGTGTTTCCAGTTGTTAACCTCAACCAACTTGGTGTGCAAAACTGGAGACAGCTAGCCAGGGATCGCGCTAGTTGGAGAGGCATGTTGGTTGAGGCCCAGGTCCACCCCGGACTGTAGCGCCACACAAAGAAGAAGAAGAAGAAGTTGTTTTAAAGAATTACTTGAAGTAATTTATGAAAAGCAAAATGTGTAGATGATCCTCAGTGGCGCAGCAAACATCTGCTGCCTAGTGCTAAGATTTCAAACTTGCTTAGTGATGAATAAAATATGATGTGTTGATTTTTTCCTTTCCGTGTCAATAAAGTGTTCATGTGTTAACGCACATGTTTGAAAAGGAAAGTGGATTCTTTTTCCTTAAAAAACTTTCAGACGTTTTGGCTAGAAATGCCAGAATTCAAGAATTGGCTTAGGGCACTGCCAGGCTTTTATGATATAATATATTCACCTGTCGTAACCGATAAGAGTGAGTGCATTGACCCGTTCGATGCCTGGTGTGTACGACAAACAAGTTTTTCTACATCTCCACCTCTTTCGAGTCTTAAGTAGGTACTAAGATGCTATACCCTGGTCATCTACGAGCTCTATATTATAAAGGGTTTTCCAATACGGACTTGACAACTTGTTTGTTTAAATAAGTGTGCGTCGCTTCAAGTGGTCCATCGGCTTCAATTCTTGAGTCAGTTTGATCTTGTGTACACCCACACAACCAAGATCCTTACGCCCAACGCGCAATAATGTGGTCTGAGCGGTAGTATAAATATTGTTTAGTGTTAAAGTACTCATAACGCATCTACCATATTTTGCTGTTCCACAAGTCGAATGCTTTACTTACAATGCATACGATATAAACTGACTGTGAGAAATAAAGATTGCAAGGACGACATCATTTTGAAGCAATTAATTTCTGAAATCGACGTCAGTCGTATCTGGGCACAAAATCCGAGTACATGCTCCCATAATAAAAGGGTTTCCAATACGGACTTGACGGCTTCTGAGTGATCTTGAGTCAGCTTCATCTTGTATGCCAAGATCTTTAGGCAAAATGTGGCCTGGGTGATGCCCAATTCTTGAGAACGCCGTGGATTTGACTGATTTGGATCGTTTCCTAAGGACGCCTGAACGGAAGCGATATTTTCGACATTTCGACCCACTCGTTGTATCACTGACACGGCAACATCACGTAACGAATATGTAGACTCAAATTTGTACACTAACTTTGTAAACATGTTTTAAACTTGTTATTGCCTGTCTACTAGGGCGAGAATTAGGACCAAAACTTTGAGGTAACGCAATAATCGGTCACCGACTCCGAATTTTGGTAGAAAATTTGCAGGCGTTGCTCGTTTGTGTACTTTACTGAATAAATTGACAGTTTGATAATTAGTGAAAGAGTGTAAGAAGTTTTCTACAACGGAGCTGAGCAGGAGTAACAGAGTAAGACTCTGCTGGATACTTGGCCATATAGGAATAGAAGGCAATGAAATGGCCGACATTCTCGCTATGAAATGAGCATCGCGCTCATGTCCTCAAGGACCTAGACATCCACCTAGAAGGAACCACGCCGACACCTGGAGCAACGCGTCATGCTGCAGGTCAAGAAAACCGGTAGAGGTTTGAGGCATGTATCACAATGAGCGAGAACCACTTTCGTATACTAACATACTTCCTGCACTGTAGACTCAGGGAATACCTAAGGAACGTAAAAGCATTAGAAGTACGTCTCTAAGTTCGGAGAGAATTATGCAGAAATTCCAGAACGCATACCGCAATTTTGTAAGGCACAAGCCCACAAAACACAAAGATATCTGTCCAAGTACATATTATTAGAAGAAGAATTGGAGGCACTAGAACCATCTCTCATTCTCAGAAACTGGTTTAGAGATTATATTCTTGTACACATCTCTTCCAAGAACCTATAACAATCAAAACAACTCTCAATAGAACTGTGAGTGAGGGGAGCTCTTAAGAAAGCAAAGGTTGGTATGGCTAGATGGCGCAGTTGATTGAGTGCCTGCCTTGTTTGAAGGGGTCTTTGGTTCGAATACCAGGGAAATCAAATTGAATGTGTTTTTATTTCGTTTTAAAATATGGTCCAGTCACCATTTGCCGTTGGGACAAAATTAATGGACAAAAATTGACTGATGGTGTCGTGAACGACCAAAATCGCCAGTTTCATTAACGACGTTATAACCATATTGAGCGTATTTCCATTATTACTTAAAAAAGTAAAAAAAATGCATAGTTCGTGTTGGAAGAGCTGCACTGAAGCAATTATGAAACTTCACGATGCTTACACTTTTTATTTATTTATTAAAGTGGCATACATTTTACAATGTATTGCATACAATTTGTTGTGCAAAGATTTGGTTTGTTTGTCACCTTGCTACTAAAATATTCATAAACTTTATATAATATATCACAGAAAAATTAGATTTAAGTCTGAAGGAAAAGCTACCTTCATGGCAGTTCGACTTTTTATTGTAACCCTTTGGCACTACTTAATGTACATCTTTCATTGTCAGCTGTGCGTTAGACATTGGCCCTTAGAAGAAATAAAGTCGCTTCTAAAGTCGAATTTAGTTAAGTGCTTTTAAGTTTTCGTAGGAATAAATCAGTTTGAAAACGTAATCATTGTGAATAGAATTTACAAGTCGTGAGCATAGCAGATCTGATTTTGACAGAAATGCAAAGTTGATTTTTCATTTGAAATGACAAATTCGTAAATTGATTAATTAATTCCATTTGAACGTCCCTTTGAAACCTTACCTGTCACTTTTAAATTCGACTTAGATAAACTCAAATAGAACTAAGTGTTTGCCGATTTTAGAAATAGTTTTTCAGTTTATTACTACGGATTCCGTTTAAAATTTGAGCTTACGTAAGCACCCACGTTTAAATTCGTTTATTACGAAGGGCCAGAGTGTATTCTGATGAGTTATATCGACAGGGCGTGTTAGGACGTATGTTTAGGATTTAAAATGTCGATATGGACAATTGGGTGAAACGTAGACTCAGTGTGACTTTCAGTGAGTGTACGTCTTTTCACGACAAAATGGCGATAATGAGCATGTTATTCTTTGAAACATGTCACGAAACACGCAGGAAAATCAGCTTACATCGATCAACTGCTCGCCATAACCTTAAGTACATCACTGCTCAGGTAAATATAAACAAGGTCATAGAAGTAGTTCAGAGAAACAACTTAACAGGACAAAGTGATCAGAGTGTTGTGACTCAGCAAAGTCGCAAATAAGTCATTAAGGGACGTAAAACTTCGTCGCAAGCCTAATGCAACAAAGTCTGAAAGTTTAAGTTCGGGAAACCTTCAGTTGCTCTCAACAAGTGGTTAACCGCCGAGACCACCACTACACAACAAGAGGGGGCAATTTTAAGAAAAGGAAAATAAACAAACAGAAAAAAGAAACGTTCTACTTAACTTTCTCAAAGCTACTTGTACTGAAATAAAAAGCAAACTACAAGAAATATCCCTTCAAAGTCTACGAATATACACGCAGAGTCTGCACGGACGTGTGCACGCGACTCTTCTCTGTACGTATGTATACTCAAGTACACTTGAAGTGAAGATTTCCTCAAGAAGCCTGCAATGAATGCAGTTCGTTTTTGTCTTACCTCAGTTGGAACATAATTTACTTGGATGTGCTTGTAATATTAAATGCAAAAAAAGTATGAAGAAGTATATGTAGTTAAGCGTGAAGTGGAATGAAAAAAAAAAATTAACAGAATACAGCTTTAAGGAATCTGTTGTTAAATAATGTTTGAAGTACATGCGAAATTAGTCCATGGGAGCAAAATTATTAAGAGGGTATATTACTTTTAAGAAAATAAGGGAACAAAAATGTTTGAATAAGAATAATTGAGTGAGATTTACTTGGAATCCAATGGGAAGTGGATCGTGTTGAATGTACAGCTTGATGTCGTCACCTGGCTGGAGCAATTCCATTACGGCCTCCTGATGGGTGGCACGGGACACGTCGACGCCGTTGACTTTCAGTATTCTATCACCCATTCGCAGCTTGCCACATTTTGCGGCAATACCATCTGGTACAATCTGAAAGTAAAAAGAAGGACGCAATCAGTACGGTGAGCTGGAATAATGTGTATTTTCGGACTTTGAACGTCGAACTTCTACTCTCATTTGAAGCTATATAATATAATGTGGGTGGCACAACACCCAGTGGAGGACCAGGGCCTAGTTTCTCATCTGCCACTTGTGTTGTGCATGCTACTGTTCTCTCTTGCGAAAGGGAGCTACAGTTTTATGCTGACTCCGAACGGCCAAGTTTGAGAAGCTTTTTCTAGACAGAAGTACTCGTTGAGCACTCGAAAGAGGTGGTGCCCTAAAAATTATTTTTATCGCACTGACCAGGAATCGAACCTACGACGTCGACGAACATACCCACAATGCCACGGACCACCACATATGAAGCTAATCATTCTTTAAATTAGCCGCAGATTCAATTTTATGCAACATAAAATTGCTAACCTTCAAAACTCAATTGACAATCCGTTGAATGGCGAGGTTTAAGTGCCTTACATTGGTTAATGGGGTCCCGGGTTCGAATCACAGTGAGGAAAGGATAAACCATTTGTCGCTGGGATCAATTTAACTGCCCTATCACATGAATAGTGGGAGTAGTCTGACTATGGGTATCGCAGTGGACCAACAATTGTCTATGTGCGCTGGCAATTTCGCTTGTCCGGATTTGACATCCTGTTCAAATGTACTGCATTAGAAAACGTATACGCTTAGTTTAATGTTTAAGACCATGCCAATGTGTGGACGGTTTAACAATCGCTGAGTGTAGAAATTATGAAAACTTACTTCAAGATCATGCTCGATGCAATTTATAGGTAAAACTGTTTGTGCAATATGATGAGACTGATTCTCCCATGTGTCTAGGATAGGCAGGAGGTGGCTGCTTGAAGAAGGCAGTGGTTTAATGTGAATCTAGCACTATGTGCCTTATTATTGCCACGGCTCTGATCGTGAATCAAGTGAGTTGAGGAGGGATAGGCGCTTGTTAGGCTCGCTGCTTGGCTCTAGCAAGGGCGAGGACATCCACAAACGAACTGTGGTAAGTTATCGTTTTCAGCCATGCTTTTAGAACTGCGCCAGTGTGTGTTTTGTGAGATGATCTAATATCTGCCAGTGTCCCGTACAGGCCACCAATCTAGCGACATCACGTTGAGTCTGACGAAGGAGATCTTTTGTTTTTGACCGGTTGTACTCAAGCCCATATTTTCCTTGAGGTAGCTTTTTCAAGGAAGTGCGTAGACAAATAAGCCTTGACTGCTTGTATTGAGGTATCCACCTCTTCTGAAAGCGAATATTCAAAGCCAGAACCTTTTAGACCCATTACGTCTGATGTCACTGTGACCTGGAAGACTTAGGCCAGAGTGAACCGATTGCAATACCATGGATTGACTACTCCTAAACTCGATACCAGTTGAGACTTATGGCAAAGCGGCTAAGCTGCCTAAAACTGACTCTATTTAGTTCGCTGAGATCGATGAGATGGGCTGGCCAAAGCGCTAGACGAGCAGAAAAGGTGATGTGTGGTTTCTGCCACTTCTTCATCCAAGCAGCTTTTACCGAAATCGTGGAATGGTACTGTCATCCTGCGGGATTGAAGTGATGTGTCCGCTTGTATCGCCAATGGGCGACTTGAGTCGGAGCACACACAGTGATCGTTTAAGATTTAGTGCTAGTCATATTTCCTTTGTTTTAAAAGAGGTGGTCCCTTCTTATCATTTGTCCAAAAATTTACAATACATTTACAAATTTACAAAAATTTTAAAAACTTTGGACTTAATCTAGATCGAGTCTATGTGAAGAAATTAGACACATTTAGAAAGCCGCTGAATTATCACGACACTCACATCTCTAACACTTTCCTCACTTGGACATTCTATAACATTAATGAAGAAGTTTCCACGTCAAGACTGATTTTGAGGGGCATGGGATCATGAGGATGCGCATCCAGAATGAAAGCTTAATTTTGGATACGTTTTTGGCCATAGAAGCATGATGGACAACGTAGACGAACTCAGACGAACTCACATGTCTTGACAGTCAGACCCATTCGTGTGGTGAAGGGAAATGTCTCTCATCTCAGTTGGAAGTTATAAACTGTAAGACAATCCGAATGATTTGGCCAGAATTTGACTGGAAGAATTCCGGAGACATTCCTATTTCGTTCTGTCCGGGCTGAGAGAGCATGCTTGACCAGTGATGAATAGTAACGAAGAAATTGAGGGTATCTCATTTCATCTGTTCGCTCGTCATCATGACTCGAAGATGTGAACAAAATTGGACGAGCTTCATGCCAACATTCCTGGACAATATTGCCGGGGTCATCAAAAATGAACGGACCACAGCGAAGCGACCACATAAATCAGATGCCATGCAACATGGTATGAATAATACTTCAAAATAAGGCGTCAATTAACTTTATATCTTACGCGGTTTTTGTTTTTCTAACATTTCTATTGCTGTTGTTCGTATTTGGTCACCCTGTGCATTGCTAACTTCGCCGAATGGTTTGCCACCAGCAGCAGACTAGGGTGACTAATTGATGACAGCAGAAAGGAGCAACTTGTCTCTTTTGAAAGCGCTTGCTTGGTCATTTCCGTCCACCAGTGGCCTGAGGTGTCAATAAAGGAGGCTCAACCAGATGGCAACTGAAGAAAAGCGTGGCAAACTCTAAGCTATAGACTTTCGCCTATCAAATCTTTTGCGACCAAAATTTAATTCATTCATAAGCGCCAATTAGTGCAACAAATGTAGGTCAAACGTAATAGAATTATTTTTCCACTGGCTTACCCTCGGAAAACGAGTTAAGCTTTAAATTACCTTTAAAAAGCACCGCCCAAAGCGATTAGACACGCATGCTGTGCAGGACACACCTCCCGAACAAAGCATTTTTAATTCAAAAAAATGCATTTCCGCCCCATTTCCACATTAATATTAAATGCGAATAAAATCGATGAAGCACGCTATAAGCCGTGCAAACTTCAAAGTTCAAAAACAAAACAACAAAGCTACGCAGATAATTTCAGCATTAATTTTTCACTTGAATTTTAAAAGCCCGATGCAACGAAGAAGTTTCACTTGCCTGCATCTGCTTCCGGTGAAGCGGTTATCAACTCTCGCAAATAATCCAGTGGAGCACTCGGAATCTTCGGGAAACAAGAACTTTGCTCGGAAATTATGTTGAATTAGTTTAGTGAAATTATTTCAAGTTGTTTGCGGTGATACAGCCAGCTGGTTTTTTTTTTTTTTTGTTTTCTTGTGTTCCGCTTGGCAAGCAGATGCCAATGAAAATGAGAAAATTTTTTTTGTGAAGGATTTGTGTGTTGAAATGGGGAAGTAGAGAAATGTTGCTGTACAAGGTTTTCGTTTTCTTGTGATGGCGTTACGGAAAAGGGGTAAATGTCTGATGTGTCTCCCGCTGGCTAACCTTTAGTCGGGTGCCCTCATTTACGCACGGCAGTTATTGAGGTCCCTCTGAACTTTTGTGTACCACTGTTCTCCTGGTCGTACATGGCAGTGCCATATTAGACGCCTCCCAGTCTCATGTAGTGATTTGTTCAATTTTTATTCCTACATACCAGCAATGGTAAACGGGAGTGACGGGACCATATTGAATTTTCTTTTGTCTCATGTCCTCTTGAGTTCTTCCATGTCTGCGCGACACAAAGCATGACAGGGATGTTATCAAGGAGCTATATAATACTTTCGAAGAAACAAAGTTACTCAATTGTCTCTAGAATCAAAAGTACAATGCAAAAGTAGCCCAGAACTTCAAAAGTAACGATGACTGTTTTTTTTTGTATGGTAGGTATTGTGATATTCTTGTTCAAATGCAGTACATGCTCGGTAGAGACAACTAATAAAAACCAGAGCTGCCCGGAGAGAGATGGCTATTCTGTAGGACATGCAGCCAACAAGTTTATACTAAAAGTTATGCTGAGATATTGTAGATGATTGATAGGACTGTAATTTCACATTACAAAAAAAACTATTCTTGAAGTATGTTTCGGAGCGTTTTGTTGTACCATCATAAAGTCGTCTATGAGTGCTAGGTTTAGATAAGGTGATTGGGCTGCCAGCATAATTGCCAGCATACTTTGACCATTGTTGGTCCATTGTGATACCCAGTGCCGATAATTTGATTGCAACGGCAAATGGTGACTGGACCAGATTGAAAACCAGATCGCATTTTGACTTTGCCTGCACTGGGATTCGAACCGGGAATCCCTATAACCAAGGGCAGGCAACCAATTTCTTGAACCATCCAGCCGTCTAGGTTGTCTTTTAGAACATGTGCGTACTTAATCTTGTCTATTGTTGTCACAAAGGGGTACAACGGCCGTATGCGAGGAAAAAACCAATTATTTCAAAGGCAAATGTTAAATAGCGCTTGAACTGTGCAATTCAAACTCGTTTTTTCAAGAAGAACCATTGCCTTTGTTGACAAAAGCAAATTCAATGTTTTTGGGTCGGGCGGTTGAAGATTTGTGTGGTAAAAGGGAAAAGCATTGCAAGTAAAATAGAACACGAACCCTCTTTTTTTATTTCTTCACCAAACTGTCACGGCACGCGGAAATCTATTTATGAAAATAGGCTTTTGCCTCAGTGCTAAACCACTAACAGTCAAATTCTATATTCTATATTTCTATTACTAATGTTAAATAGCCGAATAGTTTATCATGAATTGTATTGAACGCGTTATCTCAGAAACTACTAGCTTGAATTTAAATATTAGTTTCATGTTAGATAGTTCATCGAGAAAGGCTTTAGGCATTATAACAAGCTGATAAGCATCAATGAAAAATGCTGCAAAAATAGCAAAATATATTCCATTTAAGAGCTTTAGTTGCGTGCGCTGCGCAAATGGTTTAAAAAATCATCTATAAATGGTTGTTCCTATGTAAAAGTTCTAACTTAAAAGTTCGTGGCAGTATTCAGCTATTTTTAAGATGGACTAGATATAACCTTTTTCATTGTAGTCAATTGTTGCGTCTGATAGTGAACACAATTGTCTTTGATATCGCTATATTTCAATCAACATCATCCATAAGCGAGACATCATAAATTTAAAATATTTTCAGAACAAACGTTGGGTCCTAGCTGGGCGCCAGTAGCTCTTCGAATTCGCTGCTCAGACACCTGTTCGGTTTTTTTGCTGAATCGAGTTTGACAAAATTTAGTACAACAGATCTGTACAATTGAAGTACATGAGCCGGTTCTAGTACAAAACCGAGAAATTGTACTTATACTTAAAAAAATTCAAGTACAAGGAATTGTAATAGGAATGTACTTAGTACAAAAATACTTAATTATCTTCCAGGTCTTATTACAAATAGCCTTGAAGCTAAAAATAGGGGTGCTGGTCATCATCTGAATCCTTTGAAACCTGCACCGGATCTCAGCATAGAGATTAGCTCTCTGTGGTTTGATCAATCTGGTACTGTAGAAGATACGGCATAAATTATTCTAAAGCCTACAGTGTAAGCTTAAACCTCAAGTAAGGACACACCACGATAACTGATACTCACGCGGACGAAGTCGCGGGTAACGCCTACTAGCCGATAACTTTACTCGAATAATTCTACATTCTTTGAAGTTGGCTTATTCGTAATTATTGACCCTTGTTAAACTTGTTTTGTTCTTCAGTGTGTGGAGTATTTTGTATTTAATTTTGTGTGTCCACTCTGTTGGACTGTTCACTTATGCGATGGTCACTCAACAGAGAGATTTACAAAATACAGGTTTCCCTATTCTTATGTTTTAGCAGCTGCCAAAGTTACCAACAACATCCAGCTCTCATCGTTTAGCCGGCTATCACGCGACTTGAAACCACTTGGTTATTTTCTGCACAAATCAACCACTGTCAAAGCTCTAAGAGCTAACATTCACTCTGTTGACTTCAGCTGTTAGGTTTTGTTTTTAATTGTGGCCACATTTTTAGCTGAGAATGACATCATATAGTCTCGACTTTAGCGGTTTTTCTTGTGACCACAAATGATGCACATATGGGACCAAGTCGACACATACTAAACCAACTTTAGGCCGAGATGTGCTGTTCCATACGTAATGGGATGAATGTAGCTTGACAAGACAACCAGAATCAATCTTACATCTCGCAGCTTAGTTGTTTTATTTAAATGCCTTTTCCTATCCTTCTTATCTGGTCATATGGGGTGGCGCTACAGCCTGTAGAGGGCCAGGACTAACTTCTCAGCATCCACTCGTGTTGTGCGTGTTATTGTTCTCTCACGAGTGGAAGGGGCGTACAGTTTTATGCCGACTCCGAATGGCCAAGTTTGAGAAGCTACCTACTTCTTGAACATTGTCAGGGACTCGAAAAAGGTGGGGCCGTGAACTTTTTTTTTTTTTGTACAGACCAGGGATCGAACCTAGACGTTGAGGTTCAAGTGAATTGTTGTCGAAGAACATGCCCACAAGGCCATGGGCCACCAGTTATATAGTAAGCTGCCAAGTTTCTAAGCTAAGAGAACAGATAGATGACAATATTCGTGTTCTTCAGGAAATGTGGTCGCAAATTCTTTAAAAAGTGCTGGAAGAGTCTGTCCCTCGACCGATATTCATTAAATCCGGTCGTGAAGGGAATATCCTTGAACATTACTACTGAATATAGATACATATCCTTCTTATAGCTTATAATGAAGTGATATCCCGAGGGCATTTCATTCTTCCCAGACGTCCATTTGTCGCTTGCAGTATTCTTCGAAAGGTAAGTCCACTCTTCCGAAATGAACTCCCTGTGACCTATAAGAGCTCCGATTATGTTACCGATGTATCCTGTTCCTAGAAGGTAGCAGACTAAGCTTCGTCCTCGTCCATAGTGATAAAGCCAGAAGCCATTTCCCAGAATTTAAGTGCGAACATAAACGATACCCACCAGGAAACCACCTCCAAATCACCGTGTTCTTTCAGGCACACGTTCACTTAATCATATATTTCTAAGTTATAGGTTACATCGTATTTTACTTACGTGAGAAATAAAAACACCAGGCTCTCGTGCCCCGAAGGGCACACAGGAATGATCCGTGCCACCGATTATGCTGAAACCTAAGGAACCCTGATTCTTCGGCAAAACAACCTCCTGTTCGCGGGCGAAGAAGAATGAAACAAGAAAACAAACAAAATATTAATCACAAATAATAAAAAAAACAAACGAATATAAAAAGTTTCAAGAATTATCAAAGCCAGAAAGTATCTACATATGTGTGTGTGAACATGATTTTATTTACAAAAGGCAGTTACAAGAACACTAAACCCAACCCCAACAAAGTGCATACACATAACATAGAAAATGTTCCAAAAAAACCAAAATGATTGCAATAAATTTTTATTTTACAAAAACAACCATTAAAATCATTCCGCTAAAACAAGAAAAAAAAGAATAAACATAGCATTTCCTGCATAAAGCTGTGCATAACCTTAAACAAACAAAAACACCACATCAAGCAAATGGATCCTATATGGCATTGTGTGTAACCTCTGGGTACGTGTGGATGGATGTGTATTTACATGAGTGCATGAGTGTGGGGTGGGGTCTGATAAATACATATTTGGCGGGTGGGAGGTAATTTTAAAGCTCATAAGCAAAGCGAAAGCAGCAGAAGGGAGCATCAGTAGCCGATGAAACATGTGCAGATAGTCGAAATCATGGGAAGTTCGTTGCTTGTATGCACATGCACTGCGAGCTGCTGGAGTGTGAGTGAATCTAAGTAAAATGTAAGTGAACAGCGTGCCAAGGATGCGAACTCCCTGCTGACTAAACGTTGGAGGAGACTGTGATTCCCACACACACCCACCCACCCAACAGCCGTACGTAATGGATTGCTGTAATCCGTGCACCGGCTCACTTTTAATGCAAAGGTCGAGATTAAAAACGACGGCAAATCTTTTGTACATTAACTAATCTAAAGAGGACACTTAAAACTTAAGTTAAACATTCACACGGACACACTCTGGATGGCTCTAGGACTAACTTCAAGGCAGCGCCTGATGTCTGTCTACGTATTTATGCTAAGTGCTAATGGATTACTTAAAGGCGCAAGTGCAAGAACCTTCGTCCTACCGAGTCTAAATTAATAGAAACTTTCTACATTTTTTACAAAAATCTTCTCGGTTTTTTATTCGACTGACTCGAACTATACATACGCCAGCGGAGATTGCATAAAAGTTGGAATATGTGTCTATTCACGATGGCATCAGTTATCGAACGAGATCTGCTCGACGAGGCACAGATTTTGAAATGAAATTCGTGATATGGTGGTCCATCACAACGAATGCCGATGTAATGTGCATTTTTTTCATCAATTTATTGCCTCTAAGTGGGCAAAGAAAAGGATTGACACTCTAAATGACGAATCTTAGCTTACATTTGTATGAAACAGAAACAGGGACACTCTTGACAGAGGATAGACATCATTTTCACACTTCACATCATTGTTTTCTAAGCTTGAACCTTCAACGCATTCGTTTAGGCTCACTTAACATCACAGAATCGGAAGCCTTCGAACAATGCAGAAATGTTTCCTAAGGAGCCACACATTTCCTCTTACCAGCTACGAACAAGGATATTCTTGGCCGCTTCGAGAGGAAAGTTCTTCAAATTATCTTCAGCCCCATATGTACTGAGAGTGTTTGGAGGAGGAGACTAAACGACGAACTGTACGGGCTGTAGAGCGACATCGATCTGGTCAAACGAGTTGGAATCTCTCGTCACAGATGGCTAGGTCACATGGAGCGAATGGATATCAATGCTCCGCCCCGGTAAGTCTTCGACTCCAACCCCGAGAGACAACGCGGTGAAGATAGACCAAGCCTCCGGTGGCGCACGCAGCTAGAAGGGGACATAACAAAGTTGAACGTGCGTGGCTAGAAGCAACTAGCACAAGACGGAGCTAGATGGAGAGGCATGTTGGCTGAGGCCCAGGTCCACCCCGGACTGTAGCGCCAGCCAGAGAAGAAGAAGATTAATTGTTCGCTTAAGTGACAGAAGACAGAATTGAATATCGCTTCGAGCTATTGTCACAGCCCCGGTGGCGCACGCAGCCAGAAAGGGACCTCAATAAGTTGAACGTGTGTGGCTGGAAGCAACGAGCACAAGACTGGGCTAGATGGAGATGCATGTTGCCAAAGGCCAAGGTCCACCTCGGACTGTAGCACCAGCCACCAAGCAAGGAAGTCTTCAGATATAAACTCAATGTCTCTTCAAACACTGTAGCACAGCAATGCGGACTGTAATGTATGCTTTTCAGCAATCACTCGTGTTGTGCGTTCTACTGTTCTATCACGAGTGGAAGGAACCTACAGTTTTATGCCGACTCCGAATGCCCAATTTTTGAGAAGCTTTTTCTAGACGGGAATACTCTTTGATCATTGTCAGTGACTCGAAAGAGGTGGGGCCGTTAAAGTTATTTGTTTTTCGCTCAGACCAGAGATCGAATCTACAACGTCGAGGTTTAAGTACGTTTGAGTCAACGCGCATACGCACAAGGCCACGAGCCACCACTTAAAGCATTCTTCTCAAAGTTGAACCTTAAAGCGGGGTTTTCTGCTGATGTCATTATGCTGAAATGCTTCTGACAGAATACGCTTTTATCAGCACTTTACAAAATCAGAGGAAAAAAGGTGGTATAAAAATCTGTCAGGAAAGTAAAGCATAGCGATGAAGATTTCGTTAATTAAATGGACGGAACTAAAAAACCTTGGGCATACAGAACTATTGTCCTAAAAAGTCTGCAAGATAAGGTCACAACTTGAACGGTTTTCCAAAATTATCACAGGATTTTTTTTTTTTTGGATTATCACAGGATCTAGATCTAGTTGTAATCGGACATAGCGCGTCCGTCTTCTTTTCTAAACGTGATATTGTTTGTCATGTAAGCCTATAATCCCGTGTCAAATACTGCCAGTAAGTAATGTCACAGAATAATAGGATGACGAATTTGATAGGCTGTCTAGTACACCTTGCTTTCCCTTACACCATGATAAATTAGGGTGAGCAAAATTTGGGTAGTCAAATGATGTCTCAAAAAATGAACGTTTCGCTTTCACAGATTTATAGGTACAAAATATGGTCAGAACAGCGATTAACTACATCAACTGTGAAGAGATTCATTGTTAGGAAGATCAGTTGGAGACTTTTAGTCACGCTGGTGGTTCGAAAGCTGTTAATGTTAAGATGCCAATTTCGATGCAGTGCGTGAGAGTTCGCACATTACTTCAGCACTTTATCCTATGTGGTTTCAACAATACCGTGTCAAAGCCCATGAAACAATTCAGTTACTGTTTATTACAAAATAGAGAGTACAGAATATATTTAGTATACATATGGTACTCTCTATTTTCGGTGATGTCATATGAAACGTTAAAATTCAAATATTCTGACACAAAAAATGTACTAATTTTTCGACTTTAGAAATGCATCTGAACATGATTCCGTTCGCTATAAAAGGCAATCCCTGAATTGTTTTGTTTTTCTCAAAATTAAGTTGAATTTTGAGCGTTCCTAGGAGTGCCTCTAGGAAGGCGTCCCTTACAATAACTTCTGCATGAATAGAAGAAACGAGAATGCGAGAAAAACAATGTATAGTTCCTATACAATTGTAGTGCTCTCTCATGTCGTTGTTACATCCTAATGAAAGCTTATTACTTGAACAAACAAATCACAGTAAAAATCAGTCGTCTTCATCGCTTCATCAAAAGCACAAAACGGTTTGCGACTAAGCATTTATCCGCGTGGTGGCACAATGGACCTACGCTGGCCTAAGTGTGGCTGCTGGCTTCTCGTACAGCCGAGCTGCAGATCCCAACTGTTCGAACCCTTCCAAACAAAATAGGTGTCTCAAACTATGTTTTTGTTGCATTTTGTATTCTCTTTTTAGACCTCTTTTTCTTGCAACAGTGAAATGTTCTAGTTGTTTTATCATTTCTTTTCTAGTGTGGTGTGTTCAGGATTCATCAACTGAATTTGAAGAGCTCCGTTTTGAAATCTCTACCCGAACATGTCACCTTACGGTTTTCGAACTTGCTGCAATCTTAGCGATCTCACGGCAACATTTTCGATGTCAGTGTCTAACACAAAATCGACGATTGTGTCATAAACTATACCACAGCACTCACATTTATTTGAAATACTTGCAAGGCAGCCAAGAATTTGTTCAAAAGTCGATTCAAACCATGAGGCAACAAAAATTGACACCACCTCATTATCGAGCAATTATTTCCGTCATAACAACATTGACGGCTGCTCTAGATTTTAGCACGATCAATGTCCGACCTTGTACATTCCAGACATCTGCTCATACACGGGTGGTGTGCTTGCAGAATGCCGACTAAAATTAGCCTGCTCTTAGGGGATCATCTGTGCGTCGTTGCATAATTAAAGTCTAATTTTAGTCAGTTGCGATTTAATTTCAAACAAAATGTTGATAAAAATAAAATTGTATGCTCCTCAAGTTGGCAATAAAACCAAAGTACATCCAGCTTTGATAGAATTAATTGCCACACACTCCGCGTCATTTGTACGCAATAAAGCAGCGGTCCGATGTGCTCATCAACTTGATCGAGAGGCGTTCTCATTCGCAGCGAATGGATTAAGGGCGGGTGTTGATTTTTTTGTGTAAGGAAATTTGTATCGTCAAACATATCAAACTCTCGTATTAGAATGTCGTAAAGAAGTGAATGAATGGCCGCCCTGGCAATAAAAAAATATCCATTCGATATTAGGAAACAAATAACACAAGTTGTGCAGCATCATCAGGAGCACCCTGGGTGTGGACATTATTTTTGTATTTTTTTCCGCTGGAGCTCGTAGGAAAACCTACAAGGGGGAATAAATGTCAGGCCGCATGCAAGTGGCAGAATGGCAGGAATAACGAGGAATAGAGTGGTTGATTGTGTGGAGCCACGTGGATCCTTAAATAGTTAACCCTGTTGCTCACTTATGGCTAACCCAGCTGTGGCTCCTGATGAAGCGAAAGAGTCCATTAATTGGCAGCTCATGCAGAGATTTTCGATGATGAGTGCCACGAGATGCAAGCACATGTAGAGGTGGTTGCGAACACTCTCATCAATATTTCATTTGGAGGTGTGGCGCCACATAATCTGTGTCTGTAACATTGAACAGTTTCAGACAGGCCGCAGGAACTATCTTCATTGGAAAAAGAAAGACCAACAAAAAACCACTCTTCCGCAGACCACCAAGCGCTGAATATAATTTGTCGCACACGTACTCTCATCATTTCTTATTTTATTTTAACTGCGCATTAAAAAAAAGGTTGACAACGTTTAGTCAGAGTTTACTTTTTGCTTGCAGCCTTCTCTGCTTTCAGCTTAAGGATCTTTTCGCGTCTGTCCTTCTTCAACACACGAGTGGTTCCATCGCTCTTTGTCCTCTTCTTCAGCGAGTTGAAGGCGACTGTGAGGAGCTTGTTCCTCTGACGCTTGGCATACCTCAACTTGAACCCGTCGAAGTCATTCAGGCGAGTGCGCTTGCAAATGTTTTGTGCCTTAAGAGACCATGGGGTCTGCTTCCACTTGGCCTTCAAGTCATTGTCAACCCAAGCCTTGCGCACAATCCGGGTCGCGGCTGTGAATGGGAACTTGATGCGGAATTTTGTCAAGTGATGGTTGTTCAACCTGTATTCTTGACGTGGTACGCCAGTCAATGGTCCATCAACAAGAACCCTATTTTGATCGATCACATCGACGATAGCAACGAGGCGTCCCTTCAGGGGACCCGTTGAGCATTTGGCAATTCGCCCTGTCTGCACGAATCTTTGGAAAGGCATGGCTTACCGGAAAGAAAGGTAATGGTACAAAAAGCAGACAATCTCCCTAAGGAGGGATCTGAACTATCGATACAATATGTTAGTTGTTTTGTCACGTGCAGAGACTCATTGTTTGTACAAACCGATGCATTAAGTCACAGCGGGTGTAACAGGTAAAGAAACGTGTTGTATCCAAAAACATGTCATGTGATTTTAAAAGAAGTTTCGTTAGAGGCTTTCATAGTCAATATGGAACGAGAAATAACTTTTGTTTCTGTCAAAACGCGCGGTGGAGTCATCGCAAAGGGTTTAACGAGTCGACCGCTGAAATGTAAGAGCGAAGTGAAATTAAACACAGAGTGTACTTCAAGTCAATAATTAATTTTTCGACACACCTCAAATCGTTTTGGTTTTATCAAAAATTGGATAATGTCTCCCACTTCCACTCGTTCCTGACCAAAGGCAGGTATTTAAAACCGTCCTGAAAAGTGACATTCCTGTCGAGGCTACCTTCTGCCCAACGTCAGCACAAAAAGACTAAGTTATCAGAGGCAACGTGCACAAGTCACATCACAAGATTAAGTAATAAACGACACACACACACGCGCCCATGACAAGTTATTAGCTTCCAGGACTTGCACAGCTAATGGAAGCGATTATGCGGATGATGCTGTTTAATCATGCAGTGCAGGACAAATATTGACTAATTCACTTTCGCAGACGGAGGAAGTCACACGAGGTTATGTGAATAAATTGCCCGAAGACAAATTCCTGTGTCCAGGAGATGAGGCGAGGTGTACGGAAAATGGGGTTAAGTGAAATGAGAATTTGTGAATTCATTATGGGCACAGTGGGAGGTTTCACTTTTTGGGGCGAATCAAGAATCTGTTGCAGGACGTCGGCAATAGTTGGCATATGAGCATATGAGACGTCATATGGCCATTGAGCGCCAGATAAAGACTGTGCCGCAGTTACGCTACGTCGCACCAGGACGACGGTGACGAAATGTCTTATAATATAAGAATTGTGGCAGAACAGGAAGTCTTTGTAAGTTCTTGCTGAAAAACTAGGCCCTGACCCCCTTCGGGCTGTAGTACCACCCGTATTATTATAATATTGGAAATATGTCAGTCCATTGACTGGATAGAAGAACACATGTCTTTTTTTGTTCTCACAACAAACTCTTATTATGACGGCCCCGTGATGGACTTGGAATTCAGATCTGAGATGTTCACAATATGGCAAATCCTGTCAAGAGATTCTCAAGAGGTTCAAAGCTGTAGACAGCACCAATTCGTCGAACACGTACTGGAAGTGAGGTGAAGATGGTGTCGAAGAATGCCGAACTTCTGACGAACTTAGAGATGAGGATGTGGCCTAACTCTCTTGATGCGCAAGGACAGGCACTCAACCACTGCCATCCAGCCGGTTGTACCACTTCTTGATCTTCGACAAGCAGCGTCTGTCATTTTCCGATGATCATGAAAAATTGAAACTAATGTCCGTGCAGATTGTGTGCACAGTGTGTGGTGTTGGCAAGAAGATTTGGGTTAACACTCCCGAGAAAACATGGAAAACGGTGTACAGACATCCTAGCGCCGCTGTAGCAACCGGGAGATGAGCCAGAAAAAGGACAAAAATGCCTTACTAACCACTGTCAAGATTTCGGGGTGAAAATTTCGATGTCGTCGGATGCGTGCCAACGCCTCGGAATCGGTTACCACACGTGAGAAAACATGGAAAACGGTGTACAGAGGTCCTAGGTAGGCTTAATAGCGCCGCTGTGGCAGTCGGAAGAACCGACGACTCAACTCCAACCTGAAGAGTCTTCGACTCTGAAGATGGGACGCCTGTGTTTAAGTTGACACACCTAGTGGAGAAGGACCTGAACCAATTTTGATCGCGGAACTGGAGGCAGCTAGCCAGAGTTTGGTGAGGCTTGTTGGTTAAGGCACACGCCCTTCCTGGATTGTAGCGTGATGCGAAGAAGAAGATATAGTCTCACGCGAATTTTGACACCCAATTTGAGGCATCTCTGAAATAACATCTACACTCCTTGGGAGAGTCTTGCTTAAGCGTTGTTTGAAAGCAGACATATGAATTGGAAAAGGCACTACCACTAAGCAGCTCGACAGTCGTCTTTCCGGACGGCTTACAGGACATTGCATGGTTTTCCAGGTGAAGGCCATGAAGAGTCATCTCAAAGCAGTGGAATCGACGAGCAAAAATCCACCACATCCCAGTCTCCTAGCTCGAGAAGGAGAGAAAGACCCAATTCCTGGTATAAAGGCCAATTCAAGCCTTGTTGGGTTTGATGACTCGGGTCTGAAGTCTCTTCGGAGTTGGTTGAAAGATGAACGCTTTTCCCGCCAATGGTCATTTATTTGTGGCACAAGAACATTTTTAAGGTCAAAGTTTAATGAATTGTCCGCAAATGAGCAGTCGCAAATTTCGAGGAACTATTTTCTGGAGTCAGCGTGCCCAAAACCTTCAACTACAGAGGACACTTGTAGCTCTGGCTGGCTCTGAGTGGGTCGAAGACCAACTAAGTGTTATTCGAAATTGTGTTAACGAAGGACGGCAGCTTAGCAGAGGCCACGAATTGTATCGTCAAACAAAAATCAAGCCGAATATACGCTAGAGCTTGGTCATCTTCACGATCATCTTCTCTCAGAAGAGAATGTTGTAGCACTCCCTGACAACAACTCTTCTTCCATCGACTGTACCCTCAACGTTTGGAGCACCCCGAAAGGAAAGTAGATTAAGGTAGGCCCTTTGTTGCATTTCAGTTGATTCATCCATTACCTTCGAAGGGAAAATCAATTTACAAAATGAAAGGCAACTGATGAAAGGATAATTGCTTCCTATCAGCACAAGACCATGACATTGATTATCCGCCCTTTTAAACAAAGCTCTCGGGTATGAGCGACGTCCAGACACGAGGGTTGTACTTTGAGAGTAATTCAATAAATTCCCCAATTAAGTGCGATTCATGCGAAAATTTTTCCTTTTTTTCAAGTGAATTCTGTTCCACACAGCAGGACCATGCTACATGTTTTAATTTTTGAGAAATAGTTCCCTTTTTTTGTGCTGACAAATCTGTGAATTTTGTGGTGCGTTGGAAATTGTTATTTCAGTGTCACGGGTTTGGCTTGAATGATTGCTAGAATTATTAATGTCACATTCTGGAATAGCAAAAAAATGTTTCGGGTTTATACTCGGATGGTATGAAGCCGACAAGTGGTTTATTCACAAATTTTGTTTCGTGTGAATGGCACTTTACAGAGCTGTTGCCATGAAAAATGCATTTTTCATGCTAAAATGTCAAGGGAATCGAGGCCGAAATAAAAGGATGGCGTCCGCTTTAAATGTTTGGTCATCAGCTTTAAGATGTAAGTTTTTTTCTGTGAAAATATGGGTCGTATTCACTTAAATTGAAGGGCATGGTCATCGGGATGCCAAGAAGCTACTCACCATCTTTACGTTCTAAGAAGCAATGAAGCCAAATTTATATGCTTTCTAGTGATGTGAATTGAAAATGAGATAGAGTCAGGTCTTGTAAATACGGTAGTGGGTGCGAAAATGTACACTCCACAGTTTTGATGAATAGCTATGTAAACTCGTGTAACAACATAAAGACCTGCATTTTTTTGATGGGATATTTCAAGTTTCGTTACAACTTAATGAAACTCAATGCTTTCAGACGTGTCTTCAAGCTATTCTTGCGCGTGGCGTGAATTTTCAGTGAGGCCGATCAGATTTGAAAATATCGAACATCATTCGGACATCAGCCGGCATTTGACACACGTTCTGACCGAAAAAAAACTCCTATTGCATATGCCTGGTAGCAACAACATCGGTCGATTTTTGAAGCGGATCGTAACTGGCGACGGAAAGTAGATCAGTAACGACAAGCTCAAGCGAAAGCGGTTGTGGTCGAAGCGCAGTGAGTCGGCGCTAAATGTGGTCAAGCCAGGAAGGTCGTGTTGCGTATTTGGTGAGGTTGGCAAGGAATCATCAACTATGAGCTTATCTCCACAAAACGCTTACTTCGGAACCTGAATTATCAACAATTGGACTGTCTGAAGGAAGCAATCGCGTAAATTCGCACAGATTTGACTTGTAGTAGAAGAACGGCGTTCCATCAGACAACGCAAGGCTACACATATTGATAGCTACCCGACAAAAGTTTTGGGAGCTTGTGTGGGAGGTGTGATTACAACCTATTTCAGTCCATTGCTGGTGAAAAATTCCGTAGAGGATCATGGATTTGCTTCTACTGAAACTACTTATGTGCAAAACTTGTTTTTTGTTTTTAATTTTCAAATTTATAATATTTTGAGTTTTGCATATGTAGGTGCCATATCAACTTGGAATTTAAAATAGCCTAATAAAATAATCCTTTTTAATTAAATTTCTAGTATATAATTGTTCTCTTTATTTTTTGATTCTTGACATAAGATTAAATCAATGCCGAAGAAAATAAAATGGTGGTATCGTTCACACTAATTTGCACATGGCTGGAGGTCTACTTAGGAGTTGACGCACATAGCCACTACGCCACGTACATTTCAGATAGCAGAACTTACTTCATAAGTTTTTTCGTCCGGAGCTCAGAGTGGAGACATACATATATGTCCATTGGCCAATATCAATTTCAAGTGTCCTCACCGAGGATGAGAGTTCATGCATTATTTTCTGACCCGCCTGATCCACTATAGGAGCTGACAGATGAAAAGCACGCACTAGCGGTCTTCAGGCCACTCCGAGATGCTCCGCCATGGACTCTCAATGGATTTATGCCCAGGCGTAATCAAGCGACTTTTTTAACTTGATCCAACTGCCTCACCCTTGGGTCTGCGAAGGGGTCGCCTTCCTGATGGAGTCGTATTTAAGGCACGCCTCGGAAGATATGTTGGTGGAGACATTTGTTCCACGTGTCCAATCCATCAAGCATAGACCTTTCGGTTCGGAGAAGTCGCTGGTCGATATTGAGTTCCCCGCGTACTGCCGTGTTTCTCACCCTATACCGGCGAGTAACTCCACGCTATGTGCTTTTAATTCAATCACAAAAAGAACCTATCCTTTACACCGACATTCCGTGCCAGCTGTCAATGCTGGAGTTTGTGCTTATCATTGACGTCCTTTCTATTATCCTGCCGAACGAAGGATTACTAACTCGGAATGAGTTTTGGCAAAGATTTGAGAGTTGCATACGAGAACTAAGTCAGAATCCAAGACTTGTTTATCTGCTACGGGTGATAGTATAATGACATGCTCTTCCGTTGTGTTGATCCGCAGAATTTGAAGTACAATTTGGAACACAAATAATCTCAGTTTATGCTACTGCGACGAAGTTTTCAAGTTTAGTTTCGTAGTTAAAAAATCGATATGCTCGGATTTGCGTGCATGCAAAGGAGATGTAGTTCTTGTCACGTAGGCGAGACGGTGAGGACTCGAATTGCGTCACGTTTTCGGGTGTTCTTGTTAACGATATGACGTGTTTATAGTTGAATTTGTAGTTAGCTGAGGCATGTTGGCGGATCACTAATTTTTGAACCTCCGAGTTGAGTAAAAATGTATCCTATTTTCGTCAACATTTGCACCACTAGAACGTTTAAAAACGTTTTTAGGTGAATTGTCATCGAATGAACATAAGAGATTTACATATTGCAATTAACAGCGTTACTATTTTCCATGGTTCCAATAGTTCACGAGGTTGAGTGGTTTCAACAAGGAACACAGAGCTTGCTTCAAAATTGACAGATGCCACCGTTGGCGAGAACAGCATTGGTTTTTATCACACTGCGATGGATGATTGGTTTACCAGATTAGTCACAATTTACATTTGTCATATTTGCTCACCGTTCATATGCCGAAATGTATTATGAATTCAAATTTACCAAATTAATTAAAATTGATAACACATCCATTATTTTCTCATGATTTGCCATGCAAAAATGTAGATTCTCCACAGTACATCTCACTTAAAATTTTGTAAAAAATGCTTACTACTTCATAAGCTGCGCTACTATTTTCTGTTAACTTAATGTTAGGAGGCCTTGTTTCTTTGTATTCTCATATATTAAAGAGTGCATAAATGTATCGGCGAGGTGTGTATTAATGGGTGTATTTACAGAAGCACGTGTAGGGTGCGATTTATTTACTTACATTGTTATCTATAAAATATATACAAATAAGAAAAATACATTCAACACAGTGCTTCACATTATTTGTCTTCCAGGTTTATCTTTTGTTTTCTATTGACGAAAGTTATTTCTGATGTGATGGGATGGAATGGAAAATGCTTGATGAAATCGTGTATTGTTATTAATTACATACACCTCCCACTCATGGTTGATAATGATATGATGCGATACGATAAAATGATTAAAATAATGAAGAATCCACTTCGTTACCCGAAACTACTGTAGTACCTACTCGCGTGAAGGTTGGAGATAAGCTTAGGCGGAGTTTACATTGCGTCCAATTGAATTTCTTTTGATCAATGTCAAGGTACTGATTAAAAGGGATGACATTAACTTTACCTGCCAGCAAAGCATTTGTCACATCACAGAAATTATCACTCAAGTTGCTAATGCCCATGGAATCCGTTGCGTGCGTTACGATTAAGATCGCCAAAAATCATATTTTGCCGGATTGCAAAGCGGTGCCCAATGAATACGTTCTTTGCGTCTGAAATCCATACATCCCCCACACGACAAACGACAGTAAAATGATGCACACATATGAGAACGGACTGTCAAAGTATGAAAACTGAAAAGTTAATCAACTTCATCCGTCGTAATGCATTCCACACACAGACCACATTTGTTGTTTCTCTCCCAATTTTCTTACATGATGTAACGCACGCACGGGTTTTGGCCAACAAACTATTTGTTTTCCTTTAAGGCTTAGATTTCACACAAGCATTACACTAAATTGAGGCCAATCCTACTTTAAGGGCCCATTCATATGAGGTCACCGCGAATTGCGAACTTTGCAAATTCTGACAACATTCTTTCATATGGAGTTTTTTCATTCGCAGAGAACTACGGGTGCAAACCGAAACTTCACTGCCCATTTTTTGGTCGTGGTGGTTGTGGATTGCGTTTGCCCGTTTGTGTTTACAGCTTGACAGAACGATTGATTCGCAGAGAAAAGCTTTTAAATCATTAATAAGGATACTTAAACTAAATTTTGTTGAGATATTTGTGGATGAAAAAACACGATAATTCAATTCCAATCTTTTTGCATACCAATATACCTTATTGCTCATATTTGCTGGAAAAAGGTTGTTTCTGAAAGTTCGCGTTCACAATTCGCCGCTCATATGAATGGGCCTTAAGATGATACACACATGTGAGAATGAACTGTCAAAGTATGAAAAACTTAAAAGTTGACCATCTTTAGTGATGCATTCCACACACAGCCCACATTATATTGCTTCTACAAGACGCAACGCACGTAATGGATTCCACAAGTCTTTCTTTAAGGCTCAGATTTCACACAAGTATTGCACTAAATTGAGGCCATGTCTATTTTAAGAAACTTCGGAATGGTTGAAGTGTGCAAATACGACGGAATAATGACATTCATGATGATGTGTCAAGTGTTTTATGATTTCCTTAATGTTAGCATTCAGTCTTTTTTTTTCAAGTGGTTAAATGAAAATTTAAATTTATACAAACTAAACCAAACAAATTCAAATAATTCACACTAAAAATTCGGCAAATAAAATCTAATCATGCATTTAGTGTTGAACACATCCATAACTACGTCACAAGCGTCAAAAATCATAGGTGGCGGCTTCAAATGCATGCATTTTTCTCATAATTTTTGTTTAAATGAATTCCTTAAATATAAATGAAAATAAAATCGGGATAATTTTGTAGTTCTGTGCAATGTACATGAGTTTAGACCCTAAAATTGATGACCCTACGCTAAAGGCAAAAATATGATTTATGAATGAGAGTGTATCCAGAGTGTGTGCGAGATATTCCAGCGTGGTAATTATTTTACAAAATATGCATATTCGATGTGAATGTGAATGGGTGTGTTGTTATTGAAAAATAAAATCGAATGGTGCTTACTATCTTAGTTAAAAAAAAAATACAGAAAATTAAATTTTAAATCAAATTCGTTTAGATTACTTAATATTAAAAATTTGAACACAACAAGAATGAAAAAAAAAAAGAGAATCAAAATAAAATAATAAAAAAATAGAAGAAAATAATAGAATTGCGTTTGAAGCTTAGCATTTTATGTGTAATTTGTTTTGGTTTGATAACGTGATAATCACCTCACTAATTAGCGGTTCCAGCAAATGATTATCAGTGACCCGGGTCATAACGGTTTCCGTGAATGTCGACTTAGTTATGGTTTCTGTAACGAGACCTAATTCAGTTGGTGCCGGAGGCAACATCGGTAGATCCGGTACGGCCTTATTAACGGTGACTGTTACTGAGGGTCCAACACCATCGTGCTTGGCCACATGTACTTGATGTTGGCTACCGCCACTCAAAAAGTGCGCTGGAATCATTGCTTGAAAATCATCACTTGTCAGTGGCCTTGGTGGAGGTTGTGCCATCTTTAAATTGATTTTTTTTTATTTCGATTTAATATATTTAACATCAAGGGGGAGTGTGTTTTAATGATTGTTTTAGCAACGGACCAAAGTTTTTTTTTTTTGGTAGTACAACAAAATGTGTTTAGGTATATATAAAAAAAGAAAGAGAAGAAAAAGGAAAAGAGATGATAAAAAAATGGATTCATATTCTATTAAATTTTTTCTTAAATTAGTTTTTTTGTTTAATCTCCTAACTTAAGCGAGTACATATGTAATTTTGAAAAAACAAGCAAGCTGACAATTACTTTACGTCAAATTCTTACCATCACCAAGAACACGAGTATGTTCCGTGGCAACAAATAAGAACCTAAACTCTGAGAAACGAACTAGTTAAAGTTTAGTGCCTTGTTATCTACTTTGGAAGATGATGGAAGGAATAAAAACAAAAATTCATGAACATTCTAGGAACATCAATCAATCAATTCGGATCACACATACATAATCAATAGTTGTAAAGGAAGAATATAAAAAATAAATAAAAATTCGAATTATGTTTGCCGCTAACAACCACAGATGCTATGAGTAATACGATACATTAATTGCTTTGTTTTAAGTTAACATGAACATGCATTTTATTAGGACATTCGCGTTTGCTTGCAATGCTTATCCGTTCACAAACATACACATGTGCATCATCAGAAACTAATAAGAAATCACCTGCAGCATGCTGGGGAATCACTCGATCTAACAACTACACTCCCTGCAAGTACGAGTAGTTATAGTGATTGTTCTCTAGGGCTCAATTAGATTGATTGAAGGATGAAGGAAGTAAGAGGACTCACTGGGGCTATATTCGACGGAAACCGGTCCATTAGAAGGAGTAAGGAAAATCACTTATTCCCGAACTGCCCCTAGGGCTAAATGTGTTATTTTCTGTGCCCTTTTGAACACAAGCTTCAGGTTGTTGTTGCGAAATCGAATTAAATGCAAATGACAGGGATCTGTATCTGAAGCGAAATTTGTTTACGAAAGCGAAAAGTTGAAAACATGTTTTGTTTTGACAATAGGCAATGATTCCCTCCTGAGAGAGCTTGTTTATACACCTCTGTCTCTGCATTTCAGAGACGACACTAAGTCATCTTGACAGTTTATGCCAAATTCACTGTCTGCGTTTGTAGATAACACGCAAAAGTTACTCAATGTTGAATTTACTTGTGACAGAATTTCGTTGAAGTGGTGTATGAGTAACGCATCGTCTGAGAAGATGACACTTCGGCACACAAACTTCGTTCGGTCACCTAGTAGGGTGCATCTTGTGAAGTAATGGCACGGTTGTCGTAATTTTGACACATATCATTTGAAAGTTGGTTCTTTCGGGAAAGTAAATGTATTTTGTTTGCCGAACTGGACACTTTCAAGGCGATGTGTTACACACAGCGTGTTTCTTCTATTCGATGTCGATTTTGTACTTTTCTTTTCGGATCGGTTGTCTTTTGATGGTTTACAACTTGAGCTCGTGGGGGACAATAATTTGTTTAACACCGAGTGGCATTAATATGAATACTAGTTAATGGCGTTGGTTTTGCAGAGACGCAACCATCAGCAATCAATACCCGGAGTCGACAGGACATATCGAACGTTCCGTAAACGCGAAGCAATGATTGACAAGATGAACACAGTCGTGGTCGTGTTGAAATTTTGTAAAGACATATTTTTAAATATAGTCACTCGTTCGAAGAACGATGCGAGAAGAAAACGATATGAGTTTTGTGATATAAAACATGTGTCAGAGTTTCAGCTTCTAAGTACTTTGGACTCAAATTGTCACTGAATATCGAACTTTTGTTAGAGAGGGAGTTCGGCTTACCACTGTAGTTACTTGACATGCAATGTTCCGACAATTCCTTATTGCGACTACTCGTAAAATCAATCAAGTACAATGATGTCATATTGACACAGCTCGTGATGACATGCAAATTTTATCAGGCTGATAACAACAGGTAACCCCTATGACTGCATGATTTCTTTCTCAGAAGGAAAATGCGGAAAGGAAAGGTTGACAGTTAACCACATCCTTGAGGTTAAGGGCAGTCACACTTAGGTCAGAGTAGGCCCATTGTGATACCACGTGGATTGACTTCTCCTAACACTGGAACCAGCTGGTGCTTCTAGTGAAACGATTTATCTGGCCTATGCTGGCGCTGCTTTGGTCATTGAGGCCGCTGAAGTAGTAGGCAACTAGGTATAGGAATGTACGAGTAGGCACAGCACTACAGGAGCAGAGTTAGTGGTGAGTTACCACGTCCTTGATGCTTAAGCTTCATACAATTGCAGACCGATAGCTGGTAGACTAACGTCACAACACACATTGCGTACAAAACAACGAATTGCGAAGCTAAATTATATTGTTTTATACGATAAGCACCGCAAAGAAAAGACTGAATAACAAAGACGCGGGTAAAGGCAATTGGAGGACATGTTTCAAATCAAACTTTACTGAAGTAATACAGTTGCCAAATTGCAAAGGAAATGCTTGCCAAAATCCAAGCCTAAGGAACATGCGTTCACCTGAATGACATCATCGACGCGGGACAGTGGCACAACGTTCAGATTGACTACATTCTGGGCGGATTAACTTTCTAGTGAAAATTCGAAGTTTGAACCTGGAAGTGAGTGGCCTTTTTAATAATATACACCCCTATATCGTGGCACCCAACAATTAGTGTCAGTGACAAATTTGTATTCAACAAGCAAACACATATTTCTGGGTGACACGACTTAGAGAATAGGGGTGATAGATTTATCCGTTTCGTGCTTCAGATTTGACAGAAATTTGAGAGTTGATTAACTTTTTTGATTGGTCTCAACTCGACCGACACTTAACTGAAGAGTTGGAATTTTTTTTTTTGTTCACTGTTTTAACTCACAGTCTGAAGTTTAAGTTCCTGAGATTGGATTTTTAAATTTCCCGGGGGATATTTTTGAGAATTTACACATGTTTGTCATTGAACCTGGGTTCGCGTTCGAACCAATGGGGCAATGCAACAGAGGGCGCCCGCGTTTAATGTGGCGTACCCAAGTGGAGAAGGACCTTAACCAAATTGGTGTGCGAAACTGGAGACAGCGCTAGTTGGATAGGCTTGTTGGTTGAGGCTCAGGTCCACGACGGACTGTAGCGCCACACAAAGAAGATGTCATTGGCTTTACGAAGTGAGCAGTTCGCCTGCGGTAGATATGTACAAATATGTATGCGAATTTATACCTAGATGTAACGATTCAACATTATCTGCAAATAGGGAAATGATGTGCTGTCATATGACAAACCCTCACTATTGTCCGCTTTGAGATGCGACGGGTACTGAGCAACAACTCCAGAATGATGCCAAACATGGATGAATTTGATACAGAATGATTTATTTACGAGATAAAAAGGTTTGCGGAAAAATGGGGTGCTGCTGACATACCATGACCGGCAAAAGAAAAGTGCCGAAAATACTATATTTGCTAACCGCTGATTAGCGATGCGAACACCTGATTGGGTCGAGAAAAACCCACATTGCGTCACAACTGAGAGGACGTTGCGGAACAATGTGGATTGTCAACAGTTGCTAAGCGCGTTGAAGTTGAGAATAATAGGGCTTTCGATACACCTCGTAGACGGCCAGGTGCTAACTTCTCAGCAAACACTTGTGTTGTGCGTGCTTTTCTCAAGAATAGAAGACAACTGCTATTTTATACCGACTCTGAGCGCAGGTCCACAACACTACGGCCGCCAAGTTGTGAAATCTTACTACAAAAATAGTGATTCTGTATTGAATACGTTTGGTTTACAAGAAGATCACACCCGACATAATGTACAGGCAAAACTTTACAAACATTTGATGACTGTGTGTCTCTCTTACAACTGTCTATCCACAATCGTAAAGGGCACTGTAAAGGAAAAATGGCTGCTGATAAAGCAGACATTTGGCTTATTGATTTCACGGGGGACACCGCATTTGGGCTGTCTCACACCACTTTATGGAATACCTTGCTCTGTACATCTTTTCCAACTCTAGAATGGAAGCCAGGTGAACACGGAAAGGTCCGATCGATTGCTTGATTAGAAGCCATACTTGCAGACAATGCTGTTTTAGCCTTTTCACTGGGTGGGTACGATAAATTAATTGCATTTGAGAAAGTGAACATCCAAGTGATACAGACGAAAGAATTGAATTTATAAATGCAGAGACCTGTTGTGACTCTGCATGGAATCACAGGCCTATAATTCTTTTAAACTGAAGAAGATGCAACCCAGTCAATATCAGATAACCTTTCCTTCATAAAATAAAAAGTTTAGTCTCAAAGCGAAATAATGAACGTTCATGTGGTTTGAACAAGTTGCATTTATGCACATAGTCTCCAAACAGTTGACGCTTGGAAAACGATTATTAGTCAGGTTATGACCGAATTATTACTTGAAATGAATCGCATAGTCGGCGTGAACTACCTCGTCAGAATCGAGTCAATAAAAGCTCCCGCAATCCAGTTAGAGTAACGAGATCGAAGTGAAATAAAAATGTTATTGAACTCTGAATCTAAATGGGTTTTTTGTTTCAATTTACTTTCGTCACCACAAACTCAATGACCTAGCCGTGTGAACGTTCACATTGACCAACTGCCTCGATCGGTTTTTTTATTTTTATTTTCGTTAGATTAACAACAATGTTTCGAAAGATGGTAGTAGTTGCCTACTATTAAATATTGATTCACTCTAAGAGACGATCACATCTTGACCACGGTCTGATCGAAAATGTCCAAACTTTTAATAAAAGGTGATTTTTTAGCTATTATCTTTTTGGCGACACTGGTTTAAACAGCTGACTCACGTGTCGTGTTTTGTTTCACTGTCAAACATCTTCAGTTTGGTCTATAATTTAACCATGAATCGTCTTACAAAAGAACAACGCTTGCAAATTATTGAATTTTATTATCAAGAAAAATTATTATCAAATTATTAAATGCTTGCTCTGTTCATCGCGCTCTTCTTCCATTTTATGGTCAGTTTAATCGAAGCTCATTTTTGACCCAAAGGGTTACCTACCTAAGCAACCTTACCTAAGCAGAATTGTCGATTTTGTAGTGAATATCAGCCAGAAGCATTGCAAGAGCTACCAATGTATCCAGAAAAAGTCACAGTTTGGTGCGGTTTATGGGCTGGTGGCATCATTGGACCGTGCTTCTTCAAAGATGATGCGAATCGTAACGTCACTGTGTATGGTGAGCGCTACCGTGAGATGATATCCAACTTTTTTTTTGCCCAAAATGCAAGAGCTTGACTTGCTTGACATGTGGTTTCAACAAGAAGATCGGCCACATGCCACACAGCAAGCGCAACAATGGACTTATTGAGAGGCGAGTTCGGTGAACATTTTATTTCACGTTCGGGACCGATCAATTGGCCGCCTAGATCGTGCGATTTAACGCCTTTAGACTATTTTTTGTACTTGTGGGCTATGTTAAAGCTCATGTCTATATAGACAAGCCCGCTTCAATTGACGTATTGGAAGACAACATTGAAGCGTTCATTCGTGAGATACCGCCGAAAAGTTGGAAAGAGTATGCCAAAATTGGACTAAGCGGATGGATCATTTGAGGCGCAGTCAAGGTCAATAATCTTCAAACATTAAATTATATGGACCGTACTATCGATTCAAATAATGATTTCATGCATTTTTCTGAATTTTGTGTTTTTTTTTAAACTTTCCTATTGCTTTTAAAAAATCACCCTTTACATGCACGGATGGAATTATTCACTAAAACTCAAAATTTAACTAAATTAACACAATTATCTCTTCTAATCTGCAAAGGAAATTCTGAAGAAATGCATCTCATCTCAGAGTTAAGTAAACGTCCAAGATCCCTGCACTCCTTGATTTCAAAGCAAATACTTGGGGGAAAAGGGAATTATTAAAACGACGAAGCTAAGGGCAAGTGTTGCGCTCGTATTTACTCCACCATAACCCAGATCGGGAGTTTCCCTCCAGGAACACACTTTAAGATGCTTGACAAGTCGCAGGATAGTGGTAAACAATCCGATTTAATTAAATTAATCTGTTAATGCTACACTGCTGGACTCATGATTTCTTATTAGTTCTGTGAGATGTTTATGTTTAACAAAAATACAAAAAAAAAACAATGAGCAAGACGACAAAAACAAAAATAACATAATAATTTATCTTTTATGTAGAATGGCACGCACAAACGCTGACAGAGTAAATGGGACAGGATAAGACAACATAAATTTGAAAAAAAACATAAAATAAGAGTAAACACAGTAATTTCATTTCCTGACTAGATTATTTTGAATGCAAAATGAAATAAAACAAGAAAAAAAAATGTGAAGAGTAAACACTAAAGCAATGGCCGGGCATAGCTCACCTGAGACTCCACGTCGCCGCCGGGGGTGGTGGCACTTGGACCGTTTTGTGAAAGCGTCTGTTGCTGCTGCTGCTGCGATTGTTGATCCAGTGGAATGGAATTCGAATGCGCCGCACGAACTCGTGGCGCTGGAATTGGCTGGCCTGTGCTCATATCGACAACTGTCTCCTGCTGCGACGATGCCCCGGTTCCTTGGATGCGGTTCAAGCTGCCCGAATCGAAGCCGTTTGTCTTTGTGGTCATCATCGCGGGCACAGCCGTCGGCGATAGATTCTTATTCGTATCGTAGGCGAATGGTTGAGTGATGTATTTCTGTGATTGTGGCGACTCCTCGGCTATGTCGTCTGTGAAAACAGAAAGGAAACAATTTTCTCCACTTCCCCAGCCAACGGCAAGGACAACTCACTCTCACGGTTGGGTGTGTACCCGGCGGGGCTGGTCGCATTCAAAACCGAAGGACTGTGGGGACTCAGTGGCGGCTCCAGTGGTCCCCTGATCTCGCGCTGTAGTACCAGCCTGACGAACCTCTGGTGATCCGTCAGCAGTTGGACGGCTGCATCGTGATAGGCGTGTGTCATATTGTTTCCGTTTATCTGGAATTTTAACCAAAAAAAACAAGCGTAACCCCTGGCACCTCTGCTGAAAAGCAACACCCAACTCACCGCGAGGACGCGATCGCCAACCATTATTTTTCCGTCGCGATGGGCCAGGCCTCCCTCGGTTATGCGGGATATGAAAATGCCATCACAGTTGTCTTTAAACGGCGGTGAACCCTTGCCGCCCGCGATGCTGAACCCGAGCCCCTGGTTAATTTGATCCCTTATCAGCGTTGTGTGCAGCGTCACCTTGTGCACAGGAGCGTCCTAAATATGTATGTAGGTATGTGTAATAAATCAATGCTCCACTTTAGAGGCTGCTGTGCAGGTGACACACGTACCTTGCCATTCTCCAAAATTCCATTTGTGGTCGCCGGGACTATGGTCGTGGCAGGAATAACATGCTGTATAGTCTGCGGTTGTTGCTGCGATGCAGCGGTGGTGGTTACGATATTCTGCTGTTGATAATTATATTCATTTGGGAGAATTTCTATGGGCGGTGGAATCGGTCTGTCCTGTCGTAGTTTTTGCGGTCGGGTTTCCACTGAAATCTAAATTATCGTTTTTGTTGAAGAATGCTCACATGATTCGGACTGAATAAGGATAACAAACATGAACACGCTTGGGAATGAGCCACAATGCCTATCGTTCTTTAGAGGGGAGGTTTCGAAATCAAGTGTTTTTGACAAATGTGGAAACGGTGGCGTTGTGAATTGTAGGATTTAACTCGCTATCATCTCGAAATTTAACTAACAACGGAGTGTAGTCTTTGAAAGGCGAGATCAAGAATGATGTTCAACTTCTAGAAAATGACTGCTTAGTAAGTCGATTTCTCATTGGTTTCTCTACTTGGAAGCACAATGTAACCATCCTCTCAGACCTACGCTGTACCACGTGAAATGTCCAATTTTAAGTCGATTGTATGTTATCCGTCTTCCGACGATGTCAAGTTCGTCGGCTTATGCGATAGATTGCCCTGTCTTGCCTCTAGAGTTACCGGCTGAGTTACGAACGATCTGGTAGAGACTGATCTTAGATACAATCTTCAATTGAATGACACACGAATAGAATATTTCTTAAAGTTGATTTTCTGCGATTGAAGAACAGTTGAGCCAAGTTATCGAAACTGGGCCAACCGCTTGAATTAGGGTGTCATTGGAATGCTATATTATTTATAAATGCCTAAAAGAAACATACAAATAAAGTCAGAACCATCAATCTCACACCGTTGGTAATAATAATATGGGTGGCGCTACAGCCCGTAGAGGGCCAGGGCCTTGCCTCACAGCAAGGACTGTCAGAGGGCTCCTAAGACCATCGAGAAGGTAGCGCCTCAGGTGTACTATGCGAACATTGAGGGTAACATAAAGTATTCGCTGTCTACACAAAAGTCCATCAACACCGTCGCCTTGGACTAACCTGGTATCTCCTGTCGTGACATATAGACAGCTGTAACTTGGAAGTTGTGAATGACTTGGTTACCTAGGTTCCGAAGTTAACGCAAACAATGACACCGGGGACATAAAACGAAGAGTGACATACACCTATGCCTGTGTCATTGGGCTTGGAGGGCGATTGAGGAATAAAGCTCCCTTTCGATGAATGACAGTCTCAATCCTGTAGAAGTAAGCACACTCAACACAGCGGACGGGGCGATTCTTCATCGCTTCGAAGGGAAAGTCCTTAGAATTACAGTGGGCTCTCTCCCTAAGCAGAATTGTCACGAGATGTCCAAATAAGTTCGAGTTAGAGCATGGTTTCTTGGATGAAAAATCGAGGAGAATGCCAAAATAAGGCCAAGAAATATAGTTAGGAAGAAATTCGACTTAGGGAGAGTCTCTGTGATCCCGTATGTTTTGATGGTATTATGTTTGCAGAAGGAGACGGACTGTATAGCAACGTCGATCTGATCAAACGAGTTCTGATGCTCCTGCCTGGAAAGTCTACGACTCCAAACCCTGAGTGATAAAGCCGATCACGTCTTTTGTGGCGAACAAGGGAACCTCAATCAACTGAATTTTCTTAGCTGGAATCAATAAGCATATGATGGTTTTTAGATGGAGAGGCATATTGGTTGAGCCGTCCATAGCCATTACTGAAGGGCCAAAGAAGAAAGTTCAGAAACAGCGAATTATGGAATGAAACAAAATACACCTAATTCTGTTTTTACATGATTTTGATATAACACGGTTTGAAAATAAAATATTTTTAATTTTTTTACACGATTTTATTCCATTTAGCACGATTTAAAATTTGTTTTTTGTCAAATTTAATTTTTGCGAAGTATGTTCATATCACAAATTTAAGGGAATTCCCTTTTTGTGCGTACAAGCAAATTTACTGGTCAAAGCAAATGTAAATAGCACAAATTTAGGGGAAGTCCTAATTTCATTTTTTACACGGTTTTTCTTTAACCAATCTACCGTGTAAAAACAGAATTAGGTGTACAAAAATAACCTTACTAAAATGGATGTCGCTCCAGTAACGAGTTGAGCTGGCATTGACTCTACAGCAAGAAGCTATGTTGTGTGGGGTACTGTCCTCTTAAGAGTTAAGAAGACCTACATTTAGTTACCCAATTCGCGGCCGTAAGAGATTGAGTAGCTTGTTTTAGACCAGCCGTTCTCAACCTGTGAAGCACTTCCAGGTAACGTCTTTGTTATCATTCTATCAATTTTGGGACAGTCCCGCTGAGAGATAAATTCGTTGCAGGGGCCATAGAACTCAAAGGTTGAGAAACTTTTCTTTATACAACCATCATTTTGTAGCACTGTCAGTGGCTCAAAAGAGAAAATCTACTAATAAGAAACACTGCTGGAATGCGAAAGATATGGGTTTTCAAATATTCATCGCAAAATTGGACACTTCAGGTGGTAACAGCTCATACCAATGATAATGCTTGGTGAAAGAAGGAAACAAAGTGGTGACGAAGACACGAATACTATGAATCGTTAAACAACTGCATGAACAGAAAACCAATCGCATTTTGAGAAACCAGATCCGTTTTTTGATCAGGTGTGTACGTCGGTTCCAAATAATCACTTTAAGGCAGATCTTGGAAAAGACCCAGGAGTTTCAAGTTGAAACCCACCACCTATTCATCGACTTTAAGGCCGCGTATGACAGTATTTATAGAGACGTGTTATACAGCGCCTTGTCTAGTTTTGGCATCCATGCAAAACTCGTTCGTCTTTGCAGAATGACGATGGAGAATGCCCGATGCTCTGTCAAGGCCGGTAAAAATTGTACCGAGACTTTTGATGTCAGAAAAGGATTTAGACAAGGCGACGCATTGTCATGCGACTTTTTTTTATATTATTATCGAAAAGATCGTGCGGAACTCAAATGTCAACACCAGCGGCACGATTTTCTCCAAATCTGTGCAACTGCACGCATACTCCGATGACATTGACATCATCGGAAGAACACAACGGGCTGTCAGTGGGGCGTTTGTGAGCATCGAGAAGGAAGCGGCCAAGATGGGGCTTGCGGTTAATGAGGGCAAGACGAATTATATGCTGTCTTCAAAAAAAGTCCATCAACACCGACGTCTTGGACAAAACGTCACTATAGACAGCTATAACTTCGAGGTAGTGAAAGACTTTGTTCACGTAGGCTGCGAAGTTAATACGAACAACGACCCTACTGCGGAGATAAATCGGAGGATCACGTTGGTCAACCGCTGCATTTTCGCACTCGGTAAGCCACTAAGGAATAAAGCCATCTCTCGAAGAACCAAGATATCTCTATATAAGACACTGATAGTCCCAATCCTGCTGTATGGACTCTAACAAAAGCGGGCGATGATATTCTTGGTCGCTTCGAAAAAAAAGTCCTTCGAATTATATTCGGTCCCGTATGTACGGATGGTGTTTGGAGGAGGACACTGAGCGACGATCGCTGTACGGGCTGTACAGCGACATCGACCTGGTCAAACGAGTTCGAATCTCTCGTCTCAGATGGCTAGGTGACATCAAGCGAATGGACATCAATGCAGCGGCCCGTTGTCTTCGACTCCAACCAAAAGGGATGTAAAAAAGCTTTCAAGAATTGTGGAGGGACCGTAGAGCAGGTTGGACCAAGTCCAAGAACTCGTTTGATTGCGACGACGCACACTGAGCCCCGCGAACTTTTTTGTGGATCATTCGGGTCAGAAGATGATAACGATGTAGACTTCTCAAAAACACTTGATTTCTGGTTTGGACTTTTTTAAAACTCAAGCTACTTCTACTGGATCTATAAAAAACGTATTGCAAGCAGCTACTAAATAAGTAAAGATCTTATATGTGCATGAAGGGGAATAAGCTGATCGCACTAAAATGTTTGACATTTTTCATGATAAACCAAGCGAAGATGATTCCAATTGTAAAATATGTCGAATGGAGCAGTCTGTATTGTCTGTAATCTGAATCGCAAAATAACACTTCCAAGACCCAGACAAACATAATAAAAGGGCAGGAAACCAAGAGCTCCCAACGTTTGTAATGTTCCATCATATCTTCCTTTTCCATTGACTAGACATTTCAAGATCCCAGTTGCGGTTGTATTCCTCACGAGTGCATACTTTACCTTCCTTAATCCATCACACAATGGCTTTCCAGTCCGAGCTCATAACGTGCAAATCTTATCTGAAAACTCTCCCAACAAATTGAAAATCAAGGACTACAAGGACATTGTGACAAAAAAGAAAACTGTACAAATTTGTTCTAGAAGACAGGAGGAATACGATCTACGTAAGTTTATCGACAAACAAAAGCAAATTCATCATGAAATTGTGAAAGAACTACTAGTGCATTTAAAAGGAACCTTCTGTGTTCCTCGTCCAAGCCAAAGCAGAAGATTATTGTTTTCCAAAATTTCGTGAAAACACACACAACATCAAACTAACCTGTGACAAGGAACCATCCTCGCTGAACACTGGGTGACCAATTAGACGCGTCAACTCCCGCTGTACCACCAGCACCAGCACAAGGCCGCATGCCTTCAGGACCTGCACCGCTTGATAGTGATCGGCATTCTCCACAGACTGTCCGTTGACTTTGATGACTTTATCGCCAACTTTAAGACCAGCCAAATCCGCCGGACCCCCCTCGGTGACACGTGAAATAAATATACCCTCGTCGTTGCCTTTGAACGGAGTCGATCCCTTGCCACCGGCAATGCTCAGCCCTAATCCGGCCGATGTCCTCTCAATGTGGATCTCATACTGCTCCGTACGTAGCTCCGTTACACCATCTAGAGCATCTGAAAAGGGAGAACAAACAATGAACACAATTAATGTATGTACGTGTTTTGCATGTCCGAGCGAGGACTAAATGTGTCTTATATGATCTATGCGGGGTGGGGTGGGTGCAACGGCCACCACAGCCACCGCCACCGCTGTGTATCCAGATTCAAGTCACGAAATGCAATTACAGGTATATAACGACTTATGGCTGACCACCGTCAGCTGGGAGCGGACGCGGACTGCTCCTCCGCCGCCGCCAGGCACGAAGGGATGCATCAAAAATTAATCAAAACCGGAAACCCCCATGCGACATGGTCGGTGTCCTTTTCAGTTGGTTCTCTCACCGTAAAATGCATCCCTGTCGGGGCCAGCGTACGTTGTGATTATTTGCACCCTTTTATCCTTTCGCTTAAGTGAACCGGAGCCACTGCGGCGGGACGAGAGCGAGCTGCGTAGACTTCCGGTCGCTAACGAGGGACTGTTGCGACCATCGTAGTACGTCGGTCTCTGATTACTGCGAGAGAGCGACGATTGTCCACTTGAACGCGGCAGGGAATTACTGCCTTCTTTGACTTTTAATTTAACACTAAACATGGTTCAGTTATCCACGGTAACGCTGGTGTTTCAGTTGGTCTCAATTAACGCCCGTCCGTCTTGGTGGCTGTATCCTTTGGCTGCCGTACGTGTGAACCGACGTTCACATTATCTGCTCCTGGAAACCTGAGCGAATAAAAATAGAATCCATTGAGTGGACCGTCCTTGTTCTCGGGGAGTTTAAAGTGCAACTGGTTGACACGTCTGAAAGGAGAGACTCTTGTGATAAAATACAAGACAATTGAACGCGACGCCACGCCACGCCGACGGAGATTAACATTCAACCCGAGCGGTTCGTTCTCCGCCTCATGAAATTACAATTTAGATGCTTTCTCGAAATGGATGTGTCTCTGCGAGATTTGTGAGAATGAAATGAACATTAGACTACCCGGCATTGTTTATGTATAGAAAGCTTCACCTCCATTGCAAGCTCAGAAGGAGCTCTGCCAATACCCAATCTGTGGGGACAGGATTGGAGCAGACAATGCACTGCGATGCAGTCTATCGGTGAAGATTTGCCCGACGAGGATGAGGACTTTTTGCTCCTTCATGAGGAATTTAATACACACATCAGTTGGAGGGACTAGTGCAACTGGAGAGAGAATCTATGTGACATTCGGAATAAGGGATATTTGATTGCATTATCAGGCTTTGTCACTTTTCCACAACAACAGGCGGGTGTAGGGAGGGGGCAGACGTTAGTGTGGCAGGAGAGGGTGCTCCGTTGATGTGATTGCTCTCGAAGTAAATATGGGATAAGCTACTGACTGTGCCAGCTCTAATAGAGGCGTCGTTTAATTACAATTTGTGTACGATTTGATGCGTGGCAGGAGGTGGGTGGATGAAAGAAATGCTGGATTTTGAAACTTCCTTCAGTCTCCGGTCCCGCAGGAGATGTCGTTGATTTGTATGCATAACCGTCAACCACCATTTTAATATCACGCAACCAAAGAGACTTTCTGGGTTTTTTTGCCGCCATCAAATAAGCTAATTTCGCGTGAAGATGTGGGTCTTTTTTCGCGAAAAAAATGCAACTGACCAAGGAACTGAAGAAAAACAATCGGCAGCAAGCCCGTGTGTTCAATGAGTGGGTTATGGATGACTTGAATGCGGATCATAATTCTGTAAAAAACATCATCTACAGCAACGAAGTTTATTTTTGCATGACAAGCAATGCCACCGGATATGGATTTTTTCCAGGAACAGGAAGTACCCACATCGATGCCAATGAACACTTACAGAGTCACAGAGTATTGTGAGGACTTTGGACCAGCGAGGCGCTCCTTAGTTCTATGACGACATTGTCATCAGTTATCACCGCCAAAGAACAAATGCAATTATTTTCACTATTCTGTCAACAGGGTTGGCCACGTGGGCTGTTGTATAAAAAGCTTATTTTTTTGCCCACTTAAATTTTAAATTTATTGTCTAATTGTCTACACTAAAGTACTACAGATATGAAAGCTGACAAAGTGAGAGAATTTGGTAAAAATTTAAATTTCGAAAATTAAAAGGCCAGACCTGTTTATTGACAGAAGGGTTAAAGCACACTTCAATCATGTGGACGTGAGGTGGCATGTGGTTAAAAGTGAGCAGGGACCATGGCACTCATATGTATAATAAATGGACCTTCTACGCGAGCGATTTGAGGGCATGGCTATTTCACACAGGGGCTACATGAATGGAGTCGCGTCTCATAGATATTTTGAGATTGCAGCACTTCGACACTATGTCACAGAAGCAGGTCTGCTCTCGGCTCCAGTTGCAGCTGATCTGGAAAAGACTCCGACAGCAATACCCAGGCTTTTAATATTCGGTTCAATGTCAAGAAGTACGCAGATGTGTCGTGTAGTTCAATTAGACTGTTGATCAGCCATATTGTAAGCTTCACCCGAAAAATATTTCACGTGGACATTTTTGTTCGGATTTGTTTTTGCTATTCTTAGTGAACAAAATTTCACTTCGAATCAGCTGTGACATTTCGAACAAAGATTCTGGTGCTTTGACAAACATGGGTACAAAAACTTTGAAATATGTGAGCAGTGGGTGAATGTGTCCCAATTTCATTTGTATTTCGTATTTTCGTGCACTCAATTTCGGAAATTGTATTTTCCTCTCGTCTTTCTTTTTCGGAGAAAGCAATTCAAAGGAATGCAATGAGCATTAACTCCCTCCACAGCTGCATTTATTCAAATCAGATGGAATATGGCTTCTTCTGTTGGTGAGGACCTAAGCGAACTGTATGGGCTGTACAGCGGTTTCTTCTTCGAATCCAACGCAGAGACATGGACACTATTGAAAACGGATGAAGCAGCTCGTGCTTGTTTTGACAGAAAAGTTCCGAGTGCGATCTTTAATGATGTTTGCATTGATGGAACGGTACGGGCTGTACAGCGGCATGAACCTAGTTAAGAGTCTTCGGATCCAACGTTTAAGACGGCTAGGTCATGTGTAGCGCATGGACACCACAGCTCCGGCCAGAAGAGTCTTCGGTTCCAAGCAAATGGGACAACGGAACAGAGGACGACCTCGAACGAAATGAAGAAGAACCTTAACCAACTTGGTGTGCGAAGATGGCAAAAGTTCGTGCTAGTTGGATAGTCGTCTTGTTAGTTGAGGCCCAGGTCCACCCCGGACTGTAGCACCATACAAAGAAGAAATTGTTTACATAGGTACGTGCAGTTTTTAAAATAAACGTTTGTCGTTGGTGTGCATTTAATAAAGTTATTAAGATTTAGACTGGCTAGCCGACAATCGGCACTTGTAAGTGGCCCAACTTATCGTTATGATTGGCTATAGTTTTGTTGAAAATACAGTCTACGGCCTACTGGGAGAGGCCACTTCATTCCACTCCATTCATATTCAATGATAACCTGCACGAAAATTATAGCAGATTTTTCATTAAGATTCTCCTACAAATGAATTCTGTGGTAGACTTATAGAAGTTCTTAATCCATTTTCGATTACGATTAAATTCGTGATGAGAATAAAATCCAATTTCACGTGGGTTAATGTGTATAATAAGCCAAATGTCTCCTCCAAATGAAATGGCAGGCTCTAATAGATCATGATCAGTATCAAGCTAGAGGACCACAGTTAGGGTAGGTGCGTAGGTTACATGCGCCAGCCGAAACCCGTCGCACTAAGATCATCGTTGACCCATTGTGATACCCATTTGAGAGAATGGATTCCTCTCACGTCCTTTTACGTATCCTTTGATATGATTCTCTCTATTTACTTTTTAACCATTTCGATACCTTGATGGTGGCCGATGGAGTTGGGGGTATGTTGAGCCTCAGCGTCATGGTTCGATTTATTGTAAATACACAAAACTGATTTTTAAGGCTTTTCTATGTCTGTTGTTATGTTTTCCGTTCTTATTATTTAGTTGTTAACCAGTCCAATGATGACCCGTGTAGTTGGGGGAATGTGCTACCATTCCTAGTCAGTACGACAAGAAGCATTTCCACGGTCCCACCCCACTGACAATGCACAAATAGGACGTCTGCCTAGAAAAGGCTTTCCAAACTGGCCGTTTGGAGCCGTCATTAAACTGTAGGCGCCACCACTCTTGATATATCAAAAGCACGCATGTCATCCAATCCACACCTTGCCTTTTGTCACTGCTACCCCCAATAGAAGCATCATCTCACTCATGGGGTCATGCGACACATCATAAGAAAAGAATCAAATTTGTCAATAGAGTTGTTTTCTTTTTCTTTTTAAAGACTTAAGATCTGACTGATACACGCTCCAGTTTTAAAACACCTCGTGTGGGTGGACCTTCAAAGGAGAAAAAAATTCGTCCCAATTTCGCCAATATTTCATTAATCATCCAGACAGACAAACCACCCCACCACCAGGCATTCGCTCCTCCTCCCCGCATGACTGAACAAAGTCAAATGGAAAGTATCAAATTTGAACTCCCACGTGGACACACGAATCAGATGTCGTTATTCTGGCCGCCCAACAGCAGCAATACGAGTTTCCATTTCATTTGCGTTCATATGAGCAATGAATAGATTATTCTGCCTAAAGGATATCAGCGTTCCTCATAATTTCTTTTTGATTATGCCAACGTGCCGGAACAGTTTTTCACCGACCCGGCACCCCTGAAAATTGAAAACATTCCACTCTGTGTGGGTGGCGATTGTGGTGGAATGCCATAAAAGTTCCATTAACAGCATAGATTCATAGCACAGATTGCAAGAGAGAGGGACTGGAGTCAAATTGATGATACGCGGCGTCTGCTCAATTTTATTGGCCCCAAAGGACACTGAATATGCCGTTATTTGAATGGGTAAAAAATAAAATATTATTTTTTCAATTAAAAAAGAAAAACGAGTCATTTTTTATACACTTTCCATGTGAATTTTGTTTTTATGGGAATTTGAATGTGCCGCACAGAGGACGTACCGTGCAACTCTATTAGGCGAGAGTTTAAAGCCTGAAGTGCTCAGAGATGTGAGCACTGCGCGCTAGACTCCATTAAAGAGTCGTAAACGCTAATCGGATTAAACGCCTATCGATCGATTACGAAGAAACCGAAACAAACGCCAACGACAACGACACCAGAAAAGAAACCCACTCAAAAAAAAAATATATCTGTGGAATAATCATGCGAAGTGTATCGTTGATTACACGCCACTTAACGGCGAGGGAATTACAATGGCAATTCTGGTAATATTCCTCAGCCGCACAAGAGCACAAGGCCCGTGCCCGCGCCTGTGGGCCGTTGTGAGTGTTAAAACGAGGGAGGAAAATGTATTTTCTAAATAAAGTTACAGAATAAATACCAGTAAATGTGAAGCAACAGCGGAAAAGATACACTCTCCCCCACACCACCCATCGGGTGTAAACAGCACACAGCCAGGAGCAGAGGCAGGAATCTATGCTTCCTGCTGAATATCGCCGTCGTTTTGTGCTCGCTCTCACAAGGAGGGTTGTAACGAGGGCAAATACGTATAAATCGGAAATGGAAAAACATAAAATATATTGGAACAAATTTTATGACTAGATATAAAAAATAAAAATGAAAGACATTCACCACTAGATAGGTACCTTCTGGTTGGTGTATCTGCAATCTTCACACCTCGCACTGGTGCTGAGAAATGCATGGTGTCGGCGGGGGGGTGCTTTCAAACCAAAACGAGGTCTGCACACCCTCGAAGAAGGCGATAAAATTCTCAAACGATTGATGAATGATACATTAAAAGGTGTTGTCTTCAACGTTCTCAAATCGATATCGAAGGACGCACACATATGCTCAAGGACCGACAAAGAGATTCGTTAGATGTGATATACGGTTCAAGGGCGTAATCACATGCCTCGGTGGTCGATGGGAAGGTGAACAAACAGAGGTAATGCAATTCTCCAGTGATTTCATGTCGGTGAGTGTGTGCTCCTCTGGCCGGAATATTTCGGTTGAATGAGTGGTTACTGATTGTGCTACGTCCCAAATGAAGAGATGTAATTTGACGTCAATTTCGATTTAAGTCACCAGACAGTTTCTCGTTAAATTCTGTGGCCATTCATTCAAGACGGGAGGACTAAGGTGCACTGACCAGGATTTGATTTCGAAGGACTTCATTAAAATCTATTTCTGGCAGGGAGACTCTGGTGGTTGTGAGTTGCGGATAATTGTCCTTGGGAATAATCTGGTCGAAATGGAGATGGCATTTGTCTGAAACGAGGCGCTCTTTTGCATTTGAAAAGCAAGAAGAAATGGGGGGAAGCGACTGCCTCAGCTCTACTGCCCTTATGGTCTCTCTGTGGGTTGAACAGGTTAAGGATTGTCCATCCTCCTCGTGCCGCACTAAGGTTTTATCTGCGGTCCAAGGCCTTACGAGATTGACTTGAATAGTCCAGTTGGTTGAGGCCCAGGTTCACCCCGCCAATCAAAGAAGAAGAAGAAGTCCACTATTTCACAGAAGAAGGGAAACATCGATCATCTTAAAGAAATGTGAGCGATGACAAGCTCTAAAGAACGTTTATAAAGGCACGATGAATGGCGGCACTCGTTCACTGATGACTTGATGAAATAACGCGCAGAAAAACCGGATCTAATATTTGCACAATTGTTGAGCATGACATTTTTGAAACATTCGACAAGGTTGCAATCAGGGCCTTTTTGTCAAATACTGCTTTACACATAAATCTTTCGCTCTATGGACCTCTGGCAGATTTCACGTCGTAGACTTGATGCGAATTCTCGTGCGTACATGCTACCAAAATAAAGAACCTACGCGACAGCTGGCGGATCTGATTCATTCTAAAATTGGTTTCACTAACTAACATGCATTAGTTATCTAACTCGCATGGCTAGTTTGGATAGAGGCCATAGAGACTTTGACTTCAAGACAGAGCACGACGCCCATTTGTGGGAGGACATACAGAAGAGGAGAAAGGCTTCAGTCGACTTGTTGTGTGGGATAAGACGGCAGCTACTCCGATATCGCATTAACTGGAGATGTTTAGAAACGTACAAGTTCATGCTCATACCGAACAAAAAGCTTGTAAAAAATGGTGCTTCTCTCTGGGTTCAGTGACAGGACTTCTGGCAAATTGTTGCTGTAAACACGAAGTCATCATTGCCTGAACGTGGAAAAGGCTTTCGACACGGTCTGAATGGCGGGCCTCATCTACAAGCTGAACCAGATGATATTTCAATCGAAAGTTCATGAGAATAGTCATATACAGATTTTTTCATTTCAGATGATTCTACGCCCTAGTGGAAAGCAGCTAATCAACTGAGTGGAGGACCACGGCGGGAGTTGTGCAAGAATCAAGGCTGGGATGCTATTCCACATATTCAGGGAAGATCAAACGCCTCCCACCAACACAGTCAACCGTTGTCCATTCGCAGTTGGCGACTTATGCCAGCTCAAGCTCACCACTAATCGCCAATAAAGTAGTCGCAATTCAGGCAGCGAAGAAATTTCTCTACTACACCAAATGGGGTTGCCTGTCCATGGTTATTGGGATCCCTGGTTCGAATCCCAGTAGAAGCAAAAGTTAATATAATTTTACCTGGTTTTCAAATCTGGTCCAGTTACCTTTTTAGTGAAGATCAAATTAACGACACTGGCACGGACATACAAAGGACCAACAATGGTCTAAGTGTACTGGCAATTTCGCTGGCATGTTTATTAACCCACCCTTACCAAATGACAATCGGTTCCATCGAAATCTATCTTTTCATGCGTAAGCAAAATAGATTAATATTGAGGATTTCGGAAGCACCACAGCAACATGAAGCTATACAGCAGTAAATGGTAACATTGTTAATAAACAGCTTCTAGACATCAGCAACCACCAACGCCAATGAACAGAACTTCCCAATGACGTCTCACAACGAGCAGCATGACTTCTACCAGCAGCGATAGTAGTCATCTTCGGTCTAAGTCGGCTACCACACCACCACCAACTTGGACACACAAGCTGGAAGAACCCGAGGTAAGCTCGGTACACAATAGGATATCCAAAATAAATAAAGACAACACATCTTGAGCGATATCATAATACAAAATATTAAATTAAACAATACACATCAGTCAAGCTGGTTGAGTACCTGCCCTTTTTAGTGAGACCCCCGGTTCGAATCCCAGTGAAAGCAAGGTTAGAACTCTTTTATCTGGTCCAGTCACCATTCTTCTTTTTTGTGTGGCACTACAGTTCGGGTTGGATCCAGGCCTCAACCAACAACCAACAAGCTGTCTCCAGTTTCGCACATGTCACCATTCGTTGGTATCGAATTGACGGCACTATTACTGACGTTATCGATCAGTGGTAGTAGTCTGACTGTGGGTATCACAAATCGACCAACTAAGTGAGGCGAATTCGCTGGCAGCCCAATAACCTAACCTAAACTGAGCCAGTGGAGCCAGCTGAAGGAACTTGGTACGCGTCATCGCAGCATTTTTTTCCGATGTAACACGATGACACAAGTCATAACCCTTCAAAATCAATATGCCTCAGGCACACATAATCGCCTACATGCGTCTTCAGAATCATCCCGTGGTGTGGTTTGAGCTTTTATTAGTCAACTGTATCAGTAAAGCAATAAAGGAGCACTTTACCTTTCTGTCAATAAGTAGGTTTCACCAAACATATTCGATTGGCTCTAGAGGTTGCTGTTTCTGATCCACTCAGATTCTTCAATTTATGGCACTGACAAGGTCAGAAAATTTGGTAAAAATGGAAATTTCGAAACTTGAAAAGGTCTAGCCAGACCCATTCACTGACAGAAGGGTTAGGGCATAATAGCCCAACTTAGGCAACAGCCACAACATTGATTAGCGAATGAGATAACAGAGTTCGCCTCCGGCACTGTACCTATGAGGATAAGCTTAGGCAATCCAAACCAACAAGGAAATGCTCTACCTCTACAAGAAAAGAGGCCTGAATTATAATCATTGACAAGATAAACCTGTGCCGAGACAGGATTGTTGGGTTTTTCTGGAAAAGCATGAGACATTCGAGTACGTTTATGTGCATTTCCGGTACTACTCTTGTTAAGGAAACGGGAGATATTCACTTCAGTGGAACCAACAAAATCCACTGCAAATGGCATATCGTTTCCTTAATAAGGCAAACCGTACGTCTTTTGTTCAACAGACCTCTTCAGGTCGCGGTGTGGTTGCAATGTTCACATGGATTGCACAAGAGTAAACAAAGCCATTTCAGGCGTCAGGAGTGAATGCACCTAGACACAACGCCGCTACACCGAAAACGCCTAAATGTATATTTATTTCTCCATCAAAAATGAAATACCGAACAATTAATGGACATTAATGTGCCTTCATTTGAGTCCACATCAACACAAAGGTACCACTAGACGCAATGTCTTCGTCAACCATTCACAATTTCGTCTCGCTGATCTGATTTCCTCGACTCAAAGCGGTGGTGCCCCTTTCGTGCAAAAATTGTGAACATTTCGCTCCGCAACCCTAACAATTCAAATCAAATGAATAAACCATCATCCTCCCATCGACTTCCGACGACAACAACCGCGCACAAGAGAAACCCCCTTGTGGTGCTCTACAAAACACTCCAATTCTCCTCAAAACTTAAAAGAAGAAGAAAAAAGAATCAATCGCACAGACGCACGTAATAGTCATTGAATAAATAATAATTCCCCCTCCGAGAGAGAAGCTATACAATTTCCCAGCAACAATGGTGGTCGCGCCGATAATTGATTGTGGATAATTTATCTGATCGGTGCCGCAAAATTAAGCCACTCTCCAAGTCACATCGATGTCAAGTCTAAATGTCGGTTAGATAATGCACCAGTCATCCGTCGCCAAAGAGCATCTAATTCGCAGATGCGGCGACGTCTCTCTGCAATTCAAAGTTTCACTTTTCTCTCAAACACACAACTTTAAATGAATGAGTTCAAAGTTTGTTCCGCCCACCCCCGTAGCACGTCCCCCCGTTTCATCGTCACCACCGGTGGTCATCGTCGTCGTTTGTAAATGAAATCCAACTCTTATCTCGTGCACTTGTGCGGTGAGTTTTTGCCCCAAGTTCGTTGCCACAGTCAATCAAAGCGCACACAATGGATATGTTTGTGGCTTTGTATCTTCAGATCCGGCAAATGCATCCGAAAAATTGCTTACATCCCCTCCAACCCTGTGTGACTCTGTGCGGTGATGAAAGCTGCTGATTGGCCGTCTGGTTTATTAAAACATGCTCTTTGCATTTCACACAGAGACGACCAGCATGTCATCTGCGGTCGAGGGTTGGGTTCAAGTTGTTCTCAAGTCCCCGCAGATGGCGAAACAAAAATGAGGCGAATCAACATGGAAATGAAAACCAGATCAGCAGAATCAATTTTAATAATCATGAGCTTCCCCCTCTGGCTCTTGGCTTTTTTTTTTCTTTCGGAAATCTATTCAAACTTTGTTTACACATTATCTATTCAGGCGGGGGGATCCCTCAAATTGGCAGCCATTCATCAGCAGCGGCACCAGCACCTGGGGTGCTACCCGAAAGTAGCAACCTCTCCGAGAACAAGAAAGAACATTAGGGTGGCCGTGGCACCGGCATCGATTCATCTGTATATCCGTATCAATCAAGACTTTGACTTCGTTTGCTGCTCCTCCTCATCGTCCGTTCCTACCTCCGTTGAGCTGAAGAAGTTCATTGAAGTGAAATTCACAGTGGCTCATGATGATTAATTGAGTTGACAATATTATTTTATTTGGGACGAACCGATTGACAAATCGTCGTGCAAACGACACCCGACGGCTAGATTTTATCGGAAAACTTTTATTTAAACCTGAGGGCGAGGGCAGGCAATCCCGTCTGTCCCACGAGAAGATATCATCATCAATGTTTAAATAAGGGCATTAGATGCAGGACGAACGCCGGGCAATAATTCAAACGGATTGGTCACATTTTCAATCGAATCGGCAGCCATTAAGCGCGAGGAGAGCCAGGCGGGGGGAATATTAAATCCGATCAGAGTACCTACCAAGGCATTGTGATCAATGTTTGTTTTGAGGGAAAAGGGCAAGTGGGAACGTTTCTTTCAATAAATGTGTCACTTCGGAACATATCGCCGGCCGGGGAGTGAATGTCACCGAAAATGGAAAATAAGAGTGATGGCACTCAATCGGATGGCGTTTTCAGCAAGAGTTGTGGGGTCATTTGAGATCAAGATTGAGGGAAGATTTTCAGAAATGGCTCTGCTTTTCTTTGCTGGCACCGGCCGATGACTTTGACATTGACTTTGAAATCGAAAGCCCAAAGGGTGACAAATTGTTCAATAAAAGCCGGTGTCACTGCATTTCACGCTGGAATTGCTTTCGACTGACAAAATTGGAGGCCGGCGGCGAGGTTGTGGAACTTGCTTGTTGGGTGAACAATGGGACTCTGCTCAGCTGGAACTACTTACTTTCTCTTAAACGAACATTCTGACAACTCAAAATGTATATTTCGTGGAAATAAGGAGAACCTAGAGACACCAATGAATTGGAACATTCAAATTTATAGTGGACCATCCTTACTAACAGTCAAGCGGCCATTAAAGCAATTTCGGATACAGAGATTAGGTCCGACAGGTGCCTGTGGTTTGGGCACGTGGCTGTGCCCAGGTGTCCCTACCTGAGGAGTGTATTAAATGCGACATAATCAGAAGGGCATTTTATTGGAAGACCCAGGACGAGGTGGTTGGGCCAAGTCGAAAAACTCGAGTTAGAGTCGATGGCGGAGGAGGATAGAGTGACCTGGAGAACTGCTTAACCCATTTAGTGAATCATGTGGGTCGGAAAATAGTGATGATGTCGCAAGTTTTAAGTGGTCCTTAAGGAACGCCCAATTTAGAATCGTTTTGACACATTTGCCGACGTATCGGCTTAGAGGTCTGCTTAATTTGGACGAGGATGAACAAGAATGATATAGTCAGAGGAAAGCATGCCCGATGAGTGGAATCTCTGCGCCGCTTGTCCGATCACTAAGAAAGGCTGCGCCAACTATCGAAGAATCAGTCAATTTAACATCGTGTACAAGATTCTCTCTGCCGTATTGTGTGAACGCCTGAAATCATTCGCAAATAATCTGATATGTCCATATCAGTGGGGTTTCAGGCCGGGGCAGTCCATCATAGACCAAATCTTCACACTACGTCAGATCCTGGAAACGACGAAAAGAAATGCAGATCGACACACCTATTTGACGATTTTAAGACAAAGTTTTGACAAGACCAAGTCAAAAAAAACTCTCTTGTTTGCGCCTTTCCATAATTCCTGTTCTGTGGCCTGTGGCCGTCTATCGAGTGGCCTGGACATTTTTCGTAAGTGCTTTTCCCCGCGACCCCTTTTGTGGATCATATGGATCGGCATATGATGATGCCAACACCGACGTCTCGGTCAGAACGTCACGGCAGACAGATATAACTTTGAGGTAGTTAAAAACTTTGTCTACCTAGGAACCGCTACCAACTCAGACAATGACACCAGCGCTGAAATCAAACGAAGAATAACTCTTGCCAATCGGTGCTTCTTTGGGCTAAGAAAGCAATTGGTAAACAAAGCTCTCTCTCGAACAACCAAGGTAACGCTTTACAAGACCTTAATCGTCCCAGTCCTGCTATATGGCGCGGAGGCATGGTCTCTGTCAAAAGCGGATGAAGCAGCCCTTGGTTGCTTCGAGAGGAAAATTCTTCGGGTGATTTTCGATCCCGTCTGCATAGATGGTGAGTGGAGGAGGAGATATAACGACGAGCTATACGGGCTGTTCAGCGACATTGACTTAGCCAGAAGAGTGTAGATCCAACGATTGAGATGGCTAGGTCATGTAGAGCGGATGGAAACCAATGCTTCGGCCCGAAAAGTCTTCGAATCCACCCCCGAGAGACGGCGCAGTAGAGGAAGACCGCGACTCAGGTGGCGCACGCAAGCGGAAAGGGACCTCAACCAACTATGCGTGCGAAACTGGAGACAGCTAGCTAAAGATCGAGCTGGCTGGAGACGCTTGTTGGTTGAGGCCCAGGTCCACCCCGAACTGTAGCGCCACCTCAAATAAGTAAGTCGCATGCTCTCGCGAAAAACTTGGGATAAAACAGCAAGGCCTTCAGCTACCTTTTGCGCAATTGAAGGCAGTTGGCGAAAGATCGAGGCTTGTTACTCTATATTGGGTTTCAGGTCATGTAATGAGCGGGTGAACTAACCAGGAAAGGAGATGCATCCAAAGCAACGAATGCGTTCACATTGTACTACATGTAGTGCAGCCCCGTCGAACTACCGTGTCGGATAGACCAATTAAGTGTTATCGATCCGTGTAACGTAGTCGTACGCCAGGTAGTACTAAACACTAGTGGTTTTGACCGTATTACACATTTTCACTGACGTTTTTGTTGCCAACAAGTGAGCATCAGCGGATGAATGAAAATGTTTTTTCTATCGAGTTTAGGATCGTTCGTTTATTTAGGACATCATCACCAAAAGAAAAACATGCGCTCCGAGGTTGATGTCACGAAACTACTCTCATGGATGAAGTCTGTCAACTGCGTAGTACAGTGTGAACACAAGCCAATTTTTTGGTCGTTGGACCCGGTTGAACTACTCGGTAAAGACCGTCTGATCGGTCTACCCAATTGCCTAACACAATCCAGTCCTCGTCCCCCGACATATTTGACAGATAATCATGAATTCTTCAAAATGCAAGACAAAGGGATCGTCTTGTGTTTTGTTTGGGACAAGTAGTACCACAATCAGCGGCAAGGATTTTAGTTCATCTCGTCAATACAACTTTCATAGCGGAGGTGTCTGTTGTGGCAGTCCTGAGTCATTACAAGCAGTAAAGAACAAAGAAACAGTCTGTCACGAAGAGTCTCCAAAGACCGCCCACGCTCTACTCATACACATTTTTGAACAACAGCGAGACATTGTTACTGGGACTAATGTAGGTCATGTCTCCCACAAATGAAGAGAGGCGAATTTCGAGATGTCCATGACATTTCCAGATACACTCACAAGCTGCACAGACATTAGAGTGAAAATTGGAATCAAATCAGGGTAACGTTTTATTGAGAGTGAAGTAAAAAAGATTACAAAAATGATGTTTGATTTTTCAACGCATTTTGTTGTCTTGTGTCTCCATTCGTGGGCACTGAGAGGAGAAAAGGCATATTTTCCTCCGATGTTCAAAAACGCCAAATCGCCTTTGGGTGTAATGGCATGTATGCTCTTGATCCTGTGGAAAGGGAATTACTTAGTTCGAGAAGGTCTTGTTGGTCTATATGCAGTTCTTCTTGTTTTGAAAAACACGGTACGGGGTAACGACAACGGAACATAACTCAACCATTAGAAAACTTGAGAGCAAAAAAAAAAAACGAGTGCAAAAATACATGGCCTTTGAAGTGCCAACCACCTGCATACCACTCGTCTTTGACTTCTAGTCAATGGGTGCTACACAGATCAGACAAGAAAACATGTCTTGCTATGAATTTATGCAGCCGCCTACCGCCAACGAAGTATCTCCGATGAAGATTGAAAACTGGGATTCTAGATAAAACCCTGGGGTTCACAGTTTATCCCGAAATAGCTGCCGTGGCGTAGTGAATGATTGCTTCGTCTCCTACGCTAGGTTCTGTCTCCGAATTTAGCAACTTTCACAGTGATGAGTGAATATTTCAGATTCAACAAGAACTGTCGTTCCACCCACAAGCTGGTTTTCATAGTCCACGTAGTGAATCTTACCGCGTCAATGGAAGACTATGAACCGGTGTGTGTCTGACGGCATTAACCCTTATGTCAACACCCAAGAGTTGTACAAAAATTGCTTGTAAATATTGACCCAAAAAGACAATTTTTGGAATGCGATGAAAAGCAATGTCTTAGGAGGCTTTTGAAAATCCGTTGATTTGGCACCTGTGTATGTAGAACTCAAAATATATCAATTTGAAAATGGAATACATACCCCGGTATGTGGGTGTTGACACAAAGTTTAAAGGAGACACAGACAACATAGCTCGTGAAATGCAATGCGACTCCTTAACGTGAGCCCGTAGACATAAAGAGACTTCAGGAAAGGGTTGAACCTGAGAACACTGAGAATGAAGGACAGCTGTGGCAAACTGAATCACGGTGCCACGAATTAAACAGAATGACGCGTTGGAGTGGGAGACCCTATGTCCCACAATGGGAAACAGATCGTAACGAACAAAAGAAGAAGCCAAATTGGTGTTGAGAACTGAAAGCGGCTTGGCGGCGAACGTTAAGGATGGAAGGCAGATTGGCATGTATCAGCCATTGTAGTTAGCAGAAGTTGTTCGAAGGAAGGAAGGAGTCATCCAAAGAGAGAAGTCTTGTGGGGTTATCTTGGAAAGCCTATAGCACTGTATACATAAGCCTGGGACAGCGTCCACGTTTTTTTTTTTAGCAAATGTTGATTTGTCACCAAAGAAATTTAGTTCGTGAAATAATGAGTGCAACATGGTGCTATTGACTAATGTGAGCGCTCAACGTCATCTGTCGAAGAATTGAAGATTAAATAATGTATGACTGATTCAGGTTTTTGTTTTTTTGTTTCTAAAAGAGACAAAATGACCGCGGTTTCTGTAAAAAGAGTTTTATTTCAAAACCTGGTTCAGACAGTTTAAGGAGAGAGTCCGAATCCGAAGACTCCGGCCTGTAGAATCCGAGGCATAGGGCCATTGGGCAACGCAACAGATGACATCCTCGATCGAGATAATGTACACAAGTGGGAAGGACCTTATCCAATTTGGTGTGCCCAACTGGAGGCACTTGGCGTCGGTTGAGGCCAGGTCCACGGCGGACTGTAGCTCCAAATAAAGAATAAAGAAGAAGAAAGAATTCATGTTCTTATCTTCTCCTGGTCCCTCCTTCAAAACAGTCGTTGCGTACAATTATCTCGAACCGAAGGCCGGAAATCCAACGTGTCATTACCCGACTCACCAAACACATGACTTCTTGACACTATCGACTGTCAAGGGAGTACTTCAAACACGTTTTCCGGAAGGCGATTATCGGACATCAACTTGTCACTGTGGTCAGAAAGCAGCAAACAAATGTAAAGTCTTTGACTTGTTTTTGTTTAGGAAATAATAATCTCGGCCAGCTAATCAGCTGAGATGGCTATCTGAAGTCGAAAAGATATCCATTCGCTGGTTTTTTATTTTCATTTTCATTTCCTTGCTGTTCCACAATCCTCAAGTTTCTCAATTCAGTGTAGTCACACAATTCCAAGACCTACATTAAACCGCTGTGTTGAGCAATTACTAAGGAATGTCTGCGCGCCTTTTCGTATCAGTCGCATTACAAAATTTCCCCGATAAGAAGCATATCTGATAACTGAAATCATCAACCGAAATAACAACAATGCATGACAATGAATTTCACAAGGAGGGGCGCAGAGATGAACGCCGGTGTACAAACAACAGGTTTATCGCGGCGACTGATAAAAATACGAATTACTTCCCCCTTTCTGGAGGTAATTGGTAAAAAGCTTTCACTAACATTCGCTGACGGTGCAGGTTCGGTTTCTTGACAGAATAACAACCGTCTTTAGGTGTGAGTGGTTCAGCTAACCTTGGCCGTTCAATACAAAAATTTGATAGTAACACTGACCTTATGATTGATATATGGAAACGGTTTACGTAAGGGTAAGCAAATAAGCCGGTGTAAATGGATGTGTGTGCTTGGCTGGGAAGCTTCGGCGTAATGTGTGAGTTTGACAAACATTTTTAATTTGATATAGACACGCAGTGAAGTGGATATGGTTATGTAGGTGACTTTTGTGGGTGAAAAGAGGCGATGAGTAATAATTTGATGTCAAAATTTGATGACAAAAATACTAAGTTGTCGAAAATATGCCTCCGATGGACGCGTTGACTGTAAATGCTCTCGCCAACAGCAGCGACATTTGTTTAACTAATCAACATGAATGGCAAGGTATGAAGAGTTTCCCTAAAGCGTCAACAGAAACCGCGGCAATTCACGATCAAAAGTGTACAGCCCAGTTGATCCGGCCGATTGGAAAACCGAAATTTTGAGTTGGGGGACCTAAAGTAACTATTTTTGCGATTTCTTTTTCTGAAGAGATGAGAATGAAGGGAACAACGAACAAGTAGACTCACACAACACACTGCATTAACAGCCCAGTTACTGTGTGTACTGTGCGAACAGACAAGTCAAAGTTAAACCAAGACTCTGTATCACATCAGCACCAAATGGTAAATACCTTCTGCCAACTTGGGGTTCAATAGCCAATTGTGTAATAAAGACATCTCTAGAAGAACTAAACAGGATTTATGAAGTTTCGGCCAAATCACACCAATCAATGGGAAGCACTAAGAAGTATTTAATTCTCTAAATGATTTTCTTTGTCAAGGTTATACAGTGGACTCTCAGCAATTGGAACCATTTTATTCTGAGGGTAATTCTGATTTCCGAAATCTTCTCATTTCTGGACGTTTCTTCAATTCAGTTAAAAAGTAAGAGTAGGTGAAACTACGTCCAAAATGTATTGCTTTCCCCAGAAATATAATTTTTCAAGGACACTGTCTTTTTCATTTTCAATAACTTACATTCGTATTTTGGTTGAGTCTTATGATATATGTAAATGCGAGTCAAATATTCACATACACGCATGGGAACAGGTATCAACGATGTACCTGAGTACAACAAAAAACGCGAATACATACTTTGGTGCTTCCCCTTTGCAAAATAAATAAAAACATGAGGATTCACCTGTGTGCACAAAGCTAAGAAACAAATCGCTTAGAAAGTATAACCTCAAGTTCCAAATTTTAGAGCATTCAATGCATTCAAACTAAGGTACCTATTTGTACAAGGTTCGAATTCCGGAAAGTTTTAATTTTTGAGCTTTCACTGTTTGAAATTTATATATATTGATGCAAAATTGTTCTCAAGATAATCTTCCACAACCTTCATGAATAGGAGTTGGTCGGCCATTGAGAAACTCCTCGGCTCAGTGGCAGGCCGTCCTAGAAGGATGGTGCTCATAGAAATACTCGCACTGAAGATAACGTGGAAACATGGAATCTGTAGGGGTAAAATTGGTAAGTGATCCATCACTCTCAGTTCAACCACAAAAATTATGTGCGGCTATGGAAATCGGTGAAGAGTCTCTCTCTGTATTGAGCAAAATTGTGGACATTTGTCTGATGCCATATTTCATGCATACCTAGCGCATGAACACTATGTGTTTTTCTATAAAAATTTGCTATTTTAACATTAATAGTTCTTCTTTGACTCATTCTGTACAAGAATTCGACAATCGCAATCGTACTCTATGGGATAAGTTAGGTTAGGCGATTGCCGCAACTGTATCAGTTGTTGCCCTCTTAGATCCTTCACCTTTATTCTTGGTTCTCTAGGGATCCCTAGTGAAAGAAAGGGTTAGTATGCATTTATCTGGTCTTAACCTAGTTTGGATTCATTGTGGTATCACCGCGACGTGTTTTACACACGTTCCTCTTGGGTTTAAAGATGCAATACAAGCAAAACTTATGGTATCCTGGTACCTTTTTGGATATTAAACTTCTATACTGACTTACGGCTAATATGTTATATTGTTTTATGATATACTTAACTATGCCCACACTGCATATGTCGTGAGAAATCTTCTCCATGTTGCTGAGAGAAAGTAGGATAGACACATGACTTTAATGACATTTCTAAGGCGTTTTGGGAATTCAATATTTTTGCTACAACTTTGACCTTCTCTGCGTTGAAAGAAAGAACTACGCAGCGATATTTATGAATCATCTAGGGACGCTGTAGTAGCTCATGCATCGCATAGACAACATTCAACTTAACTCAGAGCCTTATTGTGAGTATTGTCTTCCAAACCTGTAGTTAAACACAATAGTGTCCAAGATGACTCACACCAATGGAAAAGAACCTGATCCAACTTGATGTGCCAATTTGGAGGGAACTTCCTAGAGACTGTACTAGAGAGCTCAATTGAGTTCCAGGATTGCCACTGGCTGTAAAGTCATGCTATAAAGAAGATCCGTAATTTATTCACGACTAGACTGAATAATTGTGGAAGAAATATTATAGTATTTAAGACTACCGCAAGCATAGCGATATTCACCAAGAGGTGTAAATTCGCAATAGATAGATTAGGTTATATTATTCGGATGCCAACGATAGTGTGAGCTAGGAGAATTGTTGGTCCAATGTGATACTACGATGCAGATAAAAGCGATTTAACTTTACTTTCATTGGAATTCGATCCGCGGACACCATTAACCAAGAACAGACACTTAACAAAATGCGCCATCCAGCCGTTTGCCATCCTTAACCAACAACGCCATCCAGCTGTTTGCAATCCTTACCGTACAGTGCATGGAAACAATGTCTACAGAAATATGAATGACTATCAAGATCAGTGGTTTCGAAAGCCTATTGCACGCCAATACACGTGATTTGTGTTACCATAGACGTTGTACTCTCTACCACTGCAAATAGCGTGAAATAAGGCCGAGCGAAATAAGGCTTTAGCAAAGTGAAATAAGGCCGAATTCAGAAAGAAGGCGATATAATTTGGAAAGTCAACTGTACTCGTTAGATCCTCCTTCGGGTAGGGGTCGTATAATATACCCAAGGTAAGGCAATCCTGAGCTAAAGGGTATTGGTTTAGGAAATAACCTACTACATTGCTTGTCAAAATGACGGATTCAATTTCGTAAACAAAGAAATAAACGGAATGTGCCCTACCACGTAAAAAACGTGCTATCTGTACTTGCTCAATCAATCATCAATATTTGTTTGTTGAAACTCGACTTGCAGTCGTCACATTAGTTGACGAACTTTGGGTGAAGCACATCAATGAAATGGTTAGTTCAAGTGAATCAGTGTTTGTTTATGAAATATGTGAAGGTTTTAGGAAGGGAGGGGTCACACAGTCACAGTCGGGTGTATTTAAAGTGGATGGTGGGTGGCTGTGGACTTTAACCCTCTTTTCCGAAGGGTTTAACCGCTCACACGACTTCCTCGCTCCGGTAAGGGTATGTCAACAACTGTCTTACAGGCGCCTATAGCCAAATGAATTATATCATTAAAAACTTTTTAATAAATTCGATAGTTCTCACGGACTTACGAACTTACGGAAATCGTTACAATCCGACTCGGCTCTTTGAACTGAAAAGGTCTTATTTCGCTCGGCACATATGTACCCATTTGTGCATCTCAGAAAAATTACAAATAAATACAAGTAGGTACACAAGCCTCGAGTTACACAAATTCACTTTTTGTTTTCAGTTCGGTATACCTTCTTCAATCGAATTTAAAGAGAGCCACTGCATGCAGTCGATAAAGTTTACTCTCCTCAAACGACATTGAAACAATCAAAATTTGACCGAGTACACAGCAGAAGCACATCTGTAAACAGCTTTGTTTGCAAGAACTTTATCACAACAAACAGAAATAAATCAATCAAAACAGTTTCCACAAGGAAATTAGCATTTCACTTCACATTTCGTCAAGTGTTCCCCAGAATGTGCTAAATACGTGTACACATCTGCAACTGATGAGTTCTCAAGGCGATAACCAAGAACAATTAGCACCTCGTCGTTCATACCGACCAGCAGGCTAGGCAATCAAACCCAGAGGGAGTGGAATTTTCTTCCGAACAAAAACAAAGAATGTTCTCTACTCCGCATTCTGTATGTAGACCACAACGATAAAATTTCAGCAGTCAAGCCATTCGCTCGGCCATTAATCCTATAAAGTGAAACCAAAACGAAACCGATAGCACAAAGGTGCAATAAATGAACTTATGACGGCAGCGAATTAGAGAACCAAACAAGAGCCTCTCGCCCAGACGGGTGCATTTATCGATTCGATGTGCGCTCGCAGGTAATCGATACCGACACTCGAGTGTGTTTCCCTCTCGTTGAACAAGACCCGACAACACGACGCAATACAAATATTATGAGTTATCCTAGAAATAAATTGAATTTTACTGCAATCCGGAGGAACATGCATGCGAACGCATATCTAAATCGAATCTCGAAATCACTCATTCGACGTTTCTATTCGATTCGAAATGAAAAATATGCACAGAAAGATGGTGTGCGGGAGCAACAGCGGCAGCACGGGATAAATAAATTCACTCACGTCCTGCAAACAATCAGTCAGTGAGTCAGAAATCAATTACGTTCCGGTGCTCCTCTGCCATTGCATGCAGATGACCAGAATCACTCATGCGATCGCACGAAACGAAATCTCCGCACACACAGATCCACCGAATTGCTTTGTGTCTCATTTGTCAACATAATACGAATGTAAACAGGACGGACGGAGCGAAGAAAAAAAAAACACGATAGCTACCGAAGGTTAAAAGCAAAGCATGACAAATATCAAAACAGTGACGTGTGTGGCTCGTGGGGTGTGGGCCACCCACTCATCGCATTCGACGGTGGATGTGTTTGTCTGCCAGTGTAAATATCATATAACACACAACTGGACAGTGGGCAGTCCCGGTGCACTGGTATCCTTTTCGGTGCACTGCAGGACATTGTTGCCCTTCGATGGTACAGCTTTCTGTCTGCAAATACGAGTATTTCCATTTCGGACGTCTTTTCATTTCGCTTTGCGCAAAAAACTTTCCCCATTTGCTGTGGCCGTGGCGGGGGAGGGTAGGCGGCTTTCAACAACATCCCCCGTCATTGATTGTCCTTGCAACTGCATTCGAATTCGAAGTCATAACGTCCTCCCAGCCAGCCAACCAAAGCGAAATTGAAAATACCCGAACTAATGATCGAGCGGTGCGCGTTTTAAAACTTTTGCGTTTGCGTTTACGTAAGTGAAACACACGAGCGTGGCGAACTTTTGCTCGGGACACAATCATCAAGCGAACGGTCTCGTCGCTCCTTCCAGTCGAACACATATCCCAGTTGCACTTCTTCCGCCAGTTCAATTGTGTACAAACCAAACTTTTAACTGCACCCAACCGAGGGGAAACCGTCGCCCTAATCGACCTCCGAAACCTCCTTCAAACTCGGGCGCTCTCAAACAAATTCAACAAAAGGCAAAAATATTTTAATAACAAATTGACGTCAAAGTAAACCAAATGATTTAGTCGCGAAATAAGAAACAAACACGAACGAAAACAAACAGAAACTGTGTAAAATCTAAGCGAAAACGTTGCCACCGAACAAAGGGTAGACTATGACTAACTAAGTCAGCCCGTGATAAGTAACGCGAAACACCTCCGATACTCAAGATAAAATTCTATCAACGGACGCGGAGGCGGTGTGTGTGTGTGCACTTGTGCGGTGTGCCTGTGTGACGGTCTCGAATGGAACTGATACAATTTTCGTACTAGACATGTCAAGTGCTTGCGGTCGCGGCTCTCTTCGGCTTATTGTTGTGTATCGTCTCGTTTCGACGAGTGACGGGGGGGCTGGTATACGTTACTCTTTTGTTGAGGCTCTCAGTTCTTTGGAAATTCCACTGAACGACCCGCTCTCCAATTAGTGCTAGGGGTGCTTCGCTATGCGTTCGTGATTGACGAAGTCTTAATTAAGAATAGAACAACAGTGGCTGGAGAAAGTATTCTGCCAAGTTGAACATTAGTGCTGTCGGACAATGGAATTCAGGTAAAGTCGAGAGCTAGACGCTTCGGTGTCTTGCAAGACGATTAAAATTGCATTAGGTGTCGAAACAGGAAATATAAGTCCAATTGGAATTGTTGGTCTGACCTTCTAGCAAATTTTGTCGTCAGCAATGTACTTGAGAAATGTGGCAGATGTTTGCTAATAAATTGTTCCAATTCGAGCGCTTTAATTGAATAAAAACAAAGAATATTCTAACAAAAAATAGACGTCAAAGCAAATAAAGAAGCGATATTTTCTAACGGATTAAATCTTCGAAATTTGACGCAAGAACTAATTCAGATGGAAAACAAGTCTTTAAGAAGAATTTGAATACTGATTGATCATCTTATGAACTATTTGGCTTGTATTGTACTCGCAAGTACCTGCGTTTAAAGACATATGGACGCCATCTTTGAAAAAATGGCTGTCAGACAGTGAGGCAGATTAATTTCTGGGCTCTGTATTCTCATTCTTGGTTGGTGAGCAGGGTCTGCAATCACAGGGCAAAGTTATTGATCGCTCTCAACTTTCGGAATGCCAGCAAAGATTCTTGACAACGCATAGACCAAGTTGACATATTGCGATGCTCTTGCGGTTGTGCGGAGGGCCTGCAGCCATAAAAAAAAATGCAATTGTTACGAGAGTGCAAGTAGGGGACATACAACAAAGACACAGGGTGAACTACAATTTGCGAGTGTGCTCCTGGAATGCAAAACATTATACACTCCTGAGGCCGCACAAAAACTGGAAAATATCCTCAGAGTGGCGCTACAGCCCATAGAGGGCCAGGGCCTAACTTCTCAGCAACCACTCGTGTTGTGCGTGCAATTGTTCCCTCACGACTGGAAGGGACCTACAGTTTTATGCCGACTCCGAACGGCCAAGTTTGAGAAGCTTTTTCTAGACAGGGAATACTTTTTGAGCATTGTCAGTGACTCGAAGGAGATGGGGCCGTGAAAATTATTTGTGTCGCATAGAGCTGGAATCGAAACTACGACGTCGATGTTGGTGTCTACGCACATACCCACAACGCCACGGGCCGCCACATCCTCAGGCAGGATAGCAACTCGAAACAAACCTTTGGACATGTTGAAGCATATTCCAAAGGAGTATTCACGGGAGTTCGAAACATGGATCCATAACGCACACGCGAGATAACAGAAAACAGTGGACTCATCCGAAGACCATGCTCCAAAGAAGGTGAAGACGGACCACTTTTGTGGAGCTCGACAAATATTTGTATTTTGATGGCTTGAAAAATAAGACCATCACTTGACTAACGCATCGACTTTAAAAGGTACCGAATTGAAAAAAACTATGTGACCCAACACAGGCTCTTGCAATGAATCAAAAAAATACTGACACAGTCTTTCTTCTTCTTCTTGTGGCGCTACAGTTCGGGGTGAACCTGGACCTCGGCCAACAATCCTCTCCAGCTGGCACGATCCTTAGCCAGCTGCCTCCAATTTCGCACTCCAAGTTGGTTGAGGTCCTTCTCCACTTGAGTGCACCATCGGGTTCGTGGTCGCCCTCTATTGCGTTGTCCCACTGGTTCGGAGTCGAAGACTCTTCGGGCTGGAGCAGTGTTGTCCATGCGCTCTACATGGCCTAGCCATGAAATAGTCTTTACGTCCCTCAAATACACATCTCTGTCATTTATTAAGATGCAGAAACAAAATACGTCATCTTATGCACGAATTGTGCATATTTTGCAGTTGAACCATCCTTGTTTCATTACGAAGATAAGGCCTAAATGGGTCATTCTTTCGGGTTTCCGAAAGACTGTGTCAAATAAATCGTATACTAGACAGGTTGTCAATCGGTCAGTCCGGATGGTTGACCAATAAACACACAGAGCATCTTATTCTTTTTCTGGCTCTAAATTCCGTGTCGAACATGGCTCTCAGCCAACAAGTTTTTACCAGTTAGTGCTTTCTGGGTAAATGCAACAACAAGTTGACTGGAGTCTGCATGATTCATAACATTATCGTTAACATTATAATTTTCGAAAATATGTTTCAACGTCAATCTCACTCATATTCGTCTGTATTGTACAAAAGTGGGAACATTGGCAAATGTTGGCAAATAATGTAGACATGTACGTTTGTCTCAACTTCACCAGTTGTATTGTTGATGTCAACAATCAGACGATGAGTGTGCTTATTTGTCAGATTATAAATTCTCCAAATTTGGTTTTGCTGCGGGCTTAATCCATGTTCTTGTCCGTATTCAACTGCATTTTCAAAGAATCCCTTCAATATACTGCCACACTTCATACTCGTGCCATTGCGACGTCCAAATACGTTTTTTCTTTTTTTTGACGTTCGTTAAGTAATCGTAAAAATTCACGCACAAATTTCAATAACATATGGTAATTTGTTTTAATTTTTTCGGCGCTTATGACGAACTCAAGTTACACAAAAATACAACTTAAGTCCGAGCAAATGTGTTATGCGTGCGCCTTGTCTATTGACTTCTATCATTTGGTAAAGTCAAGCAGAAAGGCATATTAACTCGAAAGTTGACTATAGTCTACTACCTCTACCTTTATCGCGTTGAAAGCAATGGGGATAGGTTTCTTCTTTCTCGAGTGGGCTCTCTACTCATTTCTAGTTTTAATCGTAATTAAGTTGCGCGGTACGTGGTCTTAGAGTAGACGGACATACAATTTTGTCCCTACACAGAAAGCTACGATTTTTGGATTTTTTAATCGATACGAGATGCTGTAAAAGGTGTGGAACCAAAAGATGAGATTTAGTTGTTGGCTAATGTTCTTTTGGATGATTTGGTTTCAAAAAAAATGACAAAAACAAAAAACTCCTTGTTAGATAGAAGCTTACTCTGTTCTGCATTTTCCCTCAAGAGTGTATAGTTTGTTCCATAAGCCTTCACAGCAAACAGAGCAACAAAAGCAGAAATGTCGATGGAAATAGAGCTGGCGATACAGCGATAACAATTTACAGAGCATACGTCCAGTTAAGTCAAAGGAGTCTGATTTTACTCAAAAGTTGAAGCAAGGTGTGAAACGCTTGTAGCTTTTCTAATGGAGACAATTGATTCCATTTTAAAAAATTTAATATAGTTGCATGAGCTACGAGCGCTTGTTTCGAGTTTCTTTGAATAGTCAATAGTCGTAGATTGAGCCCCTTTTGCATTCAAACTGATCCCGCAGTGCGGATTATTTTCTGCAGATTATTTTTTTGGCTAATCTCGAAATCTCGGCGACCACGAAGCCGATGGCGCACTCAAGTGGCAAAGGACCTCAACCAACTTGGAGTGCGAAATTGGAGCTGGCTAAGGATCGTGACAGCTGGGGAGGTTTGTTGGCTGAGGCCCAGGTTCACCCCGGGCTGTAGCGTCATAAGAAGAAGTATCTCGTTGTATTATACAATTTTAGTGAGCCATTCATTGCACCCTTAACCCACGAAAAGAAGGGACTGAGCAGGGATCTGCGCTTCATGCCATGGTTATGGATTGGGAAACTAGATGAACACCAGTATGATGATCTGGATAATGCAAGTACGTACGTACGAAGATAATGCGTCTAATTCAATTGAAATTGTTTGAACTAGTTGTGTAATATTAAGATATAGTTATTTTAAGCAAGTTGTACGGCACTTAACCTTTGGAACATGTGTACTTGAACAACTTGAGGTTGTTTAGTTTTACACCTTCTTCGTGACTTGATCTGACTTCCTATCTGATTGCTGTGTCTATGTTTCTCTAAAATTTAATAGATAGACTGGTATGTACTAAGAAAATGACTCCTATTCAAAAAATCTTCTGAAAGTCCAGAATCATTTTGACAGTGGCGCATTCATTTCAAATTAAGCCACCTATTGGATGGTTCACTTTCTATTGACGTTTATCACAGTCTCTTCAACTCGAGACCAATTCGTTATAGCTGAAGACGTGAACAAATTAGTTTTTGTTCTTGAAAGCACCAATAATCGCCTTCTTTTCTTCAAATTTGGCAATCGATTCTGGCTCGGCGAGATTACGACTGACATAGAATGCTACTAGAATGCACCCATTGATATGAAGTACGTGAGATTCGTACGTCATCGTCTTGCGTCACCTGGATCTGAAATGTAAGTATTCCAAGACCTTTTTGATAAAAATGCGAGGCAGAGTGGTGGCGAATTGGAACGATTCATCTGATTGTCTCGAAATGTAGATCGTTGCGAACTTACTAGCCACCTAGACAGAACAATTTCTAACATACAATGGGCTCTCTCTAAGTCGAATTCTCACGGTATATCAAAATTAGTTCGAGTTGGAGAGAGTTCGTCTTAGTTGACGGTTTTTTAGAGAATGTCGAAGAAAAAAATTCGAGTGAGAGTTCGACTTAGGAAGAATCCACTTTTTTTGTGCGGTGAGTCAGGATATTTTCTCAAATGTGCATTTATGTACATTACTCCCAAATTCCAACAATCTCTTGAAATCTTAGAGAACTAAACAAAAAAAATATTTCCAGCAATTTGAAAACTTTTCGCCGCCAGTGTCTTTCGCACACTCGCAGCTCTAATTATGTAGTCTATAATTAATCCACAGGCACAACAGGTGAGTTTCGGTTTTCAGCCACAATACTGCTTATCACCCCAAGTGGATGCCATTTATGTGCACAGTGATAAACATTATACCCTTTTATCAAACGCCTCATAACAGGTGGTTCGCCAGAAGTATACGTGACACCAACATGCACGCAAAGGTGTCCGCCGCATTAAGCGACACGGAACGGGTGGTTGGGTGGCGTGTGTGTGTATCCATTCAGCGCGAGCGAAATTGTGCAATGATAAGCAAATATTGATAAATCGATTATTCTCCAACACACAGTCCAAGGGCTATATGCGAGCCGAAGCTCCCACTCCCTCCCCTCACACACACCATCATTCAATCGCAACAATGAATCGGTAAAGGGGTTGATGATTTCCCAAGAGTAATTATGTGTGCACAACAGGTAGAGAGTTGAGGCTCAGCTACAGGCAGCGACGACGGCAGAGTATGCAGCGTGTGACCTATTTGTGTGCCTTCTCTTTGCCAGGGTATCCGGTTGCCGCAAAACAGCAGAAGAAAAATCATCTTTGGTTACAGAGATACTTTTTCAATCCATCAGTCGAAGGCATCTGACAACTGGTTCGTAGACTTTCCTTCAGCGTGTGTGAATTCGATACGGGAAAAGTGCGTTCGATTGATTCGCCATGAAAGGACGCCGCGCCGCACTTCGGTTCGGTCACGGGAAATAAGCACTCGGTGAAACTATGCCACGATGATACTCAGAATTTCTGGATAATGGGCGACTTCTTCCCTCCCAGCAGGTTGGGATCGATTTCCATCTTTCCGATCGCAAACCGAAGCGAGACTGATGTCCGGCATAGCTCTTCTTTCTCTTCAAACACCCACACACCCACGGCCATCAACAGAGCACTCTCTGCTCTGAACTGAATCAATATTTTGTTTGCATTTATTTTTGTGCGAGCGACGGAAAAAGCTCCACATCGATTTGTGTACTCTACTGACATCACGTCGATGATATCATGGCTTCTGCCAGCTAGCCCGCACACGCTGGACTGAGTAAGGGCCTTAAAAAGTGATTAATCGTTGACAAATTTTGTAAAAAAGACCAAATGTAGTCATTTTTCCACTAAACCGAGTCTTAGTGTCCACACCCTTCAACGAGCAATTTTTGTAATTTATTGCTCTCGTTATCGCTGGGGAACATGAACTGGAGATGTTCGTTGCTTCACTGGATACGATCGCTGGTGATAAGCTCTGAGAATGAGTTTGTAGATCGCGCGGAACGAAAGAAATGACACAATGTTTGGTGTGCACAGAGCAGTAAGTTAGTTCGAAGAGAATAAATATTGCGTCTATTCTTGGAGAGCGCAGCGGGGAATAGAACGGCAATGAAGCGACTCACAGAAGCTTGAGTAATTGGGAATGCTTATGAAATATCAGTTCTGTCGTAGACCTTAAGAAAGTCACACGCGTGGGATAGCTTCAGTGCCACGAGAATCGCTTCGTCGTCCTCGGGTGGCGTTACACTCCCAGGCGGACTGGGTATCATTCGCATTGAGCGTGAAGCTGTTCTGAGACGAGCCATCCATAATTGACACATTTACGGAGACAGCTTATGTCTAGTCAAAATCGAATGAAAATTAGATGGACACATACCGATTTTCTAAGTAACCACATTTGCTTTTGGGAACGCAAATAGAGCGATTCAAGTAACTTGTGCTTTAGTCAACAAGAGTGAACAAAACTTATCGAAACTTAACGATTGATCTGCCGAACTGCTTACTTCAAATCAATGGCTAAATGAAACTGCACACATCTGCACTCTGTGAGCGTTGTCAGTATCACGAGAAGGGTGGAATATGAACAATAGTGCCCGGAGTAGAAAGAACCTTAAATGTTGTGCAATCGAAGCAGTCGTTGTTTACACCCCGATGGACTAAAACGTAGAGTTTGATAATAAATTGTGATCTGATCTTTTGGCCGATTGCGGACCGATGTCATCTAGTTTGGCATCCCTAGACTGCGTGCGTACTGGTCTACGCAATCCCTCCAGCGCAAGCAGAGTCTACCTCGCTGCGTACCTCCATAAAATCTCCCCTTCACTCACGCAGGCTAGGTGCCCAGCCTACCGTAGTCTACCGAGATTTATCTTCTTCATCACATCTGCCTCTAGGTAGATAGCGTACAACTCATGGTTGTAGCGTCTCCGGAATCGCTCTTCCTCAAGTATGCGACCATTAATTCTCTGAAAGACTTTATCGTCCAATGCGGCTACGAGTTGAGAGTGCCTTTTAGAGAGCATCCAAGTCTCGGCTCCACACATGATAGCTGGCAGGACCTTCTTCTTCTTCTTCTTCTTTGATTGGCGCTACAGTCCGGGGTGGGCCTGGGCCTCAATGGCTCGGTGTCGAAGCTGGCAGGACCATAGTCTTGTAAAGGAATAGCTTTGATGTTATGGATAGATCTCTGGATTTAAAGAGCCTTGGCAAGACTATTGTAGACTTTGCCGGCTTTGAGCAGCATCCATGAGAGCCAATAAATAGCAACGAACGCCTGCATGCATCTAAAACTGTCATTACTTCTCCAACATATTTTACGAGCATACGCGCTTTGCTCGTGGAGTTTTCAAAATATTTACCCATTCTATAGTCGATACTACAGTCGTCTACTTTATACGAGTGCTACTGGACCACAAAGTGGTCTCTTATTTGTCTTCCTCCTCTTGTTTGATTCTTGTCGTCTATAGAACCAATGTGGTGGCATTCCGAAGTGTCTTGGCCTCCGAACCTTTGGGATAAGGCAATAGAGAACGCCCTTGGTGAAGCACACTAGGATGAAGAATCGCAACCAACTTGTTGTGTGAAACTGCACGCAGTTAGCTCGATATAGGTGGAGGTGATTGTTGGTAGAGATTCCCATCTACCCTGAATTGGAACGCTACATAATGGGGAAGACCACTGTAGTTTTCTTCTAGCAAGGACTGGATGCCATCGTAAACGTAAACATTACAAAGATTTGAGTTGCTCAACCAACCTCGACGTCGTAGGTTCGATTCCTGCTCTGTGCAACGAAAACAATTTTCACGACCCCACCTCTTTCAAGTCACTGACAATGCTCAAGGAGTGCGTTTGTCTAGAAAAAAGCTTCTCAAACAAAGCCGTTCGTATTCGGCATTAAACTGTAGGTCCCTTCTACTCGTGAGAGAACAATAGCACGTTGCTGAGAAGCTAGGCCCTGGCCCCCTACCGGCTATAGCGCCACCCATATTATAAGTTTCAACCCGGCACGGCCCAATCAAAATAAACAAACACCGGGTATGCATGCAGATTTCATACTTAAAACATCCGTTGTGAATTTAACTAAGGACTTAACATTAGTATGTGAGTAACAATGGCGCAATGCCCTGTTATAAGGCCAATGAGTTATAACATTAGTCTTGCTCATAATAATAAGGTTAAGTGATTTTTTGGTTTTATTATAGGCCAGAGTGGTTTCTATGAAGCATTCTGTGTCAGTTGATCCTTTAAGATTTACTTGAGCAAGCGCTTTTCAATAGGTGATTTACAGTAGCGATGGGCATAGATGGTCGGCAGCCATTCAGAAAGAGTATAGAATTTGTATTAAAATGGGTAGGGATCAAAATTTGATACAGACGTTCCGACTAACTGTAAAACTAAATGAACATGCCAGCCGGTGAAGATATCTAAGCTATTGCTTTGTATATAAAGCTTCAATTAATAACGTAGAAACTAGCAACTAGCTGAACGTCTAAAGCCGTTTTGCACCGCACTAATCGGCACGTACCAGTGCGGCTTCCGGCCCGGCAAATCGACTACAGACCAAATCTTCACACTAAGGCAGATCCTGGAGAAGACCAGCGAGTTTCAAATCGATACTCACCATCTTTTCATCGATTTTAAAGCCGCATACGACAGCATTCATCGCAAGGAGCTATTCGAAGCGATGGCCGAATTCGGGATCCCGGGAAAACTGATCCGGTTGTGTCGCACCACGCTAACAAATACGCGATGCACCGTGCAGTTCGGTTCAAAAACCTCTGAACCGTTCGAAACCTGCACCGGATTTCGGCAAGGAGATGCGCTGTCGTGTGATTTCTTCAATCTGGTACTGGAGAAGATAGTGCGGCGGGCAAAAGTCAACACGGAAGGCACTATCTTCTACAAGTCAGTCCAGCTGTTGGGATACGCGGATGACATCGACATTGTCTCGCGGTCCCAACGTGCCATCGTGGAAGCTTTCACGGCAATTGAGGAACAGGCGAAACGAGCTGGTCTTAAGGTCAACGAGGACAAAACAAAATATATATGTCGAGCAAACAACGATCCGCCGCACACCACCTAGGCCAAAACGTTATAATCGGCAGCTACAATTTCGAGGTAGTAAAGGAGTTTGTCTACCTCGGGGCAAATGTAAACTCCACGAATGACATCGTAGTGGAGATCCGACGTAGAATCGCCCTTGGCAACCGATGCTACTTCGGTCTGTCAATACAACTGGGCTCGAAACTCCTGACTCGAAGGACCAAAGTCATGCTCTACAAAACCCTTATCCTGCCAGTCCTACTTTATGGAGCCGAAAGCTGGACATTAAGTATGGCTGCAGAGCAGATTCTTGGAGCCTTCGAAAGAAAAATTCTACGTCGGATATATGGTCCCGTCTGCGAGGAAGGCGAATGGAGGAGAAGACTCAACCGCGAACTCTACGAGCTGTACAAGGATGTGGATGTAGTCCGGAAGGCAAAAATCCGTCGACTACACTGGCTCGGCCACATCGAGCGAATGGACAACAACGCTCCAGCAAAGAGGGTCTTCGAATCCGAGCCTCCTGGTTCGAGAAGGAGAGGAAGACCGAACCTCCGGTACAAAGACCAAGTCATCGCGGATGCAAGACAGCTTGGCCTTGATGACTGAAAGCAGCGTGCCCAGGACCGTCACCGATGGAAGGCAGCAATTGCTCAGGCTCAGAGCCTTCACGGTTCGTCCGCCTGATAAGTAAGTAACTAGCTTAATCAAAAATGACTGATCAGAGAATCGATTTCTTATTAATCTAAAGCCAAACCTTTTTCAAATCACTCTCTTTTTTAAATAAATTCAACATTTGTCAAGACTGCCTAGCTTGTCTTGTTAGATTTCGAATCAAGTTGTTTAGCTCGGCCTACCTATATTTCTTATTTGAGAACAAGTCTGCAATGAAGGCGGTATGACATCAACTCACTTGGTCTGGACAAACTAGGTAGAATTCCTGCTTAGTCGACTGCAAAGATCTAACGCCTGTCGATGTAATAAAGGTGTGATGATGAATCCCTCTACGTCAAGCCGCTTATTAAATAAAGTTTGAGGCAAGTGCTAGGACAATTGGTAGTCAAGACTGGGCAACTTCGATAGACGATCGTAAAAAATAATATTGCCACTGATCACAACAACTGGAACTTAAAAAATAATAAACAACGAATATCAGATAACTTTTGTCGTGACGGGAGCTACAGTTTGAAGCCATCAACAAGGTCTTGAAAATTGGGGTGACAGAATGCGATACTGCCAAGCTACGACGTTGTGTTCCATATTTAATGGGAGTATTTGTTCTTACTTATAAAACCATGTGTGTGTGTATGATGGGGTTTTAGGGGAACCCAATTTGCACTGTTCCGTTTCAATACCACAATTCTCTCTTGCATGGACTCTAACTAAAGCGGGCGAGGATATTCTTGGTCGCTTCAAGCGAAAAGTCCGAATTATCTTCGGTCCCGTATGTACGGACAGTGTTTGGAGGAGGAGACTGAACGATGAGCTGTACGGGCTGTACAGCGACATCGATCTGGTCAAACGAGTTCGAATCCCTCGTCTCAGATGGCTAAGTCACGTTGAGCGAATTAACATCAATGATCCGGAAAGTCTTCGAATCCAACCCCGAGGGACAACGTGGTAAAGGAAGACCACGCCTACGGTGGTACGTACGCATCTAGAAGTGGACCTGAATAGGTTGAACGTGCGTGGCTGAAAGAAACTAGCACAAGACTGGGCTAGATGGAGAGGCATGTTGGCTGAGTGCTGGACCGGACTGTAGCACCAGCCAAAGAAGAAGAATTTAATTACATAATACTTCCTTGTATTTAAAACATTACTTAGTTACTTTATGGTTTTGATGGATATTTCATCCAGGGATTTCGCAAAAGGAGTTGTCAAATCCATTCTGATTGTAGTCAGCGCTGGCCAGCTGCAGAGGAAATTCATTGATGTTTCATTTCCTAAAGTGTGGTTACAGCCGCGACAATCTGAGTTGTATGGAATGTTTAGTCTGATTGTTTGGTCTCCTACCGGCCAGTGCCCCGATATGACCGACGTTATTCTTTCGATGTCGGTGCGTGCAGATCCTGTGAAGAATTATATACCGGCCGTGTCTTGCCGAATTTTGAGCAAATGGTTAGATGAGACCATCTAGGAACAGCATTTTGCCGGAAGTATCGTCCATTTTGGCTTTGACGAGCTTTAAAAGTTTATGCACCTCCATAGCATACGAGCTGACGAGGTATGGAACCTTGCTCTGCTTATTAATCGACGCTGTCATTACCTGGGATATTTCTGTGCCCGGGAACTCAGACAATGGTTACCCGGAATCTTTCTGCTAAACAAACGAGTTCTACGGGGCAGGTTTGGAATTTTTTTGAGAATATGATGGCAGACACTATAGCTTTAATGGCTGTTTGGCTATCACCTAGGATATGTATCGAGCCAGTATGTACGCGTCAAAAAAGATTTTAGGCAAGCCGACACGCTGTCATGTGACTTCTTCAACATCATACTTGAGAAGATCGTGCGAAACTCAAACGTAAACACCCGAGGCACGATCTTCCAAAAGTCCGTTCAACTGCTTGCTTACGCGGACGACGTTGACGTGTTGGACGAACACAGTGAGCCGTCAATGAGGCGTTTGCTGGCATTGAAGCGGAAGCGGATAAAATGGGTCTAGCGGTGAACCAGGGCAAAACAAAGTACATGCTGTCTTCACGAAAGGACGCACAACATCGACGTCTCGGACAGAGCGTCATATTGGGCAGCAGAAACCTTGAGGTAGTCAAGGACTTCGTCTACCTAGGCTCCGGGGTAAAGAGGGACAACAGCACCAGTACCGAGATCAAGCGCAGAATTACCCTTGCCAATCGCTGTTTCTTTGGGCTCAAGAGCCAATTGAGTAACAGAGTCATCTCTCGAAACACCAAGTGGACTTTGTATAAAACTCTGATTATCCCAGTCCTGCTCTATGAGACATGGACACTATTGAAAGCGGATGAAGAAGCTCTTGGTTGTTTTGAGAGCGTGCGATCTTTGGTCCTGTTTGCGTTGATTGCATTTGGAGGAGAAGGTTCAACAATGGACTGTACGGGCTGTACAGCAACATGCACCTAGTTAAGCGTCTTCGGATCCAACGCTTAAGATGGCTAGGTCATGTAGAGCGGATGGACACCACAGCTTCGCCCCGAAGAGTTTTCGATACAGAGCCATTGGGACAGCGCAACAGAGGAAGTCCTCGCACCGAAACGATGGACGTCCTCACACTAGATGGCGCACACAATTGGAAAAGGACCTCAACCAACTTGGTGTGCGCAGCAGGAGACAGCTGGCGAAAGATCGTGCTGGCTGGAGAGGCATGTTGGTTGAGGACCGGGTCCACCCCGGACTGTAGCGCCAATCAAAGAAGAAGTATGTACGCGTTCTCTAATTAGATGGCATGCTCTGTTATTGTTATTTTCAAGGCTGTGCGGATGTTCAGATCTTTTGAAAAGAGATACCTGACCAGACTTTGTAATCCCATCTTTGAATCGTCTGAGTAGATCCTCACATCAGAAGGGGATAATTAAGTAAAATGAGGACAAATTAATGCCGTCTTCAGGGAAAAAGCACACGATATCAAAAAGGAGGACGGATGGTTATCCTATGGTATGCAGCGTTACTCTGCTAATGGGCGGAAAAAGTGGCATTCAATCCGTATTCACGATTAACTTTGGCAAGATACCAAAAAGCACATCTTCCTAAAACCTAAATTCCCTCTGATCGGCATAAGTATGCAGACCTGTTGATCTTAATGTTAGTAAGAGCATCGTACCCACAACCGTTTAAAATGTATGCAAGTATGTAGATCGATCAACAAACAAATGAAAGACCACACCCGTTCGATGAACACCTCAACTTATCTGCGAATCAATGAATGAATAGTCGAATCATAAAAATTCCATCACCAAACCAAAGAAAAATAAAATAAAATGAGGAAACAAACAGAAGAATGAAAATGAAAAAACAAACGAAACAAAGAAGTTAAATGCAAAAAGAGAAAGTTTATTTAACGAAATTATAAATAAAAAAAAGGTGGAAACAAAATCAAAAGGAACAAATCAAAACTGAAACAAAAATACGGTGGTAGAGATAAAAATAAAAAAAAACACAACATTTAAAGGATAACGAATACATCGTCGTGACTTGAATCTTTTGAGGCTTAAAAAGGTTTTTTTTTGTTTTTGTTTTGAGTGGATGTGTGTGTGTGTGTTGGTAAGAGAGTTAAAATCACTCACCCTCATGCGGTTGCACGGGTAGCGGTGTTGAGGCGTTCGATGCGTTCGATGCCGGCGGTATCGGTGAGATGGGTGCCTCAAAGGGTGCCCCCAATGAGTTGTCAGAGCCCTGTTCGGGAACCTCTTCAATTGGTGACTTTACACTGGTCGACAACATCGTGATCGTCTGCTGCTGTGGCTGTTGTTGCAGCTCTAGTTCTTGGTTGCGCAAGGCGTTGGCTAAAATCTCACTGGCCTCCTTGTCCAGGACACCGTGTTGAACTCGTTTGTTCTTCAGATGATGCGGGGTGTCCCTGTAAGATAAATTCGATTAAATTCACATGTTCTTTGAGGGCAACTGCAGTGTGTCACACAACCTTCTGTGCAATTTCATTGGCCGCTTGTAGAAATCATCATCGTCCTTGTCGTCAACATTGAAGCCAACCTTTCGTTCAGCGTAGTCCTACAGAATGATTGCAAAATATTAACCGATTCGAGGTGGGTTTCGGTCTGTACTTACGTAGTCGTCGTCATCGGCGGTGTCGTCATTCGATGAATGAGTGCCGGTTGCACCGGTTGGTGAAACCAGTGGTTCTTGCTCGGGATTTCGTTGAACTTGAGCATGGGTTGGTGCGGCCACTACTGCTGGCGCTGTTGTCGGTGATGTCGGCAGCAAAGCTTCGGTTTGTGAGTCCGCTAAGTTGTCCATTGTTGTTGAATTCATTTCAGCTTTAGCAGACGATGATGGTTTCGATGAACTCTGGAAAGTGGTATAATTCGAGTGTGGTGAGTATGTGAATGAAATTATTGGTATATTATGGGTGAATCTATAATTTTAGCCGATGCATGGACAGTCTGGACATCAACCTCTGGTGGGTAGTTGAGAGATTCGAGAAATAGTGTTTGCAATGAGGTTTCGTTAAGAATTTAGGTATTAATGTTTTTCTCCCTTGTTGTAACAGTTTCTGCATCGTAAGGGGTTGGCCTTTTGTAAATGCGTGTTTTCAGTAACGAAGTCAAAAGAGTGTCTGACGACACGACAGTCCAGAAAAGACATCAGTCAACGTGGTCCAAAACAGGATCTGCTGGGCGGAATAAACTTGGACACTTGCCTATAGCCATGGGTTAAATAAATCAGTACTGTCGGTAGGTAAGTGCGACTATCACCACAACCATCAGAATGTATCATAACATCACTATGAATTGGAAATGTGGTTCATCTTTTCGTCAGACATGTTGTGTCGTCAGTGCGTCGTGAGTTTGGAATTAACGACACGATATTATCGACGCATCGTCAACACTGTAGTCGGTGTAGTCTACGCCACACAACGATGCCTGTAGCCCAAAACACGCACGATGTAACAAAATTGGAAGCTTTCTTGACGGAAGCCGAAGAAAACCCTTCACACATCTACTCTGCAAATGCACTTCATTGGACTCTATTTGGAAACAAATCCTGCTGTGTATACAACTTTGAAGAATTATCCGAATAGGTTGTCAAATCGATCTGTATGTTCGTCCAAAAAACAAATGGTTCCAGGAGTAACGGACGGTAACCGGTTCAGTGGCAACACAATGGACACTTGGATCCAAATGAACCTATGGCTGGGATAGAGAAGTGGCGTTAGCTAGAAGCGTCTTACTGAGTTTCATGGACTGATTCCGTGCTAGTAGAGGATCGTTGGCGGTTGGCTTTGCGTCGTTGGTTATTTAAGTTATTGCCGATGTAATGCTAGCTTGTACAGTGGCCACTTGTGCGTAGTTCAAAGAACACACGTGTAGTACTACCAAAACCAGGATCCTACAGATCTTTAGAAGAGCTGTGTCTTAACTAAATGAAGCCGTTTGCTGACGTTGACAATTGTGATGACAGCTGTTAATAGTGAGCTTTTAATCGTTTAAATGGTAGCTTGGTTATTGGCATTCCCTATCCTCAGGTCAGGATTTTTTCATTGCCTCAAATATGGCAATGCACAGATATGGAGCATAAAGCTTGTTGAGTTGAAGTCAGAGCATGTTTGGGCACCTGACTATCTATGCACCAAACGATAGACGTGCCATCAAGGGGCACATTGACAATGAAGGTACATCCTCTTGAATTGCTTGAACCTCAGTTTGGAATACACAAAAGTGATTAAAGTCGATGGAGTCACAAACACTCCAGTGTCTGTCTACATTTCACACTCAAAACATAGATTTATGTACGCATGATCACGTTCTCAGGAACCTTCCTACATAATGATTTTGCCGTGTTACTTCAGGAATGGGAACATACAAAAACTGGATCTGGACACGATCAAGAAAACACTGTGACGAGGCGGGTATACACATTCTTGGTGAAAGGCGTACAGGGTAGTAACAAAGAATCTGTAAAACAATAACCAGCCCTTAAATGCTTATTATCAAAGGAGCACCTTTTTCCTAATGGACAGCCGTTCGTTGATACCAGCATGGAACAGATGGAGCTTTATACAGCATCATCTAATATAGAAGACCACGGCAGCGCCCTCTGGACCTGATGGGATCCTTAATAAGCCTGTCAATGCAGTTGTTACGGCTAGTCTCGATATCCTCCAGCACGTCGTGGGGAAATGCCGATAAGAGGGAGTCTTGCTCACACAAACTTCAGCACCTGGTGTTACTAACAAAAGGCATGGAACCTTCAGGAGAACCGTCCCCGTATCGCCCTTTATGTCTACTAGTCAAAATAGGGAAGATGCTGGAGCAGATTATTTACGATAGACTACTGGCAAAGGCGGAGTCAAAGAAAGTGTTATCCAATCATCGCTTACAGAAAAACGTATTCAGAGGGAGATGGGTAGGAAATACCCTAGTTGGAGATGGGGGACTGAAAAGTACTCTACGGTAGTCACGCTGGGCGTTAAAAACGCCTTTAACCTTTGCGAACCGGACGGATATGCTTAATCGCCATGAGTACACCGTCATGCAATTTTATGAACAACTTGAAATCTGATAAGAAATAGTTAATTCACGGGTGATTGAAGTCACGTGAAATCAAATCACAGAGTACGTGAAACTTTGAGTATCAGAGGAGACATTCGCAGAATCTGAACCTGAGCTGGGATTACCTGTGTCCTTGGTTAGGGCTACCATCGATGGTTGGCCCTCTCGAGAACACAATCGGAAATGACACGACTCGCCAGGATAATAATAATAATAATAATATGCGTTGTGCAACAGCCCATTGAGGGCCGAGCCCTAACTTCTCAGCAACCACTCGTGTTGTGCGTGCTATTGTTCTCTCACGAGTGGAAGGGACCTACAGTTTCATGCGGACTCCGAACGGCTAAGTTTGAGAAGCTGTTTTCTAGACAGGAAATACTCTTTGAGCACTGTCAGTGACTCGAATGAGGTGGAGCCGTGAAAATTGTTTTTGTCGCACAGACCAGGGGATCGAACCTACGACGTCGAGGTTAGGTTTGACGCACATACCCACAACGCCACGGCCCACACGACTCACGAGGATGCATACGCTGAAATCTGTGACATTCTTGTTAGCTCTTGACAGAGAAGAGACTCCAGACGGCTTACAGACGCACAAACGGCCCTAAACGACGGATCCCTTTGCGACGTCTGTCTTTGCACAACACAACACTATGCTCGAATCAGGTGGCAAGTATTCCACACTGATGTGGTGATAGCTGATGATGTATGCTTCTCATCGCAGTAGCGCCTGGTTTTCTTTGGAAAGACCAACAAATAAAAGCCAAAGTAGGGTGGTGCATGGCAGTACACTGAATCATGTTTTGGAGCTAAGTGCTCCAGCGCATTGCTTTCAAAACCTACGACAAAAATGATCTAAATACGATGACATCAGCGATCTAGTCTCTATAACCTAGGACATGAAGTTAGCCCGATGTCTTTGCATCCATGGAGCCTATCAAGAGCGATATCTACTCCAAACGTTCTGCACCAGAGATACAACGATTGCCGTCTATTGTATATCATAACCTAATCTAAGCAAGCTGACGAGAAATTATTTTAGTTGAAGTGGGTTGCTGTGTCACTTGAATGAAACGATTTCCAAGATCGAAAATGCACATGATTCCATGTAAACTTCGACTAATATGGAACAGATTTCCGACACAGAATTCATCAGAAAGCTCGAACTTGGTGCTCGATTTGTAGGGATCCACACTGCTAAGCATGAATCATTACTGGGGCGGTTGCACAACTCTGCCAAGCGAATAATAACTTCATTAACGAATCTGGAGACTGGAATAGCAATGAGCCTTCAGTTCTGCTTCCTTCTAGTGTTCCACACAAGATCAAAGCTCACAGTGATCACTGATTTTTGTGGGGATCGCTGGACGGTGAAAGACGACTGACAGATCCTTTGCAACTAGCCCCATCTAGCTAACAAACAGCGTAAGGTTGGGTAATTGGGCTGCCAGCGTAATTGCCAGCACACTTAAACCATTGTTGTCCATTGCGACACCCAATGCCGTTAATTTGATCCCAACAGCAAATGGCGACTGGACTAGATTTGAAATCTACATACATAAGAGCATGCTGATTTTAAAGCCAAACTAGGTAAAGGGGGACTTTTTGCTAGTCCTCTGAAAGCATAACCTGAACGACACCACATTCGAAAATGGACAGAGGCTGGTAGACTTTGACACGGACATTTTTTCTGGGGTTGTGCAGCGATCAAAAAAGCTTTCACCAATGTGTCATCACCGATTTGACGACCAGTGCAGGCAGGCACATACAGCAAAGCAAGACTGCATAGAACTTCTAGAGTTATTCATGAGCTCTACGATGGAAACGGCCCGGCCTCTCAGAAGGATAAATAAAGAGGACGAGAAGCGCGATAGGTGAGATTGGGAGGTGCTATGGTGCTCGAATGATGTTTGAAAGTTTTACCAAAGACACTTTTCTCAAATGGTTGTAAAGTTCGGAAAAAAAACTTAACGGGACGATAATTGACAACTTGTAATAGAGTCAGTCAGCAGTCGATACTGATAATTGAGAAGAATCATTTTTGCAGACTGTTATACGGCGATGAGGACACTCATAACGCTGTCGGGCAGAATGCTCTACTCAGCTTTTGCTTTTACGGAGATTCGGCAAACTGCGCTATCCAGCTCTTATAGTTCCTCAACATTTGAATCTTTGCGGAGCCTCAGCAAAGAATTTATCTCTCTGCAGACCCCTTCCAATATAACACTGTAGTCGAATGATAACAAAGAAGCATTTTCTTTATATTGACAGCCCGCCGCGGACCTCCTGTACAAACGTAGCTCCAGATCCGTGTACAGACTCCATCTTAAGCTGTTTTAAACGAAAAAAAAAATGAAATGCACCTACCTCTTCTGAAAGTGTATCCAAATTGAGCCCCTCCTCCGTTTTACTCCGCTCCTTAGCGAATAGTTTGTGCGCCTTCGCTTTGAGCTCCTTTGGATGTGGTGTATTCTGCCGTACAAACGGTGTGTCCTTTTCGGTAGTTGAGTCTTCTGAAAATTTCACGGAATGTGTTCGGGATGCTTCGCGCTCTTCCCAGCCCTCGGAGTCGGATTCTTCCTTGCTAGTGCCTTTAAAAATTCACAAAAAAAAAATAGAAGGCGATTATTAACGAAACCCAATCAAGTTTGCTCTCTCCAAGTCATGCGCTATTAAATATGCAATTTTTAATTTTAGAATAATTAGCGGATCGGTTAGACATTAAAAAAACACAAGCAACTGCCAAACGATGGTAATTATTTATTTGTTCAACGCTTAAGATACTTTCTGTGACATGCTCGAATGGATTGGCATAAAATATACTCAAAATGGAATACATTACGCATACGGTTATGGCTATGGATTATTTGTATTTAAATGAAAATATGAAACTCATTCGGGATTAGAGGCGCGGGAGGATTCTGGGATGTAACGTAGTTTGTTTAGTTTGGGGATTTAGTAGGTTTGGTTAATTATTCAACAAAGACGATGATTCAACTCTTAATTCTAATGAACAGCCCCCTTCAGGGGGCTCAATCAACGCATGACAGCAAAATGCGGAAGCTCAATTTTTACTCAAAGCGCAAGTACTCTACCTAATCAATGGGAAATGTAGCCTGACGAAGGTTTTCTTTGGGATGCTGAAAGAAGTTTAGAGGCCGCAGAGCCTCTTTGCAACATTCAACCACCTCGTAGGCAATAGCATCTTGCCACCAGGTCAAGGCCATAAATACATAAGTAGTATAGTGCACCATCCACTTGGGTTTGAATGAAGAGAAATGAGATTGGAATTGAACCCAGTTTGGCATTTGCTTTGCTTGGGGCGCAGTGCCGGAGGGGAGGCTGTAGCATCAAAGGAAGCAAATGAAATTCGGTATTCTTTGCTTTTCACAAAGAGCGAAGAAGGAAAGATGATGTTTTAGACGACGGAACATAGATCAATGGGCTTGATAAGCAAGTAAAGAAATACCGAGGGATGCATCTCTCGAAGCCTCTTTGCACGATGAACGTTTTTAGCAGCGACAACAAAATGTGATGGCAAAAGAGGTAAGACGTAGCCGCGTCGTGCAGATACCAGCTCGCCACAATTGTGTGTACTCCACACGCAGTCAGAGAGGGTATCCTGCAACTGTCTGTTGCTGAAATAAAAGGACTCTTTTGGCCGGAACTAAACCAACCAGCAAGGCAAAACGTATCTACTTTCGGCCACAACAGAAAATTAAAAATCTAATGTCGGACAACACGTCAATTACATTAGCAATAAACCAGACCCTACGACTTGAAGCCAATATGTGAATTTGTGTTACACGGCACGGGTTGTATTGCATACAGTCGCCGGAATATACATGTAATTAATCAGGAACAGCTGTGCGACGAACATGGCTGCATGTCAGGCTACTTTGGGAGTCACAGATGGTTGAAAGTGATCGGCCTGCAGACATGTAGGTTTGCTAAATACCCAACAAACAGTCCCGACCAAGAGCGGTGGAGAAGGAGGTTGAAAGGACCACAGGAACCCCAGGGAACACCGTGTTCAACTATGTGCAAAACCACCTCACTACCGAGTTCCGAGAGGAACTAGCTCTTCACAAGACTTTGACCAGCCGCAATAAGGTGGTGTATGCAAAATTCCGGATCAGACATCAGACAATTAGATCAGGAAACAATCCGTAATGCACCTCGATGTCATGATCGACAACAGACTTCGCTTCAAAGTCCACTGGAGTACTCAATCTCCAGTAAGAAGGCATCGACTATGCAGACAGCATTTTGTCTAATGCTCCCGAACACCGGCGGATCTGGATACGCTCGTAGGATCTTGCTGTCCATAGTGGTCGCGTCAGTCCTTCTCTCGGCTGGTCCGATATGGACTGACGCAGTGGCAATAACTACGTGCAGGAGGAAGCTGATGGTGCAGTACAGGCTCTGCGCAATTATAGCCATCAGCAACTACGGAACCATATCTAACGATGGCGCATGTGTGTTACCCGGAACAGTCCCCATTGACATACCTGCAATCGAGAGCCAGAAGGTGAACCTGAGGCGGCTCCTGAATCGTCAGGGGGAAAGAAGGATAAGAACGGAGAAAGGAGCGGTATTGATGACACTGTGGTCAATCGAATGGCTTGACAAAGGGCAGTTGGACAATAGGCTCATCCCATCATTGAATTATGGACGGAGAGAAAATATGGAACTGTCGTTTTTTACCTTACGGAGTTCCAGTCACAGTACGGTGTCTATCAGAAATACTTCCATAAAAATGCCTCAATACAAAATAACAATTGTTAGCTTAGTATTTAAATCATTATCTTATATGACAACGTCTCCATGGAGTTGTAGCCTCAATGCTTTGTCCACGATAGCTCACCAATGTGCCCCGAATGAGGTCTTGGAACAGCTGTGCTCTACTGCACACGTTTCTCAGAGGACTGAGCGATCTTGCCAAGCCCGGAGAGGTATCTTTCGTTTTGACGAAATTGGAGAGCGACTGAACAACAGACGTCCGCTTTTACGTAGCTAGCGTGTAGAATGCACTACGAAGAGTTGAAGGGAAGAAAGACAACCCATTATTTTCCTAAATACACATACACTTTTGAGGTGAAGTGAAATGGAAGTTCTGTTCCCGGGCGCAGAGACATGAACGCTATTGAAAGCGGATGATGAAGCTCTTGGTTGTTTTGAGGGAAGAGTTATGCGTTCGATCTTTGGTCCTGTTTTCGTTGATGGCGTCTGGAGGAGAAGATTCGATTAGGAACTGTGCAGGCTTTACAGCGGCATGCACCTAGTTAAGTGTCTTTGGATCCAACGCTTAAGATGGTTAGGTCATGTAGAGCGGTTGGACACCACAGCTCCGGCCCGAAGAGTCTACGACACCTAGCCATTGGGACAGTGCAACAGAGAATGTCCTCGCACCGACACGATGGTATAGCGCAACAGAGGATGTCCTCGCACGAGATGGCGCACACAAGTGGAAATGGAGCTCAACCATCATTTTTCGACTTAAGGCATTTTTTTTATCCAAGATTTCAACGTCGGTGGAGTCCATTGTAGTTTCAACACTGAAACCCACCCCAGCCAAAAGCATTTATGAAAAAAAGAAGATTTTACCAAAAGACTAGTATACCATAGAAACGGACACTAAGCTGTTAGCAATATGAACCCTCAAAGCAGCTACATGATGATCATAGAGCGTAACCACGGGTATCGTCATATTAGCTAAAATTTCAAGGGATCTATAACACCAGACACTGCCTGGCTAGTTTTTCAATAATTCGGAGAATACTGTAGCTCTTAATACCGAGAGTGCCAATGCGCCAGAGAGCAGAACGCAGCAAATGAACTTCAATCGTACTAGCCCCATTCGAATCGGTGCTTTTTTACTATTATCGTTAATCCAAAAGAATAAGGACAAGCTACATAATTTAATTGAATTCTTTCTATGATAAGTCAATCGGTTAGTTGGGGATGCAAATAAGTTTCGTTGTTGTTCGTAATCTACTAACTGAATGGCACGTCCACTGAACGCGTCCAAGACCATAAGCATTTATTATGAATCTACATAATCACTCCGTTTGAATTTAGGTTAATTGTTTTGTGTTTATTGACAATTATCTCGGAGATTACTTGAATCACAATAGGCCTGGTGACGTGGGGATTGTCAACATGCTACGAGCTAATACGAAGTTGATGGATGTACACGCAATAGGGAAGGAATTTCATTTTGGGAATGTTTAAAAAACATATCTTCTGAGTACTGAAGATTCCACCTAGGATGTTAGCTGTGAGGAAGGTGAATGGAGGAGATGGCAGATGAAGACGTGAGTCCGTAAGGCAAAAGTGAGGCGAATACTATGCTTCAGTTAAGCGGCCTTGTGATACTACATTCTCCTGGTTGAAGAAGCATAAGAAGAATCAGAGGCGATTTGGTATTAATGACTGGAAAAAGAAAGAGTGGTCCGTCTAGAATGGAAGCCGGTTTTATGTCAGACTTAGACCCTCGGTGGTCTGAGAAAGAAGGTATAAGCAATGCCTATTGAACACGTACTCGTTCTGGATATTCTTCTTCATCTTTGATTGGCACTACAGTTCCAGTTTTCCATTCTTTTCCACCTCCATAGCTTCACCAGGGGGTGGGCAGAACTAGACCGAAAACACTTCATCAGCATTTCTTCAAGCAACTTAATGATCATATAATGCCCAGGCCAGTCAGAGTCGGTTAATCAGTCAGCTAAACGTGCACAATTAGAGACAGCTGGGAACACATGTGACGGCTGTAGACGGTTTTTAATTTAGGCTTGAGAAGAACTTGTGCCTTATCTGTTCTCCTTGTCGCTAGTAACAATTGTTATATTGACTTGCGAGGCAGGTGCAGCGGCGTTATATCTCTTCGCGCAGAGACCATCTTGTATAAGTTCACTATAGTTGTCCTTTGCTTGGTGACTAGTTGGAAGAGGATGGGTTAAGCTTATATCATACCAAACAATGGCTAGTGCGGCGTCCTTTCTTTGCGTTTTATTACAGATTCCTGTTGCCCTCTAGTGATTTTATAATCAACTGTCGGTGATGTTTGGTAGCAAGAACCAAAGTTGTGGTACCACTTGCATCTTGACCAAATTTAAAAGAGCCTCAATGCCGTAGTGAGTTGATTACTCAGAAGGTCTATGGAGCAAGTCATAACAGAAACAATACTCATACGCTAAAGGCAAAACTTCAATATGTTCCGGTCCGCGTAGTTAGCTTGGATCTGCTACTACTTTGGTAGGACATCATCTGTGTGGGTAGTAGTACCATTCTCTCAGACTCCTTCGTCCCTCCTTCGATGAAAATTCAAATGAGGTTAAGGGTAGAGACATTATAATCAATCAAGTGGTTATCATGTGCAAAGTAAAGTCATGATCGGAATAAAACGCATTTCTACAGCTAGAAGACACATGAGCCGAATCAATTGACGTGTTCATCCCAAACACATGCCCAAGCCAACAACCGGCAAATCACCGCAAAATCACGATCCTCAGCTGCGAGTGTTCATCCAATCATATTCCCATCGGATCACGAACATAACTTAATCAGCCACTAATCCGAGCACATTGAGCATTTTATTCGATCTCAAAACGATTGCGAACTTTTGGTGGTTTCATGTGTTTACTTTGCGGCTTAAGTGCTAAACAAAAAAACAAACCGAAATGAACACAAGGTTCTCCCCCCAAATTTTTCCATACACAAAATGTGGTAATTTTAATGAGCTCATAAAATTGCCTATGAATCACTGGTTCAAGTACTCCCGGCGATGTCTTTGATGCGCGATGGTATAAAAAATTGACGGACACATGTGACGTATCGGACTGATGGGGCGGATTAGTGTTTTTTGATTTTGATTGAATGTGGAAAGTTCTATGTAAAAGGTGCTCTCTGTGTGGATGATCGGGTTAGTCATTGCTTGGATTCAGCGATCGGTGTTTGAAAGCAATCGACATGTGATGAGTTATAATCTGACAGATGTTGCTTTAAAACACGAGTGCTAACTTCTGTGTGTTTATGCGATGTATTGGACATTGATTGGCAATGCCAATGGGACAAGTAAAGGACATCGAAGAACGAAAAAAGCAAAGTTGGCATCGATTTATTGATACAGCGATGATCTTTCGCACTTCACCGACGGAGCAATGTATTATGTCACGGACGGCAACGCAGAGAAAAAGCTGTCGCCGTGGGTGACTTTGTTGAGAGAGGCGGCTTTTAGGACTCATTTTTCTGCAAGAATGGCTAACCATAAGAAGAGGGGCAGGGTCTGACATCACAGGGCAAAGTTGTTGATCGCTCTCAACTTGGCGGGATGACAGCGACGATCCTTGTCGATGCATAGACCAGGTTGACATGCAGCCTCCACGAAGCGCCCACTGGATAGCTGTCACAACAAACGTTAAAAGGTGAACCAATGAATGCAGCGGTTGTGCGAAGGACCCAAAATCGTACTCGGAGACTTTAATGCCAAGGTCGGCATGGAAATATATTTGGCGAAGTAGGCGGAAGGCGCCTGTGGCCCGTGGCGTTGTGGGTAAGTGCGTCGACCCCAACTTCGACGTCGTAGGTTCGATTCCTGCTCTGTGCGACGAAAACAATTTTCACGACCCCACCTCTTTCGAGTCCCTGTCAATGCTCAGAGTATTTCATGTCTAGAAAAAAGCTTCTCAAACTTGGCCGTTCGGAGTCGGCATAAAATTGTAGGTCCTTTCCACTTGGAGAGGACAATAGCACGCACAACACGAGTGGTTGCTGAGAAGCTAGGCCCAGGGCCCCTACGGGCTGTAGCGCCACCCATATATTATTGCGCCACAATACGACAACAGACAATGGCTGCCGACTCACAGAGGAATAACATTGACATAGAACTTATGAATGTAGCCAGCTCCCATGAATGTAGATGCGTTTGCTATACTTAGGCGGCGAAACGGAAGAAATGTTGTCTTGTCGCGGGGGATATCTGAAAGAGTAGATTCAAACAGGAACTGATAGAGTGACATGAGTCTAGCCGGGTCATCTATGGGATAAGTCGGTTCAGCCCAGAATATGTTCACCCCCGAGGCCGTGAGACAATGCAACAGAGTAACCACACGTTTAATTCGGCGTGCACACGTGAAAAAGTGATTAACCACCTTCATGTGGGAATCACGTCCAGCCACACCACCTTAGAAACAATGTTTTCGTACTCGTTTGCTTAATCTGTTCTTCTATCTGTCATTTGCTGATGTGCTTGTGATACCGTTCTTGTCCTACTGCCTATCCTTCTCCTGCCTGTTTGTTTTCCTCGAATGGTGATTTTATAGCAGTCGTTGCCATGAGTGATGTTAGTTTAGTCGATGTTAGACCAGACGTTTTATTTTTGAACTGCTCAAATGTTTGTCATCCCGTCGGAATTTTACAAGTATAACTTGTGCTATTTGATCCAGCTAGCCGCTGATTTGAGGGAAGAGAGGTTGAAGTTTGGACTTAGAAAAGAAGAAGACCAAGGATGGAAATGGGATGGACGGCACTCTTTCACCAGGAAGGGTTCTCATTTCACACGCAGCTGTTGAAAATGTGTCAATTGAGTGAATTTGAAAAACAAAGTACATGGTGGCGACGTTTCCGGGGAGAAGAACAGCTGGTCAAACGATCAGGGTAGGGAAGCATGAATTCGAAGGAGTGCTATCCTTTCACTACCTTGGGGCAATTGTAGCAGCCGGTAGAGCCTACTATAGTCTGTCAAGGCTTCTCATATCCAGAGATCTGACCATACCCTCTAAGCTGCTACGGCTGGATGGCGCAGTTGGTTGAGTGCCTGCCATTGGTTATAGGGGTCCTAGGTTCAACTCCCAGTGAATTCAAGGGTTAATATGCTTTTATCCAGTTTTCAAATCTGGTCGTCACCATTTGCCGTTGGGATCAAATTGACAGCAATTGGTATGACAATGTTCTAAGTGTGCATGCAATTTCGCTGGCAAACCAATAACCTAACTCAAACTAAGCTGCTATTGTACAGGATCATGGTCCTACCAGAACTGACGTATGGAGCCGAAACTTGTGTAACTGGTAAAAGGCACTCCGATCTCTTAGACGCGCTCGAGAGAAAAGTTTTACTGAGAATTGTTGGCCCGTATGTAAGTACTCCGCATGAGCGAAGAGGAACCGGCTCGGGAGGTCCTTTGTTCCCCTTATTATGGTAGACGACAGCGTGGTAGACATTGCTGAAGAGATGACGTGGATCAGGACGCCCGAAGCTGTGGGGTGCGATGCTGCAAGATGTCGGCTAGAGATCGGAATAGGTGGAGAGAGTCGTTGATGGCCAGGACCGGATGCCTGTTCTTGCGAAGACGGAGATTCGATTTGTTTAAAAATAATGAATGCAATTGACCACAGAGACAGTGTGAATTGTGAAAATGTGGGTACCTTTTATAGCTTACTGGAGCAAGAGTACGAAACACATCTTTGGAGAGAGTATTTAGAACAATGAACGACGCAAGAATAAGAAGAAAGGACCCGTGGTAAAATAAACGAAGAAAGAGAATAAAAGAAAGTTCTTCGAGCGACTCGGATGAAAGTTTGCATTTACCCAGCTCAGAAGAAGAACCTTGGACTGAAGCTCCACCTGTCAAGATCAGTGTCTGTTTCCCTTGTAACACATCCTTCCAAATGGATAAGAGGACCAGGTAGCGGGTACCATGTCTCCAGTCTACCAGTTTGGGCTCCCAATGAATGTCTTGAAAGAAAGCGGCTAGCAATTTTTGTATGCGTCTATAAATCGCTTCGAGTAATGTGACATGGTGTCAGGGTTCTGAAGGCGAGGTATGATGAGCAATGTATAAAAGGGCCGTAATAACACGTTTATGAAAAGCTAGGTCACAGAATTACGAACAATTGTTAGAAAACATATACCTACACCCGAATTGACATTATAAGGTTTCCATCTTGGACAAAATTAATGCTCCATCACAGAAGTAAGGACTAAAAGAAATGATCAACAGCTGTTATTCAACTTCTGTCGGCAGACTCATTATGATTGCATTCTTGCACCCAATTGTGACATGTCACAAGACACCGTCCTCACAAGAGATTGGTAAAGTAACAAACCTTTCGGTGTTCGTGTTCCAATCCAAACAAACACTGAGCCCGTCAAACTGATGTTCGACTAAACAGATCACAAGGGAACAAATGTGCATTCTCTTACTGATTAAAAGAAACTACTAACTACTTCCTTCCATTGTCAATGTGCACCACAGGAATTCTCCTGCACGGATGGCCGGAACAACAAGAAACTTCACAAGCTAAATGTCCAACTTGTAAAATCCCTGACCTCTCATCACAAACAGATGATGTCCACTATGGAGATTGCATAACAAATACGGCAGGACTAAGCACACAGTAGTACGGTTTAATTACCGGCGCTCCACTAAGACCAAAGTTTAATTATGTTCACTGTGCTGTAGCTCCGAGCCAACCATCTCGTTGACCCTTCTACGGCCACTTTTGTAGCAAAAGGTTTTAATTTACGTTTCTCATACTGCACGTCGACTTTGACATGGAATTCCCAGTTGATACTTACTCCTGGTCCCAGTTAGGGCGGGGCAAATGACAAGATAGTGCAGCACTGTGTCCTTCTCATTACTGCGGCTTCATTGTAAAGAACTCCTAGCTTCCCTGATTGCCCATCACGCTCTGCCCAGTAATTACAGCTACTGGTTTACAATGACGGTCGTTTGAAAAAATGTGTTTTTTTTAATTTCAGGCAATAACTTTAAACGCAACACTGAATTCCTCAAGCCCCACCTATTATCAAATTTAAAGACGGTATCATTTTTATATCGGAGGCTTTTAACACGCTGCACTCAGACTCAAAAACCGGTCCATTGTCCTATCAGCAGCAGCCTACATTTCTTGGTCTTCGGGAGGAATGCCAACAAGCGCTTCCGTGATAAGCCTACATCATCATCTCTTACCACATCAGCACCAAATGCCAGCCATCCGATCCGTTTTAAGGCGAGAGTGTAGCAGAGGATTTACTCTACATTCTCTTTGTCCGCTACACACGCGTCACAGAGGGTTTCATTCACTTTTCTAGGTGCTTGGCGAGGTCATAATGGCTCGTTAAAACGCGCCGCTAAGTCGTCTACAGTCTTGTTTGCCAGTAGTTTGTATGAGCTAATAGTGCAGCTGGGTTAGTTAGACGAGACCAATGTACCAAAATGTCGCATGCGCTTGCTTAGTGAACACCCTTTGGGGCCAGCCACCTCAGGTTGTGTTCTCGAGAAGCTCAATCATCGATAAAAGCCCTGACCCGACTCAGGTTCGACTCCCTAGAGTTCCTTTTCCCAGCCTTGTCAGGCAAATTCATCGGCGAGCTCATTTCCGCTGATTCATGGTCACCCGGGACCTAGCCAAGTCTTTAGACTGCCGATCAAATTCGGAAAAGACATTCCTGACCGATTCTAGATCCCTTAGCTACACCTTCGTCAACGTGACCAGTGGACCCCGCTTGGAGATTCCACCTTCAATTAAGCATCTCCTTTTGTGCATTCTAATGAACTATACTACAAGTGAGAGTTCGGGATAAGTGCACTCACTGCACACACTCCCCTGCCAAGAAGTATAAATCAATACCCATAAAAACTGGATCCATCCTCACAGCGCCTACTTGCCAAACATGAAGCATATTTAAGACAACACAACTCCACACAACTGATAACAGTTTCCCGCCAGCACGTGAATACCTATCCACCGAAGCGTCTTCGTGTTCAGAACCGAATGAAGTAATAGACAGCAACTTGCTGTCAAGATACGTTGGTTGGAATAATATTTTACTAATCCCCCCGTTAAGCACCGCCATGCTAAGGCGTCACCGCCTCCGACAGATACAAAACACTATCTTATCTTGGGCTTTCCGTCCGCGGAATGCGCGTGTTGCATAAGTTCGGACAGAAAATTCCCCCGTGCCAAAGGCAATACACTCCGCCTCGGTCCGTGTTGTTGTTGGATCTTAAATTTAGCATAACTCAACTCAGCGGCGAGCAGGCGAATCGAAATCCGAAAAATCAGAAAATCCGAAATGAATATGTTCGAGCTGTGAAATTGTTTGATTTTGTACGCGGGCATGTTTATTTGTTCAAGTTCGACGCCGCGCTGGAGGGTGAGAAGCGGAGCCTCTCTGACTCGGCAGCCGGGCATGTTAACTAGGCCCCCACTGTTTACATTTGCGGGCAAACGTGCACGTAGTTTGCGCATTTGAGAGTAATCAGACGTGTGAAAATCGTATTTTCAGAAGTATCTGACGAAAACATCGTCAATATCCTCTTGCACGAAAGTGGCTAATTAATTTTATCTCGAGAGCATTGGGAAACGTTTCGCATACCGTCTCGCTCGATCCGTGTACCGAGACGTACGTACGGACGTAGCGTGCATAAATAAATTGGAGATAATTTTCTAACGAACTGGGTCAAGATTGCAATGTAATTAGTACAAGTTTGAGATGTGTCTGTCTTGTTAGCAATAAGTTAGCGAATGTGATGGGATGTAAATACCGCCGGCGTTGGGTACCACGTGCAAGTGTCGGAATCGGATGTGTTTGTTCAATTCGATTATGCTGCAGCGGATGGAGAGTAACGCTCATTCAAAAATTTAATTACGCGAATGTGTGCAGTCGTACATGGCTGTGTGCGGGACGTTTGGGGCGCGATGCCTTTGATGATGTCCGATACGACAGAGTGAGGAGAGACCAGCTGTAATTGTTTGAATTTGAAGTCGTCGTTCCAGTGTAGTCTGGAACTTGATGAAATTATTTAGCTTCAGTTGGGTGTCTCAAAGAAACTTAACTTTCCTTCGAAAGAGGACTCCAAACTGCGTGAACCTCTAGAAATCCTTTATGTGCGGCCTGAAGGACGACGCTGTGCACAAAGCTAGAATTCGACGTCTGAATCGATATTGAATCAACAGCGACGGCGATCAAGAAGAGATCATCACAAATGGTCAGCTTTAGTTGCAGGCACTCTTTCTAGTGCAAGCCTCTTCTTGTCACTGTACCATTGCCGCACATTGCGAATTGGCGTGCCTTGGAGTGACATCTGAAAAGTTGAGAGACGACGAAGAATCGATCCCAAGTCTGCTCAGCGAATGCTCAACTCGAGTATGCAAAAGGGCTTGGTTTGCAGGAAAACAATTCTTTGTAAACTTGGGAGATTCTAGAATGAGCAGCCACAATCTGGAACGCAAACACTGTTTAAATTGTCCAAGAGCTAAGATCTTCACAAAAACCACTGAATTTTGAATACGAAACGGATCTCGATGTATGGATTATTTTTGACCGGATTTCAATCAGCTGAATTAAGCATTTACCAATTTCCTTAAGCACATGAACTGGTGACGTGAAGTGTATCACCTACGCCAACGTGAAGCAAAAACGCTCGTGGTCGGATCATGGTGATTCAGTTTAGACGGTGGCCAAGCCAAGATTAAGGGCCAAGAATGTCTGATGTGTGTTTGGTGGGAATAGCAGGCATTCATTTCTATGAGCTGATCTCCTCTGGCAGAGCTCTTAATTCGGACCTTTATTGTCAACAATTAGACCGTCTGAAAGGACGAATTGCTCAAAAGCGGACAGATTTGCTCATAGGATAGGAATTGTGTTCCATTTTAACAACGCCAGGCCAGACACAGAGGGCGACTAGCAAGAAACTCCGGAGCTTGGTCGATGTTCGAGCGAGTCTAATGAACTCGCGATATCGTTGTCTCCTATAAGTTTTAACGCTCGCTCGCTTTGCAAGGTGGTCTTGGGAGCACCAGACCAGATATGAGCGTTGTACTCAAGGTCGAATAAGCGCCTTATGGATTAAAGCTAAATCAGAGGGGATGAAATATTTCTTGCATCGATTATGGTAACCTAAACATTCGCAGCATTTTTGGCGACCTCGAATATGTGATCGTTCCAACTAAGTGTTGTGGAAAGTTTTCCGGTTTCGTCGATACAAGCGCCATTCGTGGATAATGTCTGATTACCAGGGGTTCGCTTTAGAGACGGCAGACAGCATTGAGTTTTGGAAATATTGAATTCCACTCTGTTGTTCTTACCCCCAGTTAATTATGCTGTCCAGATCGGAAATCAATGTGCTTGACATATGCTGCCGTTCAAATACTACGTCCGAAGGGCAGGGTCTGGAATTTTGGAACGAATATGAAAAGCTGAGGGTGCTGTCATCAGCGAAGGAGTGGATTGGATTAGAAGTGGCAGACAGGAGGTCATTTATAAAAATGAGAAAGAGTGCTTTCGCCTGTATTCCGCATAGATTGGTTCCACTTTTCAGTGAGAAAAGCTATCAAATCACCAGTGGACATGTTGCTACGAAAGACATACTGTCGGTCCTTAAGAAGCTGCCGCGATGCAAGACATTTCATGAGTTGACGATTTATTAGCGTTTCCATGACCTTCGAAAGAAGGGAATTAGGCCAACCTGTTTCATATGTACAAGATTCTCTGATGTTTGTTGGCGTAAGACCGCGACTACAAGTACTTCCAAGTACTTCCAACAAAAAAAAGCCTCGGGTGGTTAAATAGGATAGTGTTACTTCGCTTATTAATAAAAAATATTAATAAGCTCTAACAGGAATACAATTAGTGAGGTAACAAGACTCTGTATCCCGGGCTCACATGAGAGCTCCCTTCAAGGTCTTTTGCAGAAGCTCCCGAGATGAGGAAGAATTAAAAAACATTTTACATTACCATGGTACCTGTTCAACCTTCAAAAAAGACCGTCGGGGCCTTCTACCGTATTATATCACTCATTACATGTACGCAGCTGTACACAGCATTGTAACCTATGGGGCCTTAGTCAGGTCGACTGCTAGTAACATAAAAAGCTACATGAACATACTTTACAAAGTACATAGGTTAGCCGCGGGGTTGGGCATTGTACTTCGCTTCCTTCTCTGGAATTATTCATGGGAGTCTGCGCCTCAAAACCGTTCTCAAACTAAGGGAGTCGTCTAGGTGATAACAAGCCAACTATGGACATACAGGATCGAAGATGGACACAGGTACTGGGGCCAGATTCTACTCGGATACACTCCCTGACATGTGCAGCGTCTTCCAAGCTGACATTCTAGCAATATATACAGCAGCCAAACAATTAACAGAAACCGATATCTCTCTATGGGGCTGCAGTTGTCTTACGTCCCCGATGACTTGGTCTCTATACCAAAGGTTCGCTCATCCTCTTCTTCTTGAACTAGAAGACTCGGATTCGACGATCCTCTTTGATGGAGCGTTGATGTGCATGCGCTCGATGTAGCCGAGCCAGTTTAGTCGACGTTCGCGCGACGGTTTCCATGTCATCAGCGTATTCCAACAGCTGGACAGCAACCCGACACACTATCATTTCGAATAACAAATTAAGGAAATCACACGGTTTATCAGAAACCGATATCCCTCCATGGGCCTGCAGACAGCCAGGCCGCACTGAAGTCAATAGGATCCTGTACAACGAAATTGAAGGCTATCAAGAAATAGCGCGACTCACAGAGGTCCACTAGACAAAACAAGGTTAAACTCTGCTTATCTCCGGCCAGCTCTCAACCGAAGGCAATTGGCCAGACAAGGATCTGTAATGGACATCAGCGAAGTGGACACGTCACCGCAACCACCGATAAGTGCATTACCGGATCCTATACGGTACAAAAAAAAAAGAAGCCAACTTGTCTTGGCATCCACTGTCAAACGACAAGACCAACGTGGCCAGACAAAGAAGCTCCAGGCGTTGTACCGAAACTCGGTCCGTATGCTTGTCGGTTTGATCACAGGACACTGCCGATCGGAACAATACTCCGCAAATGGAACCAAGAATTTAACGATCTCTGACGGAGCTGCGGCGACGTGGAAGAAACAAAAACGATCAAACGGTTCTCCAGAACTTGCGGCTGGCTTCGCTGGACCACAGATTTTCATAGAAACTGCGAAAGGGGGTTTCAACGACAACACGACGTGACAGGTTAGAAGAAGTAAGTACTCCACAAATGAAGGGATTCGCAATGAGGCTTTTGACATTGTGAGTCCCTTCACTCTTCGAGTGGAAGGGTTTGTCAATTATCATACTCCCCTTCCAAAACCTAAGCTAACCTACTTCGAAAGGTACCATGCTCATGAACGAATTGAAAGCAAAATCCTCAAACCTGTGAAGGCATTTAAAACGATGAACTATTTTAGGTAACCATTCCACACCAACACATGATGTTAACGAAGTCTACACGTGACCTTCCACCCTATTCAAGGCTAATCTATTTAAAATCAAACAAACTGCTCCCTTCACCAACCACCAGCTCATCCGCCCAGACGACGTACTGTCTGACGAAGGAAAGCAAATCAAAAAAAGTACAATATATTATTTTCGCACTTAAATTAAGAATAAACGAATGGATGACAGATCAGGAATTTCGTTTAATAGTTTAAGCAATCAAAGTGTTTGATCTAAATTCGTGCTGGATCTCAATTAAAATAGCAATTCCATTAAGAATAGCCACACATAATGTGACCAAATAGCATCCAGTCCATTTTAAGCGGTGCCAAGGTAAGGGAGCAGACGTCAATGAATTCCATCGCAATCACATCACCTGATCTCGCATTTGATGACTTGGACTGATTATCTTTATGACTTGATTAAAATATGAAATTCCACACGTTCCTTCCCAGTAATTGAGAGGATACAATTAACCCTGGACTATGATTGCTAATCACAGCACAGACAAACGCCCAGGTTGAGATGAAAGGAGAACAAAGCAAAAGGATATCAAAGGTCTTCAAACAGCTTGCCGAGACCAGATGAAAGCGCCCCAGGTTGAACAGATTTACTTTTATGGGGGACACGAGGAAATCTGGGTGAAAAAAAAAGTGCGTTCATAAATCACGACGCTGTGACGAATCGGTTCATGCGCAACTGGGGGTCAATCGAAATAGATCATAAAGCGATCTTTGATGATCTCAGATGAGACACATAAGGAGCAGCTTTACTATCGGACGGACATTGAATACAAATAGAATACGATTCGTCATGCGATTTGCATGGTTAACGACATGGGATAAATGATTTAATTTACGGACTTGCTGTCGTCGTTTGTTCAAGTTAATTGCTTCCTGTGCGCTTTCGCTGATGTAGTCAAATTATTTGTAACATCATATTGAATGTGATTTCAACAGGTAGGCGACTACTTGGGGGACCAGGAACGAGGGGGTTGGACAAAGTCAAAAAACTCACTTGGTTGCGTTGGGATCATCGAGTGCACTGGAGGTGTTTCTTGCATGCTTTGCGCCTGTAAGCCTTTTAGAGATGATATAGAATGAATATGTACTCTCATTGCGCTGCACTAATCATTGATGCAGTCAGTTAGAGTTGGAATGAGCGTACCTGTACCTTCATTCTTACACAAGGACGGATTGACGAAGCAATAAAGATTTGTTCTCCGTGAACTATCATTGACAGACAAAGCTTTATGATACAGGGCCTCATAAAGGCACCAGCGTTTGCACAATCATCTTTCTCTCACTACCTCATGCTAAACTTAGCTAATTACCTTCGTCGCGGTCGACTGGTGCAACTGCGAGTGGAGACAAAATGAGCCTGCTACAGGCTGGTCACTTTTTACGGCGAACCTGATGCATTGATAGCCTAACGACGGCGTCCACCCTTCAACCATGTAGCAACACTTGGTTGGAACGACCACATATTGGAGCTCCAAAAATGCTGGGAATTATCTAGGTTTTCTTAATCGATGCAAGAAATGTGTCACCCGGTGTGATTCGGCTTTAATGAAAAATGCTCACATCTGGCCGGGTGTACCCAAGACCCAGCACTACTAGATAGAGTCCAAAAGCGAGTGATTATACTTACAGGCGACAACAATATCGCGGGTTTATTAGACTCGCTCCAACTTCGATTTCCCTGTTTCATGGCCATTTTATCAACCGAAGCAAAATTGCATTCCTCCACTCCACGAATTCACCCGCAATACCCGTCTAGCCAGGAATTATCATTATACTACCCTTACGCGTGCTCTCGGATCCAGTTTAATTTAGACTATCGTTTTTCAGTCGCACTGTACGAATATGGAATGCTCTTCCCAGCCCAATATTTTCCACTGTCTACAATCCGCAGATATTTAACACCAATGTGCACAGGTACTCCTATATCTTCGGCCGAGCTGTGCCTTGACCCCGAACACTTAAGGCTACTGGTAGTTCCTTTAGCACGCGCTAATTATAAACAAAATCGGCAACAACTCTTGCAGTTTCTCTATCACACTCCGAGCACAGATATACAATAAAGGGACTATTCCAAGGCCACGGCAAACTTTCAAATAGAGTCTGCGAAAGATGACCCTCTCTAATCGCATACGACTGAAGCCATAGAGGCGAAGAAGATGGGGAAACCATTGTCCACGTTCTATGCACTTGCAGCAGGTCAGTAAACTAAGCAATATAAGGTTACCGTATGCACCCTGAGGATCCAAAATGAGGCTGAGACTTCCATTTGGGTTTTTACACGGAGTTAACTCCCCAGCCACGTAAAATACATACGATTGACGAACGATATATAGACAACGAAGAACGAAGAATTACGAGTCCCTTGATAGGCGTTTCTTTTCCAAACTTGACTTCTAAGGTTTGACTCTATTTAAATTTACGCTACTAGGGGATGGGCACTTGCATAACAAATTAGACACTTTAGGTAAATTTACTATAAAGTGGCAGCACTGGTTGGGACATGACTCCTGATGAAACAGAGTGAATGCCAGAGAATCGAGTGGACTGGAGATCTCTCGTGTGTGGTTTGATCCAGCGACCTCTCAAGTAAATCATACGGGCCACTGAAGATGAGATGAGGGACGCTGTTATATGAACGATGGACGATGGTTCCACTTTCAAAAACTAACTTAATGTTGCACTGTACTATCTCATTTGAAGTTGGAATATGATTGTAGGTACCTTTATTCTTACAAATTGGAGGATTAACGAAATGATGAGGAGAGGTTCCATTAATTGCAATTATCAAAAAACAAAATATGCTGACACCGCCGATTTTCAAGCGCCTCATGCAGGCACAACATCCTTCTCTCACTGCCACTTGGTGCACTCTGAAAACTAATCTTCTTATTCTTCTAATGGCGCTATAGTAGTGCAGTCCGGCATGAACATAGGCTTCAGTCAACAAGCCTCTCTAGTTGGCATGATCCTTAGCCAGTTGCCTCCAATTTCGCACGTCAAGTTGGTTGAGATTCTTCTCCACTTGAGTGCGCCATCGGTTTCGTGAGCGCCCTCTATTGCTTTGTCGAACCGGTTTGGAGTCGAAGACACTTCAGGTTGGAGCAGTGTTGTCCTACACTGCCTAGCCATCTTAGACGTTAAATCCGTAGACGCCTGGCTAGACACATGTCGCTGTACAGGCTGTACAATTCGTGGTTGAATCTTCTTCTCTTTTCAACACAAACAGGACCAAAAATTGAACGCAGAACATTTCTCTCGAAGAGGCCAAGTGCGTCTTCATCCGCTCTTGAGTAAGTCCAGGCTCCCGCGCCATAGAGCGGGACAGGGATGTTCAAGGTCTTATGTAATATGAGATTGGTCCTTCAAGGAAGGGCTGTACTATTCAATTATCTCGAAAGAAACAACGATTGACGATGATTTTGTTCGTCCTGTTTACTTGGGGCCGCGGTAGAAGAAATCCTTAGCCGCCTCGAAATTGGTGATGTTCGGACCAAGTCGTCGGGAGCTAATCACCTTCCATTGATGGCGAGTGCAAGGAGTGGGGACAAAGTGGGTCTGTAGCAGCGCTCGTCACTCTTTACAGAGGCTAGCAGACCCCCTGTTTTAGGGACAAGCCTTCTAGTTCGGTGAATGCGTGCGAGTAAGTGCCCCCTATCACGTAAAGAAGAGACTGACTATAAGCCTCTGACGGACGCAAATTTATATGTAGACACGATTTTTGACTGTGAGGAATTTGGCATAACCCGACTTCAAAAGTTAGCTCTGCTCCTTGCTACAGCTAGCCACTTGCAGATCACATAAGACACTCATATCCTCTACGGTTGTGCATCTTATAAAACGAAACCTGATTCCCAGATGGGACACAGTTTGTTTTTCTTCAGATTCGATGAGTAGCCGAGATATTTGTCTACAATTTTATAAGTTTGTCAGAAATACCAATTTTCTGTGTCATGAGGCGTAGTGGAACCATACCGGAAGGCAACGAGAGGTGAAACTAGACGCAACATCGACATCGTACTAGGAGACTGACAAATTGGCTGGTATTTCGCACGCAATGGGTTGTCTTCTAGGACTGCAAGTGACGCTGGCTTGTCGGCATTGACTGACTGATTTGGCGTAAAATCGCACGATCTTACCGTCAACTCACACCGCCGATCCAAAAGCAAAGCGAGTATAAGTGCTTATCGAACAGCCTTCATCATTTAATTCTTAGATTCGCGTGATGAATTTTGTCTCGAGTTTAGCACCGTATTTTAGGTTCCACATGTGATCCATATCGCGTATTTTAGGCAACAAAAAAAGTTTGACGGCGTTGAACTATAGACTGTGTCATTGAGGGGAATCATTGTTCTTAAGGACATCTTTGAAAAAATTCGGTTCTGCCCGACCCCATAAGCCGCACCAAACAGTACATTATGGGGTATTTGCATTATTTGAAGTTGCTCAACGGACGTGTTGATTAACTCAACAGCAGAAATGAGACAGTACACGAATTCTGACAGTACATTTTTTAAGGTGCCCCTCACGGCGAAATGGCAACGCTAAAGGCTATAACGCAAAGACACGTTCGGACGGTCAGACTTTGACGATTTAAGTTGAGTACACGGTAATCATTTGTATTAGTCGAAATGAGGCAGCGCGCGACCCTCTATAACTTCGCAGATCAGAGCACAAATTCTAGGTAGTACTACTCTCCACTCGCCGATTTGCTGTTTATGTATTAATTTTTCTTTTATTTTTATTTATTTCTGAGTTTGAATTTTTGGAAAACTGGAGCGTATTTTACTTGAAAATTGTGTTTCAGAACATACGTTCCTTTTGACAGTTCATTCTCGTAAAGACGATAAAGACAGCAACACCTGCCAGGGACCGAACGCCCGAACTCGCCGTTGCGATACGTTGCCTTAACTGAGGACGTCTGACTTTGAAACTTGTCACGGATCTGTAAAATAAGCACTGACTCATGCTTTCTCTCAAAGTAACACAATCATGACATCCCAGTTGTATTTGCGCATTGAAGTCCTCCCGATAGAAGCCACAACATTCAGGAAAACATAAAAGGATTGTGAAATCTAATGCGATTGATGTCTTGAATATTTTAGCAGGAATCAGACAAAATGCTGCTCAATTGTACTTCCCATAATTGAAAACAGAGAGTTACATTACCCACCTATTAACAGCAGTCCATGCACTCACAGTTCGCAAGCAAAAACTTTGTCGCAACTTTCTGTGAAGCGGCAGCCTCGAAGGTGCGGGAGGATTACAACAAACTTTCGCAAATAAAAGGTGCTACATTAAAACTACTCTGTCTCGCTCAATGCTGGCAAAACTTTCGTTTTAAATACTCCTCACAATTATTACACCTCGGCACACTAAATGATTCATCGCATTTTCTCTTCAGGAAAGCATTTAAATTCTCACAGGATTTTTACCATTAAGGACGACGGTGCAACACTTGAGAATGTGCCTTTTAACTTTAAGTTAATTAACAACCCACAGGTTCCGCCTCAAAACTAATCCCCCTCTCTCCCGGCCATCAATGAACCGTAAACCTTATCAAAAGCCAATTAAGGGCAAACTTTTCCCGGTCAGATTTAAAGTATTCACAACTTTTGTTTTCGTTTGCTCCTGCATCACAATTTTTTGAACTACAATATTAGCGTTAATTAACTCTCCCATTAACAAGTGCTATTTTCACCGTCTGCAGCAGACAGTTCGGTTAAGACGAAAAAACAAACAAAAATGGGAACTTTTCAAACAAGCGCGGAAGTTACGTCAACGTCAGGCATGTAAGTATGTACAAACGATTGCGTTTCAAATGGCAATACAAGCGATCTTTGCCGTCGACTATAAATGCAGGTTACAATGCAGGCGCAGCACTTCAGCCGATATCGAATGGTTGGGTTAATTAGTAATTGTCACACACAAACACGGTTCTTATTCGGGAACAACATTATTAAACGGCAGAAATGGAAGGCATGTACAGACAACTAGAACGTATGGTAAGGTATGTAATGTAATATATCAATAATTGCGTGCATATTGTACTGATTAGGGTTGTAAATGAGAGAGAACACTGCAAACCTTGGTAACCACCGAAGATGAATTCGGATGAGCTGAATTTTTCGCTAGATCTGTAAAGTTGACCCGGTGGGTAATCTTTCGGGAGATTTATGTTTAAAATGTTATTTATTTAATTTTTGTTTTAAGTTTACTTAATTTAGAATACAATTTATTACAAAACTATGAGTATGCATTTGTTTTATGATTTTTCAATAGACTTGTGAACAGCGCAGCAGATTATAAAAGTTTGTCGTTTCATTTAAAAAATAATAAACTAAACAAGTTGCTGGATACCATACGAGCGAAACATGCTCCACCAATCCAATGGGAACTGGGTCCTATCATCGATGTTGATTTTAGAGACGACAATCAAACTCGAGTTTCAACGCTCTGAACGCGGTTCTTCGCCATCAAGTGGGCTTTCTCCAAGCTTCCAGTGCTGCCAACTACTGACGAACAAAGATTGATACCAAATGGACATCAGAGAAGGATCCTATCTATTTCGAAGCAGGAAGGACGAGGTTATAATAATAATATAATATGGGTGGCGCTACAGCCAAGAGGGCCAGGGCCTAGCTTCTCAGCAACCACTCGTGTTGTGCGTGCTATTGTTCTCTCACGAGTGGAAGGGACCTACAGTTTTACGCCGAATCCGAACGGCCAAGTTTGAGAAACTTTTTCTAGACAGGAAATACTCTTTGAGCATTGTCAGTAACTCGAAAGAGGTGGGGTCGTGAAAATTATTCTTGTCGCTCAGAGCTGGAATCGAACCTGCGACGTCGAGGTTGGGGTCGACGCACATACCCACAACGCCACGGACCACCACCAGGAAGGACGAGGATGGCGATGTTAAAATAAGCACCTAAAGTGGCCCGATGACAAGAATACTTACAGATTTTTGTTCCATGAGACGCGTGTGATCACTTTATATCTCTCAAAGATAAGACAAGAAAAAACAACAATTTACATGTCCCTTTGTTTTGACAGGCGGTAATGTTGAGATGATGGCAACACTTGTCAGTTCATGTACTTTTTGCCTGTAATCAAGCATCATGGTATATTTTTATACCAACAATCTTTGTGGGCTTTGAAAGAGGGGCAACCACTGTCTTTCTGATTTATATAAATCAGACAAAGCTTAGAAGAAGCCGCGATTATTTTACATGTCTTCACAAAAGATCTGTTCCTCAGCTACTGAAGTTGGGTAAAATGGTAGTCATTGGAGACACGAACTGCAGAGCGTCCAATTGACCCGTGGATCACTTCAAACAGCATCAGCATCCACTCTTTATAGAGTGAATATTAGAGCAACTCGAAATTGATGACGAAACCAAAATGAAATTTTTCAGAAAATTTACGAAACTCCAGCGCACACTCGATACCTCTGAGCACGTGTGTTCAGATGCTGATATGACGATTAACGTGGACAACTCAGAGGTTATGGCTATTTCCAAAACCCTTTTGTGGTAGTTACTCGCCGGGATAGGGTCAGAAAGACGGCACTACGCGAGGAACTCATTTTCGAGCAGCTGCGTCTTCAGAAAGGGCTATGTTTCGACGGTTTGGGCACTTGACACAAATGTCAATTTCATTTCGATTTCCGAGACGTACCTTAGCCATCGATTCCAAAAATAAGGCGACCGCTTGGAAGGCTCAGGAGGAGGTGGTTGGAATAAGTCAAAAAACTCGCCTGGAATGTAGATTAGTGGATCATGTGGGTAACACGAAGATTATCACAGTGCTGATGTTGATAACGAGTAAGCAGGCAAAATTGTCAGATTAGGGCCTCGGAATTTGACCACCAAGAGGTTCAATTAAAGGGCAAGAATACAAGGTAATGAATAACTGGCAAGCATTGGTCCGAAGCTTCAGGTAACAACGTTCAATTTTTGGGGAATCGCAAATGCCTACTCCGCTCTCATCATAAGTGCAGTCGAAGCGTGAACTGCTTGTGGTGGCCCGTGGTGTTGTGGGTACATGCGTCGACCCCAACCTCGACGTCGTAGGTTCGATTCCAGCTCTGAGCGACAGAAATTATTTTCACGACCCCACCTCTTTCGAGTCACTGACAATCCTCAAAGAGTATTTCCTGTCTAGAAAAAGGCTTCTCAAACTTGGCCGTTCGGATTCGGCGTAAAACTGTAGGTCCCTTCCACTCGAGAACAATAGCACGCACAACACGAGTGGTTGCTGAGAAGCTAGGCCCTGGCCCTCTATGGGCTGTAAGCGTGAACATAAAATCCAAATAATCAACTATCATACCACGGTGCTTTGCCAGAACATCACAGTGTTTTACTAGATCCCCGGACACCAAAGGAATGGATTAGAGGATGTGTAGGCCGACAGAAGACTGAAAAAAAATATTTGCCATCGACTAAGCAATGCTTCCCTGAAATAAGTTTACAAGCACATATCACGGCTAATAAATGATGCAACATGACCAATTCCTGTAAATAACCAAACTATTCTCTTCTAATCGACATATTCTCTTTCGCTATCCAGGGTTTAGTGTAATCTGTGCAGAGTCTACACAAATGATAGTAATAGCTCGTCAAGTGTACCTCTAGTTGTTTTTACGTTGCCACTAAGGAGCCGGTCTAATCTATGAATGGTATAATCTTTTCGCTCGACATCGCTGCAATTCGTCAGGATCTGTGCGCCAATCATTGCATCTTCTAAACACTCGACTTTCGAGTGAAATTCGACTGAAGACGCGACTATTGAACCGATGCCATGGTCTACACGGAGTGTCTTTGGAAAACTTTTCAAATAAAACAAAAAAAAAAAATCATTATTTGTACACACAACAAATCAAAAAATCAAATCCTTCATTGGTTTAATACTTTTAACCTATGTATATCGGTTACTTGACATCGTCATCTGCTGCTTGTCTACAATTATCCCTCGAACTAATTAGGTACCAAGGTTCAGCTCAAAACAAATGCATACTCATAGTTTTGAATAAGTTAAAAATAATATATGACATCTTAAAAAATCAATGCTTACCTGGAGCAGTAGGTTGATATTCCAATTGTGGCAAAAGGAAACATGTGAGCACCTATGAAGGAAGAGAAGTGAGACATTTTAGAATAAAAGTTGCCACATTTGTTTGACTAGTTTGAGTGTGTGAGTTCAATCGGTACTAGTGTGATCAAAAAATAAATTGATTACAACTTTGAAACTTGACGGGGTTACAGCTTTTGGGATGGTTCCTTCTTCCGGGACAGTCATGATTCTGATGGAGTTAAATGACGCAGTAGTCCATTTGCTTGATACAGGCAGCCCACTTGGGTGTGTATGAGACTTTTAGTATGTTTTTTCGAAGCGGTTGCATTCTCTGTGGTCAATGTGGCTATTACCTTTCCAATGTCTAATGTCTCTAGTAAAGTGCCAAAAAAGATCAGCAATATATTTCTAGAGCGCCGGCAGACGAACAGCTCTTACAACACGCTGTCTAGCGACTATAGGGTACAGTAGGGCCATAAAAGTACACCTCTGCTTATATAACACACCTATATCAACGGCTTTCCAATCCGTGGAGCATGTGCGTACTTTTAACTTCTCTGTCGTGTTGAAACATTGTGCCAGGAGCGGCCGGGCTTAACGGATAGTCAGAAGTTGCAGGCTGCTAAGTCAAGCGAATATCGTGCTCGCTTAACGATATGTGATGGTACATGGTCGTGATGCAAGTGTTTTCTGAATGTCTCTGGAATGATTTCCTGACGGGTCGTCAATCATTGTCTTCAACCCTTTTCCTTTTTTCTTCTGGTGGACACGAACTTCAACCAAGAACACTATTCTTGACAAGATATTTAGCCCACTGTCTTCAATTATGCACGACAAATTGATTGAGATTCTACTCTGTTGTGCGCATAATCGGTTTCGTGGTCGTTCGCGCCAATGGGACAACGCTGTAGTGGATTCTTCGGCTATATCGGCGTTATATTCGTTGACTACTAGTTGGGCGCATGTGCAACCTTTCCATTCGCGGTTTAGTCTTCCAGCAGCTTGACCAAAGAAAAAGCTGGCTTCATCGGCTCCTTAGATTTTCCATGTCGCCTTGCCGTTGAGTAGGATGGAGATGATAAAAGCAGAAGATTAGTTCTTTGAAGGTTCTGCAACTCAATGGCGTCTTAAGCCCAGATAAAGACTGATTAGTGAGAACCTCTTGATCTCGGTACTGATGGTATTCATACTGTTTACTCGGAAGCCGTAATCGTTTCTATCGACGTTGTGGCTATGTCGTGTCTTTCCTTAAAAATCCTTTTGTAATCCGTTCTGCGTAATGGCACTGACAGTGATTTGGCGGTCTTCATTGCTGTTTACCACTAAATAGAACTGATATTTCCATATTTTCGATATTAACTACGTGTAGCCATTGTTTCGTGACATATCACGTTCTTTGCAATCCTTCGCCGCAACCTTCTCAACTACACTACAAACTTCGATAACTCGAATATTTGATAGCTCGAATGAAATTGTTTGGCGCCAAGACTGAAATTTTCATGTAATTTTTCTTGATAACTCGAATACATTTTTTGTGGCAAATGAAGGTGAGTTGGCGACGATCGACATTGCGCAATAAGTGTTCGACTTTATAACAATGGCGGCCAGTCCCGGGATGTTAAGGCATCCTACTGGTAGCTTGACCAGATACTATAATCTGGAGATGAGGCTTACATACGCTCGTGATGTCTCATCCTGATCGCTTGAGGTTGGCCCCCAAGTGGGACCCAAGTCTATGCGGAGTTGCAGATAACAACCGGTTGCTTCTACCCAAAGAGTAGCAGAGGTGTTAGATGGGCCTAGCCACCCTACCAAGGTGGAGGAATAGGTCCATAAGCTTATTTCTAAACTTGGAACATGAGATTCCTACTGAACGCGTCTGGTCCAGTGTCGAAAAATGGTCCTCCTAACGGCAAGAGATCACGTACAACATTTATCTGTATTATCGAAGAGTACCACGAAAGCAGTTTTTAAAAATCGTATTTCACATGTACTAGTTCTCGGTCATCCAATATGCTCATTCGTCTGAATCTGCCACAAGAGATAGAAGAGTTGCGCGTAGAGCGTCCACCATCAATACGATGAAAAGCCATTTCGCAGAATTGTTGACATTTGAGCCGAACGGTAATACGAATTTCCACCAATCGACTCATATTTCGTTTCGCGGGCCCCATCGGTAAGAGGATTATATGGCTGTCGAGTGAAGTTAACGCGTAAACTCACTGCATTCGTTGCTATGTACGTCCAGTACATCACGCACCCGTTTATTTGAATCGCCCGAAGCAACATTAAGCCCGTACGTGGCACAGATTGAAACACACACACCAAGCACATAAGCAAAAAGCATTTTCAAATTTACCTGTTCGCCAGTGGTCTCATCAATGTCCGGTTGAAATGTCAGCAACGGTTGAGCTTGATTCTCCGACAGCCAGACAGCTTTCAATTGCAAATTAACAAGTGAATACGGCAAATACTGCAGCTGATTGCCCGAGACGTCCAGGACATGCAACAGCGTACAGTTGCCCAGCTCCGGTGGCAGCTTCTTTAATTTATTATCCCTTAAGCTAAGTACGCCCAATTTTGTGCACATACCAATCTCCAGTGGTATATAATCGAGGGCGTTTCGATCGACATTTAAATTACTTAATTTATTCATCCGACCAATGGATGTGGGTAGCTCCGTGAGGAAGTTCTCCGTTAATATTAATTCTTGCATATTCTCACATCTGAAAGTAGAGGGGGCAAAAAGAAAACAACGATGATGATGAAAAAGTGCGTCCGCAAGAAATGTGTTGTTGGTTGGGTTGTAGGAATTTATTGGCCTTCGGCCTTCGCCGAGCCAAAAGCAATATTTTGAATGGTACATTTTTTCTTCACTTTTTTTATTTCAGCGTGAATCTATCGATTACAGAATTTTTGTTGATGACATCATTTGCAATGGATCTTGTTTATTTTCTTCGCACCATTACTAAAAATTAATGCTGTCTGGGGTGCGCGAGCGAGTGTGTGGGTGGTACGGAGTGTGTATTTGCTCGGCAGCCAATCAATCTTCGCTGGTAGTTGTTTCCGAGTGAAAACCCTTTTTGGGGTGCGTCAAGGTCGGTCACTTTGCTAATGATTAACAGCGCCGAAGTGTTATCAGTAGAAAGCTATTTGTGCATGTAGTTTACTGAATACGTAGGTAACGCCAGCCGATTTGAGTCGTGAATACGTTGAAGGCTAGATTTTAGTGTGGGTTGTTTGTGTCAGTTTGCATTACCTGCAATAAAAAACACATTCGCCATGCAGTAATCAATTTGAGATAGACTACACATGGAATTCACTTGAAAGGGTTGCATTTTGGACAGTAACAGTCTTTAAGTGCTTCCAGATCATGGTAATTACACCTATTCGTGGTGAAATTTGAAGTCTAGCTTTAAAGGAGATTGGTAGGAAAACGTCAAGTGCCTTTTTTTCAACAAAATCCTTCCGAATAAATTATTATATTCAATGAAAGTGTAGATTTTTAGGGATACTGCACATTTTTTCTCTGCCGCGTACCAAATGTTACTGTCAATTTGACAGCTGAGTGTTGATTTATTGTAAAAACGGCATGCTGTTAGGCCTGTTCCCGTACCCAAAATAATCAGTACAGAACAGCACAAAACAACACAAATCTACGAAAGTCTGTTCCAGCACGACAAAGGTATGGGTTTCATGTCAAATGTGCGCTCTCGGGAGAGTAAACAATTGCTCCACCCTGCCCAAGAAATTTCAGAGGATAGTTTTGAGTACTTTGTTGGTTTTCTGTCAAATCAATTGATGTGTCAAAAACTGGTATATAGTTATGGCGGATATGGTTTAATAGCGCTCCAGTCCTGCATAGACCCTTTCCAGCTAACGTGAACTCTATGAGCGTCTAATTGTATTGTTTGTTGGTGTTCCACAGGTCGAACGTCTAGGTCGTCTAGAAAAGACCTGGCATGATTTATGATCTCTTTAAAATTTGTCTAATCTTTTCTTTGCCTCGTTCACCCAATTCTAGCCACTGTAAGAGCTTTTAAAGGACGATGATTGTGGAGCAGGCGAACGAGTCTTTAACGTTCTCCTCAGGAATGAATGGATCTTTCGACGTAGAAGGCAGTACGTTCTCTACCGGTAGCAGTCTGGTCTTGATAACATATAATAATAACGTTGGTGACGCTACATCACGTGGAGGGCCAAGGCCTAAATTGTGAACAACTATTTGTGTTGTGCGTGGTTGTTCTCTAGACTCGCCGACTCCGAACGACCCAGTTTGAGAAGCTTTTTCTAGACAGGAATACTTTTTGATAGATAAAAAAGCGTTGGGCTGTGAAAAACATTTGGTCGTACCGGGGATGGATTGAACCTATATACGCAGGTACAAGTGCGTTGGGGTCGACGCACATACCCACAACCCAACGGGCCGCCAACGTCTTAATAGAGCAGCATGCTCCCTTGTCGTTTGGTATAAACCAGATGGTGTGCATTTGCCAGTAAGCCTGAACATATCAGGCAGTTGCTGCAATTATTAGTGCAAATCAAACTCAGTCTATAAGCTGCTCAGTCCATCAGACCACTTACTACCAAGATCAGTACTTGAGCTTTGCTGTTGTCAAATTTTGGTCAGAAAATCTGGTAAAGTTTGAAAGTTGTTTCGTCCATTTAATGTCTCATTTCTCCAGGAACAACAGAAAAAATACAGCATACTTCCTGTAATGCGTCGACAGTATCGTTACAGTGCTTTGAGAACAGACTGACTGTCGACATTGTATACTTTGATGCGAGCTGTTTTAAGCTTTCTGCTGCTTTAAACGCCAACTAGCTCAACATATGTTGAGGATGCGCCTTGCAGCAAATAACCCATCGACGAAACAAACTTTAATAGGGTTTTCGAACTCACTAGTAAGTGCTCACCAAGTGTTCTCCAGTCCGGATTAGACCAGCGCCCTCTTGACAAGGAGGCTAAATGGCAGTACCGTGTACACAAGTACACTTTCATTTGCTGGATGTTATTTTTAGAGCTCCCTTTATTCCAATTGATTGAAATACAAGAAATAAAACCAAAGCCCGTCAACAAAGTTTTATTTATTGGCTGCCTGTCTGGATCGGGGCCTCGTCAACAACGTGAGGGGATATGAGGCTTATACGTACAAACATATACGTCCATGTGTGCACGATCGAAGAGAGGAGGCATTTGTACACGATGGCTATGAGGTTGTGTTCCTTTCAAGATGGGCCTGAGTGAAGCTTTTTCTTTCCGTAAAATTGTCACTATACCTCGTTCACATAAGGTTAGTTTAATAGGCTGCCAGCGAAATTGCCATCACGCTTAGTCAAACACTGCTGGGTGCCGAACGGCAGTTCAATCGAGGACAATAAATTAACCACACAAGCATCTGGAGTAGACAAAAATGAAGCCGGCGTGTCACTGCAACCACCGAACCGTACATTATGCCGGACCATATATGACAAAATAATACAAGAAGGCAACTCGTCTTGGTGTGTAAGGAACCACTGTCGCACGACAAGAGCCGCATGCCCAGATCTTATTAAGGCAGACCAATGGAGCTTCTGCCGTTGGACCGAAAACTGATCCGCATGCTCACCGAGGTGATCGCAGGACACTGTCCGATCGAAGCAATGCTCCGAAAATGGACCCAGGAATCCAGTGATGTCTGCCGGAGCTGCGGCGACGATGAAAAAACCGAGATGATCTAACATCTGCTTTGCCATAGCCCAGCTCTTCAGAATCTGGGCCTAGTTCATGTTGGTCATAGATTCATCACGGAATGGGTGATTTTAACCACCAAGTGATACGACATGTTAGAAAGAAATGTGTACTCCACCAATGAAGGAATGCAGAAAGGGCCCTATGACCCTCGAGTGATAGTGTTTCTGATCCCAACGGATAAACATGACTGCACCGGATTTGAATCCAGATAAAGGCGTATTAACTTTGCTTTCACTGGGATTCGAACCGAGAGCCCCTTTAACCAAGGGAAGACATTCATCCAGCTGTTTAAGAATGTATAAATTGGGTCGTAAAGGGCCAGGGCCTAGCTCCTCAGCAAACACTCCTGTTGTTCTTTTACGAGTAAAAGTGACCTACAGTTTTATACTACTCCGAAAGGCCAAGTTTGAGAAGCTTTTTCTAGATAGGCAGATTTCTTGAGCGTTCTCAGTACCTCGAGGTATAGCACACGAGGTATCGACCCTGGACATCGACGTTCTAGTACGTTAGAGTCGACGCACATACCCAAAACACCTCGGACCACCATCCACCCGTTTCGCCGTCCAGTAAGATTGGTCTTATTCGGAAGGTGTCAATCCAGTAGGCCACTCTCGGTTGTAGTCCTTACTTCGACCCGAACATTCGTTTGCATGCGAAAAATCAGTCCAAGACCTTTTAGTTCGTTCTTCGACGTTGGCTCTTCAACTAGCCGCCTTCCTGTCGCAGATTATGCCAAGAACTTTAACCCCAGGGGTACCAGCAGGTAACTTGATACAATCGAGGTTTGTCGATCGACGGTCAACTCAAAACCAATTATTTCGAGCAACACGTAATTTGAGACGAGTTTCATTGTGACTTCGACTTAAAAATCTGACGATACAATACTCGATTGAACCAAAACAGGTGCTGTATCGACTCAAATCGATACTGACACCCCATGGGAGCCGGACTGGATTACACCCAGTGACAACCAGGTCGCCCAGCATTTATAGAGTTTCAAAAAAAATGTCCTTAAAATATCTCTCTTAACGGCTCGAAAATACTTACGCTCCTATAGTTGTGTTTAATCTGTGTAAACGATTTTGGTCCAATTTTAAAATAGTTAAACGACTTAGTTTAGCAATTCCGTCTGGCAATGATTCTAGTAAGTTTTGTGATAAATGTAAATCAGTTAAATTCTCCAGGCCTCCAATTTCGTCGGGCAGTTCTTCTAGTCTGCAAAACACGAACGAGAACAAAAGAGTGTCAATTTACGTTTTACAAGTGTTTGCTTTCGATCGACAAGCACTCACCTATTTTCAGATACATCAAGGCAAATTAAATTTGTTAGTAATCCAATTTCGGGCGGTAGCCTCTGCAATTGATTGTGGTCCAACCAGAGTTCCTGAAGTGCAGGCAAATACCCCAAGTGCGGTGGTAAGTCCTCGATTTCATTGTCACCCAAATCGAGTCGTTCCAGTTTCGTCAACTGACTAATTGATTCGGGAAGAAGTTTAATGAGGTTCTCTCTCAGTTCCAGAGACTCCAGCTGTGATAAACTGAAAATGAAATAAAAAAATTGAAACAAATTAAATGTTGTTTGGATGGCATTGTCTCCAGGGGATTAGAGGGAGATTCTGATCAGATTGTCGGAGAAAATGTGGGGGACATGTAATGGAGTTTGTAAGTGCAACCGAGAGGAAGTCTAAAACAGGAGGAAAGTTCTTCCATTCACATTGCAATTGTCGGTGTCACCGAGAAGGAGATTCAATCTGAGAGTGCACAGCCTACAATAGTTAGCCATACGATGTGTTCTATTGTCGTCTGAATCCTAAACGTCCACCCCGTAATATTATGTATGTCTGTATTCATTACTAAGCAAATTTTCACATTCTACGGCGTGGAAGTTTGGTGCAAGAAATGTGAACAAATAATGATAATAACATGGGTGGCGCTACAGCCCGTAGAGCGCCAGGGCCTAGCTTCTCAGCAACCGCTCGTGTTGTGCGTGCTATTGTTGTCTTACGAGTAGAAGGGATCTACAGTTTGGCGACTCTGAACGGCCAAGTTTGAGAAGCTTCTTCAAGACAAAAATACTTTGAGCATTGTCAGTGACAGTATTTTGTCGTACCAGGGATCGAACCTAGACACGTAGGTCGACCCATAACGCCGCAGTTTTATCACAATGCGCACAAATGCATCAAAAATACTCAACAAACTACAAAGACTAGCATATACCTGCACCACAGGAGCAATGAGAAGCACTTCTACAGCTGTCATGGGAACATTATCGACTAAGCCCAGTTCAGCTGCACATTGCTTTACAAGTTGAAGCAGCTAGGCAAGGTCTAGCAAGGTGGACTCACCTCCAGATGCAATCTACATATTCCTCTCCCTAGAGGATCCACAACTTCCCAGTCTTTGCTTTAAATGAAGCAAGAGATCCATCAGGAACAGAAGCTGTTCCAGTGATAAAAAATATCGATATTCTCAGATAGCCAGGCAGGACTAAAGGCTTTAAAAGACTTCACATTCATCTGCAGGTACGATGCACATTCACCCGGACGCGAAAATGAAGAGGTTGCTGAAAATGCCAACATTTAAGCAAGAAAGAGAGCAAGTATTCCTTATATCGGGCCTGACTCTCTACATGGATACTCCAACCACTAAGCAACTGATTGTATAAATGTCGCATCCATTTCTGGAACCAAGATGGATCACAAGAAAACCAAGGTTAAGCTTAAGTAGCTGGTTGCTGTACGCGATTCCACACGAATTCATACCTAATCCGCAAACTATTTTGTGTATTTAATGGCAGCAGAGAACATGACCGACTTTTACGTTGCACAGTTCAATCAGGTTGTTCAATCAATATTCTTTCACAAGTCAATACCTACGGAGTCAGAAGGCACCACGGTGGCATACGAAGTGTACAATTGATTCTTCCTCATCCTCGACTCGGAAGGCCCTACAGCATCAGGGGAGGTGTGATGCCCTGTGAGGGTTACAATATTAGGCCTGCTTATATTGATCAAGCTAGGTGACCGTTTTGTGTCCAACATAGGCCAGAATTGTTTTGCTATGAGGCATCCTGTACCAATGGAGCGGATGAAGAAGCTCTTGGTTGTTTTGAGAGAAAAGTTCTGCGTACGATCTTTGGTCCTGTTTGCGAACTGTACTCACTGTACAGCGGTATGAACCTAATTAAGCGTCTTCGGATCCAACGCTTAAGATGGCTAGGTCATGTAGAGTGGATGGACACAACAGCTCCGGCTCAAAGAGTCTTCAATACCGAGCCATTGGGACAGCGCAACAGAGGACGTCCTCGCACTAGATGGCACACGCAAGTGGAAAAGGGCCTCAACCAACCTGATATGCGCAGCTGGAGGCAGCTGGCGAAAGATCATGCTGGCTGGAGAGGCATGTTGGTTGAGGCCCAGGTCCACCCCGGACTGTAGCGCAAATCAAAGAAGAAGATCAATTGGACACGATTTGCTTGAGTAGTCTTGTCCATCTTCAGTCGATGCTTCATAGTAACGATAGACAGGAATGGTCGGTGTGTATCCGGAAAGAGTATAGAATTTGTACCTTTTCTAGCGAGTTCGTCCCCTTTGCAATTCACTGTCACGGTGTCCCGGCACCAACAAAAATGGATGTTAAAATACTTGGCCATCTCGTTACGAGTCAGGCGGCAATGACGAAGTAATTTAATTGCTGCCTGGCTGTTAGGTTGTAGTGGCTGACTGCTACGGACAGTCACACTTAGGCCAGAGTAGGCCCATTGTGATACCACGCGGATTGACTTCTCCTAAAACTGGAACCAGTTGGTGCTTGTAATGAAGCTATTTAGCTGGCCTATGCTGGCACTATTTAGCTTGTTACGGCCGCTGAAGTAGTAGGCTCCTAGGTGCAGGAACCCACGACTGGCAAGAGCATTACAGGAACAGAGAAGGTGATGAGTATTTTCTTCCTCCTCTTCATCCAAGCAGCTACTGCAAAAATCATTATATGGGGCACCCATCCTGCGAGCATGAGTGCCAATTACACAGTGCCCGTTTATGACTCCAATGAGAGACTGAGTGACCGTTTTAGTTTCATCGATGGTAAGATTTCTTTTGCTTTAAGGCAAGTGGTGCCTTCTAGTCATTTCTCATTGGTGGTTTTCACTGTCTGAATCTTCAAAAGATGATAGGCTGTAGCGATCGGCATGGAGGGTGGTACCCCTGCTATTGTTGTAGATGATGTTGTACCACACTTGGCGAGTTCATCGGCTTTGCAGTTTGCTGGTATGTCACAGTGTCCCGGCACCCACATGAGGTGAATGTAAAAATGCTCAGCCATATCGTTAAGAGACAGCCTACAACTAAGGGATGTTTTTGAGTATAACATGACACTGTCCAGGGATTTTATAGCGGCCTGACTATGCCTGGCTGTTGGAACAGACATACCTCATTTTAATTCGGGATAGAGCTTTCTTGATCGCTAGGGTTTCGGCCAGGATGACGCTACACTGGTTCGGTAATCGGAAAGACAGCTGCATATTTTCAATGGACCTCAGCACCCACACCTGCGTCCATCTCCGATCCATCTGTGAAATTTTACAGTGGACCCTCTAGCGTCTGATGTTCCGACTCTCAGTAATACCCCGCGGTGATGCGGGAGGTGTTTAGGTTTCATAAAGTCCGTGTTTATAGTTACAGAGTTTTACCGTCAGAGGATCGTAGAGTGTCCAGATCGAAGTTCTTCCAAAGACGAAGCGATTTTAACCTGGTCGCCGTAAAAGCTGCTTGGTGTCTAGTAATGCATACGCAGGCCAACCCCTGCACCCTTTCTAGCGGTTTGAGGTTGATATTCTTATAGAGTCTAATATAGGTCCACCAAATCGCGACGCCATAAAGCAATGTGGGTCTAACTACCGATACAAATAGGCAGTGAAGCATGCGATGTTTTAGTCCCCATTTGCATTTGATCGGAATATGTAGTCGTAGAGGTCTTCCTGACACGTTCCTGGATATTCAGCTTCCAGTTCAGTTTCGTGTCTGCTGCGAATTTTGTGCTGCTATTCAGCTTTTGAAGTGTCCCACATAGCGAGCTAAAATCGAAGTCGGACATTTTCTACTTCTTAGTGAATATGTCCCCGAATAGACTGCATTCAATTACCCACTTCACCAGCTTAGAAAGTCCGTTTGCATAATATCTCTGATCGCAGATATGAACTGACCAGATGATGACCTTACACCCGGTCCTTTCTAGTGTTTGTAGTAGATCTTTTACCACTACGTTCCACAAGAGAAGAGAGAGTACTCCTCCTTGCGGTGTACCTTTGCTGCGGTTCTGTGGATCGTGGTTTTACCTAGCTTCGAGCTTATAGCCCTTGCATTGAGAAGCTGGTGAATAAAAGCCTCTAAGGACTTTTCGATCACGAGTCAGTTGAGTGCCGATGTTATTGCTTTTGGCTCGATGTTGTTGAAGGCTCTCTCAATGTCCGCAAAGGTGGCATTCAAAATTCCTTGTTTACGAGATATATGAAGAGTTAACAGGAATAGACGACCAGGACACCCATCTAGGGAATTTATCAAATTCCTCAAGACACCTCCTAAGTCCTAGATCAATGAAGGGGCCACAATAGACGTACTCTGCTCGCAGTGCAAGTGATTATTACAGTCGCTCCCCATTATCTTCAATTCAATTCTCTCCCTTTCGCAAACAATCAAACCTCGCGCACATAAAGCCAGGCGCAATCGCACAATCATCGCAGTTGACCTTTTTAGTGGCACTTATCCCTCTGGATTTGCAGACAATAATTTCGCACGCTGAATCACAATTACGCACACAATCCTGGTTTGTAGGTGTGCAGCTCCTCCGCCATTTCATGCCGGCTCGGAATGAACACTTTTGAGGATTCTCGCGACGGTTTGTTGGTCCCTCGCGAGGGACTAGAAAACTGAATCGAAACCTCGTAAAGAGCAGGTGACCTAGGCACTAGTTCGGTCATAAATATTCGCACATGGAATGTCGCACATGTGTGACTCGAGAACGAGTTAATTCGCGTTGTTTAATTTATTGAGTCATTAAATGGCTGCAAATCGTTGAGCGAAGTATTTAAATTGCCGCAATTTGAGCCCCAGCGCTTTGGCGGATTATTTATCCCACCTCACCTCCCTCCCACAATCGAAAAAGTATAATTGACAAGAACTTTGACTTGTTGAAAACATGAGTTTCAGTAATTGTGGCCTACTCGGTAAAGGCGCCGAGAGTCAATGGAGTTGCTAATGCATGCTGTTTATAACCCATTCAACCTCTTTGACGTCTGCACTGTCAGTACTTTGTCGTTGCTCTAAGCTGCTGCTGCGGTTGCTGTGGAAGATGCGCATTGAATGGGTATTCTTGTTAATCCCCTTATACACAGCTACTTGTACTCCTGTCTAATGGGTTTGAATCGAGGACTTCCAGCAAACAAGTAAATCCGCTTTTTCTGGATTTATTTCCAAGCTCTATTTTAAGCCCTGGTAGTGCTGGCGGCTTTCGTGGTTCCGTAGGGAGCTGCGTCGAGTGCTACGCTGGAGGTGCTGGGTTTAATCCTCGACACGAGGTAGTTGAATGATGCACGTTTACTCCCTCTTTCGGTGTGAGTTTGACACCAAACATAAGACCACTCGTTGAAGTACAATAGTAGGGACACAATGTGTAGTTGATGGAAGCCAGGCCCATTCTCATATTACCAAAAGTAAAATTACTCTGTGACCAAGAAGACCGCTTTGAAAGCCTTGAAAATTGTCCACAGGAGTAGTCTGGATAGAGAGTGTCGTCTATAGATTCTCCCAGACAGTAAGAGTCGAACCAGCGAGATTTACACAAGGATCGAAGCTGGGACCGACACTGTACACTAGCACGCTGCATGCCCTTTACGATACCAGACGGATTCACTTACAATTCGACACTCATGAGTTACTGCCTGCAGGAGGGTAGGTAGATATATGGATGCCACGACCGAGTAATGACCGTGGCTCACATAGACCAACTTATACGGTCAATGGTGCTCTTGCTAGGGATAGGTTTATCAACGCAGTTGAACTCCTCCAACTCTGCAAAGAAGTACTTTCAGAGGCTGTATACTTTCAAGTGCAGAGCAGATGCAGGACTGGTTCAGTTTTTGTCCCCATTTCAACAGTGTATGAATGTACGAGCTCTTATTAGCATGCAACTGAAGCCGATAAATGATTATCATCGAGTGTGCTCGCTCTATCCAGAGCTTCGTGTTCTACTTTCCTCCTTATGCAGTTAAGTGCGGATAGGAAAGCTTTGCTAGAGATTCTCAGCTCAGATCCCATTTTTGTCAGACAGTCCTGTCTTTCGTTTCGTTAGATTCCAGTACGCCTCTCTAACCAGCAGAGGGTCACCGATTACACAAAGGACATCTCACTGCACCTCTCTCAGCATAACTTGACCAGCTTCAATGTCTTAATGTCAGAATGGCCTTTAAACAGCTTGCTGCTATCACAAATAATTTTAGTCGGGATGTTGTTTGGGTTGTGGTCTTTCAACTCGAGTTCACAACAAATTCGGCTTTTAGTCGTCTAGTGGCACGCCGATGATGATGCTGAGTGCTGGTTTACTTAGTCTAAGCTAGAGCCTAAGTGTTCGTCATATTTCCTTGGTTGTGAGCCAAGTGGCGCCTTCTAGCCATTTTCGGCTGATTGTTTAAATTGTATGAATCTCTAGCCGATGCCATGTATAGTGGCTAGAACAGATGATTGTCACCTTGTTCTTGCGCTTGTGCTTTAACGAATCGACAAGAAGTTTTCCTTTGGGCTTATCTTTGGTAAACTTTTAGCAGCCTGTAAGGCCTTGAGACACCAAGCACTCTGACTGCCGTCTGAACCCATCATCGGCCAATCAACCATTCTTAACTTGTACAACTTCCAAAACGACACCGACGAGTACGCGTACTACTCCAAGCCATAATCGAAAGGAAATTTACAAGCATTCCTTTCAGATCGGAATGAATGTCTGACAATAGGACAATGGCTGATTCCCTACGTATCATCACAGATGAATCGAAGATAGACGAAGAGGTGGGTCTACTCCAAAGACCTTAGACGTGCTATCGCTCTGAAGCTCCCTGATCAGTGTAGCGTGATTCAGGCAGAGACCATTGCGATAAAAGATGCGATGTCGTAGCTCAAGAACATTAGAAAATTCAAAAGGATATCACCATTTATTCGGGCAGTCAAGCCGCAATCAAGTCCCTGGACCAAATTCAATTGTTCAATCAAATGTTCAGTGTTTAATTCAAGAGCTCATAATGAGATGGCTGAGAATCAGTCTATAATAAAGCGCTATGCATGTAAGCATGTCACATATATGAAAAATGTGAACGAAAAAACCCAAAAAGTTGTCGGCTCCGTTGGCGAAGTGCGTTGGTGCGGTTTTAATTTTTTTTTTGTGCTTGCAAGTTCTGCTTCTGCCACCTTTTGATTTATTTTTGATCTTCTTTCTGCAGTATGAAAGGCTTTTCTTCTAGTTTCAACATAAACCTTATGGGGTCCGAGGTGTTGCGACATACCGGACAATTGCAAAGCCAACAGACTGGCTAGGTGTAGCACAACCTCCTCTATAACAATTAGAGGAATCCCAACTTCCATTCTGATCACTACAGCATACCATCTCCTTAAGATATACATAATCAAGCCCACAGACGGTTAGAAGGCGGCCTCAAAACCTTGCCTTAAAACAAAGTTTATCAATGACCATCACTTAATCTGAAACGGTCATTCAGTCTAGTTTGAGTTAGCAGACCCTCATCGGTGTCATAACCGGACACTGCGTAATTGGTTCTCATTTCCGTAGGATGGGTGTGATTTTTGCAGACGCTTCATGGATGAAGAGGGGGTAGACGCTACAAATCACCTTCTATGTTCTCGCAAGTTGTAGGCACTTACACCTCTTCTTCTTTGTGTGGCGCTACAGTTCGGGGTGGACCTGGGCCTCAACCAACAAGCCTCTCCAACTAGCGCGATCTCTGGCTGTCTCCAGTTTCGCACATCAAGTTGATTGAGGTTCTTCTCCAGTTGGGTGCGCCACTTAAAACGCGGGCGTCCTTTGTTGCGTTGCCGACAGGTTCGGATTCGAAGGCACTTACACCTGGGAGCCTACTTTTTCAATTATCTCAACGGGCTAAACAACTCCAGCAAAGATCAGCTCAATCGCTTCATTGCAAGCTAGAACTGGGCTAGGAGTAGTCAGTCCATGTATGTGACAGTCTTCTGCAGTCAGTCAGTTTTGCATAACCTAAGGACAGTGCCCGTAGCGTTGTGGGTATGTTCGTCGCCCCAACTTCGACGTCGTAGGTTCGATTCCTGCTCTGAGCGACAAAAATAATGTTCACGGTCCCCCCTCTTTCGATGCTCAAAGATTATTTTCAGTCTAGAAGAAACTTCTCAAACTTGGCCGTTCGGAGTCGGCGTAAAAGTGTATGTCCCTTCCACTCGTTAGAGAACAAAAGCACGCACAACACGAGTGGTTGCTGAGAAGCTAAGCATGGCCCTCTACGGGCTGTAGCGCCACCCATATTAAGGACAGTGCTTCCTGGTGTTAGGGGGTCTCTAGATATCTCTAGATTTGACATCTAAATCCACCCATTCATACTGTCTGCGCGAATTCGGATCGTGCAGCTCTTCTTCCTATCGAGTCGAAAAGTAGTGCTGGTAGAGCTGGCAGAGATGGAAGATGGCTTGAATGAGGAGAATAAACCCTGTTCAGACAACAGTCTGAGCGTCTTGAGTCTAAACACTGCCTGAATCTGCCAAAGAAGTTCAGCGAGTGGACGTGGCCTAGGCGGTTAAAAGCTGGAGATGGAGGGCTCTTCTATATGCTCGGCTGATACACAGTCTTACAAATGGCATCATTTCTTAGAGCTATCCACCGAACAGAGACTTAATACACTAGTGTTGGTCTGACTATCGAGACGAACTGCCACTGGACGGAATCCCACCAAGGGTCTCAATGACGTCTAGATCACTTCATCTAATCACCAAGCAATGGAACCTGGCTATGCCATCAACCGAACGAACCTCTCGAAGATCGTACCTACAACATATTCTCAAGTACGACGTTAAACTTATCACGCACAGCATGCCAGGGTTTCCTTATTATTGTAAGTCAGTTCCCGGCTCCGACCCAAGCAGCCGCGATTCCCCATGCTCTCTGAAAAGTCATTGACCATTGACCAAGTTTTCACACCGAGCGTAGGTACCATTGGTTCATAACAATAATTCCCACAGGAAAGGCCGCCACTTTATCCCAAGCATTCTCGGAGAAGTAGGTTCTGTTTTACTACCAACGATTACGAACAGAGAGACTCTTCAATTAAGGCAGAGAGAAAGAATAATTTGGAGGCGATGGTCAGACCATAAGAAAAACAACCGAAAAAAGGGCAAAAAAATAATGAAAAATTACAAATGAATACGTACCATCCAAAATCCGCCGGCAGCGAAGTCAATGACATGTCGTTTAGGCCTAGGACTGTAAGATTTTTCAACTGTGAGAACCCAGCCGGTAGCCTTGGAATTGGATTTGAACTAAAATCAGCCACTTGAAGGCTTTGAAGATGCTTAATGTCATCGGGAATGTCTGGAATATCTGGAAAAAAATAAGAGGAAAAGATTAGTCGTGTGAGAGCAGTTTAAATGTATCGAGTGAGGTTACATTGAAATTCGTGATCTCTTTGTGTCGCAAGAGCATTAGCCAATTACTAGCAAAGCAGGTACAGGGTCAAACATTAATCATTCACAGCTGACAGAGGAGACAGAAACCTTTCCACTTGTCCACAGCCGCTGAGTGTTCCAATTGCCGGCCAAATGGCAAACGTATTGTTTCCACCCGACCGTTGGCACTTTTTTGTTTTGTTTTTGTTCTTGTCTAATGCAAACATCTCAGGTTGTTGACCAAGTACACGTCAACGTTGGGTTCAGCTCTGTCCGTCTGGTCGACGGGGACAAAGTAGAAAAAAAATCTGAACCTAAACTAGAACGAAGGCGGGTAGAGTGAAGCAAAGAAAATGTCACTAATACTTCCTAGTCGATTGTGTAATGTACAGCCGAGCACAGATACGCAGGCATAAACACATTTTCATTTTTTGTTCATTTTTTGTGGGGCACACCTTTCGCTCGCCTTTCATTTATGTAGCATGACACATTTGAGCCGGGGCGCGCGATGATGTGAGCATGTACGTACACATGAGCCACATGAGCCCAATGACCCATTTTCATTTGATATGACTTTTTATGATTATCACCGCGATTGAGATCACAGTTTTTTGACAGTTTTGCTCTGTGCGCGCCTGGGTACAGGCGCTCAGGCGAGGCGATGAGTGCAGGAAATGCTTAGACAAGAACATGTCAACTGGTTGGAGGAGGGGGCCGAAAGGGCTCAGGGAAATGAATTGATTTTCGATACACTGATTTGAGTTGGGGCGTCGTGCACTGTAGCCTCGGTAGCTGCTTCCTTGAGCGGTGTACCGAAGTCTGACAGGGAAGCATGAGAGAGCATATGACTTGTTGGTGGATGACAGCAACAGTTAACCTGTTCAGAATAATGAACTGACACGGTAGATAATCAAGAGCGCTTTTGAATTCAAGATTTCCGTTTCTCGGTCTCTGGTGCGGAGCTGGTAAAATGTTTGCCTTGGCTGTAGACAATTTTAATGAGATGCTCTTCAAGCACAGCAAGTCATATAACCTCTTCGTATATGAGCCACGACAATTAGGGAGATTTTTTTTCAAAGACCGACGGCTTTAGTTGGAAACATTATTTTCTATGACAGTTCCCGATTGTTTTGAGGTTGCTTTTTATTTGACAAAGCATTCTGAATGGAGTCACGCCAGAGCATCCATCCTCTGAACGGCATGATCCACTCATGGAGAGGTAGGGGTAAGGCACGCGCTGGATATCTCTAGACCACTCGTTCCTCCGCCATCGACTCGAACTCATCAGCAGACGCTTCATGGATAAGGGGAAGCTCATCATCATCAACAGTTTGATCCACTAAATCGGTCCCGGGGGTAAAGCACTAGAGATATCCAGGCCACTCGATCATGCCCCGTCGACTCTAACTCATCAGGACTTCAGGCCCAGGCACAACCAAGCGAGTTTTTGGACCTAGCCCAACCACCTCTTTCTGGGTCGTGATGATGGTGACATTCGTGTCACCTGCCTAAACCACCTAAACCATCACCATAGCCCCCTTCCATTCGGATAAACAGCAGTTCAGCATTGAGTTCCCCGCTTACTACCGCCTTTCTCTTCTACATCTCTCTGAGACGGCCCTCAATTGTGCACTGATTGCATGCCAGAAGATGGAAACCGAAAGGACGGCGCAGAACAAAAGAAGTGTCCTCGGACCTGCTCTGCATTTAATTCGTATTCCCACAATGAGCCTGGAGGAGTTCGCGAATGGCGTAACTCAGACCGAAAATCTGACGTCACAAGAAACTATCGACATATTTTTGCATTTCACAGCCAAAGCAAAGCCGACACTCAATTATTCTGCGAAAAATCGTGCGCTGGACTCAAGACTCAAATGTGCCATCGCTTCCAATCGTGTGCCTACCTAGCAAAACTGTAGAATGGTATACAGACGGATCACGAATTTAGGAAGGAACAATAACAGGGGTATTTGAGTCCGCTGGCAAAGTACTACGAGCTCATGGTTAAAACTACCAGTATCTTTCAAGCAGAACTCTATGTCATAGACAGACAAACCACTCTTGACGGGAACTACGATAATGTCCGACAGACGTGCCGCTATCCTCCATCCTCTAAGCTTGTGCGAAATATCTATAGAAGCTTAAGGAGCTGAGCAGGATTAACAGAGAAAACTCTGCTGGATATCTGACCATACAGGGATAGAATATAGAAGAAATGGCCAACACACTCGCTAGGAAAGGAGCATCGGACGATCGAACTATTCTGCGCTGTGAAGGAGCATGTCCTCAGAGAAGAGTTCAGGAAACTAGAACGTAGGAACCGACCGGCATCCTGAAACAACGCTCATCGCATAAAGCAGGCCAATAAACTCCTGGGTCAACATAAACGGAAGAGGTTTGAGGCATGTATTAAAATGAACAAGAAAAACCTCTGAATCCTAGCAGGGCACTGTAGAGGGCGCATCTAAGAAACAGAAGAAGGTCTCTGCAGTGAATCTAACGAAAGTCCAGAACACATATTGTGATTTTGTGAGGCACTACCCCACAAAAGACAATGTTTGCTCAGCACCTAATGTACTCTTCCACCATTACACAACAGGAACACTCAATTAAACTTTGAAAAGAACTGCAAGTAAGGAGAGCTCTTAAGAAAACAAAAGCACGAAAGGGGGCACAACGTATTGGATCGTGGCAAAGATGCGAATGCTCTCATAAATCGCGATTTTTTAAAGAGCACTACGGACTTCTTCTTCTTTGATTGGCGCTACAGTCCGGGGTGGACCAGGGCTTCAACCAACATGCCTCTCCAGCCAGCTCGATCTTTCGCCAGCTGCCTCCAGCTGCGCACACCAAGTTGCTTGAGGTCCTTTTCTGCTTGTGTGCGCCATCTCGTGCGCGGACGTGCTCTGTTGCGCTGTCCCAATGGCTCGGTGTCGAAGACTCTTCGGGCCGGAGCTGTGGTGTCCCTGTCCCCGCTCTACATGACCTAACCATTTTAAGCGTTGGATCCGAAGACGCTTAACTAGGTGCATGCCGCTGTACAGCCCGTACAGTTCGTGGTTGAATCTTCTCCAGACGCCATCAACGCAAACAGGACCAAAGATCGCACGCAGAACTTTTCTCTCAAAACAACCAAGAGCTTATTCATCCGCTTTCAATAGCGTCCATGTCTCTGCGCCATAGAGCAGGACTGTGATGATCAGGGTTTTAAACTCTAAAGCCTAGGTAGACGAAGTCCTTGACTACCTCAAAGTTTCCGCTGCCCATTATGACGCTTTGTCCGAGACGTCGATGTTGTGCGTCCTTTCGTGATGACAGCATGTACTTTGTTGAGCAGAACCAACTATTCTTCTCAAATATAACCAAGTCAGTGATCTTGAGTATTTCTTACCTCCAAGTAAGAAACTTCCTATCGCGCTGTGTGCCCTTGCATTGGATTGAGGTATCACATCAAGCTATTATGTATATGATTGCTCAAGTTTTACACTCGAAATGCTTGGTGCACTTCGAAGGTTTTCGAGAGCGGTACCACGACACCCATTTCTGAAACACCTTAAATTGATGGTTTGTTTGTTCACTCCAAGTTCAAAATTAAGTAGACGCAAAGCCCTGGATAAAATGTGGTGAGTGAGAGAAAATGCAATCTAGTTCGGTTTTAATTGACTTAGAGAAGTGTGCTATCTAGCAAGACCCTTATCTGAGACTTCCTTAATCGTTCCTCATTAGATAGCAATTCATTGTAAGTTTGATCTGCACATCGGACCCTCTATCGCATGTGTATGTGCACGCAATTGATAATTTCATATTTTTCCACGTCATTCATGCAAGAAGTGGACGAAGGATGTCGTAAATAAAATACGTAAATCCTTACCACTAATTGTTCATATACAAACGAGAGAAATAAGCATTATTACGTGAAAAAAGAACTTCATTAAATCTGTGTTTAGAATATCGACTGTGAGGACTAATAACATCCTTCAACGAAACATTGAACAATCTAGGGAACAACATCGGAGTGAAAGTCGATAATCTCTTGGATTATGCTTTCAAAAATTTTACAGATGCACACAAATTGAACGGTGATTAATTGTTAAGCTTTCCGAGCATTTCCTGTAAGACGGAATAATAAATGAGAACCTCCACACCGGCGGCAGCGGAAGATGAGATCATCATGCCTGGAGTTATGCCGTAAGTTCTTGCTCAAGAAAACGAAGGCAAATTAATCCCATGGATGCGGTAATCGTGTTAATTGAATGGAGTTCTGTGGGTATTTGTCGACGGTTGAGAGATTGAAGTATGAGAAACAATTCAACTGTAGAGATTATCGGCAAGTGAATTTCTGTCGCCGACTGAGCACTGAAGGGTCACTACCGAATTGGAATGAGTTCAATGGAATGTTTCACTTTGGTAGCGCACTTTTTAACACTCAGTACTCAGTAACATTTCTCCAGGAAACGTGTATTCCAAGTCTAAATCTACTAGGCCTTTAGATGAAGTGGCGTGGATCCAAAATTTGTGAATAAACATTCAAAGCTAAGGGAACAACCACCGACAAGTTGCGTTCGTTGCAAAAAAATATTCTGCACTCTTTGTACGTAGCGTCTTAATGAAACAATAAAATCACTGAAAACCGAATTTGTAGGCAGTGTCTAGAAATCGGAGTCCGGTAACGATGAAACTGGAACAGGAAATGTTTCTTTTTGCACAAATAGAAAAGAAAAAGAGAGGGTGGTACGCCATAACCGACAAATCCCACAAGTAGTTGCCACCAGACCCTTCTTTCTGTGGTGCTAAAGTGAGGGGATGGACAACACCTACTTGCTTATGGTCTCTTCGAAAAAAAAATCTAACTGATTTGCCATGATTAGATTCGGAAGTAGATTCGAATCGTTTGATACGTACTTCCCAGACTTACGACCATTCACGGTGAAGACCTAAGCAATGACAACGCTTTGTCATTGACGATCCTGAGCACTTTGCTTCTAATGAAGAAGACCAAGCTTTCTTTTCTTTACCGGTTGATATATAAGAATTTCACGAACCAGGAGGCAGAACCAGATTCAAAACCCTCTTAGCTAGAGCATTGAGCATCGATGTGGCGAAACCAGTTGAGCCGTTGTATGCTCGCCATCCGGACTACATTTGCTCACAGCTAATAGAGCTCGCTATTATTTATGACTCCTCTCTCACTTTCCTCACAGATTGGACCACACTTATATCCGACAAGTCCCAAGCGCTGTGTGACTGTGGCTGTATTGTTGTTGCCTTAGTCCTTGTTCCTTGTCAAGGACTAAAGCAAAACTCAAAACCAATCTATTTATACTGTCATTCTGCATGTGGATTGTGTGTAGTTTGCGCCCGCGAGACACGGACGTACGTTTGTGCGCGAATCTGCCTTCGTCAGTCGGTTCTTGATCTTTAAGCCCAGTTGTTTCGACAAACCGATGTACCAAGGGAGTGTGATCTGTCTATCTGTCTACGGTGGATCTGTACTTCAGTTGTCATGTGGTTTGTTCGCCCCGAGGTAGACAAACTCCCTTACTTCTTCAAAATTGAAGCAATCGATTGTGTTGTATAAGGTGTATGAAGAAATAAAGGGTGGTTAAATGTGAACCACAGCCAAACGTCAAGTTTTTTCTGCATTTCATTTGACATTTCTCAATTTCAGAATAACTCAATTTGAACCATGAAAAGTTACAAAATCGAGCAACGAGTTTAAGTTATTCAGGTTTATGAAAATGGGCACTTCGTGATTTTTTCGGTCAATTTAATCATCCAAATGTGCGTACAACAATAAAAAAAATCGTGCAAAAATTGGAGCTAAACAGGTCTGTGGGAGATGTGAAAACACCAGTGCATGCTCGTACAGCTCGTACTGAAGAAAATAGTGCTGCTGTTTGCGATAGTGTGGCTGAAGAGCCGTCCACCTCAACTCGTCGTCGTGCACAACAATTGCATCTCTCACGCTCGTCGTTGATGAACATTATGCATAAAGACTTGCATTTACACGCTTACAAGGTGCAATTGACTCAAGAACTAAAGCCCCTTGGCCATTCCAAGCGTCGTCAATGGTCAGAATGGTGGCAAGGAATGGCAACAGAGGATGATCAATTTTCGAAGAAAATCATCTTCAGTGATGAAGCACATTGTCACCTCCTCAGTGGATTCGTCAATAACCAGAATTGTCGCATTTGGGCGAATGATAATCCAATACACCCACAAAGAGTGACTGTTTGGTGCGGTTTATGGGTTGGCGACATCACCGGGCCGTTTTTTTTTTTTCCGTAAATAAGGCCGGTTAGGCTGTTACTGTGAATGGTGTTGGCTATCGTGAAATTATAACGAACTTTTTATGAACCGAATTGGAAGATGTGAATGTGGACGATATGTGGTTTTAACAGGACGGTGCCACTTGCCACACAGCCAACGAAACAATGGCTCTTTTGTGCGACAAATTCAATGGCCGTATTATCTCACGTGGTGGTGATTTCAATTGGCCGCTAAGATCATGTGATTTGACACCGTTGAGTTTTTTTCTTTGGGGTTATTTGAAAGAAAAGGTGTACGTCGATAAGCCAGCACCAATTCAAGAGCTAGAAGATGAGATAATTCGGCACATTAACGGCATAGAATCTCAATTATGCTTCAGCGTCATCGAAAGTTTGGATCATCGTCCACCACGTTCAACCACCCTTTATTAAATAATGTCAGAGATTTTTAGCAATTATTTTATTTTCTTTTATTCACGTGACAGGACTTATTCGTTCCACGTCTAAAACATGATGGCTTCCAGGCTGTCAAAAATGGGTGACAACATAGTGAAATTGGCTGTGGTTTTAATTCTCAAATTCTACCCAGCCGACGTTCAGCACAGCGCTCTTCATGATTCTCTAATGATTCTTTAAAATTCAATTAAAAAATATATATATTGTTTAGTTTTCATTGATTTTAAGATCACCTTGTTTCTCGCACGTTTTGCAGAAGCTATTGCCTTCACAGTGGATGTCTTTGCTGAAAACCCGTGCAGGTTTGAAAGAGCTAAACAAGTCCTTGAATCGAACTTCGCTGCGTTGCGTATGTGTAAGCATTTTGCGACGCAATCGGAATAATTTTTTTTTTTCGGGATCACGAATGAAGCCATCACTTCAACAGTTTCTTGATTCGCAATGGATGTCTCGTATTATATTGTATTTTCAATCACTGAGCATTGTGTGTGACTCGAAAGGAAGTGCCTCACTGTGAAAGTAGCTTGTGCCGTAGATGTTACCTCGACATCCAGCGTGGGATGCACCCGCTACGTCAAGCCGTCCGTTTGCAGATAATCCCCTTCGAGTGGCATGCGTTCAAATTGAGTAACACTCTTGTCTGAAACAGTCAACTTGGGGTAAGCAGCACTAACTCCACGATTGCACTTTCGACATGCGGCTTATAGGTGTTTGGGAGGAAATGCCCTCAGTGTACAGACAGTTGTTGTTCCGGTCATTAGTTCTCTAGACAAAAACAGAACTGAAACACGCAGTTGCGTGTTCCATCCCCTGTGAAGAATTTGAGTGGAACGTCTGGTGCAACTGAAGCATCCCACCTCAAATCGTGTTGGGAGGGGCTTTTTCAGTGGCACCAGTTGAGAAAAAATGCATTTCCCCTTCGTCTACGATTTGATGCCTCAAAGTACTTGACTGGATCCAAACTTCCTTCGAGATACGAGTACAATTCAACCAGCAACCACATCGCGCAGTTCCCCCTTCGAAATTCGGTGCCTAAGTGAAAACCCCTTAACCACCCCGTGTTGCACATTCCGTAGATCACTTCCAGTCTAACCGCCACGACAATACCCGTCTTCGCCGGCCTTGTTTGCATAACCATCAAAACATCAAAACCACTCTTCGTATCTTAATGCACACCAAAAAGCAATCGAAAGCAAAACAAGAGGAGGGAACGAAAAAAAGGGGACCAGAAAAAACAACGATAAACCTTTACGGAAATACAATCCAGATTCCATCAAGTGGGTACTTCAAAAGCAAGCCATTTATTTGTCTACAGAATGGTAAGCTTGCAGCCTTTCTATTCTATAAATACACACACCTCCGAGGCACCGAGCCTCCGAACCAACACACACAACCGCCGTGCTCGTCATCAAACAAAAGCGAGCACAGGAATCAGTCTGTGCTGCTGGGGACGGGGAGGGCGACGACCATTCATGTGAAGTGAACTCCAAATGGTAAATATCTTCCTTTGAAAACTTGACAAGTAAAATCAATAATTGTCTAGAATTGGAACGTCCATGAATCAGAGGGGGCGGTGGTAGACGTGCAAGCCTCCCACTTGTACGACTTACGGCTTGACTTTCTTTTCGATACTCAACTCAACTGAGTCATTGTCGTGGACTTTGCCGCCGGAGATTGTGATTGTGAGCATCTCGCTGCATACAGCACACACGGCGGCTCTAGTTAGCCAATGTCACGGATTTGCATCGTAACGACGTCGTGCCTGACATCTTCCCACAGCCCACATCCAGTGCCGGCGCGGCGGATCTAGTTTCGTGGGTTCTCCAACGGATTCACGAGCGCTAACTGTACTTCGCATACTCCACCCCTCGAGCAGACATCAATTAATGCTCCATCAAGCCGCAGTGCCACGCTGCCGGTGCAGGTGTGTGGTGGGTGGCTGGGAGGAGGGCGAACGTGCCAAAATGAGGTTAATACTTCTTAACTCGATTTGATATTGGGATAAAGTGCAGTTAGAGAGGCTATGGCACACATTTGTAACAGGTACGCTTACACCGTTCACCTTCTCAGGCCACCGCCAGCGCACCGCCATCGTGTCAACATCAAGCGTCATCGACCCAGCTCCGGAGACGAATGAAGAAACGACGCCATCGAACCGGAGCCACCGCCACAGCCAGAGCCGGCAACACATGCAAATCGCAACATTAATCAAAGCGCTATACACCCGTACATCGGCTGACAAATCATTCAACGTCAATGGGAACTTTAAGCAGTGCTCTGCCGGCGCACACTTGTACAGCCACCGTGTGTGTGTGCCTGGCTCGATGGCATGAGTCTCGGCGCGGCACAGCAAGTGAAGCGTTTCCTCATTGTTTATGGTTAATGGAAGAAATTGCTTCTGGAAAGCTAAGCACTTTGAGTGCGGCGTGGCGTTTCAATACAACCCTTTAGAATTTAACAGCAGCCACTAGTGCGGCGGTGGGATGAAGAATGCGTTCAGCAAAATTACCACTCACTTTGACGCATTTGATTGCAATTTGCATCGATTGGTGGGCCACAGGTATGGTTAATGATTCATGTGCTGCGCCGCGACGTGGTGTGTGGTGTGTAGCTGCTCTCTAAGGGGGAATTGCATGGCATGCGGCTCAAAGGCCTTGACATCAAACCGATCGACTTGCGTTCGATTGATGGCGGCTTTGCTTGTCCGTGGAATCAGTGAGAGGACATTCTGCAGTTGGTGGCAGGTAATTAGTCCTTTCGTTCTGATGTTGACTTAGAGACTAGAAGATAGTTGCTTTTGAAGATTTCAGGCAAAGGTAGGGGAACAGTGACTTCAGTCCATGGTCAGACTTCTAGGGATTGCTTACATTGATTACATGACCCGATTAAATTCATATTGTGACCATTATTAACACTCTTCTCACTTTCGTTAAGTTTCGTTCAATTTTGTTACTGAAAGGAATCGGGTGTCTGAAAAGAATATGGCGTGGGGAATGTCTGAAGCGATGTCTTCTTACAGCCGTGAAGAAAATAACGAGCTCTGTCGAGCACATTTAAGCGCGGCAGTCCATAGAGGCCCTTGGCCTAGCTTCTCAACAACCCCTCCTATTATGCCGGCTATTGTTCCCTCACGATTGAAAGGGACCTACAGTTTTATGCCGACTCCGAACGGCCCAGTTTGAGAAGCTATTTCTAGACGGAAGTACTCTTTGTCAGTGAATCGAGTTGGGACCATGATTATTTGTCGCACGGACCAGGGATTGAAAGTAGGCCTCGGGGTTCATGTGCACTGAGGTCGACGTGCATTCCCACAAAGAAGCGGTCACATGTCCTTGACAACACCAAAATTGACGACGCACATTCTTGAAGCTGGAGACATACAAAGCATAATTGCAACGAACTACAAGAGCTGTTTATGAGCTGGGAGCAGGACCATGGTTTCCATCAGTGGAAAAAGTCAGAAGGAGCAAAATAAACCCACGAACGTGGAGATTGAAAGGTATTTAGTTTTATAAGATCGTGACGGTTCGGATCAACAGGAAGCGGAGACGATACTAGGAACTTGGAAGCATCATTTCTGCCGACAGTTAACCACCGCCAATGACCCAAATACAGGTGTCAGGCATTTTTATCGTCCAGACCAGGGATCGAACTTACGACTTCGAGGTTGGGGTCGACGCACATACGTACAACGCCACTTTCTGCCTTGACCGTGCCCGCTGCCATCACCATCACGAGGACCAAATGCTCCACAGAATCCACGGGCTGAAGCTGAGTCCGCCATTCTAGAAAATTACATCTGTGAACGGAAAAACAAACCCTAGAAGAAGTAACATCACCTTATTTGACTGAGGCACTTAGCTGAAGTGACTGCCAATTACTGAGAAATGGAGAGACTGGCTTCCGATCAAAACAACTCCTCTAGAGCAGTCCGTACTAAAACTATTCCCAGTCCCATTGCTGCGGTCAAACAAACTATTCCACCCGCCAGGCAACCTTTCAACTAAACAACGGTAGACCTGCTTAACATATGCTCTCGCCTCAATTCGCTGCACATCGTTTGCACCTCGCACTCTCGACATAAACATACATTTTCAATTAATTAGCATAATCCATTATAGCGAGAGGGCATAAACAAATAGCCGATTAATTTATTGTAACCTGTTCACACCTGTGCAGCATTAAATATGCGAGCTACACACTTTCAAAACGTTTCTAAGACCCGCGCTGTTCTCGCAGTCCACCGTGGCTAGTGCATGTTCTGAATTATTCCCCACATCGCCTTGAATACGTAAAGAACCGCTCCGCTGTCCCACTGTCCCGTGCGGCGAAACATCGTGTCTAATGGAAAAATCCTCAGAATGGGGACGGAATTCAGTTCTTTTTGTTATTTACTCACATATTTTATTTATTTATTTATTTTGAATTCATTGAATGTCGCCGTCGGTGGGATGTTCTTCGTGCGGTAAAGTCGCCAACCCCGAATAAAATGTATTCACTCTTACTCTTGATTCGCTTTAAATATTCAAAATAATCTATTTTTATCTTCAGGTGGATGTGGGGGATAAATTGCTTTCATCTTGATACAATCTGGTAGCTGCTCTGCTGCTCGCTGCTCTGCTCTGTTGTTTTATTTTTCCCCCACTCTGTTTCTCTGTGTTCACACCGAAAGACATTAAAGCTACAACAATGAATTATTTTTTTTTTCTCAAGTTCACTTGCGAGTACACAAGCTGGCAGCGATTTTAAAGTCAGCTGTGCGAAGCGACCTGGGGGAGGGATGCTAGATATTGAATGTCTACAAGTGCGCTGGTCTTGTTGAAGAGAGCATAGCCCAGAGATTGCATATTACATGCAATCCTTGTGGACTTTGTGTATTGAAGCGGGATTCTCATTTGTGAGACGTTGGTGTTCGTGGTCATTCGAAAGACAAGGCCCCTTGTGCAATCAATATGAAATCTAGCTCGGATCAAGCGGAAGCACCAGTAATGTCTTGGGAATCGAAAGAACTGGAAGATTGAAATCTGCAGAGGCAACCTAAACCTTTCTTTGTCAGAGACTGCAGGTCTGCTCGTGTACTTTGATCCCGATCTTTTGACTTTGATGAGAGCACGCAGTGAAGTGTACCCCACAATATTGACAAATACGCATACTCTCTGCTCTGACTACACTACTAAACTAGAGCTTCAGAGTCTGAATATGATTACATGCCACGTATGCACGTGCTACAAGACACGTTGTTAGTTTGAACGCATGTGCGATGCCGAAATATATGTGAAATTAATTCATGTCATCAGAAGACCATTCCCAATGTTCAGAAAAGCAAATGGACATCATCTATGCAGTTTAACATGTTCGCCGTCACGTGATTTTTTCAACATCGTACATACTTGAGAAGGTCGTGCAACACTCACTCGCCAACACAATAGGCACGGTATTCCAGAAAATCCGCGCAATTGCTAGCATACGCTGACGACATTGACGTGGTTGGTGGAACACAGCGTGCTGTCAAGGAAGGGTTTTGCTGGTATTGTAACGGAGGCGGTAAAAATGGGTTTAGCGGTGAATGCAGGTATATGCTGTCATCAAGAAAGTACGCACAACATCGACGACTCGGTGAGAACGTCACCATAGGCAGCTACAACTTCGAGGTAGTAAAGGACTTCACCTACCTTGGCTCCCAAGTTAATATTGCGAACAACATCAGTACCGAGATTAAACGCAGAACAACTCTTGTCAACCGCTGCTTTTTTGGGGCTCTAGACGCACTTGAGTAGAACAGCCGTCTCTGGAATGAATAAGCTAACATTATATTAGACTCTGAGCACGGGTGTGGAAGCCGGGCCTATATCGAGAACGGATTAAGAAGCCCCTCGGTATTTTCAATCGTTGGTCCTGTTTCCGTCGATGACTTCTGGAGACTAATATTCAACTACTAACTGTAAGGGCTGTACATCGACATGAGTCTGGCCAGGCGTCTACGGATTCAACGAGTAAGATGGCTAGGCAATGTAGAGCGCACGGGCAGCCCGAAGAGTCTTCGACTCCGAACCAATGGGACTACGCAATAGAGGACGACCACGAACTTGACGACGCGCATAAGTGGAAAAGGACCTCAACCAACTTGGGGTGCGAAATTTGGAGGTAGCTGGATAAGTATCGTGCCAGCTGGAGGGGCTTGTTGGCTGAGGCCAAGGTTCACCCCGGACTGTAGCGACATAAGAACATTTTGCTAAATTCTTCGATCGTGGATTACATCATACAATACATTTTTAAAATCTTCAGCAAGACACTATGTGGCACATATACTTAGTTTGACTGACATAAATATTTTCCATAAGATCACTTGCCATAATTTTAAAAATTTATAATTTTAAATATAAATTTAAATTTAAACCATAAATTGGTTTATAACTACTGCGCTAAGTCGAATGGCCTGGCATGTGAGAGTCGACGTATCATGTTCAAAGTTTTGATAATGACACGCCTACAATGCCCATCAAGTTGAATACTTAGTCTCCGAGCGGAGTTTGTTATTTCCTCGTCGACGGTGGTAATCATTAGGGCGCTTTGTATATCACTATTCCTGAGATACCAGCGAGTTTTCACAATAGCCCGTATAACTTTAGTTCGAAAAGACTGTTTAAGTCCTCTGTTACTTGCTTTTCTGCAACTCCAGAGTTGTATACGTGGGCTCATATAGGCTACAGTACATGCCTGCATGAAAGCCGTTTGTTATACATGCTTGACTTGTAGTACTTTCGTAGCAGTCAGTACCGGTTTTCAAGCTCATCACGTTGTCTTTTCACATGGGCCGTCCCCTTGAGTTTCGCGTCGAGAGTCAGCTCCATTAGCAGACGGTATTTATACAGAACCAATGAAGACTCTGATATGCGTTGATTTGGTATCATTGGGTGCAATTCGGCAACGCTTTGTCCACTCAGATATCCTGCCGAGAGAGCTCGTTGAAGTTTTCCAGTTGCAGACTCCATGTTGCCAGGATATATGCGTCATTCACAAATGAAGCCCCAAGCATACCTTCAGGTTAAGCTATATCCCTGGTATCGAACAGTAATAATGTAGGACCAAGGGCACTCCCTTGCGGGATTGTGGACGAATCTCCTTAGAATCGGTATCCAGGTAGGATTCTAAAATAATATACAAACTAAAATTCAAACCATCCGACTAGCCGTCCCCTTCTTTTTAGAAATCGAGTTAAAATACCAGAAATCATGGTCTCTACCATGATCGTCAAGCTCCCAAGCAATCTAAAGCAGTGCGAAAACTGAAAAGGTTTCTGCTTACTGCCTACTGTGGCCATCCTTCTGAAGCCAATCAAAGAACACCCCGAAGACACACTCGACGCCGAACAAGTAGATTTCCACTCTGGACCCTACTGAGACGACTACATCAACACCTTTAGGAATAGAGACAGCCCTGATAAGCAATAGCAATTATCAAGGCTACATATGATGTCCACAGGTTACGTGACACGTCTTATACAGAGGAGGTTTGAGGAATTCGAAATCCAAAGAGGGGTGCAGCAAGGCTGCATACCTTTACTAATACTGTTTCTCTTCGTGATTAGCGATGTGCTGAATGCGCCCTTTCAACACCAAGCTACGGCTGTTATGTTTCAACGTTGAATCCCTGCTACTATATGGGTGTGGAACCTTGACGGTCACCACCAATATCACGACGAAGCTTGCAAGCACGTGTAGTTAAGGATATTCTCGACAAGAACGGACAGTAAAGAGCATTAAGTGGCAATACATTGGTCATACCTTCAGCAGGTAGGACAGGTCCATAGCTAACCAAGTCATGGAACCCGCTTACTCAGGATGGCAGGATGCGCGGCGGTCGTAGGAGTCTGTCGCGCAGAACAGTTGCAAAGGAAGCACGGAAACTATAAACAAAGGGGGGAGCTGAGGCACATTTCCAGAAACCGCACTCGATGGCTCGTAGGCATATTAGATGCCATAGCACCCGCAAGGAGATACAAAGCATAAGTACACATCTCTTAATTTCACAAGACTGTGATAATCATACAATCGACTTAATCCTGCATTACATACTCCCCCGAACTATTCACGAACGTCACGTGATCACACACGCTCTCACTGAGTTGCAGTTCCCAATACACACGTTCTATCGTAATTGGTGGTTGCGGTCATTCAAAATATTTACCTTAGAACGACTATTCCAAACAAACAAATGCTACCATAACAATGGTCCTTGCCCCCTTTGATACATGTACGCCATCATCTACTGACACACACTACATATTTGCGGTTTATAGCTTGACAATTATCTAAACTTCATTAAGAATCAATTTGACGGCGGAAGGGAATCTCAATTAATTGACTTATGCAATCGATTTGGTTATGATTTTGGTCTCCAACTATTACTGGCAGTCGGTTGTACACATTCATGTGTGTGTTACGAAGTGACCTCTTCACACAGCAGTTAATCAAACATCGCAACCGCAACTGACTTGGTCAGAGGTTAAGCGACGAAAGCGTTCGACCATTGATTGAGGAGAATTCACAAAAATGGGGGTTCTTGATTGTCGAACTGTTATTTCGAGTGCGGATTTATGATGTTGAACCACAAGTTGACTGTAATTTAGGTAAATGCGCTCTTATTTCATATAAATTAGATGTGAATGTGCATCAATTCGAGCGTACTTTCTTGTGTTTAATGACTCTTTGGTTAGCAAAAGGAATGGAGTCCACTACCTTCCTTACAAAGTTTCTAACTCAGAGTGGCACTTGTGAGGTTTCATTTAATGAGAACTTAGCCGTGAATAGGAAGGAAACATGTTTGTTATGCGCTTAAGAGGTTCTTTGAAGTTTCAGCGTCATGCGACTTCTGGTTGCTCCCAAACAGGGAAGGCGCTTCGACTAGAGGTCTTCATGAATGCATTCACTCGCTCTCAACAAACTAGTATAGTATTTCAATGTACTTATACATTTCAATTTTTGCGTTACGTGTACGTTGACTACTACGCACGTGAACCTACATATGTTGTCTACGTTCAATACCCGCCACGGCAGACAATTTTCAGCTGGTTGTTATAGAAGTTAGGCCCTAGCGGCTGTAGGCCCTTAGAGGCTGTATTTATACCGTCAGTACATTGAAAGCCTCTGATATGCTGCATTTTACGGCAAAGCCAAACAATACTCTTCCAATGAAATGCTGCTTTGAATAAAGAGAGCTGCTTGTTGGCCTCACGAACAGAGAAGAGGACTGGCACAAAGAATGAGAATATTTCATAAGTAACCAAGATAATCCATAATCCACAAGAAAGGAGACCCCTTTAACTGCGCCAACTATCGAGGGATCAGTTCAAGGCCGCCGTGCACAGAGACGAGCTATACAACGCCAAGTCTAGTTTTGACATTCCTGCCAAACTCGTCAGGTTGTGCAGGATGACGATGGAAGGCGACGCGCTGTCATGTGATTTCTTTAACATCGTCTTGGAGAAGATCGTGCGAAACTCAAACGTTAACACTAAAGGCACGATCTTCCAGAAGTCCGTGCAATTGTTAGCATACGCCGATGACATTGACGTGATTGGCAGAACTCAGCGAGCCGTCAGTGAGGCTTTTGCTAACATTGAAACGGTAGCGGCTAAAATGGGTCTGGCGGTGAATGAGGGCAAAACGAAGTATAAGCTGTCCTCAAAAAAGGACATACAACATCGACGTCTTGGTCAGACCGTCACAATGTCACAATAACCTCGAGGTAGTCAAGGACTTCCCCTTGGCAGACCCAGGACGTTGTGGCCCGTGGCGTTGTGGGTATGTGCGTCGACCCCAACCTCGACGTCGTAGGTTCGATTCCTGCTCTGTGCGACGAAAACAATTTTCACGACCCCACCTCTTTCGAGTTACTGACAATGCTCAAAGAGTATTTCCTGTCTAGAAAAAGCTTCTCAAACTTGGCCGTTCGGATTCGGCATAAAACTGTAGGTCCCTTCCACTCGTGAGAGAACAATAGCACGTACAACACGAGTGGTTGCTGAGAAGCTAGGCCCTGGCCCCCTACGGGCTGTAGCGCCACCCATATTATATTATTATATAGTCAAGGACTTCACTCACCTCGGCTCCGGAGTAAATTGTACAGATAACATCAGTACCGAGATCAAGCGTAGGATAACTCTTGCCAACCGCTGTTTCTTCGGGCTCAAGAGGCAATTGAGTAATAGAGCCCTCTCTCGAAGAACCAAGTTGACTCTATATAAGACTCTGATCATCCCAGTCCTGCTATACGGCGCGGAGGCATGAACAATCTCGAAAGCGGATGAAGAAGTCCTTGGTCTCTTTGAGAGAAAAGTTCTACGCACGATCTTTGGTCCTGTTTGTGTAGACGGGTTCTGGAGGAGAAGATTCAATCACGAACTGTACAGCGACATGAGCCTAGTTAGGCGTCTACGGATCCAACGCCTACGGTGGCTAGGTCATGTAGAGCATATGGACACCACAGCTCCGGCCCGAAGAATCTTCGAATCCGAACCTGTCGGGCAAAGCAACAGAGGACGCCCGCGTTTAAGGTGGCGCACCCAAGTGGAGAAGGACCTCAACCAACTTGGTGTGCGAAACTGGAGACAGCTAGCCAGGGATCGCGCTAGTTGGAGAGGCATGTTGGTTGAGGCCCAGGTCCACCCCGGACTGTAGCGCCACACAAAGAAGAAGAAGAAGAACCAAGGTACTCCCCTTTACAGACTACATATTTTCTAATAGCCACTCACTCTTACGTAAAATCTCTGTCATCGTTATTATTGTATTTTCCTCCGATTCCAGTTCAATTCAGAAATTCTTCTCATCGCATTCACAAACACTCAAAACATTCATTGTGCATCCACTAACGCACTAGAAATCTGCAGGTCGCTCGGTCCGCTGCCATCGACAGAGTTTATGCCCGGACGCAAACAGGTGAGTTGTTGGACTTGGTTCAACCACAACGTCCTGGGTCTGCCAAGGGGACGTCTTCGTAATGGAGTCGCATTTAAGGTACGCCTGGAAAGATGTGATTATGGGGACATTCGTGCCGCATGTCCAAACAGAGTTATTTCCGTTCCCGTTCATTAGTTTTGCTCTGTAAAATTATGAGTATAGTAAAAGGTGACGATGCTAGAAAAGATCTAACGTTTTACAATAGATTTCATTGCAGACCTCTACCTTCGACCGCCATCCTCTTGGCTTATGGAATAACTACGAACAGAAGCATAGGAAGGTACCGAAATCATATGGTGTGACGATTCATGTGAAATCTGATGTCCCCCAATTGACTCCAGCAGTCGCATCAAGAATGAGACGGAAAGTGTAATTTCATTTCGAATAATTTTTATTTTTAAAGGAATGTGTCTCACCCCATCTAAACTGAAATCCAACAAGGCTGGAACTGGCGGCTAAGTTTTTCAGTGGATTGAGGAATGATTTGGGAAGAAGGATGCACAAACTCATCTGTCAAACGTGGTCGGAGGAAAACAGGCTCTATGAATGTAACCTCAGCATTGTTAGCCCGAAAAAAAGAGACCCACTGAACTGCGCCAACTATAGAGACATCAGCCTTCTGAACATCGCAGTGTTGTCTGAAGCCCTAAAACCGTTCATCAAGAATCTGGTCGGCTCATACCAGAGTGATTTTGGGCCGGGAGAGCCCACATTAGACCAGATATTCACACTACTGCAGATCCTGGAAAAGACCCAAGAAGTTCAAAACGACACACACCACCTTTTCATTGATTTTAAGGCCGCGTATGACAGCATTTATACAGACGAGCTATACAGCACATTGTCTAGTTTTCACATCCCTACCGAACTCGTCCTTTTGTGTACGATGACTATAGAGAATGTTCGCTGCTCCATCAGGATCGATAAGGCCTCACCGAGATTTGGTGTCAAAAAAGGATTGAGACAACTATGACGCACTACCGTTCTTCCTTAACATCATTCTTAAACGCTTTGTTCAAAACTCGAAGGCCAACACCAGAGTTACAATGTTTCAGAAGACAGTTCAACTAATCGCACGTTGGCAAGTGCGATACTGATATTATCGGAAGAACACAGCGTGATGTTGTGGAAACTAATGATCCGCAGTTTTGTGGGTACTACGACGAAGACCGGATGGTTTTTGAGCTAAGTGAGGGCAAGACCAACGAGAAAGGACTCCCAATACCTAAATCCCGAACAGATTGTCGCTATAGACAGATAAAGCTTTGAGGTAGTCAAAGACTTTGTCTACCTAGAAACTGCGTCACCAGCGCTGAAACCAAACAAAGAATAGCTCTTGCCAATAGGTACTTTCACATTATAAAACCCGGTTGAACGACATAAATAAACAAAAACTAAACTCTACCGAGAAAGCAAAAAGTTTTGCATACATCCGCTGATGTTCACTCGTTGAAATCCCAAACAGAATGGACATTTTGAACTGCGATCGTGCCACATGTGTTCATGTTGTACAACCTGCTGTACGACCGAAGGAAACATTTGAAATTCCATACGACCGTCGATCACATTTGTACGACCTAGTACAAATTGGTCTAGACAACCAGGTCGTTTAACCGGGTTTTGTAACGTAACGTAGCTATTCGCTGCTAAGAAAGCAATTGATAAACAAATCTTCTTTCGAACAACCAAAGTAATGCTCTTTAAGACCTTAATCGTCACAGTCCAGCTATATGGCGCGGCGCCATGTACTTTGTGAAAAGCGGACGAAGGTGCTCTTGTTTGCTGTGACAAGAAAATTCTCGTGTGATTTTCGGTCCCGTCTGTATATATGGTGAGTTGAGCAGGAGATATAACGACGAACTGTGCGAGCTGTTAAGCCACATCGACTTAGCCACAAGAGTGAAGATCCAATGTTTAAAATGTCTGGGTAATGTAGAGCTGATGGAAACTTAGGATCCGATTCGGAAAGACTTCAAATTCATCCCAGAGGGATGACGCAATAAAGATAGACTGCGGGCCAGGTGACGCACGCAAGTGGAAAGCAACCCCAAGAAACTATGCGTGCGAAACTGGAGGCAGCTAATTAAAGATCGAGCTGCTCGGAGTCGATAGTTGGTTGAGGCTCAGGTCAAGCTCAGACTGTAGCATCACTTTAAGTAAGTGACACTCCTTTACAGCTTGTGTGGATTTGTCGACATCCTCGAGAATTTTGTTTTTCATTTGTTGAAATGTGAGCTAGTCAGACATTCCTGTCTGAGCCTGTCAGACATTCGACAGCCAGATAAACAGACGGACGGACACACCGCACTCATACGGGTTCCCTCGTGAGGCAGGCCGATGACTCAGTTATTCTTGTTAATCCTCGCAATCGCTTAAGTGCTCTTTCCAAAGAAGATTAAGACGAAACAAAGACGGTACAAATCGAGCCAGTAAACAACGTATGCACGACACAGTCGTACACACTGTATTATCAACCATCGTGTAAGGTTCTTGAAACCTTCATTCTCGGTTCTTAATCAGCAATGTCCAAGTGGTCCAAGTGTGACAAGTGCAAGACACTTTAATCCACATAGATCATTTATGAAACACTCGAGAACACCCGAGACTAAATGTCGACAAACGTTTCTGACACATTCTCTGTGTATCATTTTCCTCCTTTGACACACTGAAACTTTCATCAAACTGCTTTCAAGAGGCATCCGATTCCATCCACTTGAGAAATTCCATTCTCTTGACATTTCATAAACGCATACTTCATATTTAATTAAACGCAGTCCACCGAGCACACGTGCCAGCATGCAGCCGCCCACACCTTTCACAGTCAACTGCATGCTTCCCGTCATCCCAGGTGAATGGTGAAAGGCGAAGCTTTCACATCCTTTCAGCAGACACAGCTAATAACAAAGCGCATGCAAAACTAGATGAATGTTCGTCCTCAGCATTCGGGGCTGCCAAGAAGAGAACAAAATCAAAATAAGTCCGCTGGCTGCTGAACGCTTGCCAAGTGAATTTCAATGAAATGTACGACCAAGGATTATGTTTATCATTTCGGGTGGCATTCTCCGCTCGCAGCCAGCCGCAGACCACACTGCGCGCCAGAGCAGACAAATAATTACGAAATAATGGCTCCGGGTGGCGGGCTTTGTGTGTTTGGGGGCTTTTATGTAATGCCAACCGACGCTACCTTCATGTGTCAGTGACCCAGGACATTTTTTTTTTCGGTCCCTTTTTTTAGTTTGCTTCCTCATCCACTTTGGCAGAGTTACAATGGCCGAGCCGCACAGAATGTGGCAATAAACTGAGTAGTGGTTTTCGGTTGGTGACCATGCACAGGCTATTCAACTCGCAATTTTTCACTCGGTTCATTGATGGTTGGGTGGGAGAGGGATTTGGGAGAGTCTACCGAGGAGGGAACATAATCGAAGCTAGGCGAGTGAGAGTTCATCGTTTTTGGGAGATATCCGATGCAGAGATGATTCCTTCGTTACATCAAATCTGAAAGGTTGTTCGACAGTGTCATTTGCCCAGATGGGAAGCTTTCAAATCGGTGAATGTAGTCCACCTAGGACCAAATCTTCTAGGAAAATATCAACAAAAGGTCATGGTGTGTGATTAATTATTGGTCCATCAACACCCAGTGAAAATGCTCAACAAAATTAAATTCAATGAGAAAATACGTTTTCGGCGCATTGACAGGTTCCCAGATTAATTCAACACGCATCACGTACGTACGCAACTTGCACCACTTCTTCAAATTGCTTACAGCACAGTCCTGGGTGAATGGCGGTCTTAACGAGTGACAGTGATCTCTGACTACTACTTCCGCACGAAGACGATGTAGATCAAGGATGAGAATGCAGAGCCCAGAAAATGAAGCAGATTTCCAAAAAGTGAAGCAGATTTAAATGATTATTTGAAAGCACTTCGCTTAGTACTGTGTCCTCATGTGACCTCCAAATGGTTAACAAAAAATCGCCTTCTAGCATCATGCGTGTGTTTATTTTGTTGAAGTTTGCTTCATTTTACAGGACCTCGTTGGAATGGTACTTCTTGTACTCAGACACGGGTATACGATACAACCGGGGACAAGTCCGAAGGCATTGCCTCTCGAACAACCTCATCTTTTCCATGTGGGACACATCTGGATAGTCATTGGTTTAGTGGGTAAGACGCTGCCTTGTGCGTCTATTCTTCTCTCGTTGCTATAGTACGGGCACTTAGCCTCAGACTGAATATTTTTTTCAAAATAAGTTATATGCGTGGTCTCGGCCAGGAGTCAAATTATATATGGTGGGCTCAGGCAACCGGAGCTACTGATTCCGTGACTGCACTGCGCAGTCCGGGCATTGTGAAAGTTGTGGCTTGACGATCACCTAATTCTTGTTAACGTCACAACTGTAATCTGATTTTTTAAAAATTGCCATCTTAAGGTATTTGAAAAGTACGTTAATTAGCTAATGTATAAATAGTCCTTCGCCGAGATTTTATCAAGTGAAGTGAAAAGACTCGCTGTTCGGCTCTAAAATGAAATATTTTTAGTTTCCCCAGCTGTACTGTGGCAGCTGCGACAATGTGTGTATTCTGAGGGATCAGTTTGACGGCATGATCTCACGTCAGTCAGCGTCTCATTCAGAACGCCAACAATCTACCGAAACCACGACTAGTTCGCCGAAGGAGATGTGTTGTTTTAGATTATTTGTACGATGAGGCCATACTTTTTGTGATTGGTACAACTTGTCAGTCTGGCTCAACTGAAGTTTCCAATTTTAAGAAAGTGCGTAGAGATATTAATTACCCCTGTTGCGACAGATCTGGCAACGCCTCAGCTATAATTATGACATAATTGTCATATGCCGAAAAGTGACATTTCGCACAATGCGCCTGCGGATCTTTCTTTTTCATTTTGGTTTGGCGGCAGGCAAGTGCCTAAGAATTATAGGTGAAAACGAATTTTTAAATAAATTAAAAATACATGAATTATATTTTTTTACGCGTTTCATTATAGAACTTCATAACAATCCTAACAAATTTTAAAAATTCTTTCGCTAATTAATTGCCTACAAATGCCGCCTAAAAGTCAAAAAGCAACCAAGGCGACTAACCAAAAAAAATCATATAGCTGTTTATCGTGCAAGAAAGAGGATAACCTGCGAATGGTACGCTGTGACAACTGCGATGGTTGGTACCATTATATATGTGTAGGAGTTACCTCGTCCGTGGCTAACCGAGACTGGCGTTGCAGTTCATGTTCCGCGCTTGTATCAACTGTTACAATGGAATCCCAGCAAACACATTTGACTCAATCAAACGCTTCCCAAAAAACAAATGATGTGGCCGCAAGAACTACCACGCGAGAAGCGCCTGAGGGATCTAAATTGCCAACGGAGCGCCGTAAATCGCTTAACGATGTAAATCGTCACCAAATACGTTCAACCGGTACCCCCGCTGTCGTGACATCACGCGTACGCTCTTCCTCTACAGGGAATTGCTCTATGCTTCCCAATAACACCGCCTCTAAGTCTGCACACACGAATAAAGATTGTCCCGCTAAAGCTGGTGTCATACCTACGACAGGTGCCAAGTCAGTATGTTCTCAACGCTCAAAGACTTCTTCAAGCCACGTTCGCAAATTGCACGCAGAAATGGAACTGATGCGTGAACAACAGTCTATCTTGCACCAGAGAGAGGCAATCATACAACAGAAAGAAGATCTGTTATTGAAACAAAAAGAATTGCTGGTGCAGTTAGAGGCCGAAGAAGAGAGTACGGCATCGGATGACGACGATAACAGCCGCGAACAAGTCGAGAATTGGTTGAGAGAGTTTCACGTTGAAGATTGTACACCCACTGCCCCACCGAGAGCGGAAAGTACTAACGCCATACAAACCACCGCGGGACCACAGCAATTAGACCAACGCGATGCACTCTTGGGACAGATTTTGCAAAAACTCTCCGCTTTAGAGCTGCAGTGTTCAACTAAGACGCAAAATGTATCGTCTTCAACTTGGTTGCCAGGTATTCTTCCCACAAATAGCACGTGTATGCATATTGGTAAGGAAACCACCCTCGCTTCGAATACCGAGCAAAATCCAAATCGTCGTATTAGTCGTGATCAGCTAGCAGCACGAAATAGCATTTGCAAAGAGTTACCGAAGTTTACCGGGAACCCAGAGGAGTGGCCATTGTTTTTCGCCAGCTATGAACAAACAACGTTGCTCTGTGGATTCTCAGATTATGAAAATCTCATTCGTCTGCGACAAGCCTTGGGTGATCCGGCTAGAAATGCCGTGAGAAATTTATTGTTGCATGCCTCATGTGTTCCTCAAATATTGTCAACTCTGCGCATGAAATTTGGACGACCAGAGCTAATAATAGACGTATTGCTGACACGTATCCGAGACATGGCACCACCTAAGGAAAGTCGTCCGGAAAGCATCGTCGATTTTGCTTTAGAAGTGCAAAACATATGTGCGACCATGAAGGCATCTGGTCTGTTAAACCATCTAAACAATCCTGAGCTGGAACAAGTGCTGGTCTGTAAGCTCCCAGGTCTCCTAGGTCCCTTCTGGGGAATGCATAAATTAACACTATCGAATTCAACTCTCGAAGATTTCAGCAACTGGCTACTTCAATTGGCACATGGTGCAAATAACATCTCAATTCCCAGCACTTCAGCTAAAATACGCAAACGGGGAGCGCTTAATCATACGGATATCGGAAAAGAAGCCTGTATCATTTGTCAAGGTAACTGTGCTCATGTATCCAAATGTAATATTTTCTTAAATTTCACCAGAACCGAGAAATGGAAAAAAGTGAGGGATAACAAACTTTGCCGTAGATGTCTGAACGCACACCCGCCAACAGAATGCCGCTCCACTGCGATTTGCGCCATTGATGGATGCCGCTTTATTCATCATCCTCTTCTGCACAAGAGACCTCAAGTTTTTGCTGATTCACATGCGCATATGGAGTGTAATACTCATTCCCAGACGCGAAACAAAACTCTATTTCGAGTCCTTCCCGTCACTCTACATGGAAACGGGAAGCAACTATCAACGTTTGCGTTTTTTGATGATGGGTCATCTCTTACGCTTATTGATGAGGATTTACTGAAGAGTTTGAGTCTAAAGGGAATGCCGGATCCACTTTGTTTGAAATGGACAGGAAATAATCATCGATTTGAAGACGATTCGCACGTAGTCGACTTAGAAATCTCAGGACCTGGGACAAAGTGCCGATTTCCTCTTAAGAACGTCCACACGGTGAAGGAATTAGGTCTTCCGTCTCAAACCCTCGACGCCCAGAAGCTTCAGACACAATACAAGCATCTAAGAGGGCTTCCTTTAACATCTTATTTTAATGCTGTTCCTAAGTTGTTGATTGGACTGAATAATTGCAAGCTTGGAGTGAGTTCACGGTCAAGAGTAGGCGCTAACTTCGATCCGATCGCCGAGAAAACTCCCTTAGGATGGACTATCAAAGGTCAGCCCTTCACCGTAGGAGAAATAAATCATCACGTTTTCCACATGTGCGATTGTGAGATTGGAGCCAACGCTGAACTGCTTGAAACTGTGAAAAACTATTTCTGCCTAGATAACATTGGACTAAGGCCGAATGAAGGCGAAATACTGTCCAGAGATGATCAACATGCGATTCAACAACTGGAGAAATTCACACGTAGGACGGGAAATCGGTTTGAAACTGCGTTGTTATGGAAAGCGGACAATATATCGCTCCCAGATAGCATTCCGATGGCTAAGCAAAGAGCTCGCTGTTTGTACTCCAAGATGCAGAGAGATCCAGTTTTAGGTCAGGCGTTACAATCCAAAATCGATGACTACGTCGCCAAGGGATACGCGAGGAAACTGAATCCGGATGAAATTGATGTCAACAGATGCTGGTATTTGCCAATATTTTCAGTAAGCAATCCTAATAAGCCCGGAAAGCTTCGCCTGGTGTGGGACGCTGCTGCTAGAGTGGAAGGTATTTCTCTCAATAGTTTGCTTTTAAAGGGCCCGGATCTGCTCACATCATTGATTTCAACTATTCGTAAGTTTCGACAAAGGCGTATAGCAATCGGAGGAGACATCGCTGAAATGTATCATCAGGTGAAGATTCGAAAAGAGGACCAAGACTGCCAGCGTTTTTTTTGGATTGAACCGAACTCCGTCGACCCAGTAGGATACGTTATGACGGTAATGACGTTTGGCGCTACCTGCTCACCTAGCTGCGCTCAATACGTCAAAAATAAAAACGCCGAAGAATTTCATGACCAGTATCCCAGAGCTGTAAAGTGTATTCTGGAGAATCATTACGTAGATGATATGCTAGACAGCGTTGATACGGAGGAGGAGGCCATCAAATTAGCGCTTGAAGTTCATCTCGTTCACTCCAAAGGCGGTTTTGAAATACGTAATTGGGTCTCAAATTCCAAAAAGGTATTAGATGCTTTATATGCCAGGGCTAAGGAAGCAGACGTGAATTTAAATGTCGTGGCCGAAACCTCGACTGAAAAAGTTCTAGGTATGTGGTGGTCCACCAGTGATGATTGCTTCGTTTTTAAGTTATCGAAGCGCTACAAGAACGACGACGTTTTGCGGGGAAAGCGACGGCCAACGAAAAGAGAAGTGTTAAGTCTGATAATGACCATCTTCGACCCATTGGGCCTTCTTGCATTTTATGTCATGTATGCGAAAATTCTCTTTCAAGGTATATGGCGCTCTGGCTGCGGATGGGACGAACAAATACATGAGGAGCAATACATCAAATGGCTGCGCTGGATTCGACTTATGCCTGAGGTAACGCAAATGAGCATACCAAGATGCTACGTGAAAGCGAACTTTTCACGTTTTCCTGATATGGAAGTCCATACATTTGTCGACGCTAGCGAGGATGGATGTGCGGCCGTATGCTACTTAAGATGTTCTGACGGTAATCTGGTAGACTGCGTTTTGTTGGGATGCAAAACTAAAGTAGCCCCTCTTAAGATGATGTCAGTACCACGATTAGAGCTGCAAGCCGCTGTAATGGGAGCCCGTCTGGCTAACGACATTATCACCACCCATTCAATAGAATTTTCGAAAACGACATTTTGGTCAGATTCACGCACCGTTCTCGCATGGATACGCTCTGATCACAGGCGATACAGGCAATTCGTGGCGTTTCGAGTGAGTGAAATATTAGAGCTGACGGATATTTCTAACTGGCGTTGGATTCCTACTGCGGAGAATGTTGCCGACGAAGCTACGAAGTGGCAACGAATTCCTGATTTCTCAAGTAACAGCAGATGGCTTAACGGACCAGCGTTCCTGAAGGCTGATATGAGCAAGTGGCCAGAAGAATCAGTTAAAATATCAACGGACGAAGAACTACGAAGCCAGTTCGTCGGACATCATTCTGATCCAATAATTAAATCCTTCACCTTAATCAAACCTGAGCGATTTTCATCATGGCAACGAATACTTCGCGTTATGGCTGCAGTAGTATTCTATGCACGGAAATGGAAGGACAAGACCCGTAAATTCTCAGCGGAATCCAATTCACCTTCCCAAGAGGAAACCTTATTTGCTGAAATTTATCTGATAAGGGAAGTACAGAATTCTGCATTCACGGAAGAAATAATATGCCTCTCAACGGAAAAGCCTATAAAAAAATCGAGCTCTATTTACAAACTCTCTCCCTTCTTGGATGAGAACAAATTGCTTCGACTTGGAGGAAGAGTGGCCCTTAGGAACGGAGAACATCCAATAATATTACCTAGAGGTGAATACTTAACGAAATTGATTGTCTCTGATTACCATTTCAGATATTACCACTCTAGTCATGAGACAGTAGTCAACGAGGTGCGGCAACGGTTCTGGATTCCGAGACTCAGAGCCGTCCTTAATGAGGTACGCCGGACATGTCAAGTCTGTCTAAATCGTCGAGTTCAACCGCAGCCTCCACAGATGAGCCCATTACCCACAGTGCGTCTAGCATCGTTTTGTCGGCCATTTAGTTACGTTGGCGTGGACTATTTCGGTCCTATGTCTGTCTCCGTTCGTCGCAGCAGTGAGAAAAGGTATGGCGTACTCCTGACATGCCTAACAACTCGTGCCGTTCACCTGGAAGTAGCTTACTCACTATCTACGGACTCCTGTATCATGGCTGTCCGAAATTTTATTGCGCGCCGGGGATCCCCGATCGAACTTTGGAGTGACAATGGCACCAATTTCAAAGGCGCTGAACGGGAGTTGCGAGACGCGTTTGCTATTGTCAATCAAAATGAGTTGGTGCGGGCCTTTACGACTTCATCTATGACATGGCGATTTATACCTCCAGCTTCACCCCACATGGGAGGTGCGTGGGAACGGCTTGTTAGGACAGTAAAAGAAACACTCTACAAAATATTACCGTCACGCAACCCTTCGGATGAACTTCTTCGAGCGGCCTTGATGGAAGTAGAGATGGTTGTGAATTCCAGGCCACTAACATATATACCCATATGTCATGAGAACGAAGAAGCCCTAACACCAAACCATTTTTTGTTGGGTAGCTCGAATGGAACAAAGCCTCTAGTGGAGAGTACGGATGAAGGCATACAGTTAAGGCGAAATTGGCAAGCAGCACAACAGCTCTCCAACGCATTTTGGAAAAGGTGGGTGCAGGAGTACCTGCCTGAAATTACTCGACGAAGCAAATGGTTTGATGAAGTGAAACCGATCGAGGTCGATGACGTGGTCTATATTGCCGATCCCAACCTTCCTAGAAATGTTTGGCCAAAAGGTAGAGTTGTTGCAATACGAACGGGTTCCGATGGACGGGTAAGAAGTGCTTTAATCAAAACCATTAGTGGATTGTACGAGAGACCCGCAGCGAAAATAGCCGTGCTCGATATCTGTCGACCGAAGGATGAGGTAGGTCCTCATAAGGACATACCAGGGGGGAGTGTTGCGACAGATCTGGCAACGCCTCAGCTATAATTATGACATAATTGTCATATGCCGAAAAGTGACATTTCGCACAATGCGCCTGCGGATCTTTCTTTTTCATTTTGGTTTGGCGGCAGGCAAGTGCCTAAGAATTATAGGTGAAAACGAATTTTTAAATAAATTAAAAATACATGAATTATATTTTTTTACGCGTTTCATTATAGAACTTCATAACAATCCTAACAACCCCTGACTGCTGCTTGTAGTGGTATGTGGGCCTTCTCTGTAAGCGAGTATCCTTGCCTAGCCCACTCTTCTCACTTCCTATGATGTCCATGCGACTTGCAGGTATCCTTCTAATGACGCTAGCTCAGAGCTCGACATTCCTGCCCTTGTTTTGAATATAACCCATGCACTACCAACCGCGTTGTACCTCCTCTTCTTCTTTTGCTAGTCGAGGTGAGCCTGGTCCTCAGAAAGAACCTCCCTTTCAGACTGAATATTTATCAAAATCACTGATCACTGTTAACTTATGAAACGACCGCCATCAAACCAAAAACTACAAGAAAAAAAACAAAACAACGCACAACTCGCAGTTATTACCCCAACCACACCACTGTGCTCCACACAAATAGACAGAATAATTTTCTGACAATTATGAGTCTTCATTCAACAGACGAAATCCCGAAATCCTTCTCGAACTGGCATCTTGTGCACACACACAGCACAGCGGTACAAATTAAAACCAAATAAATCAACAAAGCCCAAATTTCCATTCATAACTATTGTGCTCGTGGAAGTCTTTGTTTTTATTTCTTTCACCTACTTTCTGTGTGTTTCCACTTTGCTTTCGTTATGCTAATTATCCCACGCCGCCACGAAAAGGGGTTGTCTTTGGGACGGGTTGAGTATCGTTCGCCGTTCGTATCCTTTTCGCTGAATGGCGCTGCTGTTCTGCGTAGTAATCCATTCTCTATTTGGCTTTTGTTCCCTTTCTGCCGCTGTATTGTGCGAGTGAAATTGAATTTCCTTCTCGCAGTTCCTTGACAGCATCCGTGGAAAAGAGAAAGTCGGAAATTATAGGGGTTGCCGAAAAGAATGGGGTACACGACGAGGTAGATAGGTTCTGTTATAAAGGATCATTGATTGTGTGTGTACATTTAGTTGTCGTTATCGTCGCTGGATATGGGATTTACGAAACTGCGCGAGTGAGTCTGTGCAAGGCACGGAATGAAGATAAGAGGAAATATATCTGTGTTATGGATGAGTAAGGAGTTAAGAAAGTCTTTTAAATAATGCATGTACATTGAAACCTCTCTCTACCGGACATCCTCAAAGGAAACCGTTCCCTTAAACGGACATCACAATAGGTCTTTAAGGTCTAAATCTAAAAAGATCTAGGAGGCGCTCACTTAACCCATCTTAGCCTATCGGGATGCCAAGGGTCCATCAAGACTGTCCGTTGTAGAGGGGTAACGTTAGTTATTCATGGACATTGACAAATATACATAAGTCAACTCTTCTTTTTGTTTTACATTTTTGTAATTTTAGCGTTTTCAAACATCGTACACTGGAATGTCCGTTATTAGGGGCAGTGCTCACTACTCACTAGGCCTTGAAATTTAAAGCTTAATTGCTTGGTTGGGCTTATGGTATCTACTGATCTTATTTCGAAAGGAGAAATGTCATAACGTTGCTGTCAATGGTTTCAGGTACAGGGCAATGTTGATGAGTAACAACATCGATACATCAGAATTGAAGTTAAAAAACGGCGCATTCTACAAGCGTAAGGCCGTCTTGACAATACCCGACCATGTATATTATGTGGGTCTGCGTCAAGTGCTTAGTCTACCCAAGCAAGCCAACCACCTTGGACGAGGTTGAAGTCAACATGAATCAAAGATTGAACCTATAGCCTGAAGCAGTGCTAGTAAAACCGGGACGGGCTCTTGTATGATGTGCAACTCCATACATAATGGTACGAACATAGCTTCAAAATAAAGCCGGAATCTCATTTATACCTCACATTGTTGTTGTTTTATTTAAATTTTCTCCTATCGTTACTATCTGGTCAGTGTGGATATTCGATTTTCGTAAGAGCATGCAACATATGGATGCATTGATATGAATGGCACGATGGGCAGATTTATGATGAAGTAGTCTTGCTCAGAGGTAAACCATGGATTGTAGTCCCGGCACACTTATGACCGTTTCCACAAATGAGTGAAAGGATATGGACATGGGCAAGCCATTCAGTTCGGCAATTAATTTTATTCTTTTGGACAGTTCCTCTTTCTGGTCAGGCCGGCGAACCATGGAGGGTCCGAGCATGAGCAATTGCTGCCTTCCATCGCTCACAGTCCTGGGCACTCTGCTTTCAGTCGCGAGGACCAAGCTGTATTTCACCCGCGATGACTTGATCTCTATACCGGGTGTTCGATTTTCCTCTCCTTCTCGAACCAGGAGGATCGAATTCGAAGACCCTCTTAGCTTGAGTGTCCAAGCGCTCGATATGGTCGAGCCAGTGTAGTCGATGGATTTTTGCTTTACGGACTACTTTCACATCCTGGTACAGCTGGTGCAGTTCGCGGTTCTATCTAAATATACGACGTTGAATTTTGTTTTTCGAAGGCATCAAGAATCAGCTCTGCAGTTTTGCTTTTCGTCCAGCTCCATAAAGCAGGACTGGCAAAATAAAAGTTTTGTAAAGCATGATTTTGGTATTTTGAGTCAGGAGAACCCAGTTGCTTCGACAGGCCGAAATAGCATCGGTTATCAACGTCGGATCACCGCTGGGATGGCAGTTGTTGAGTTGACGTTTGCCCCCAGGTAGAAAAGCTCCTTTACTAAATACTTGAACCTCAAAAAAAGTGTCCTTTACTACAGGACAGTTCCTCTACTTTTGGGAAATGCCAAGGCAGATCATCTAAATCCTCTTGCTGCTCTCTTCGTCACAGCACCCGGTTGTGTTGCGACTCCACACCGATTTCAATCACTCACGTCTCAGGGTCGCATACTATTACCTCTATCAGCCGTTATAACTCCATGACATGTTGGAAAAATGTGTGTAAATCTACTGCCAGAACCGAAACACGGTATCACAGGGGGAGTAACCGCAACTGGTCAGGTTGCAATTGGTCAGGCTTATCCCACTGAATTTGAGAGACGTTTAGTAAGCGTTCATGATCCTAAAACTTGTACTCTCATAAAACCTCATAACCAAATGGTTGGTTTTCAATGTTGTTTCAATACAATGAACAACAATGTTGTGTCAAGATATTCAGCTTTGGAGTAGAGCCGTTAGCTCCAGGATGGATGAAGGACAACCGTCGAGTTCTGGCTTTTAACACAATTTAAATGCGAGGTCCAACAGTGAATTTCCAGACGACTGTTGTCCAGTGTTCTGGTCAGGACATCTACTGTCATGATACGTGGATAAGTTTTTACTGGTGAGTTTAGTTTTATCAATCACTGAATCATGCCCAATTTCACAATTGAACTCGTGCGGTTTCACAGACAAATCAGAACTTCAGTTCAGCTCAACTTCCTTCCCTTCTTTCAATCATGGAAGGGAAAAGCTGCAATAAATGAAGCAATTGCGAATGACTTCAATTCAAAGAAGGGATCTCATTACCGATCGGCAGATCCAAGAGAGAAAGGAGTACGAAAAGGAGAAAATGAGAGCGAAACAAAATGGATGCGGTGCAGAACTGAGGTTTAACTGACAGCGTTCTCTCGTTTAACTAAAACTACAGATTTAACCCAATTCAAGGTTTAAACGAAGCTGTGAAGCCACATAAATTCCTGAACTGATGTTTAAACTAAAAGTGAAGTTTAATCATGCACTGTGAAAAAAGGGGAAAGGGAAAAATTACTGGAGTGCGATGTGCTTCCTCGGTCCTCCGACATTTCTAGGGTCAAGTGTGAATTGTTCTTGGCTGTTCACTACAGTACAACAGATAGAGTTTTCCAACTTGCTGTTTTCCTTGACATGCAGTGATGGTTTGTTCCTGGTGACTAGAGTACAGTCAATTGGGATCAATTCTGTGCTTAGCAGGGACCAAGGTTGATCATACTGTCGAACTTCGGTGATATTCAATCAGAATGTTGTGGTTCCCACGTCAGTAGGTAGACATTATCTTGGAGAACGATATGATTTACCAGGTATACCGGTATGAAGTGAGCGTCAAGATACAAATGTCTCGACAGGGAACATTTGTTGTGACTATGACGTGTTAAAAATGTCGAATTTTGTACCAGGAAGTGATGATTTGCGGAAAGCATTAATTTTTTGTTTTCATTTGAAGAATCGAATGCTTGTCGAGGCTTATGGTGATCATGCTCTATCAGAAGCAACATGCAAAAGATGGTTTCAACGGTTCAGAAATAATGATTTTGATGTGAGAAATGAAGAACGTGGAAGACCACCAAAAAAGTTTGAAGACGCCGAATTGCAAACGATATTGGATGCAGATGACACTTTGAGTCAAAAGCAAATGGCAGCAATGTTAAATGTTGCACAACAAACAATTTCTGACATGGGACATGGATCAGGGTGCCACATGAATTGAATGAAAGACAGATGGAAAACCGAAAAAACACTTGTGAAATTTTGCTTTAAAGACACGTAAGAAAATCTGTTTTGCATAGGATTGTTACTGGCGATGAAATATAATAATAATATGGGTGGCGCTACAGCCCGTAGAGGCCAGGGCCTAGCTTCTCAGCAACCACTCGTGTTGGTCGTGCTATTGTTCTCTCACAAGTGGAAGGGACATACAGTTTAACGCCGACTCCGAACGGCCAAGTTTGGGAAGCTTTTTCTAGACAGAAAAAAATAATCAGTGACTCGAAAGAGGTGGGGTAGTGAACATTATTTTTGTCGCTCAGAGCTGGAATCGAACCTACGACGTCTAGGTTGGGGTCGACGCACATACCCACAACGCCACGGGCTGGCGATGAAAAATGGATTTATTTTAAGAATCCTAAACGGAAAAAAATCATGGGTTGATCCGGGACAACCATCAACATCGACTGCAAAACCAGATCGATTCGGCAAGAAGACAATGCTGTGTGTTTGGTGGGACCAGAAAGGTGTGGTGTACCACGAGCTCCCAAAAGCTGGTGAAACCGCACACAAAGCAAAACCGGTTCAGGATACAATCAAAACACTTGGCTGGGAGCAGCTACCCCACCCGCGGTATTCACCAGTCTTGGCTTCTTCCGGCTACCATTTGTTTTCATCGATGGGACACTCATTGGCTGAGCAGCACTTCGATTCCTACGAAGAAGTCGAAAATTGGGTGTCTGATTGGTTTGCTTTAAAAGACGAACAATTTTATTGGCGTGGTATTCACCAATTCCCAGAAAGGTGGTCAAAATGTGTAGAAAACAATGGCCAATACTTTGAATAAAATATTTTTACTTTCCCCTTAATAATTAGTTGGTATATGTATTTTTCATTTATATTTTCAGATGATTATGTGATGGTGTGATTGACCGATCGAGAGGTTGTGATCTATCGAATAACGACTCGATACCTTTTTTTAACAAACGTACGTTGCTTCAAATAGTCCATTTCCAATTCTTGAGTCAGCTTGATCTTGTATGGGTGTAAACCAAGATCATTACGCCAAATACGCCAAAATGTGGTCTGAGCGATGCGCAATTCGTGAGAACACCGTCGAATTCACTGACTTGGATCGCTTGCTAGGGGCGCTTGAACTACAGCGACGTTTTCGACACTTAGACCTACCGATTGTCTCACTGACGAGACAACAGCACACACAATGAATTTTTTAAACGAGACATAAAATGTACCGCCGCCTCCGCCTATTCTTGTTTCTGCTCTGGTAAGTTATTTTTATTGGAAATTTCTTACAATTCCACAAAGCTTTCCTTAAACGGAATAATTTCTCCAAAATCAGAGCCAAAAGACAATTTAGATCAGATACAGAAACAACCTGTCCCAGTCCCAGTGACACAACACGATCGATAAGCAGAACAATAAAAGGAATTCAACATATACCCTCAAGCCTGGCCAAACTGCTTTATGGCGGGTTGCTCTCTTTACGCTTTTAGATATAATAACACACTATTTTCGAAGCCAAACATGCCCCACTGTCTGCGGAGAATGGAGCAGCACGCACATTTGCACGCTTTGCAAATGTAAACCTAGCCCCGTTTCGTGATGCCATTTGATGGTTGATATAAATAATCAGATAAACCGTACTTTTTACGAGGACATCAAATTACCACATACTGTCAAGCACAAAGCGGCCAGCCATGGTAATTAACAAGCCCCACAGCGTTAGACCGTGTGTGCTTAAGTACGCAAGCGTATGCCAGGGACGACTTCCTGATTCTCTTCCAAGCAGCGCCAGCACATTAAAACCAACTACATCGTTTATCTTGCGACTGTTCTAATTTGCTGAACACTGCTATCGCAGCGAAGCCAATTGAATGTCTTCTCAAATCGTGGGAACTACAAGAGGCCAAAGTGCCTTGTCCGCCCGAGACGACACTCCAATTTCCTCTCCATCTCGCGTTGAAATGTACATAAATCTTGCAATTTCCTAAAACAATTTCCAATTTCGTTCTTGTCACAAGCTTGCACCCCCGTCCGGCTTCTTCTTCAGTCAACAGCATTCCATTTACGAAATTACACACGCAGTTATGTGCCCGATTTAAATGTCCGTAAACCCAATTTACTTAAATTGCATCTGAAAACAAAATTTTCAATTCAAGGCTAATTAAGTGAATTACATCTGGGTGTCCACCCGCTTATGTTCTTATCCCAGACGACTGCAAGAAAGACACTACAGCACAAGACAGAAGCAATTATCCCGCCCAGAGGCCCCCACATGCTAGTTAGATGCTATCTCTCAGCGGCTCCATCCTGAGAAAAGTGTATTTACATGCTTGAGATACGAATTCAAATGCGTCGCAGGGGGGGTGTAGGGTGGAACAAAATATGAATTGCAGTTCATTTGAGAGGGTCCCATCGCGCTTGCCGACATCACCACCCTTCGGTCGGTCGGTCGGTCGGTCGGGTTTGTAAAAATAAAACGCATTTTGTAGCATTCATTAGATTATCGCGCTCGAGAGTAACTCTCAGCTTCTGCGAGAGAAAGAGGAGACGTTAGAATTTAATTAAAATTTATATCTGACTAACAATGGGACAGTTGTAGTTCCATTGAGCGATGACGGCCACTTGTACGTGTACCCGAAGGAATTTATCTTGTTAATGAACAACTAGGGTGAATGCATGTGGAGCGGATGTTTGCCGAGCGAGGAGAGACGCGCACAGACACACACACAGTGAGAGAGTGGCAATTCTAATTTTATTTTATTTCTCTATGAGTGCTCGCCGCATCAAGATTCTTCATTCAACTCAATCCGTCGCCTGCCGTCCTTGGGTGGCTGGTTGGCTGGGTGTCTTGTGCGGCGACTGTGTTGTGTACATTGTTTGGATGCCTCAAAGGGTGTGAACATTCTATTTGGGTCAGAGGTGGAGATCTTGTCATTGTTGCGCTCAAGTGTACATGAATTAATTTATCGAACATGATTCAAAGGAAAATTAATTAAAATAAATTGCAGTCGATACATTTTTTCGGAGTGAGCTCTTTCGTGTTTTGAGATGAAAAGAACATATGTTTCAACGTGGATTTGATGGGGATATTTATTTCGGGTTTTAGAGATGAGACACAGTGGGTGTTCTGAGGTGGCTGGTTGTAGAAGAAGCCAGTAATAAATGTCGATGAATAGAAGTGCTTTGGTACTCCACAGGCAGTGCAATACGACAAGTGGCAGGGAGTTTACGGCCTTTTCAATTCAAACGAGGCAAACGTGATATTTCACGTCTCCAGCTCATCCAGAAGCCGGTTTTATGATAAATATGTTTTGAGAATAGGTATAGAGATGGTACGAATACACGTACGAACTTGATATGTACATCAACTATACCAAGTGTTGCATGTACATATGTGAAATAGTACGTAATTCGTACCCCATGACTTGATTCTATTTCACGTGAATTCTTCAGATTTCGAATTACACGGCGCGTGCTGTAGTGCAATTGAATTAATGTCATGTTTACATCTTTTTACCACATTAACAAATATAACAGATTTAAAATTCCTTTTGTGGGTTCGTGCGTCGGCCACTAGCGCACTTGTACCCCGACGTCTAGCTTCAATCGCTGGAGTGTACGCAAAAAAGGCATTTTTACAAAGACACCTCTTTCGCCGACAGTGCTCTAAGAGTATTCCTGTCTAAAAAAAGCTTCTCAAATTTAGTCGTTCTGAGTCGGCATAAATCTGTAGGACCCTTCTACTCGTGAGAGATTAATAGCACGCAAAACACGAGTGGTTTCTGAGATGCTGGGCTCTGGTCCTATTTTTATTATTAAATTTTAAGATTCCTCTTAAAGATGCGTGATATACATATGGTACATCTGGACCTAATTTTATCGCATTCACTTGACCGCTCACTTACATTTAGGACGACAAAAGATATCAACAAGTGCAAATTTATTTGTACCAGGCTAACCCGCGTTTGGCGTTGAGTTTGACTGTTGAGACGGGAAATATTTTGAATTGGGTGAAACCGAGTTAGTCAACAACAACAGTAGAGCTTCGAGTTGCAACTCGATTCGCTTCAATTCAACCCATTTTAATTCGGTTCTCTATTGTGTATGGGGAATAAAAATGTGCCCACACTCGGTTTGGATGTAACTCGGGTTGACTCGATCAATCAAATCTGGTTGACCCATTTCTCGTGAATGTATAATATTCCACGTAAACCAAGTTAAAACGAACTGTGCTTGAAGTTTAGATGTTACAAATACAACACATTTTGAATTGGCCGTCTAATATATTAATCTTGTACGTTGTGTTGTGTGATATTCATTAGTTTTTTTCATAAATTTTATATCATTTTGCGGATATAATTTGAATTAGAAAGCAAATAATGACGAGCCGCAGGAAAAAAATGTCTTCTTTGGGGAGTTTACAATAAACCGGAATCAATAAATTTTGAGTCGTGAGCTTACATTTTTTTGTTATTTATTGAAATATGTTACTAATAAACGTTATTTTTGTTACTAAATTCTTCAAAACAAGCGAGTCAATTAACATAAAACTTTGTTGAAAAAAAAACGGGTTAGACAACTCGAGTTGTAACGCGGTTCGCTTTAGTTCCAATTCGAGATAAACTCTTTTCGGCTTGGCACATTTCTAGTTAGTGATTCCAAAACTGCGAAAAACATGCTCGACATCATTCTTCTAGAGGAGATTGCAGCGCACATTTACAGCTGACATCGAGCATATATACCGGCAAATCCCAGTCAGACAGCCGGACACAAATTATGACTTTAAATTGGTCACCTTCGGAACTCAAGCGATCCAAGAAGAAATGTACGTGAACGACTTTGTAAGCCGTGATGGCTCGATCGAAGAAGCTCTTATGGAACGTTATCCTATTCGAACCATTTTGTCCTCTGCCGGCTTCAATTTCTTACAGATAACCACTTTGTTGTAGCCAGTCAGCTTTGGGGTTGTTCTCTTATGAGCGATGTTGGAGAAGAAAGGCATGCAACATGATGTGTGTAGAGCATTTGTTTACACAGAGCAGTAGAGTAGCAGTAGAAACTGTCGCTTGCGTGGACAGGTGTAGGAAACACAAATATTTTATTCATATGCACATATTAAGAGATTCATGTTGCTGTTGTATAGATAAATAGTTGTATGTAAAAGTAGAATTTGAAAAGATAACCCGGTAAAAACTAGTTATGTGCCACTTCTGAAATCAGTCTCAGAAATGTCGGTGGAAATAACACACCAATTGCAGGTGGTGTGTACACGAACGTTACTCACCCGGACATCGGGTGCCTTCGATGATTTTACAGCAACGTCACAGCAATTATGCGTGCAAGCTCAATGTACCTACATCAGCCGCACACGTTTGGGGATGAATTTGGATTTTTTGCTTACAAGTCCTGTAGGATTGGTCAAGCTGGACCAATATTGAAACAGCTGGAAAGATCTGTAATCAAATAGGCCGAGCATGGTATGAAAGTAAGTTTGCCGTTTCCACTCAGTGTTTTATACCTGATCTCACTCACTAATACAAATTCACAAAACCGCTTGATTCGATTGCGCCTGGGCATAAGTCGTGATGGGTTAGAGTCGATGACAGAGGTTAGAGTGGCTTGGAGATCTCTCTTCAAACTGACAAAAACTTCGGTGTAACCACTTACAGGTCAACGTCACGACTGGAAGGCGAGTGGAGGAGACTTACAGTTCAGTACCGACAACAAATGGCGAAGGTTTGGGAAGCTTTTTATATCCAAGCAATCGTCTTTGAACAGCAATTCCGTCAGTAGAGAGGTGATGCCGTGAAAAGTGGGAGTTGCTCGTGTCGAGGATTGACGCCAACTGCAGCCTACAACTCGATGCCTCCTAATCCCCTACGAAAGACAAGTGTAGGTATTTACAAATTACCCTTCTCATGCTGTACTATGGCCCTAGATTAAATTGAGTTATCATCAGTTGTTTTTAAGCCCGCGTCAATGATAAACACCAGCAAACAGAAAATACACCATATTTCACAGATTTTTTTCGATTAAGTCAAAAAGGCAATCCAGGCGCACCACAGCAACAAGAAGCTCGACGTCGAAGCGTGCAATATACCATTGCAATAGTAATCTTGACGCTTTTCAGAAAACAGCTGTTAGACATCAGCAGCCATTCAAAAGAGCCAATCAGGAACCCGAGAAACTCAATCACCGAACAACGCTACCTCAATTAAATCTGCTAAGTGTGCATAACTTGCCATAGACGTCTAGAGAGGAACCGCATGGCTTTAACTAAAGCAGCGACTGGAGACACAATCGTGTCTGGGTGGTAGGTCTTCCTTTACCGCGTTGACCCTCGGGGTTGGAGTTGAAGACTTTCCGGGCCGGAGCATTAGTGTCCATTTGCTCGACGTGACCTAGCCATCTGAGACGAGAGATTCGAACTCGTTTGACCAGGTCGATTTCGCTGTACAGCCCGTATAGCTCATCGTTCAGTTTCCTCCTTCAAAAACAATCCGTACATACGGAACCAAAGATAATTCGATGGACTTTTCTTTCGAAGCTACCAAGAATATCCTCGTCCGCTTTAGCTAGTGTCCATGCTTTTGAGCCATACAGCAGGACTGGGGCTATCAAGATCTTATATAGGGATATCTTGGTTCTTAGAGAGATGACTTTATTCCCCAGTGGCCTTCCGGGTGCGGAGAAGCAGGGATTGACCAGCGTGATGATCCGTTTTATCCCCGCGGTGATGTCATTGCTTGTATTAACTTCGGAGCCTAGGTAGACAAGGGCGCTGTATTACTCGTTTCTATAAATACTGTCAAACGCGACCTTAAAGTCGATGAATAGGTGGTGGGGTATCAACTAGAAACTGCAGGAGTCTTTTCCAAGATCTTCCGTAATGTGAGTGGTTGGTCAATAGTGGATTTCTCTGGCTCAAGACTTAAGGAAAATGCTTAATCTCTCCAATCAGACAGTCGAACCACACCATGAACCTATGAATTTGTTTTTTCAACAGCAAAACCATTTGAACATTTTGTTGAGCCCACAAAAAATTGTTTCGTGTTTAACTCCATTGCTGGCTTTATAAATCCATTTCCGGAATACATTTCCTACTCTTTAGTGCCGCACTACCCTTGCACCCAGTTAAGGAGCGTCAACTTGTTCACAGCAGCAACGGCAATCACTCCGTGTCCTCCTTTTCTATGGTCTGTGTGCGAAAATCGTGCAGAAAATCGCTTCCCTCACACTCCCGGGCAAAGGTGAAACAAACAAAGCTCCGGAACACATGTAAAAGTATTTTGTAATTTCTGTTAAGCCATGACATGTTTGATAAACGACCGAGTACCTGTTTTCAAGTGGCCTGCTACACCAGTCCGGCAGCTGCAGGCGACGAAAGGGTTCGCATTGAGGCCAGCACATGTCAAATTCTATTCCACTTTGCAGTTTGTGTCAAGGTTGTGATTTCTTAGGAAACTGCTGTGAATGTTCAGCTTGCGGGCGGTGGAAGGAAACGGATCTTTTTTTTCCAGCGGAGATCCCACAAGTGTCACTACGATAGATGGAGGGCACACTTGACGTCGGATTACTGAAACCACAAATCACTTCAAATGCCACGCACCGGCTTTCCATCGGCTAATCACTTTACGGCGCCCGTCCTCTCTTCACAAACACAAAACGGAAACACAAACACATTTGCATGATTATTTATAAAAACAAAATCCAATTTCTTTAACTCAATAAGCTGTTGCTCGGCCGCCACAGGAAGACCGCACTGACATCCACGCACTCAGCACAGCACACACTTGTGTGTGCACAGAGCCGCCCCGCATCCGTCTTAAAAAAATGTCCGACTCAAGGCCCCCGCTCACTTAAGGTTCACTCATCTAATTATGAAAACACATTATCCCCCCTAATGAATGTCCTTGTGCATATGTATGTAATAAAAACGCCGCAGACAAAAACAACACCGCCGAGCGGAATAAAATCGTTACACATGGCATTGATACCTCTGCGAGGCGATGTAAAACACCATGAGGGGGATATAGGTCAACGTGCGGCGACGGACCGCACAAAGGACACTCCAGAGTCCACACCCAGCCGCACATATGGTGGATGAATTTCCAGTATTTCTTTGCGATGTTTTATGTGTGTTGCCATGTGCACATGCTACCATGTACATCGTACACCACCCCCTGTGATCAACAAGTGGAAGGTTGACTCCCCGAAATCCTGTTTCTATACACCGCCTGCTTGACAGTTCAGCTCTCACACTCGCCCCCACTCACTCTGTTTCTCTGCACCGGCGTCATCGCCGTTGTCGCTGTCGCTGTCGTCATCGCCATCCGGCTGTTTGAAGGGCTGCCAGAAAAGTTCTGTCATCTTGTCGAGGCGGCGGGGAGGAGGCCGCCACGCCACGCCACGCCGCCTGGGCTACTATGCGACACAAAATCAATAGAATTCTCGTGAACCCCTTTCCGAGGTTATTTGCGATACGATTTCCGTAAATTAAATTGACAACATGGATTTCACATCCCGTTTACATTGTGCATGCATCCGGTGCCCGGTGGGTGGGCGACTGCCCGCGATGGGACCCACTTCATCCACTTCACAGTGACGACAAACACGAATACAATTCGATGAGGTTACCGATAAATAAATTAATAATGTCATACGGTTGACATTTGCAAAAAGAAAAGTCACGGGTACACACGGACAACCCACGCATGTGCCTATCGTGTAACAGTGCTGATTTGTGTCCTTATGCGGGTATTTTGCTTTCATTTGCATGGCGTTGGTAGGAAATTCTGGTCGCTTTCGGAGGCAATGGAGGATGTTGGAAGTATCAGCAAGAGGCTCGAACACCTTTGAGGAGGCTCACAAGCTGGGCTGTAGTTTGGCAGGATATGGTGGTGATTTTCAATGTTGTGGGGTCATTAAATGCATTTGTTGGCCAATTTTGAAAGGAATGGAAACGCGTCGTAGTGGCACTGGTAACAGATGTTGCTTGCAAGACCTTATCCAGCGTACTTTGTGCACCGCACTAATCGGCACGTACCAGTGCGGTTTCCGGCCCGTCAAATCGACTATAGACCAATCAGACTAAGGCAGATCCTGGCGAAGACCAGCGAGTTTCAAGTCGACACAGAAAAGGTGATGTTCATCGATTTTAAAGCTGCATATGACAGCATTCATCACAAGGAACTATTCGAAGCGATGGCCGAATTCGGTATCCCGGGCAAACAATTGATCCGGTTGTGTCGCACCACGCTAACACATACGCGATGCACCGTGCAGTTCGATTCGAGGACCTCAGAGTCGTTTGAATCCTGCACCGGATTTCGGTAAAGAGATTCGCTGTCGTGTGATTTCTTCAATTTGGACTGGAGAACATAGTGCGGCGGGCGAAGGCACCATCTTCTACAAGTCAGTCCAGCTGTTGGCATACGCTGATGACATTGACAGAACCGTGCGGTCCCAACGCGCCATAGTGGAAGCTTTCGCCGCAATTGAGGAACAAGCGCAACGAGCAGGTCTAAGGGTCAGCGAGTTTCGAGCAAAAAACAATCCGCCGCACACCTTCACCATTTCTTGGAGAAGATACTGCGGCGATGTGCTGTTGGGTCATGCAGATGATATCGACGAGCAAGAAACGATCCGCTGCACACCACCTAGGCCAACACATCACAATCGCCGGCTTAAATTTTGAGGTAGTAAAGAAGATTGTTTGGGGGGCAGGGTCCATGCTCACAGGGCCAAGTTGCTGATCGCTCTCAACATGGCGGGATGCCGCCAACGATCATTGTCGATGCATAGATCAAGTTGACATTCAGCCTCCAAGCGGAGCTCCCTGGATAGCGCTCACAACACCCGTTGTGAGGTGAACCAATGCTTGCAACGTTTCCCCTGCGGTTGTGCGGAGGGCTAACAACCCACCCTCGGCAAAAAAATATCTGTTACGAAAGAGCAAGCGGCCTCGAAAGAATGGACGGAAACTCAACGACGACACGGCGCGAAAAAAAAAGGAAGATTGGCTATATCGGGGCAAACGACGTAAAACCACCTGGCGCTACAGCCCATAGGGAGCCAGGGCCTAGCTTCTCAGCAACCACTCGTGTTGTGCGTGCTATTGTTCTCTCACGAGTGGAAGGGACCTATAGTTTAATGCCGACTCCGAACGGCTTTGTTTGAGAAGCTTTTTCTAGACAGGAAATACTCTTTGATCATTGTCAGTGACTCGAAAGAGGTGGGGTCGTGAAAATTGTTTGTGTCGCACAGAGCAGGAATCGAACAACGCCACGGGCCACCACCATTGGCAACCGATATTACTAAGGTCTATGGAAACAACTGGGGTCAAGGCTCCTGACTCGAAGAACCAAAGTCATGCTCTACTGTTGCCAGTCCTGCTTTATGGAGCTGAAAGCTGGACGATAAGCAAAACTGCAGAGCTGGTTCTTGGTAGATTCTATGTCGGATATTTGGTCCCGTCTGCGAGGAAGGTGAATAGACGCAACCGCGAACTCTTCCTGCTTTACCATGTTGTGAATGTAGTCCAGAAGGCAAGAATCCGTCGACTTCACTGGCTCGGCCACCTCAAGCGATTGGACAACAACGCTCCAGCAAAGAGGATCTTTTAACCCGAGCGTCCAGATTCAAGAAAGAGAGGAAGACCGAATCGGATGTAAGACAGCTTGGTCTTCAAGACTGAAAAAAGCAGCCTTGTCCGAGAGTTTACCGTCACCACCGATAAAATGCAGCGATATCTGAGACTCACACCCTCCTCCATGGGCCGCCGGCCTGATAAGTAAGTAAGAATTTACACAGCAGAGCATTGTTGATTTTGGAGATGGACATGGCACAGTTAATCTCGTCTCTAATCACACTCTCATATGAGGATTCTAAATCGACAAATGGACGGTGGGTGTCGATCAACATATCTTGGGTCTTTTCGAGAATCTGCCGTACTGTCGATGGACTTCTCCGGCCTGAAACTGCACTGAGAAGGACCTCTCAGATTATTGATTTCAGGCATTCACACTAAGCGACAAAGAGGATCTTGGTCGCTATGTCAAAGAGACTGATGTCACTATAGTGGGCGCATCCAAGGGAGTCTCGTTTTTTGTTGACCGGGCAAACTATGCCGAGACCCTACGCGAATCGCCACCACGAGTTGGTGCATGCCTTATAGCATTTCTTGCGGACCGGACAAACGATCCACATTCACATATTAAAAATCTAAAATATAACATTTGAAAAACACTGTCTCATAGTTTAACCTGATTTAACTTGGTTATGACGCAGATTTAGGTTTAAGTTTTAAGTTAAGACCAGTATCAGCGAACGACCGTTTAAACGATTGCCCAGTTCCTCAGTTTAGGTTTTTAGCAACGCGACGCCATTTCTTCAAAAATATCCTGTAGAAAAACGTGCAAGGCTCACAAGCCTCCGAACCTGTGGGCAACGCAACAGAGGACGCCCGAGTTTGAGATAGTGTCACCAAGTGGAGAAGGACCTCAACCAACTTGGTGTGCGAAACTGGAAACAGCTAGCCAGAGATCGCACGAGTTGGCGAGGCTTGCATGCAGTTTAATGATAACAATATTAGTTGGGAGACATCTTTAGTTTATGTGCAAAAATGAGTAGTTCACACTTAAATGTTCAATAAGTTGTAGCCAGAAATTAGGAACTAATATCAACGCTGAGTGGCTTAATTTGTTGGGAATCGAAGAACTTTATTCGGATCTTATGAAATTCGCTCCATGCCCTATGTCACAACGCGGACATTGAAAGAGAGTTAGCATCAATAAACTCACAATGGGCAAAGGAGAGAAAAAGACTATTGCCCGAAACTATTAAGAGTAAAATCATTGACCTATATTTATTTTGTTCACTTTTTAAGGTAGACGATGTCCGCCAAAGTCCGGAATTTTTATACATTTTTGTCCTACACTAGCTATGGTAATAATGACACACCTAATTTGAACTTTTGATAATCGGCCAGCGCCTTTAACAAACGGAGAACTTAAGCTGCTTGTACTGGTCTGGGTGATGCATTTGTATCAGCTGAAGGGCCAAAGAAAATACAAATTTACACAATTTCATCGTCACTAGCCAAGACACGATGATGCAATGTACACATGTTCGTGTATTCTCATTTGGATCGATATGGACACCTGAAGGACAAATCACATATTTTTCACCGATCCTTTTTATGGAGTTGAGAGCTGGAGCTTGTTTCCTTTCAAAGAAAAATTCTGTGTGGGAGAACGGGGAATGTAGACTGAAGGGCAAGTGCAATGGGACGTCCTCATCCAGCTAATGAACACCACTGCTTCAGTTGGGAGGATTTGCGATGTAGTCCCTTTTCAGTAGAGAAGAGGAAGACCGAATCGCCGGCATAAGAAACAAGTGGACACGGAGTAGCTTAGTGAGTAGTCGAGCTACCACAAAAATTACCATCACAGACGTAGCTTTTAATTCCGACTTGGTCGTCGCCATATAGGGACTCTGCATCATGCCTGAAACACAATAGTATGTCGCTGCGTTGCGTTGTCTTTCCACACACACAATTCAATGACCATGCACAGAATACTGCGGCGACCTACGTAAGTACGAAATGAGACCGATGGGAGGATCGCAACACTGAAGATCGTCGCATGTCATTATCGAACATGTTGGAAAGTTTTTGGCAGATTGGTGCGATGATGAACAGCTGATTAAGTTTTAATGACAAAATAAATTTGAATTTTTTGATGTTTCGAAAGATAAGATTTGTAGTGTAGAATCCATTAGCTCATGAACCCACAACCTTCTTTCTGATTGATACATGATCAAATGCTTTGTGGCGTGATTACGTCAAATTTAGCTCATTCTTAATTTCTTAACAAAACCCAAACAAGCAACAAACAGCAGCGGGAAACAAGCAGCAGCAAGTACAGCCATGAGACTCAAAACACTTCGATTGTGGTCCGAACTCAACACTGGATACTCAACCATTCTCAAGGAATTCAATTTCCTACCTAGCGACACCGACCGCCTACTACCCCAGGCCATCTTTGAAAAGAAATTCTCAATCAGTATTCCCTCCAGATCGGACTGGATGACTGACACGCAAACACCGAAAGATCCTCTGCGCATCTTCACGATGGATCAAAGACAAAAGAAGGGATGGGTGCCGGTGTCTATTCACAAGACCTCAACATTGCTATCTCCGTGAAGCTCCCTGATCACTGTAGCGTTTTTCAGGCAGAAACCATAGCGATTAAAGAGGCGCTGTCTTGGCTTAAAAACAATGTAATATCAAAATGGGATATCACCATCTGTTCGGACAGTCCGGCCGATATAACATCCCTGGACAATGTCATGTTGTACTCAAAAACATCCCTTAATTGCAGGCTGTCTCTTAACGAGATGGCCGAGCATTTTAACATTCACCTCATGTGGGTGCCGGGACACTGTGACATACCAGGAAACTGCAAAGCCGACGAACTCGCTAGGTGTGGTACAACCTCATCCATATCGATAGAAGGGGTACCACCTTCCATGCCGATCGCTACAGCCTATCATCTTTTAAAGATTCATACAATTAAAACCACCAATGACAAATGTCTAGAAGGCACCACCTGCCTAAAAACAAAAGAAATCTGGCCATCACTCAACCTAAAACGGTCACTCGGTCTACTTGGACTCAGCAAGCCCTCAGTAAGGACCCTCATAGGAGTCATAACCGGGCACTGTGTTATTGGCACTCATGCTCTCAGGATGGGTGCTCCATATAATGATTTTTGCAGAAGCTGCATGGGTGACGAGGAAGAAGAGAACACTCATCACCTTCTCTGCTCCTGCAGTGCTCTTGCCAGTCGTAGGTTCCTGTATCTAGGAGCCTACTACTTCAGCGACCGTAACGAGCTAAAAAGTGCCAGCACTGGCCAACTAAATCGGTTCATCAGCAGCACCAACTGGTTCCAGCGTTAGGAGAAGTCAATCCGCGTGGTATCACAATGGGCCTACATTGGCCTAAGTGTGACTGCTCTGCAGCAGTCAGCCACTACAACCTAACCTAACCTAAGGCCCAAACCCATAGAATCCGGTGCGTGCGTTTCGTCTTGTCAAAAAATTGACAACTCATAAGGGCCAATAAGAGAGGGAATGCAGAATGCATGAAGTTAGCGAACTTTGAACTTTTCTTCCGGTTGACAGTTTATTCTCACATGTGTGTATCATTTTACTCTCATGGTCGTGTGGGATTGTATGTATGGATACATATTTCGGACGCAACGCACGTATTTTATTTGGCAGCCCTTTGCAGTCCGGCAAATAAGATTTGTGTGGATGTCAACTGCAACGCACGCAAAGGATTCTATGGGCTTGGGCCTTTAGCTTTCATTTTCCACAAGTTCTTTAAGTACATCTGTTTGAGCAGAATATTTTTTGATTTGGCATTTCACAAAGCAGAGAGAGGCAGAGAGAGAGAGAGAGAGAGAGAGAGAGAGAGAGAGAGAGAAAGAGAGAGAGAGGAACAACTGACTATCGCAGTGCGTCCTCGCACCCCTTCGTAACATTGATGTCGAACGCAGCAACTCACTATTGTGTTTTAGGCATTAACCTAACAACGTAACCTCATCGTGCTGTAACGATCACTTTTTATACAAAAAAACATATTTTAAAATAGCTGTTACGTTGTTGATATATTTTATTCTATAGTTCCCAACGTCTTATTACTTTCTTTCATTTTTGACCAAGCTCCCAAGTTACCCCGCATCTGTTCGCAAAATCGATTATCCACAAACAGCTTGTGTTGAACATGAGTAAAATTCAAAGAAAGTCTAGAGTCATGGCCAAAAACAATGTAAGGACTTCTCATCTATCTCGGGGCGAAATGTAACTCAACAAAACACTTTTGTGGTCAGGATAACCCTCGTCGACTGAGGGGTTGTTGCAACAACTCCTCTAACAGAGACAAAAAAACGACATTACTTGACCAGAGTTGCTTAGAAGGGATGATTATTTATCGTCGTCATGCTCCAGTTTGCGAGGAAGATGAACGGAGGGAAGGGAAATTGGTGAACTCAAGCAGAGCTTCATGCGGTTGTAGACCGGAAGGCAAACATATATATTCGACCACGTGGAGCGAAGTAATAAACTTCCTAGAGAATAGGAACGCTATACTCGGGGAAATGGCAAATCTTGGATAGGTCTGGATTCCGGAAAGAAAGAACAAGCACCAGCTAAGGCGTGTTCAAGTTTTAGTAGATTGGGTTTTTGGTAAGGGGATGGCGGCTTAAGTTCACTTAGACCTGCTGGCTCATAGTGTAACAGGGTAAACCTAGTTGAAGTTCACTGTAGCCTTATGTAGGCAGGATGTTCCAGTGGTTTTAGGAAAGTTTATGAGAAGTTGTACTTTCACGGCGGCTACATCAAGTAATGATTTGAACAATGGCTGGCGTAGAGCTTTGCAACGTGTTTTGGAGAAGATGCTCCAGAGTATCAACCATCTCTGTTTCTTTGCATTTTCTGCAATAAGGCCTAGTCTAAGAGCATGGTGGCCCACTGGGTAGTGACCTGTAACGATCCCTATTAGTAAGGCACAGCCAACTCTTAGCAGCGAGATTGTTAGTTTCCTTTTCGCGCTGAACATTTTGGTCTTGAGGCATGAATTAATGCGCTTCCACGTTGTATTTGCTGTCAGCAGCAGTTCATGTCAATTTTACAAAAAGAAACATTTTATCGGAGTTGCGATGCTTAATTTGCCAGACAACATTGTGTTTTTTTTTTTGGCTGCTCAATACTGAGCTCAGCAAGATTTCACAAGGGAGGCAACAACAAAACAACTCACTGAGTTAAAACTCCTTAGTCAAATTGCACTGTCATCACTGACTGATGACGTTGAAGCATGGAAATTATAGATGGCACCAGAGGAAACTATTTGTTTACTAAAGGTTGGTATCGCACGATTATTTGACACTTGCAAGCGTTTTTATTAGCTATTTACTTGTTGATGTTGATTGTACAAATATATTACATATCAATCAAACAACGTGGTGGCCCGTGGCGTTGTGGGTATGTGCGTCGACCCCAACCTCGACGTCGTAGGTTCGATTCCTGCTCTGTGCGACGAAAACAATTTTCACGACCCCACCTCTTTCGAGTCACTGACAATGCTCAAAGAGTACTTCCTGTCAAGAGAAATCTTCTCAAACAAAGCCGTTCGGATTCGGCATTAAACTGTAGGTCCCTTCCACTCGTGAGAGAACAATAGCACGCACAACACGAGTGGTTGCTGAGAAGCTAGGCCCTGGCCCCCTATTCCTTCCGGAAGAAAAATTTAACTCTTGCTGAGCGTTTTATTGAGAATCATTACTAAGCTGGGTACTGATTAGCCAAAAAAACACGCATAATGTGACGCCACCGTCTCTTAACAAGACTATATTTTACACGGTGGTGAAGTTAACCCCACGCGAACGTCACCATAGGCAGCTACAACTTCGATGTATAAAGGACTTCATCTACCTTGGCTCCCAAGTAAATAGTGCAAACAACATCACTACAGCCCATAGAGGGCCTGGGCCTAGCTTCTCAGCAACCACTCGTGTGCGTGCTATTATTCTGTTACGAGTAGAAGAGACCTACAGTTTTATGTCGACTCCGAATGGCCAAGTTTGAGAAGCTTTTTCTAGACAGGAAATACTCTTTGAGCATTTTCAGTAACTCGAAAGAGGAGGGGTCGTGAAAATTATTTTTGTCCCTCAGAGCTGGAATCGAAACTACGACGTTGAAGTTGAGGTCGATGCACATACCCACAACGGCACGGGCCACCACTTTTGCTTCAATAGGTTCGTCAATAAGTGAAAATCCGCATGTGCTTCATGAAACATCACTTCATCCACAAAAACGTACTGCTTGGTGGCGTTTGCATGCCGAAGTATTTTTTCGTCAACGATAATGATCGTCACACAATGCGCCATGATTACCGATTATTTTTGGCCAGAATTACACTTGGATGGCATTTGGTCTCAACAGGATGGTGCCACAAGCCACACAGCACATGTTACAATCGATTTATTGAAGAGTAAGTTTTGTGAGCGTTGTTCAAAACTCGAGCGGCAACACCAAACAATCTTTCAGAAGAACGTACAACTGCTCGCATATGCCAACGATATTCACATCGGAAGAACGCAACGTGATGTCAATGAAAGTTTTGTGAGTATTGCAACAGAGGCCGCGAAGATGGGTTTAGCCCTTAAAGAAGGCAAGACCAACGAGAAAGGACTCCCAACACCCAGATCTCGAGCACAGCGGGAGGCAGATATAGCTACCGAGGAACCGCTATCAATTCAACACAATGACACTAGCGCTGAAACCAAACAAAGAATCATCCTGGACAACTTCTGCTTCTTTGGGCTAAGAAAGCAATTTATAAACAAAGCCCTCTTTCGAACAACCAAAGTAACCCTCTATAAGACCTCAATTGTTTCAGTCCTGCTATATGGCGTATACCCATGGACTTTGTCAAAAGAACTATGGTGCGTGTGATTTTCGGTCCCGTCTGTATATATGGTGAGTTGAGGAGGAGACATACCGACGAACTGTACGAGCTGTTCAGCGACATCGACTTAGTCACAAGAGTCCACCAGCTTTAAGAATTGAAACCTTGATAATTGCCAATTAATTAATTAAAATGACTGGGCAAGGTAAAAGGATGTTTTTCGTTAGAGGCAAAACACTCAAGTTGGCGGCATTTGACAGCTGGTTTGACAGTTCATGAAGAATTAACGCAGAAATAACGCATTTTATTCTCAAATGATTCCCAATGTATGGCACCAATAACACAGTACTGACCTCAATTACTGGATCAAATATAATTAGCAATGCCATGTGGGATGGCAGAATAAAATATCCACGATTGATGTGCTCACACTGGCCGAAAGTGAAACTCAAAGGGCTGCTCCTCCTCCAATCAAAGGATGTTATTTGCATGAAACCTATTTAAAACTTACACACTCTTGCCATTCGGACGATATTTCGATACTCTTCAGCATGAATTGACCTTAATTATCCCCACTTCCACATGAGCGACAGGCGAGCGTATAGTGGGACCCAGATGTGTGTTACAGAATGTGTCAGTTCTGTAGGCACTCAAAGTACGCCCTGGTTACGAAAATAAACAAAAGTCGACACTGAATTCAGTGTTTTTCTCCCTCTCCATCTCCTTAATCAGATCCGATAGCCACAGGCTGCCGGGCTAGATCATAAACATTTCCCTCGTGCCCGCGTCACCATTGCACAACCCAACCCATTCCCGGTGCTGAAAAATGGAACTTTAATTGATTTCGGGTGAGAATGGCAAGTCATCGGCAAATCACTGGAAATTAACTAAAATTCAGTTTCTCTTCACTCCATCAGCCGGCAGCCGGGATAAACTTCCGAAAATTTACATCAACCAGGGGGTGCAACCCGCTCCGTGCACAGATGCACCATTTTGATTGATTATTTGCCAATCGGTAACGCTGCTTTGGCGTTATTTTTAGGTTTCTCTTTAAACAATAAATGCGCACAAACTACTCGTCCAGTTCCCGCGAAATTAACCAACCATCCCCGGTGTGCTCCCCGCCGCAGCATCGTTTAATACATTTCTGAAATATGATTTAATCGGCTAATTAATTCAGTGGCATCTGATTAATTTTCGATTTCCCGTGATGTTCGATGCGCTCGGCGACTGTTGTCGATTGAAGCGCGCAGAGAATTTGTTTACGAGGCTTTCCAGTATTTATAACGTGCTCACGTTCGACGGTGAATTAGCATACAGACTCGGCTAAACCCGTCCACGCCGACTTCATGGATGCAGCGTGGACAACTTGAGCGGGGGGCCACGCCGAATGAATATTAATGCCGGCTAAGTGAATCCATAGCCAACAATATTTTTGAGTGATTCTTTTCTCTTCTCTCTTGCGATTGGCACACCTGCGGCTTGAACGGCGATCTGTTTTGGATTTTCTTTCATCGGTTGTGCAACGAACAGCAAAAAGCTCGTGTGTCTGTGTTTGAATGGAAATTAATTTGAAAAACTATCGGCAGCCAAACGCAGCAGGCTTACGTAATGTTGTCTTCGCTTTGGGGTACGCGTCATTGGCTCTGACAGCACTTCACCTCGCTTGGATTGTCTTGAGGTGACGTCAGTGTGGCGACAAAGTTACGCAAAGGGTATGGATTCTGTCATCCCAGTCCGACAGATGACATTCGGATGCTTTTCAGTAAAGACGTACAGTGGACACAAAGGGGATTCAAAGTTGAGATGACGAAATGAACTCTCATCACAGATATTTGTTGAAAATCAATAACTCGACGACACATTAATTTGTTCCTCGGAGCGCATTCATGCCCCTATTCCACAGCAAAGACCACTCGTCATGACTTCAGGCACTATTCCAGCACAAAGAATGGGGCGACTAAATGACTTTGAATGCGGAGTTTCACATGACAATAGACACGTGGGAGTTCTGTTAGTGACTGGCACGGACTGGAGCCGCGAACGTAAGGGCAACGTTCTTTTCGAGTTCAGTTTTTTTGTGGCAAGGGGTGTAGCGAATCGAATGAATCAATTAGAGAAAGGGAAGCAGCGCAGTGAAAACGACGCTATTTATTTGTCCAACAGTCATCGCCAAACTGTGTCAAACCAGCCTGAATTTCATATTTTGGGTTCTTAAACAGCATAAAACAAAGCATCATGACGACCACAGTAACTGGCGCCCGGCATAGGCATGATCAACAAATTGGTGCCATACTTTTAACCCTTCTATCAAAAAGTAGGGTGGTAGCCCGTGTCGTCGACCCCAATATTGACGTCGTAGGTTTGATTCGTGTCTCTGCGACAAAAATAATGTTCACGACCCACCTCTTTCGATTCACTGACAATGCTCATGGAGTATTTTCTGTCTAGAAACAGATTCTCAAACTTGACCGTTCGGAGTGGGCATAAAACTGTAGGTCTCTTCCACTCGTGAGGGAACAATAGCACGCACAACATGAGTGGTTGCTGAGAAGCTAGACCCTGGGCCTTTATGGGCTGTAGCGCCACCCTTATTATTATTATCCAAAAGTAAGTCCGGCCAAAATTTCCTACGTGAAACCCACGCGTTGCCAGAAGGGTTAATAGCGTTTTAAAGACAACTGCCACATGGAAAGTTTTTTTCTTCAGCAACATCATCAGGTCCCTGTCAAAACGTGGACACAACAACGCCCAAATTCTCTCAAGGGGTAGGTATGTCATCAAAAGGCCTAACTAGAGTTCAATTAGGCCCCCTCGGATTTACTGTTCCCTTGAGACACTAACTTCAACTAAGTAGTTGGGTCCATTGATGGGATACTCTGAGCCATCCTTGTACTAAAACCAACCACACACCAAATAAATAAATCTCCACAAGCTAAGACAACTTAAATAATCAAGGCAATCCCGGGAAATGATACACTATGACCACAAGAACCTCTTTTCTCAGTTTAGCTAAGTTTCGTTCAATTTGTTTTAGGGGAACGAAGTTAATTGCTTCAAAGCTTTTGCTTAAGGCTTTTACGGTTTTAAGTCCCAGAAACAGACGTAGTGGACCCTCCCAAGTCGATCACCCCCTAACTCGAACCAATTTGATATCAAGTGACAATTTGAGTCCACTGTACTTTTGAATTCGACAAAGCTTAGGTCTACTTCTGCTTTTGGTTTGGACGTCAGCTCAAGATTCTTAATTTAAACCAAATATCCACTTTCCATTGGCAACTGAAAAATTGTACCCAAGTTTTTGCTGTGGTTGGAGGAAGACCCAACTAAACATTTAACAACTGCGTCAACCAGCAAAGACTGAATATGAGTACACGAATCGTAATAAAGTCGGAAATGCAACGATGTCAAAATTGTGTCAACTTAGGCATATGGACTTAGTACTAGCATAGGAAATAACTGTCATACGCATGTCACAGGCCACTGGATTTTAATCACTTAATCTCAGTGCTCGTAATTACGCAACAGCCCATTGTAGGCCATTGTCTAACTTCTCAGCAACCACTCGTGTTGTGCGTGCTATTTTTCTCTCACAAGTGGAAGGAGACCTACAGTTTTACGCCCACTCCGAACGGCCAAGTTTGAGAAGCTTTTTCTAGACAGAAACAGTCTTTGAGGATTGTCAGTGATTCAAAAGAGGTGGGCCGTAAAACTTTTTGCTGTCGTACAGACCAGGGATAGAACCTGAGACGTCCATGTTGAATTGCGTTAGGCTCGACCATACCCACAACGCCACGGGCCACCAATTGCTCATAATTAAGACATCCTAAATGCTGTTTAGTTTTTGCTGTTAGCAGAATTAACTGACCGTGCCGTCAGTAGAGGTGTTCGTGGACCCCTTGGCTTCTATTTCTATATCTATATAACATTGACGGCTAACTTCGGGTCCGTATCCTGCAAACGTGGGTCTTGGACTTGTCCGAACTTAACTTACAGCCGAATGTAGAGTGAATAAATTCGATGAAAATTCGATGTACAAGCATTCTCGTAGCTGGAAAATTTGAACCACCCCTTTGTGGTATGATACAACTTTATTAATATCAACCATGTACCCAACTTGGTGGTCTGCGCTATCTATTCCTTTCTATAGTTTTTAAATTAAAAAAAACTGAGGAGTGACTGTACAGTCAGCTAAGACGGGGACTACATTTTATCCATTGTGCCCCTTTGCTAGGTCTAGGACTTCAGAGCTGTCTTGAGAAATTGTATGATCCTAAGATGGGATGTGTGGATTAGTCTGTATCTGCTTGGTGTCAGATTTCGACACTCGACTCGACTCCTTTCATTGCCTACAGTGGCTGTACTTTGCAGTGCTCCTATGTCTTATTTTGTATAGATGGTGGTTGCATAGGTTAGTGCACTACAGTGTGTCGCAAGGACAGGCATATTTTGTCTCAGAGCCTCCTCGGTTCTTCTGCGATAAGCCTTCATGAATTTCTTGGAGTGCAGGTTACTCTCCATCTTGTTTCAAAATTGAATGCTTATATATTTGTCCAGTTGTCAATGTTGCTGAATTCATGAAAAGAGATGGGCCCACTATATGGGTTTCGGCCTTTTTCTGTACTTGCACATCTAACTTCTCATTTCCTTCATGGCTTTTATGTCCTGGCACTCCGTGAGTGTGTTCAGTGTTTTGTCACATTCCCAGACTGCCATGGAGTGAAGCTTGTGAAGCTGTTTAAATCTTGAAGCGCAGGCTGACTGCCTGAGAGTATCGATATTTTTAATTTTTATTAAATTTCTGTGGTTGACGCAATGTGCTGCTTCATTTATGGCGTAGATTTCAGCTCGGCAGAAGGTGGACTTTCCTGGGAACGTGTAGGTTACTTCTGGGGCCTACAATGACTGCTCCTGATCCACTTTCCGAATCGGACGCGTCTGTGTAGCGTTTTGGGCATCATCTGTCATTCAAAGAGGGTTGTTGGCCCATTCTTCTCTTTTAGGTATATGCCTAGAGAAGGAAAACGGGTGTCGGTTTCCTTTTTCTTCATGAAGAAGCATTAGACTTCTACTTTCTATTCCTATTCCTTAGACAATGGACAAAGGTGCGACCTTCATTCGGTGTGGCAGCTGCTACCAACAGGAGACTTAAAGTTGGCGCCGAACATGATGGTCTGGAGACAGAGTTCTACCATCATGATTCGTCGTGGAGCAAGGCACGCAATAGAAATTTCCAGGCATCAACAGGAGTTATTCTCATGCCGTACCAGGCGAGTTTTGAGACTTGGACCATTAAGGACTTTTCCTTCTAAACTAATTTGTATCCTATTTACTATAGGTAGAAATACCATAAAATTACATTTTTAATACCGACACATCTACTGAGCCGGAAATGCTCAAGTTAGGTGGTATCACTGTCAATAGGCTCAACATGCTCAAGGACAACTAACCTCTTTAGAAAGGCACAATTTAGACTGCCCGATGTGTAGAGTGGAAAGAAAAGTTCAGAAGTGCCAACTATCCCTAGTTTCAAAGATCCAGTTGACTTTCCATTCAAATTGTTATCAAATCAATAACCCCACGTCACTGTTCCTCGACCATGATCACCTGTTCAACGACACTATTCAAAGGTCTGCGAAAATCAAATGACTTCCCATACCACGAATCTGTGTTTATGAGCAGCCTTAAGGGGGAACACAAGTTGCTGGGGGAATGTCGTTCCCATAGATGGCCGCGATAACGTGTATTGAATATATTCTTTCGCGTGCAGTGACTCAATTGAAAGAATAAAATTATGTACCGAATCCGTTCGCATGAATTTCTGACCAGCTTTCAAATTGGCGAACTTCCTGTCGCAAATATTTGCATACACACAAGTGTGTGGGATGTCTTTGTTTAAATGTATTCTTAGCGATGTGTTAAGTGAGTGGAGGCCGTTTGAGGGGAAATGATTCAATGATTCGTCTGCTGAGGTTCCAAATCCAACAAAAAAGACAACCACACGAATTTGTGCAAGACAGCATCGTAAACGCAGCTCATGCATCAAGTGTGAATCAAAGCAATTAAGGAGCAATTTGGAGCCACTCTCCTCCTACAAATCAAAAGGGCAATTTTCATGGCAATCTAATGAGGTGCAGCGGACGAAATTGAACAAATGTCCAATACATTTCGACGAAAAAACAAAACACAAGTCACGCTCTCTCAGCCGCCAATAACTCATCACGAATAGATCATGCTCTTGGAAAATTCGCCGGGAATTTTAAACAGGTCGATTGTTTATCTATGACTCTTAGATATTCTCGCATAATTTCCATTCAAACTTCATGAATGCACTCTTTGATGTTTTTAGTGGAAGATAAATACGAAAACAGACAGCATGACGCAACCAGCCATGCAGAGAGCACTTAAGTTCTTTCTTCTCTCACGAATTATGGTTTACATGCTTCAGTAATTTTGCGATCACTAGAAAGAAATACAAAGTATTCTACAAGTAATTTGCTACAAATTGAATTTTGTAGGGTTATGTAGGGAATCACAGATGTGTGCTCCGTTGGCTAACAGATGGGTCTTGTGGAAGAAGAAAGTACTTCCAATGAAAGCTGTGTTGATGGTCAAAATATCATCTGGAGAAAGCGTGGGGTAAGAAAGAGAAATGTCTCCACCTCCTTGTCGAGAGTCTATAGCAGAGTCATGCCTATCCAAGTTCCAAAGGGAAACAAAACAGAAACGGCTCTCCAAGAAGCAGCGCGGATTACTAAAATATCATAAAATTATAAAGAATAGGTGCACAGCTGGGCCGTGGCGTTGTGGGTATGTGAGTCGACCCCAACCTCGACGTCGTAGGTTCGATTCCAGCTCTGAGCGACGAAAACAATTTTCACGACCCCACCTCTTTCCAGTCACTGACAATGCTCAAAGGGTATTTCCTGTCTAGAAAAAGCTTCTCAAACTTGGCCATTCGGAGTCGGCATAAAAACTGTAGGTCCCTTCCACTCGTGAGAGAACAATAGCACGCACAACACGAGTGGTTGCTGAGAAGCTAGGCCCTGGCCCTCTATGGGCTGTAGCGCCAGCCATGTTATTATTATTAGGTGCACAGCTTTTTGACATCACCGCCATTCAGAAGGTGCGATGGGATGGGCCAGCCAAAAAGAGGATGAAAAACTGCTATACATATTACGTGGATTGCTACAAAGAGGGAAGACAGCACTTGTTTGGATGCGGTTTTGTTGCTCGAGGCAGACTTAGGCAAGGAGTCTTAAGCTTTAGATACATAAGCGAGCGCCTCACAACAATCCACATCAAGGCAACAATCTGCAACATCAGTCCAATATGCGTCCACGCCCCAACGGAGGATAAAGCCGACGATAGCAAGGACGACTTCTATGTTGCCCACGAAGAACGATCAATGCACCAGCTACGACACCAAGATCGTTCACAAAGGGGACAACAAACAATTGCCGGCAGACCTTTTCAATATCCCTATCAATGCATGCAATCATTCTGTACACTATGCGGTCGATGATTACGCACAGATATGTCATAGTGTCTCGAGAGGAACTTAAACTTTGACTGAAAATAAAGCTATGTATTGCCCCCCATACGTATGTTCGTGATAAATTAGTTGGTTTCATACATTCTGGTTGTGTTTCTTTTTGGATTTTTTATTTGGAAGAAAGGACATGTATTAATGCACATAAGGCGGTTTCTCTCAGCGTGCCACACATGTCTGCCGGCTGTTTTTTAAGTACTCAGTAAATTTAATTACTAACTACTAATTACTCTCAGGGGGGGGATGGGCTTATGTACACAGGGCAAAGTTGCTGACTGCACCCAACCTGGTAGGATGCCAGCGCGATCCCTGTTTGTGCATAAGTCAAGTTGACATACAGCCTCCTCGTGGCGCCCCTGGATAGCCATCACAACAACCGTTGTGTGGTGAACTAATGTATGCAGCGATCCCCCTCTGCCCGAGGGTCAAATAATGGGCCTGGCCTACCAGTTGTAGGTTGTGCGTGAGGTTGACTCCCTCACCACACAAAAAACCAACGGTTACGAACCGACAACAGGCCTCGGATATGGACGGATTCAAAGTTGACGACCCCAGCAAACGATCAAAGGACAATGATTTTCGGTTCTGCACGTGGAATGTGAGGTCCCTGAACAGACCACGTGCAGCCGATGAACTCGCGGAGGCCCTAGACTGCTACAAAGCAGATGTCACCGCCATCCAGGAGATGCGATGGGATGGGCCGGGCAAAAGGAAGATGAGAAACTGCGACATCTACTACGGTGATTGCTACAAAGAGGGAAGGCAGCGCTTATTTGGATGCGGATTCGTTGTTCGAGGCAGACTTAGGCAAAAAGTCTTAAGCTTTGATTATATCAGCGAGCGCCTCATAACAATCCGCATCAAGGCTAAATTCGGGAACATCAGCCTGATTTGCGCACACGCCCCGACGGAGGAGAAGGATGACGATAGCAAGGATGACTTCTATGATCTCCTAGAAAGAACATACGATCGATGCCCCAGCTATGACACCAAGATCGTTCTAGGAGATTTCAACGCACAGCTGGGCAAGGAAGAAATCTTTGCTAGAGTCATCGGAAAACACAGCCTGCACGACAACACATCCGGAAACGGGCTCAGGCTGGTAGATTTCGCCTCGGGGCGTAACCTCTCTGTGATGAGCACGCGGTTCCCACACCTCAACATCCATAAGGGGACCTGGCGGTCCCCTGATCAATCAACCGTCAACCAGATTAATGACGCGATCGACGTCAGACCCTCCTACAGTGCTCTCGATGTCCAAACGTTCCGAGGTGCTAACATCGACTCGGATCATTACCCTGTTGTAGTCAAGGTCAGAACTCGGATATCGATTGTACAACGGAGTAGAGCAAGACCAAAACAGTTGGCCGTCGGAAGGCTACAATCGCAATCGACCGCTGGGAACTTCTCCGATCGAGTCTCCCTGAAGCTCTCAGAATAGTCCAAACCTGCCAGGCGAAACAATCGATGAACAGTGGAACCGTTGTCAAAATGCCATCAGAGAAACTGCCTCTGATGTGTTGGGTTTTAAAATGTCACTTAAAAAAAACCCATGGTTTGACAACGAGTGTCGGCAGACGCATTCAGCGAAGCTAGCAGCATATAAGGCAACGCTGGATAGAAGGACGAGGGCGGTTCTTGAGCTCTACGAACTTAAAGGAAGGGAAGAGCACCTGAAAAAAGGGAGCATGAGAAGCGCGCGATCGAGGAAATGGAGAGGTGGGTACGGCAGAAATAATGTCCGAAAGTTTTATCAGCGGGTGAAACAACTATCAAAAGGGTACAAGCATCGGACAGAAGCCTGTCGTAACGAAGAGGGGCAACTCGTAGTAGAATCGCAGTCGATACTGAGTCTGGAAGGGTCACTTCTGCAGACTGTTTAACCGTGAAGAGGACACCAATACCGCTGTCAGGCAGAATGTTCCACTCCACGCAATAGACGACGATAGAAGAGAATTCCGTCCCCCCGATCTAGACGAAGTCAAGGTAGCGATATCGAGACTGAAGTCGAACAAAGCTGCTGGAGCGGACGGATTGCCCGCGGAACTGTTCAAAGCAGCTGGAGATGATCTGGTTGGGCGCATGCATCAGCTCATCTCGATATGGTCGGAGCAAATCATGCCCGACGAGTGGAATCTTAGTATTGTTTGCCCCATCCCCATTGAGGCCATGTAGAGCGCATGGACAACACTGCTCCAGCCCGAATAGTCTTCGACTCCGAACCAATGGAACAACGCAATAGAGGACGACCACAAAGTCGATGGTGGAAAAGGACCTCAACCAACTTGGTGTGCGAAACTGGAAACAGCTAGCCAGAGATCGCGCTAGTTGGAGAGGCTTGTTGGTTGAGGCCGAGGTCCACCCCGAACTGTAGCGCCACACACAGAAGAAGAAGAAGGTGCGCACCTTTGTAGATATAGAAGGGACTTTCAACAACGTTCACACGACAAAAGAGTTCCTCGGTCTTCTAGCCGAACTAGACACTGAAATCTTTCTTTGTCAGTGGATTGACGAGAATATATCGGTTGTCACTGCCTGTTTTAGGAAACGGAGCTGCGATGTCAACAGCGATCCATTCAAAAGGCGCTCAGACGTGCAGATGTGTATAGATGCATCTTCCCTCGCGTTTTCATGGGTGGTGGCTTACAAGCTGCGCAGGCACTGAATTTTCTGCACCGATTTTCCACGTCAGCCCTTGCATGTAGCCAATAAATATGGTACGCATTACGGTCACGCATCAACCCGGAAGCAATTTCACTTGCGCTTAGCAACCTCGGGATCGGAAAGCCCCTAGTGGCCTTCATTCATCAGCTACTCACCACCAGAGTAATACACTCTCAGATGGGAGACGCTAAGATCCATAGAGGAGTTAATAGGGGCACCCCACAAGGAGGTGTTCTCTCACCCCTTCTTTGGAACGTAGCGGTAAATGAACTGCTACTAATACTGGAAGAGGTAGGGTGCAAAGTTATTGCGTATGCGGATGATATTGCCATAGCGGCATCCGACAAATTCGTCTCTACTCTAAGAGACAATATGCAGAATGCCTTTGACAAGCTAGAGGCATGGACACAAACATGCGGACTTGGCGTCAACCCACAAAAAACGGATATCGTACTCTTCACCAAAAGATACAAAATCCCCCAATTCGACCCCCACTGCTGTGCGGCACCACATTACAGCTAACGACCAGTGCGAAATTTCTGGGTCTCACTCTCGACAGCAAGCTAAACTGGAAGCTCAATATCCAGGAAAGGGTAAAAAAAAGCTTCTTCTGCAGTTTTTTGCTGCAAAAAGGCCATTGGATGCAAATGGGGCCTACAACCTCGCATCGCTGGATTTACACCTCTATTGTCAGACCGACACTTTTGTATGGTGTCTCAGTTTGGTGGACAGCACTAAACAAGGCTATAAACTGCAATGCACTCAACTGAGTACAAAGACTGGCCTGCCTGTGTATCAGCGGGGCACTGAGAAGTACTCCGTCAGACGCACTGAATATTCTCCTCCATCTCCCACCTCTGGAAATATTCGGGAAACAAGCAGCAGTGTGTGCGGGTGTCTATTCACAAGACCTCAACATTGCTATCTCCGTGAAGCTCCCTGATCACTGTAGCGTTTTTCAGGCAGAAACCATAGCGATTAAAGAGGCGCTGTCCTGGCTTAAAAACAATGTGATATCAAAAAGGGATATCACCATCTGTTCCGATAGTCAGGCCGCCATAAAATCCCTGGACAATGTCATGTTCTACTCTAAAACATTCCTTAATTGCAGGCTGTCTCTTAACGAGATGGCCGAGCATTTTAACATTCACCTCATGTGGGTGCCGGGACACTGTGACATACGAGGAAACTGCAAAGCCGACGAACTCGCTAGGTGTGGTACAACCTCTTCCATATCGATAGAAGGGGTACCACCTTCCATGCCGATCGCTACAGCCTACCATCTTCTTAAGATCTACACAACTAAAACCACCAATGACAAATGTCTAGAAGGCACCACCTGCCTAAAAACAAAAGAAATCTGGCCATCACTCAACCTAAAACGGTCACTCAGTCTACTTGGACTCAGCAAGCCCTCAGTAAGGACCCTTATAGGAGTCATAACCGGGCACTGTGTAATTGGCACTCATGCTCGCAGGATGGGTGCTCCATATAATGATTTTTGCAGAAGCTGCATGGATGAAGAGGAGGAAGAGAACACTCATCACCTTCTCTGCTCCTGCAGTGCTCTTGCCAGTCGTAGGTTCCTGCATCTAGGAGCCTACTACTTCAGCGACCGTAACGAGCTAAAAAGTGCCAGCACTGGCCAACTAAATCGGTTCATCAGCAGCACCAACTGGTTCCAGCGTTAGGAGAAGTCAATCCGCGTGGTATCACAATGGGCCTACTCTGGCCTAAGTGTGACTGCTCTGCAGCAGTCAGCCACTACAACCTAACCTAACCTACGGTCACGCAAGCAGTAGACAAGAGGGTTCTACCTCGATATTTGAAGTTCATAGAAGCACCTACTAAATTTTTAGAAAGTCATTGATCTTAATCTCGATTCTTAGGCATCAATTCCGATACCAAACCTCTTGAAGAGCACTTCTGATCGGAGTCTTAACGCTCATATTTCTGCTTCTAACGTCCTCGTATACAATTCAAGGAAAAGCTTGATACCTTTGCTTCCAAGAATGCCTGAACATCATATTCGTTGCCTATTAAAACGTCCACAACGAGTCGCGTCTTGCTGTCTTTGTTTTTGTTGGAATGGCGTACGCAGTCTGGGAGTCTTGGTGAATAATCATCGCAAAGTGATTCCTTGCACATTCCAACGTGAACCACAAGAAATTCTTCGGTTCAGCCGCTGAAGTGAGATACACCGCAAACCGATGGATTTAATGGAATATAAACAGACTGTCCAATAGTTATTAGTTTCGTTCCGGTCCGACCGTACGTGCTCCCTCTGTATTCGGCTAAGTGGAATTCGCGAATGTAAATAAATAAATACACCGCCTCTCATTCCATTTAGTGCTAAGCTGCGAGCCTGAAGACCACGAGCATGTCCACATTTTGACATTTCGACCGCTGACTGACGCCGAACAAGCCCCGATTTGTGTCCGATAACACCTCGGCCCCGCCAGCCTCATTGACAGCACTCAAATGGCAATTAAAAAGCAAAATCGCTCAGTACCGCCGGGTAGCAATGACACATTAACAGATATCATTTCGATTTCATTAATTTCACGTCACCGCCAGATGGGAGTGTGCCCGTCGATGGCCATTTCACCAGCAGATGTGATGAGTTCTTTATTTCCCCGCCTTTGTTGCCGTCGAACACTCGTGGTGCTCGTGCGCCTGAAACTGAGACTGAAAGGCCAGCGCTACATGAGGCATGTCGTGCCCTTACACACTGCGTGCGTACTCGCGCACAAGTCGAACAAAGGCGGGCAGCAATCGAATATGTATCTCATCACTCCGGCTGAAAACAGACGCGAAACAGATGAAACAAGTGAAAAGACAACTGAAACATAGAAATGAAATGAAATAATGCTGCTTAGAGGGAGAGATGTTCCCTGTCAGGACGGGGGGAGGGGTGGGTTATTAGTGCTATCCAAAACCCGCGGTCTATTTTTAGTGCATCTCTATTGATTCCACTCAAACTCACAACAGATCACAAAGATTTTGACGTTTCGGACGCGGATTATTTCTCAGATTTTCTCCCGAGATTCACGTGGATGTTTGGATGTGGATTTGGATCTGCTGCTTCTTTATTGACGCACACTTCCTCGGCTGGCTTCGATTATGCTTTTATGAAATTCAAATTAGTTTGGCTTTGTTTCGGTCGTCCGGCGAGCAGAGGGATGGGGCGGTTGGAATTGTATGCAAGGTTGAATCGGAAATGTGTGCTTGGCTGCTTGGCAAAGGAACTTCATTGTGATTCCTGTTTTATGACCCTTGCATGCTAAGAAATTATGGAATTTTCAATAAATTTAACATCAACTAAGGGGACGGTGGGGGGTGGACCGTGCTCGTAATTCGTTTGAGCATGTCAATTACAGAATTATTCAGTAGCCGGCTGTGAGGCTACTTTGTTTCGTTTAATGGAAGGACATGTGTTTGCAATTCCATTGAGTTTCACAAAAGTGGTTCTCGTTTAATTAAGTCTCGCAAACCTCCGCTCAAAAGGATTATAGACCTTGAGCTGTGTGAGTTTTTGAATGACCGACTCGCATCTTACAGGGTGGCGCTGTAAAAGAGGAGAAGTTTGTCAGTCTCAAGGCATAGCAGTCAGTCCCTGATGTTCGTCCTTTGAGGAGTGAAACGGTTATTAGAAAAAATTTGCCGTCTAAATCCATTGCAGTTCATTAATTGGTTCGGACCCATCTTGCAAAATTTTAGATTTACGGTACGTACCTACGCAGATTTCGCATTTGCGTGAACAACAACCTAACGCAAAACGTTGTCACTCCACCTCATGTAACTTTAATAGGATGCACATGAATTTCAATACACGTGAAATTAATTGCACACGCAATTCACTGCAAGTCAAATTTACTACACGTGAAATTGGGTACACGTTAAATTTACTTCACGTGAAATTTACTACACGTGAAATTAAGTACCCGTGGAATTGATTTCACTTGAAATTAACTACACGTACATCAATTTAATAACACGTGGTGTTAAAAACCTGCTACAAAATAGCCTTTTGTTAAAGATCTCGTTATTTCCACTGAAGTGAGTATCTTCGCAAGGAAAATATGTTTTCTTAACCTACGGATAGTGGCACGGTTACCAAAGGGGCTCTAGAGAGTAAAAAAGACTCATTTTTCTTAGCCTGATTTAGGGACACATCATTTTTAGTATTGACTCAAAATTACGTAAACTCTTCTTCTTCTGGCGCTACAGTGCGGGGTGAACCTGGGCCTCAGCCAACAAGCTTCTATCCTAGCCAGCTGCCTCTAAGTTCGCACGTGGTGGGCATAGGCCTGTGCATCCAGGGCAGAGTTGTTGGTTGCTCTCAACTTGGCACGATTCTTAACCAGCTGCCTCAAATTTCGACCGTGGTAGGCATAGGCCTGTGCATCCAGTGCAATGTTGTTGATTGCTCTCAACTTGGCGAGATGCCAGCAGCGATCCTTGTGAATGCACAGGTCAAGTTGCGATACAGCCTACAAGCGGCGCCCTCTGGATAGAATCTACTGCAACCGCTTAGAGGTGAACCAATGTATGCAACGGCCCCTTGTCCAGGTGCTTAAACCAGGACCCGGTCCTGCAGGTTCGGAGGTTTCGCGTGGGGCTACCTTCCCCACACATTAGTTCAGAGACGGCAACCAATTTACGTAAGCAGCTAACGTAATTTTATTTCACATTTCCTTAGTCACACTTTTGCGTCGGTTTTCCAAGCGGAAACCTATTCGATCCTAATGACAACAAACTATATTGTGAAGAACAGGCTCAACGTCGCCTACAAGATCCTATCCAGCGTACTGTGTGAACGTCTAAAGCCGTTTTGCACCGCACTAATCGGCACGTACCAGTGCGGTTTCCGGCCCGTCAAATCGACTATAGACCAATCAGACTAAGGCAGATCCTGGAGAAGACCAGCGAGTTTCAAGTCGCCACAGAAAAGGTGGTGTTCATCGATTTTAAAGCTGCATATGACAGCATGCATCACAATGAGCTATTCGAAGCGATGGCTGAATTCGGGATCCCAGGAAAATTGATCCGGTTGTGTCGCACCACGCTAACACATACGCGATGCACCGTGCAGTTCGATTCGAGCACTGAACCATCTGAATCCTGCACCGGATTTCGGTAAGGAGATTCGCCGTCGTGTACTGGACAAGATAGTGCGCCGGGCGTCTGTAAACACGGAAGGCACTATCTTCTACAAGTCAGTACAGCTGTTGGGATGAGCTGATGACATCGACATAATCGCGCGCTCCCTACGCGCCGTAGTGAAAGCTTTCCGGGCAATTGAGGAACAAGCGCAACGAGCTGGTCTAAAGGTCAGCGAGTTTCGAGCAACGATCCGCTGCACATCTTCACCATTTCTTGGAGAAGATACTGCGGCGCTGTGCTGTTGGGTCACGCAGATGATATCGGCGAGCAAGAAACGATCCGCTGCACACCACCTAGGCCAACACATCACAATCGAGAGCTACAATTTCGAGGCAGTAAAGGAGTTTGTCTACTTCGGGGCACACGTAAACTCCACGAATGACAATGTAGTGGAGATCCGACGTAGAATCGCCCTTGGCACCCGATGCTACTTCGCTCTGTCAAAACAGCTGGACTCGAAACTCCTGACTCGAAGGACCAAAGTCATGCTCTACAAAACCCTTCTTCTGCCACTCCAGCTTATGGAGCCGAAAGCTGGACATTAAGTAAGGCTGCAGAGCTGATTCTTGGTGCCTTCGAAAGAAAAATTCTACGTCGGCTATATGGTCCCGTCTGCGAGGAAGGCGAATGGAGGAGAAGACACAACCGCGAACTCTACGAGCTGTACAAGGATGTGGATGTAGTCCGGAAGGCAAAAATCCGTCGACTACACTGGCTCGGCCACATCGAGCGAATGGACAACAACGCTCCAGCTAGGAGAGTCTTCTATTCCGAGCCTCCTGGTTCGAGAAGGAGAGGAAGACCGAACCTCCGGTACAAAGACCAAGTCATCGCGGATGCAAGACAGCTTAGCCTTGATGACTGGAAGCAGCGTGCCCAGGACCGTCACCGACGGAAGGCAGCAATTGCTCAGGCTCAGACCCTTCGTGGTTCGTCTGCCTGATAAGTAAGTAAGTAAGTAATACGCGAACGTACTAGCTGAATGTACTCCCTTTTCTGGGTCATTTAATCACGGAGCACATTCATAAAGTTATGTAGTCAAAGCTCGATAACTATGATTCGTGATAATTTGAAATGCTTAAGGAAAATTTAATTCGGGAGCTACTCCATTTCCACATTACCCATTCTTGGTTTTTGAGCTAGAAGGTACAGGTCTGTCAAAACAACTGGGCTCGGAACTCCTGACTCGAAGGACCAACGTCATGCTCTACAAAACTCTTATTCTGCCAGTTCTGCTTTATGGAGCCGAAAGCTGAACACTAAGCAAGACTGCAGAGCTGATTTTTGGTGCCTTCGAAAGAAAAATTTTACATCGGATATATGGCCCGTCTGCGAGGAAGGCGAATGGAGGAGAAGACGCAAGCGCTAACTTTACGAGCTGTACAAGGATGTGGATGTACAGCTTGTCCGAAACGCAAAAATCCGTCGACAACATTGGCTCGCCCACATCGAGCGAATGGACAACAACGCTCCAGCTAAGAGAGTCTTCTATTCCGAGCCTCCTGGTTCGAGAAGGAGAGGAAGAGACCGAACCTCCGGGGTACAGAGACCAAGTCATCGCGGATGTAAGACAGCTTGGCCTTGATGACTGGAAGCAGCGTGGCCAGGACCGTCACTGATGGAAGGCAGTAATTGCTCAGGCTGATGGTTCGTCTGCCTGATAAGTAAGTAAGTGACAGCCAGGCTGTCACTTCCAAAGTAGTTCAGGAATGCAAATGCTCTCTGAATTTAATTGACAGTCAAAATTCATTGAAACTCATTTGGGTTGTACGACACCATTGAATCGCTGCAAATGAGATCGCCGATGAGCATGCTAGGCAAAGATCAGAGGAAACGTTCAGAGCCTGCGCTTGGACTACCTAAGTCTGTGGTTAGGGCTTCCATTGATGGTTCAATCTCTCGAGAGCACATTCGTAGATGGCATGACTAGGATGTAGACAGGCAAAGCTTTTGCCCCCGCATCATTCTTTTTGTCCCTTGACATAAAAGACTGCAAAGAACCAATTATTCTTGTTGCACGGCGCAGGAATCGAACCTACGGTGTCGAGGTTGGGGTCAACGCACATACCCACAATGCCACAGGCCCCCACTGCAAGCAACTTACCGGCGTAATAAAGGGCCACTTCACCAAACACTGAAATGTGTTTAGTTTAAGCGAAGATACCCTCTCCGACGCCTGTGGAGAGGACAACGATACCGCAGAGCACTTTCTCTGTCACTGTCCCGCCTTTGCTCGGATCAGGTGGCAGGTGTCCGGCGCTGATGTCGGGAGAGCTGATTCTGTAGACCCTTTATCACAGAAGCGCCTGCTGGTCTTCCGGAAGGAATTATAAGTTGCTGCCTGGTAGTACAATGGACCAATCTTAAGTCTGAGTGCTCCAGTGTAGTATCAAGCCTCCAATGAAAAAACATACTAGTTTCTTTTTCACATTTGGAGGCATTGTGGTTTCAAAGACTGATTTATTTTCAGAATTACTCGTTTCTTAAGCTTCTGGGACTCTGTGGACACTCCCTATTGGAATAAGACCTGAATAATGACTTGGATTGTCTTAGAATATCCACATCTGTCCCACAGTCTCCGTTGAGCTAGCTGCTGCCCCATTGACACAACAACACAGTCCAAGACGTATGAACGCAGATTCCGAGCATTTCTTCGTTTTAACAGCTTCGTTGCCTGTAACGCCCTTGTGTGCAGGGCTAATCTTCACCTTTGTGTATCTGCCAAGGCATTACTCTGCATCGTAGTAACAGGACGAAAGTGCTGCCTAGCTGTCTAAAAATGCTTGAAATCTAGAGCCCTCAATGCCACTGAGGAGATTGCAGTGCAGTGTTGCAGTGTTACATATTCAACATTCATTATCAACTCCTCACGTTCGACAGTTTTGGGCTGACTCAGCTGACGCGCGGGTTTCCTAGGAGTACTTTTACACGAGCTAAATCGGACAGCAAGCCTTTCCATCTTTTAGGCAAGCTTTTCCTATGTCTCACCTCTCCTGCCTACAAAATGGAAAAACTTGTTGTCCGCTTTAGCTCGTGTAGAAGTACTCTAGAAGACCACAGTGTGTGCCGCTCTCGCGAAAGCATCGATCTTCCCATCTCTCACATGATTCTACATGATTACCCGAAAACACCATCAAACACTTGGCTGAACGCCTCCAAGCAAACGACTGCCGCTGTCACGTACGGAAAAGCTAATCGCCCGCAACGATCTCCACACAAAAACCCAGCGCACTGCCAAACTGCCAAACTCACAAACGCCGAGGTCGTCGTCGCACAAAACTCTCGCGCCCGCTTTGTCTTGGAAACCGCTCTCCGATACCCACCATTCGATAAGAGAACCTAAAATACTTCGCATTTCCACACAAACACACAAGACCGGCAAAATTCCACCACAAAATGTGCGACCGGACTGAACACATCGGCGAGCCGCCCCACGGTTGGGGGTGTAAGTGTAACGCACTCAACAAGTGAGTCATTTATTACGGCGCGCCGTTCACATCACCAAAACCAGTGGCAGCAAAAGCCGGCCGACCGCGGCAGCCAGGAAAGACAACACCAAAGTGAATACATGCCAAGAGGAACCGAGAGAGAGGGAGAAAAACACATTCAACAACAACATTCCGCCATGGAACCCCTCCCTCTTTGCCGAAATGATTACGCATAGATACGTATCTGGAGCGGAGTTAAACTGCCATTTCCAGAGCACTGGCCGCACTGGGCTGGGCCGCTCGTCTCCGAACCAGTTGCGAGAGAGATTCACATTCATTCATTAGGCGGAGTTCCTTTTCCCATCGTGCATAAATGTCAACCGTTGTTTTCATGTCGCTGTGAACTCAAATAATCAGATAACCACACGAGCACTCCATTCCAGATGCACTGCTGCACTGCACCGCCGCGCACCAGTGACAGTGGCAGCAACAAAAGATTCTCACTCGCCACCACTTGGGGCGGCAGAGGATGTTTCATTCAAACTTTTTAAAAGTTTTATTTTCCCTCTTATCGGGGAATCTTTTTTGCTGTCTTTTTCTACAATTTCATTAAAATACAGTGGTGATGGCAGCAGATTCCCCACGCAGATAGACACACGCTGGCGCATATGGGGAGGAACGCGTCCACTTACATCGCCGCGGAGCAAGTGGGAACTGCCTCGTCTTTGTCACAGTTTCATGTTGCATTTATGGTAAACGAGATTGCATTAGATATGACAGGTTATTTCAGATACAATAAATTTCCATTTGGAATGCTGTTCCCATTCCATTCGGCATTACCGGAGAGGACAATGCACACACGGATTGCACGAATGCCGGGGGCTATTTCGCAAGAAAATGTCCGACCAGATATTGGGTTTCCATTCTAATAGCACAGCAGCGCCGGATGGATGGGAACTGCGAGAGAGTTCTAAAGTGGAGCACATGAGTTTCTGGTTCGTAAGTTGACACCGCGTCACGACCAGATCCACATCCACAGTCGCTCTGTGTCACTGAGCGAAGTGAAAGAGCAACAAATTAACTTACAGCCACATAGTGGGACGTTACTTTCACATCCGGTGTTAAAAGGATGCGCGGTGACAGAAGCATTGACACTTACCGTTACGGGATACATCTAATTCAACTAAGTTCTCGAAATTTTGAATATCGGGTGGCAGTCTGTTGATTTCATTGTCGCTGAGGCCCAATTTTCTCAATCGATGTAACCTGAAGAAGTTCTGAAAGAGAAACAAAAAGAAAACGATATTGTTAGCAATTATAAATTTCGGAAGGGTTTAGGTTAAGTACAGGGTGGTTTGCTGGAAAATCTGACCATTTGATATGGCCGCCATTTGGAAAGCATACATTTCGACAGATGTCAAATTATGACAGATGTAGAGATTCTGATAGATGTAGAGTTTATGACAAGTAAAATTATTACAGATGCCAAATTTAGACAGATGTCAATTTATGACAGACGTCAAATTATGACAGACGTCAAATTTTGACAGATCTTGAAATTAAGAAAGACTTCAAATTTTGACAGATGTTGAAATTGAGACAGACGTCAAATTTTGACAGATGTTGAAATTGAGACAGATGTAGAAATTATGACACATGTCAAATTATGGTCGATAGATCGTCAATAAGCGTTCAAAAATTTCATTTAGACTTTCTAACTTCTGGGAAAATATTGTTGTGTACTACGATAGATGGAGACACTAGTACACACTACTCTGAAAGAACTGTAAGTTTTGTTAAGTTGAAGATTTGGTCATATCCGCGAGACAATACAATCCTGAGTTCAGTGGCTTTACCTCCTCTGGAAGTACCAAGGCTGTGAGTGAATTTAAAAAAAAAGAGGATAGTTAGTCAAAATCGTATGTACAAGAGCTGAGAATGCACTTTGGGCAGATTACTTTCTGAGCGAATATACTATTACACTTGTTCACGGCACACGCGAACGTGTTACAAAACAACAAACTGAGGATGCGTATTCGTCCAGAGTAGTGGTTTCGATGAGCGTTTAGCATTAAAAGTTCGAATTGCATCAGCCTCAGCAGTAGAGAAAACCGAACTAGAATCCCAATACCGGGTGAAGAAGAAAGAAGTGCAGTAAGACGAGACAATCGTCAGTGTATCCACACACTGGCTTCTAGTGCTGAAGAAGCAGCGAATAGGTGTGAGAGTAGGACTGTTTATAACATCACCAAGGCACTCATTGATGGTCGGAATTCCAAACAACACCCGGTGAAAAGTCTAAATGGTAACCTTCTAATTTCGGATGAAGAGCAACTCCCTAGATGGAGAGAACACTATGCCACTGAGCACTCTGTCTGCAACAAACAAATGCCTGAATTCACATCGGACCTCCCAGTAAAAGCGAAATAATAGCAGCAATCAAGTCCCTCAAGAAAAACAAAGCAGGTGGGTATTGATGTCATCCCTGCGGAATTGTCAAGCTGCGCCGAAAGTATCAGCAGACTTGCTGCACCCGGTGATATACAAAGCTTGGGATAAGGAAGCTTTGTATATCACAAGAATGGAAAAGGGGGATGATCAGCAAGCTTCCGAATGTAAACCTTATGAAATGCGCAAACTGCAGAGGTATTTGCGAATCCAAAATAATAACTCGAATCATTCTGGAACGCATCAAAGAGCATTTAAATTCAACTCACGATGTGGAACAGGTGGGTTTCCGCGCTGGATTCTCCTGCATGGACCACATAAACACCTTACGGGTCATTATTGAACAATGCGTTGAGTATAGGTCTCCGGTATATCTATTGTTCATCGACCTCGAGAAGGCTTTCGATAGCTTGAATCGAGATGCTACCTGGTCGGCCTTTTGCAGGAGAGGTCTTCCGGAAAAACGAATAGCTATTATAAATTCTACACATGAAGGTAGTACGTGTCACGTCTTGCACAATGGTAAGTTGTCAGAGGAATTTGAGGTCCAAAGTGGAGTTCGTCAAGAGTCCACACTGTCACCACTATTGTTTCTGGTGGTTCTCAGCGACATACTCCGTGCAGCATTGATGGACGGAAATTATGGCATTCGATGGACTATGGCATCTTATCTTAAGCACTACACTTAGGTGTTCTAGTGAGTTGTTTACCATTTCTTCTGGGTTTCGTGAAGCTGACTGACTGAATGTCATCTTGGCTTTACCCGGTGATTCGATAAAAAAATGTGTGATCATGTTTCATTAAGGGTACTTCAACGTTTTTTAAGTAAAACTGTTACGGATTAATATCCAAAAAACAATGTATTATATGTTCAATAACAATTAATGGCAATGTGTGCAATTTCATTTCCTTCGCATGACCAGCACGAGCATTGTTTCAGAAGTCTAGTGGTTGGACCCAATTTTTTACCATTTTGTCGCAAAATTTGGACGTCACAGAGACGGCTCAAATGTTGAGAATGTTGTGTAAGTTATCGATTTGGTTTTCTCTCGAACGGAGCACAATTCTTAGTGTAATCGGTCCCGTCTGATGGTCTGATTGAGATACAACGACGAACTATACGGGCTGTTCAGCGACATCAACTTAGCCAGAAGAGTGAAGATCCAACAATTGAGATGGCTAGGTTATGTAGAGCGGATGGAAACCAATGCTCCGTCCCGAAAAGTCTTCGAACCCACCCCCGAGGGACAGCGCAGTAGAAGACCGCGACTCAGGTGGCACACGCAAGTGGAAAGGGACCCCAACCAACTATGCGTGCGAAACTGGAGACAGCTAGCTAAAGATCGAGCTGGCTGGAGACGCTTGTTGGTTAAGGCCCAGGTCCACCCCGGGCTGTAGAGCCACCTGAAGTAAGTTCCTCTCGAATGGGAGCGCCATCGGCCACGAAAATCTATATCAAAATTGTTTCACTGGACGTTGAATTGTTGCTAAAAACTTAAGCGCAGGCGTCCTAGCTTCAGACTCTTCAGGCTGGAGCTGAGTCTCCATACGTTCGACTTGGCCCAGCCCCCTTAGGGGTCGGTTCTTCAGACTGCCACAGCGGCGCTATTGGGCCTACCTAGGACCTCTGTACACCGTCTTCCATGTTTTCTCACGTGTGTTAACCGATTCTGAGACGTTGGCACGCATCTGACGACATCGAATTCTTCACCCCGAAATCTTGACAGTGGTTAGTAAGGCATTTTTGTCGATTACGGCGAGAGTTCATTATCCGGCCACACTCATGACTTGACGCCGCTGACTATTTCCTCCCAGGCTACTGCAAGTCCTTAGTCTATGATAACAAGCCAACCACTTTCATCGAGCTACAGACAAACAGTAGACATGCTGCTGAAACGTGGCACATACTGGAACGAGTGTGCGCACAGCCATCGAATCCGAGGCGGACACTTGTATGATGTGCTGCTCAGTACATAATGACATGAATGTAGCTTCAAAATAAAGCCAGATTCAATGCCATACCGAACATCACTGTTGATTCATTCAAAATTCTTATCCTATCGTTCTTATCTGGTCACCCTCATGAACACAAATTTACCGAAACAACCTAGACTAAATCAATCAAGAAGGAAGCAGGTATGAACGTTGTTGTGAGTGAAAAGGAACCAGTTAACAGAGAAGTTCGAATCCAAGAGGCAACCATTTTTCTGCAAAAACTGGTCCTTCCTTCGTGGACCCAAAATCCCGCAAGAATACCACAATCCCATCCACATTGTTGCTCAAACGGATCCACACTCCAAGCCACCTCAAATGGCAAAATAATTTGTTTGCTCTCCAAATAAGAACGGTTGCGTATTAGTCAACTTCACCCCCCCAACGATGGCAACACACCCACGACGTCTGTCTCTATAAATGCCAAATTCGCTGAACTGAGAAATGCACATCGTGCAGCGGGAAAGAAATGCCACAGCCGATGATCGCGAACAAATAGATTACGTGCATCACGACTCGACTCCATAAATCCATTTTTGGCCCTAAATGAATTGCATGCGACAGACAAGTCCCAAGAAAGATATCTCGCTGGCTCGGGTGATCGCACGAGTGACCTAACCGTTGGCAGCGAGACTAGAGGAGCACACTCTGTGACAGAGCCGAGTCTGAGCCGTCCTCTGCTTCGGGGCATCTATAGTGCATACACCTTCTTTGCCGTCGCGGTCGTGCCGTAACTGGAACATATAATAGAAGCCAGCACACACAACGGTAAACCGAACAACAACCATTAATATCCGGCGAATGGCATTTACCGGGAGGATTATTCGATCGGAAGACAAAAGGCCAAATGAAGCATCAATTGAGCAGGCACTCCGGGTGAGTGGGTGTGCGGTTGGTGCGGACAGAGGAGGAGTCAAAGGAAAGGTCAGATTTCAGGTTCAGCATATTATATTATTCCGCCTCTCGGATGTTTGTCAGTTGAATGCTGTTGCGCTGAGGAACAGCGCTCTCTAACGGCACGATGATGGGGGCACACAAGTTTTGTGAGTGAGATTCCTCAAAAAGTCGTGATGAAAGTTGAGGTTTCCTTTGTTCGAGGTGCACAGAGGGAACGTGAATAAATGTTTGATTCCTTTGCGTTCGGCCGACCTCATTAACACCGATCCCCGAAGAGAGGCCAAGCTGAGTTCTGGGAAGGAAAGTGAATCAAAAAGGGTTTCTTCGTAGTTTTGAAACTAATCTCACTTGCCACAGACTGTGAGGGTGTAGCTTTGGAGGCTCATGCACCGGCAAACCTCAGCAAGGAATGAGACTGTTTCGTTTGCTTGCTACTCGGTGCATTCGGAGTTTGCTTTAAGAATGCAATAACATTGAAATCATTGACCTCCTTTCTGCCTCTGCTGCATTAGCTTGAACTAATTGTTTTTATGTTCTGAACAGTGACAGGCGTCTGTGGAGCTGTGGCTGAAATACAGTACTCCGTCGTTACAGCCGATTTCGCGTGGTGCAGGTACTGCATCAATGTTGCTTTGAATTAAGAACCTAATTTATCAGCTGTTCTCAAATGTTGAACAAAACAGCTGTCAATGATGTCAAGAATATGACAGGTGAACGTAACTCTCTTTTTTCCCACACGTTGGGACCGTGTTAGCTTTACATTTGGTGTTGCATTACGATCTTCGGAATTGTTTTAACAAACGTAGCACGACACAGTGCTTTGACCATTAACCTTGTATAGAAAAACGACGGGATCAGGAACAAAGAATTATGTTTCAGTCATTGGTAGTTTCCCAATTTGGACTACTTTCAACGTTCGCTGTGAACTCACTTCTAAACAAGAAGCAGACTTTCTTTTCGAAGCTTTTAGTATTTTGTATTACCAACAGTCCAAGTCGATGATGGCAACTTTAAGAGCGTTATTGCCAATTTTTGGTCGCAGTTCTCGTCCCAGTAGACAAGTAATCCATAGTCTAGTGCATAGTTTCCCAACCTTTGAGCTTGTGCGGACCTTCAGCAACGAGTTTATCTCTCGGTGGTGCCGATCGCAACATTCAACTCCAGTGGAATGACAATAAATACATATTTTGTTTGTTTTGCTGAAAGTCCGTCTCGAACCCTCTGAGAGTTTGAGAATGACTAACCTAGTGAACAGTGCTGAAAGTTTCCGTGCCATGAAGACAACAACTTGGTCGAAGTACTAAGAATAATGTTCTCATTCAAGCGTCCATCGGTAACTATACAAAATAGCGAAAGATCTGAAACTTCAGCCATTTTAATCCCTATTCTTTAAAGGCATTATTAAAAGGTTAGTTGAGAACAATAAGACTGTAGACGAATGCCCATGGAGTTCACAGAAATTTATACAAAATTCGTTGATTCACGTAAAATTCGCGGATGTTTAAGAGATATGTCGGCTGATTCATAAATTTGCACATAATGTAATGCCACACTCTAACTGCAGGAATACTTTGCATCTATTTAGTTCTTCAAATTGCTGTTTTATTTGCTATGACCGAAAAATGAGCTCAGTCTTATTTTGCGAATGCTCATTACATAATTTGTTGATAACTATGAATAGATACTTGCAGCTATCTAACGAACGCGAGCAAATGGTCCAAATTACAATTAACGAGAGAATTTTGAAATAATAAATCTAACCTAATTCTAACTTACGCCAGTACATTGCTTATGGAAGAATGGGAGCAGAATTGTATCATGTTCACTAAATGAGGGGCATTTTAGGCTAAACGGCTTTGTCAACAAACAGAATACGCGTTGACATTGTAACGATTGGGCGTTTAGATTGTGTGACTTAAAACATTTAGATTTAAGTCTATGTTAGATTATTGCCAGCATACTCAGGCCATTGTTGGTCCATTGTGGTACCTATAGTCAGACTAATACCACTGATCGACGACTTCAGTGATAAGTTGGTATAATTTAATCCCAAAGCAAATGGTGTCTGGACCAGATCTGAATATTGAATAGCTTTCCCTGGGATTCGAACCGGGGACCAGTCTAACCAGAGGTTGGCATCAAGTAACGGCGCCATCATTGGTCATTATAACAAGTCAGCGTCGTCAGAGCAGCTTAGAGTCTCCGAGAGACCGCAGCCGCTTCCATCGAAACTGTAACTAAGCCAACATATCTGGGCAGATACAAGTGGAGACAAGTTAAAAGTCGTCACTTTCTCGTCTCTCGTATCTGGGCGCAATTTTTAGAACACAATTTATTTCTTTTATGGTCAGAAAGACAAACAAAAATAGCATTGATCTTTTTCACCACAGGATCATCAACTGTTCGTTTTGTTTTTTGCAATTGTTCATCGATCCCTTCAAGATATTTAATGTATCTGCTATCCGAAAAGTACTTAAAATGTTCCAACAAGAAAATAAAGAGGGTAACATGATACATTCTTCAACATTAGGAGTCTTGGTAAGCGTCGGACTAAGAAAGTTTGTACCGTGACTGTGAGGTGCGCATACCGGCCGTCTTCTACTTGGCAAATGTCGAATATGTACTTTTACAATTCGTGTTAGCCGATGCGAGGTGGCCCGTGGCGTTGTGGGTATGTGCGTCGACCCCAAGCTGGAATCGAACCTACGACGTCGAGAGGTTCGATTCCAGCTCTGAGCGACACAAATAATTTTCACGACCCCACCTCTTTCGAGTCAATGACAATGCTCAAAGACTATTTTCTGTCTAGAAAGAGCTTCTCAAATCTGGCCGTTCGGATTCGGCATAAAACTGTATGTCCCTTCCACTCGTGTGAGAACAATAGCACGCACAACACGAGTTGTTGCTGAGAAGCTAGGACCTGGCGCTCTATGGGCTGTAGCGCCACCCATATTATTATTATTATTATTATTATTATGTTAACCGATGCGAATCACTTTGAGCTCTATTGGATCCATCGCAATGTTAGCAGTCTGTCATCAATTCAGACAGTGTGGCACAGTTTTAATACTGCCAAGTCCGGCAGACACTTCAGGAGAAGGGATATTTCATTCTTAGCTCATGTGGATGCACACAATTAGTAGTACACACAAACGAAATTGAAACGGAGATTATCCTCCTTTGCCCTTTTCTAGGTGGGATTCCCGAATTTTATATTCTGACTGAATATATTTTTAATCGTTTATTTTTATTTCAAAACTGAATGAGTGCATATGGCATCATCATGGACACTGACTTGTTTACGCGTACCTTTCAGCAGAAGCTGCAAGAACATGGCGGTGGGCCTCATCTGCCCGTGTGTATCAAAGTGAGCCGCGACTTGCCCCCTTACATCTCAAAAAATATCCACTTTTCATTAAAAATTATGATAAATGTACACCAAGAGCAAGCTGACAATCTTATTGGAAAAGGTATGCACACGACAGTGAGCTCCCCTCAAGTCATCATCATGGTCGTGGGGGCACAGAGCACGCACTAGAGATCTCGATCCTTCGCCATCGACTCTAACTCATCGGGATGTATGCCCAGGCGCAACCAAGCCAGTTTCTGGACTTGATCGAATCACGTCGTCCTGGGTCCTTCATGGGATCGCCTTCCTGATGGCGTTGCACTTAAGGCACGAGGCAGCACGTGATGAAGGTGACGCTCATGTCACGTGTCCAAAGAAATCGAATCATAGCACTTTCGGTTCCGAGAAGTAGCTCTGCATTGAGTCCGCTGCGTATCGTCCTGTTTCTCACCATATCCACACGAGTAACTCTCTCTCGACAGCTTCTATTCGCGAGATCTTATTCTTTCGGTCATTAGAAGGGTGCCTAATTCAATTTAAAACACAACACTTGAGACCACTTTTTTGTTGTAAACTTTTGCATATAAGCTACGTGCGTTCATAAAAGGGTACCCGAAAGAATTCTGTGTAAAAGCAGCCTTAAAAACAGCCTTAAACACTCGATGCAAGTAGAATGTATGTAGATGCACACACGATACAAGTGGTGAATTGCTAAAAACCCTTGCATGCTTCGGCGATTTTATTACATTCAAGACGAAAGTGTACATGTTTATTATGTGTAATGTACTGAACCTGATTAATGTGACTAGAATGCATTAAAAAGGCCAATGTTGGAAAAAAGGCAATGCCACCAAAATCCGTTCCGTATTTATTATTTTAAAGAAAGTTCTCAAGACTTTAATGGGAAACCCCAATCGAATAGTTAGAATATGATGACAGCGCTGATTCTATACACTACAAAGTTATGGGTTGACGAATTCCTAGACTCATTTGGAGAATACAACCAAGAGAACAACCACGAAACACCCTGACCGCAGGACATATTATGATACGCGAAGAGTCTTGTTGTTTAATGTCCAACAACGCATCGGCCTCCACCACAACCCACGAGTGTAATGACTCTTGAACTACACCAGATATGAGGCAATGTGATTCATCCGTCTGCACAGACGGCGTTGAATCACACTGCAGATACAGAAATGTGGTGTAAACATGCGCATGATTGTCTGACTTATTGTCGAGATATTTTGCCCCGGAAATTCATAAAAGTCCTTCTGTTTTACTTGTACTTCTATCATTCTGACAACCCAAACTTTTCAGTTGATTTTCGATGGCTTTTCACACTTGATCGTTATTTTGCCAGAGGATCGGAGGGGTCCCTGGATGATGCACAGCAACGTGAGCTAATTTCAAAACAGCGTAAATCAGAAAGAACCTTAAGCCCTGACAGACTGAATCGTCAGCGTCATGAAGGGAACTTGAATTCTTCGAACAGCACCCTTTGTGACTAGTTTCAACCAAAATACCTGCGTTTCACTTCAAAACGAGTTAAAATAGCTCTCTTTTACAGCAAAAGCCACTCTTCTCCGAACTGTCCAACTCTCAACCGGGTCAGTCAACAAATTTCGACGGAATAAAAATTCTCGCGACACTGCACCCAACAAATATGAATTGCATACCTCTGTGGTTGCAAAGAGACTGCTCCCGTTAAAATGGCCACCTCTCAGGTCAAGTGCACGCTTCAGTGAACAGAACATAATCCATTTTCGTTTTATTAAAATTCCAAATCGGATGTCGAATGCTGTCAGAAGAATGATTAGCTGTCACAGTGCTGCCAATACTCGTCACCACCCTCTGCATCGCTTAATCGGTTTAGCTCCCTCTAGACAATTTTCCTTCAGCACAGCCACCCAAGATTAAGCAATCAAAACTAACGCAGGGACACGTCCCCATGCTCCATATCCACCTCAAGTCTCCCCGCATAGACCGCAATTAATTTTAATTGAAGCCAAACTGATTTTCGCTCTACATCAACTGCAATTACCCACAAATCGCTAATCTCTTGTGTGTGTGACGGCGATTACGGGAAGCGGAGCAAAGGAATGGCAAGAAAAATACGTGTTTATATCGCGAATTAATGTACAACGACAACAATTGTATAATCTGAACTTGAGAATCGACTGACCCGCGGGGTGTGTGCGAGTTGAACTGAGGCAGAGCCAGAAGAAGCCGGTTGCTGTAATTAAATCAACAAATTCACTGTCAAGGCTCGCCTTTGACGATAGCACTGAGCAACAAATTGATGTGTGTAAACAAATTGTAATCTATGAAATTATAATGACCGACCGGGCCAGATCATCGTATCGAACCGGGGAGGGGGGCCTCGGTGCGGTGTGTGACTAATGTGCTCGACTAACTAAAATCATGGGCAATTTGTGCGCAATCAAAAGAGCGGTGTGATTAAACGGCGGTGTCTGGCATTAAGCGGCCTTTGACACGAGCTGAGGTGATAAGTAGAATACTTGCATTTGATGTGCTGACAGCCAATGTGTGCAGCAAATGAGAATCAAAAGGTGAGGATTACCTGGCCACCGGGTCGTACTAAACGATGGTTGGAGGAAGGTGTACCGAGGAGTGGAATCTCCTTAAGTTTTTGCCCGGTCCAAACTGCCCCAACTAACAGGGAGCTAACGAGGTCTCTTCAGCATCGCGCACAATTTTGAGTTGGAGAACAATTCGACTCCATTTTGAGATTCGAACGATTCGAAAGTTCACTCGTTCATTCGAAAGTTGACATTCGAATCATTCGCATCAAATGTCAAGTTTTTTACGTTCAATTTTTCCTGGCGACTAGATTCATAAAATATGTAAGATTAGATGTATTTGTTGGAAAACAATTGAAATAAATAAAATGCATTAATTATATGCTGACTTGTTTGATATAGGTCACAATTACATTCCAAATGAAGCAACCAGGAACAAAAAGAATTGATGAAGCCGGATGGATGAAAATCCCGACGTATCAAAGGGATTTACAACAAACTGATCAGCAGGCTCTTCGAAATTGCGAGGGTAACCTAGTTACGGACCCCCAGGGAATAGTGGATGTGTTTAAGCAGCACTTCCAACAGCTGCTTAGCGGGCCTGACCAGGAGAGAGTGATAGGGAACCAGGAAATCCCAACTCCAGTCGACGAAGAAGTCCTCCCACCTAGCTTTGAAGAAGTCGGTACAGCCATTAAAAGGCTGAAGAACAACAAAGCCGCAGGCTCAGATGGCTTACCATCGGAGCTTTTCAAAGCTGGGGGCAATGTAATGGTAGGGAGCATGCACCAAATCATTTGCCGAATTTGGGAAGATGAAAGCATGCCCGACGACTGGAATATCAGCTCCATATGCCCGCATACGACAGCATTCATCGCAAGGAGCTATTCGAAGCGATGGCCGAATTCGGGAAACTGATCCGGTTGTGTCGCACCACGCTAACACATACGCGATGCACCGTGCAGTTCGGTTCAAAAACCTCTGAACCGTTCGAAACCTGCACCGGATTTCGGCAAGGAGATGCGCTGTCGTGTGATTTCTTCAATCTGGTACTGGAGAAGATAGTGCGGCGGGCAAAAGTCAACACGGAAGGCACTATCTTCTACAAGTCAGTCAGTCCAGCTGTTGGGATACGCGGATGACATCGACATTGTCGCGCGGTCCCAACGTGCCATCGTGGAAGCTTTCACGGCAATTGAGGAACAGGCAAAACTAGCTGGTCTTAAGGTCAACGAGGACAAAACAAAATATATGCTGTCGAGCAGACAACGATCCGCCGCACACCACCTAGGCCAAAACGTCACAATCGACAGCTACAATTTCGAGGTAGTAAAAGAGTTTGTCTACCTCGGGGCAAATGTAAACTCGCGATTGCCATCCAAATTGCGATAACGTCGCAAACTCCTCCCATTTCACAGTCTAGAATCACGGTTGCTCACTTTTACAGCACCATTCGCAAATTGGCTCACACCACGGTGTGGGTTGCTGCATTGCTCACGCTTTTTGCTTGTTTTTCTTTTCGAATCTGACTGCAGCTTTTTTTAGGAAATATTATTTTTTGTTTTGTTTTGTAAGACATTTGCTAGGACACGTTGCTAAAATCACTGCGATTAGCAAATAGCAACAGCAACTTCATATTAATGCGGCTTCAAGCCGGGGAAGTCCACAATAGACCAAATCTTCACAAGCACGGCAGATCGTTGAAAAACTCAAGAAATTCAAATCGACACTCACGACCTCTTCGTCTATTTTCCGTCTATTACAGCGTGAGAAGGGACGACCTATACATCGTCATCCTTGTCAAACTCGTCAGATTATCAAGGAAAATTCTCGCAAAACCATCGAGGTCTGGCGGAGTTCGCACTTCTTGTTAGTTGCAGTTAGTTGCAACGTATAGCTCATGCATATTTTTTTTCAAATTCCTCTTTGTGATCGCAAGCCAATTTTACACATGAAATCAACTCAAGTACTAGTCCTGCCCATGTTTTTTCCGCATTTCACCCTTTCTCACTCTTCTGTCATATCGCACTCACATGCGCATAGAATCAATACCAGATCCAATACCCAACACTGAGAAGACAAGAAGTAAGAAATTGGAAATATAAAAAATTATAAAAGAGAATGCGGTCAATCCTCGAACAGACGCAACACGGTCTACCCTTAGCACGTCTCATTTCCCATGCCATCAGCATTGAAAAATCGGACACGAATACCCGCTGCTGTGATTCATAAGGACAACAGCTGGGATAGACGATAGACGATCAGATCCAAATGTATGCTGAAATCAGTTGTTTAGCCTCGGCCTTAGGTCAACAGCCAGAAAAGGCACATGCTACAATAATGACTCTTTACCGGACACTGTGTCATCTGCAGAGGCTACAGAGACAAGAAAGAAATTTAATCTGTCTAACATCTGCTCGTGAATGCTCAACCCTAACAAAGGAAAGAAGGCAGTTTGTGGTAAAAAAGAAATACTTAAAAAGGGGAATACTGTAATACCTTCTGAGACTCTCTCACTCACTGTTGCTGTGTGTAGAAGAAGATCTTTCGATGGTAAAAAAATCTATTAATGGTACAAAAGTGGTTTGACGATGGCAAGGCACCCATAGACCTACGCACCTACTTACAGTTCTGTTCAAAATATTGGTGCATCTTCACAAATTGTATTCAGATTAGTAACAGCTGATGTGAATTTTAAATTGTTGTTGCGTTTGCATGAGAAATTATTGGCTTTACAGCAACTAGGCTACTTAATGCACTAAATTCAATTTTCAAGGCAAAAACTGAGGAACAAATCCATCAATCCTCTAGAACAAATCACCGGCAATACACTACAGCCGCTTTGCAACTTTAAAGAAAATACAAGAACACATAAACTGTCCGATAGTAGAGTAGGAAGGAGCATTCACTAGGTGTCGCTCCAAAAAATATACAACATCCCGAATTAAATTTGACTGTTCAGAAATGACGGAATAGAAGGAAAATAGCACTGTTGTTTGGTTTGGTTCAGTGCCTCACAATTTTCTCCGTCCCGTCATCCAAAACATAGTCACCACAGCCAGTGTAAAGCATTGAGGCCCAAAAAGAGTGGTTCCGACGGGCTTTTAAGATGCAAGTATAGGTATGTTGACACTTGGCAAAATATGTTGCAAAACTTCGCTCAAATGAGTCTTCCAACAGGACAATAAACTGCTCGGTTGTGCAGTAGACAGGGAAAAAACACCAGTACTGAGATCGCTGCTTCTTTGGGCTCAAGAGGCGACAGTTTAGTAACAGATCCACCTCGAAACACTTTGCTGACTGCATACAACGCTCTGATCATCCCTGTCCTGCTCTATGGCGCAGAGACATTGAAGCAGTTAAAAACGGATGGAGAAGCTCTTGGTCGTTTTGAGAGAACTTCTCTCGTACGATCTTTGACCCTATTTGCGTTGATGGCGTCTGGAGTAGAAGTTGCAGCCCCACACTGCACGTGTGTACAGCAGCATGCACCTAGTTCACCAAGCATCTTCGGATCCAACGCTTAAGATGGCTAAGTCATGTAGAGCGGATGGACACCACAGTTTCGGTTCGAAGAGTCTTCGATACAGAACCATTGGAACAACGCAATAGAGGACGTCTTCGCAAGAGATGGCTCACACAAGTGGAAAAGGACCTCAACCAACTTGGTATGCGCAGCTGGAGGCAAATGGCGAATGATCGTGCTGGCTGCAAAGGCTAGAGTTAGTTGAGGCCCAGGTACACACCTGGCAGTAGCGCGAAACAAAGAAGAAGGAGTAGTTGCTAGGCCTTACAATAATCGGAATTTATGACGAGTTGTAAAGGAGGTCAGTAATTGATGTCCCCTACTATTATTTTGAGCAAAACTGTGACTTCCTGCACTCATTTAAATACAATCAAACTTCAATAACTCGATGAACTTATGACGAGACGAGTTATCAAAGTTTCACCGTATTTTCATTCATCAAAATGGCGTGATGTCACTGAATGAAAGCGAAGTCAATGAGTCACGAAATCAAGCGAAGGACTACTTAACAGCAGCAAAGGTAAGCTATAAAAGAAGTGACGAGAGCTAACCTTTACAAGCATTTTCGTCCGAAAATAAAGCCGCCTACACTCACTTCAGTGACTGTACTCCTCGGTTGCCATAGTCTCTCTTCAGCTCGAAGGACCTGGCCAAGGTTACCGGCACTAGCCCGTGTTAATGAACATAATTGCTTGGCTGGCTGTCACAAGTCTCGTTCGTTACCTCAACAAAACACGTATTTATAATTAGGTAATTAAGGGGCGGCCTCTTCCAGGCCAAGGGAGCAACAGGTTCCAACTTGAGTCATCTAAAATGAATGCATTCGCTCACCGGAACGTGAAACGCATCGCATGCAATCTAAAATTGGCATCCAAACAGAGCAACAACAACCCTGTCATAAACTGCGTTTTACTGCACAATCGATGCACAATCGGCTCTCAAATCAAATCACATCAAATCGACACGGCGCCAGAATGTTGTTCACTCCCAAGCCCGGCTGCACGAGATTACGGTGTGAAAACTGCGTGTTTACTGCAGCGCTAGGTATCAATTTTGTTTACCTAATGCCTTACCACCCGAATTCACCTTAGAACCGCGCACACATGTCCTTGTTCTCAAATATGATGACCTCAGACACCAGCACACCGAGAGACTGTTTACGAGCGCTTCAACATTCCTCAGCGACCGAGGTGTGCACACCCCGAGCACACCAAGCACACCGACCAAGTCAGCGTTCTCCGCCGACTACCAACCGAGCGACTCGAGGCGGTTACGAAACTGTCGACTGGTATTTTGACGTGTAACCGTGTGTTCGTTAGCCGCCTTCACACCAGCGTATTAATTTGAAACACAATCAAATTCCGAAAACAAACAAAAAGATACGTATCGTGTGAAATACTTTGAAAATAAAACAGATTTCATATTCGAAGGAGCCCTGCTGGGGGTGGCTCACTGGCTGGCTGTGTGTGTGGACGGGTGTATAGCGAGTAAATAAACCACGTGATGGTGGGTGTAAATGGGCCAGTTGATAATTGCAACGTGCTATGAACGTCGAGCCCGGGAGGGGGCGAGCGCGCTCGTAAACAACCGGAGAACTAATTGCTCGGCTAGGTTGCAAAATAGTTCACTGAATTTAAATGGCGTACTCTTTCGATTTGTTTTGACAGGTCTAACAGTGCGCGGCGGTTGGGTTCGATAAACCGCACACTTTCCCGCTCTGAATGGCGTTCTTTCCTCCTCCGAGAGATTTTACTTGAATTTTGCTCGTCATCGTGTCGTAACCAGCCCCACGGGAGTTGCAGACAAAAACTGGGGGATTGTCCTGAAGTGGGGTGTTTTTCGGTCATTGTTAGAAAAATGAGTAACGCGCGCCGTGCCAAGGATCCTCCATCTCGCTGGAGGACAATGATGTCATCTCGGTCGGAGTCGCATGTCGTGTGCATCCGTTGGAATTGTCACGCGATAAAGTCAACAGGTGTCCGATTTTAACGAATACAGGAGTGACAGTTCCAGCAGACAATTATTAGGCAGAGGTGCACACTTTTTAATGAGCGGGACGTTGTCTCATTCGCCAGAGGATTGGATATTCTGCTGCTCGACGATTGGGGGTAGCACACACAGTATGTCACAGTGCTACTGATCGATACCGAACTTCGGGTAAAAGGACCAAGTCATCGCGGACAGAAGACAGCCCGGGAGTCCAAAATCCGCGACAGTCTTTCAATAAAACAAAAAAGTACGGCATCATTCCACCACAGTTGTAAGTTCCGAGAAGTCCGGCAAGAGTTGCTAGGGTTCCGCACAGGCTCTAAGGTTGAAACTTTGCTTTAGGCAATCAAATCTGACCTACAATCAATTTAAACGCGCACTCTGTTTACCCGAACAGGCAAGGTGCAGAGGAGATGGAGACAACTTCAGTCTTCAGCCATCTTCTCTAGGCTACGGTAGGGAATCACGATTTGGTGGAATGCGTTGGATGAAGACATAAACTGGTAACTGCAAATCGGTTTATGTTTAACAGACGTCTTGCGAATGTATCAACGGATCCTTGATCTGCAACCGATAGACTTTACCGGCGGACAGACCAAAGTGATCAGATTGAAATCACTGCAGATGTGGAAAGAGCTACGTTCTGGACATTGAACCATCCGATGACACCGGTCAGACATATTCAACTCAAAAAACTGATCCTTGGCCTATCTCCCGAGATGATCAAGTAACTTAGCATCGCACTTACGTAGTTGTCGGTACGCTGCGACATTTCAGAGAATTACCAAGAGATCTGCCATCCAACCGAATCGCCACCGCAAGACCTTTGCTGAAGTTTTAAACGACTGCTCACACAAATCTTGGATTGTCAATTGGCACAGGATGTCTTACTACAAAACAACTGACTAGTGCTTGATCAGAATGAGTAGGCTGCATCTAGAAATGCTTAACGGAATCAAAGGGTTTTAGGTGATCCATCTGCAAACACAAAATTGTTGCCGTGTGCAGTCAATGTGAACTGGCCCGCCATGAATATTTGAACATTCGAGTGATTTTGAAAAAAAAAACCTTTAACCGTTTGACGTTCATTTTCTTGCCTGCAGAAGCTTGTTGAGCGCCACCCAAAGCAGCTGTCTTTCGTCGAATTATTTGCGCAATGTTTGCACAGTCTCTGCACACGATAATACCCTGTCATGGATAGGTGTTCATCACAAATCAAGAAATCTGCTTCTCAGATGGCAATCCCCCGTCCACCAAGGCATTTGGGAGCCTTTTGACATTTGATCATGAAATCGCGTACAAAAATTGTCTTCCAGTCAATGCTGTCAGAAATGTTCATTTTTGTCCTTGATTTTTTGCTTGAAGGAAAAGTGACGGACGCAAAAGTGCAACAAATCTTCTCTGCAGCGATCACTCGATGTGTGGGTGGATGTTCTGGAGGGGAATGGGTACCGCATTAGCCAGAGTACCTTTGCTGCCTTTTCTCCGATCCACTCAGGCCTATTCCTTTTATTTAAATGGAAAAGTGCTTCCCGAGTGCGAAAAGTTCAAATATTTGGGATCTATGATCAATAGCGGAGGAACCTATGATGACAACATCAACCATCGCGTAAGCGTAGGGTGGATGAAGTGGCGGGAGCACTCAGCCATCTTATGTGACCGAAAAATGTCAACTAAGCTGAAAGGAAGGCTCTACATGGGAGCTGTACTTCTTGCGCTCACATACGGTTCACAATATTGGACAGCGCACAAAAAGTACGAGAGCAAATTAACGGCTACTGAGATGAAGTAGAGTGCTTCGAGTACTCTTACACGAACTAATTTCGGCAGCAAACTTTTCCATCTGTAGGCAAGGGAGGTGAAGCTTTTCCTGTGTCTCACCTCTCTTGCCTACAAGATGTAAAAGCTTGCTGTCGAAATTAGTTCGTGTAAAAGTACTCTTCGCAAGACAGCGGAAGTAACAAAGCTCGATAGAATAAGAAGTTCAAGTATCCGAGGAAGTCTTCACGTCAAAGAACCCATCGCTAAGAAAGCTGAGCGCGACCGGCTCGGCTGGCATTTTCATGTTCGAAGGAGAGATCCTCCGAACCCCGTTAAAAAGGCAATATCAATAAACGTTGCAACGCAAGCGCGAAACAGAGGCAGGCCTAAAAACTCAGGGATCACACAAATGCAAAAACAACAGCTTCAGTGACCCAAGACAGGGAGGCCTGCCTATTTTTCTTGAAGTCGAATCAACGAACCCCGCAGGCGGACCAGTAGGGAGTAAAGTGATGATGATGATCCCCATAATTCAGATCATAACCTCGTCATTCAAAAGAGAGAAAACAAAAAGCTGTCACAAATGTTAATGGACACGAGAGAAGGAGAGAGAAGCCACACATCTCTTATTTTCTGACGTTCATATTTACAAAATGAAGTATGAACAATGGAGAACCGCAAAAAATGCATGAATATGACGCTATTCCAAAATGTTTGACTCTTGATAGCTCTTATCTTATCAAAGTCTACAGCGAATTGGGGTTCAAGCTAACTCGGCAAATGTATACATTATGTCTGATTAACTGATTGAGGCATTGTGTTGGTTGCTAGATGTTAGCGCGATAATCGAATGATTTTGATAACGATTAAAGGGGATTTTCCTGGGGTTTGCACTGCACATAACGATCTGCTTGAACAATCAATGCCCGAATGGTGGGAAAACATGTTGGTGCAGGATTTGGATATTGCCCTACTTTAGAGCAGCCATCTCTACACTTGAGAACGCTTGGGAGTATGCCAAAGCAGCCCTCAGTTGTTTTGTAGATTTTGAAAATGCATACGACTGAGTTAATTTAGAACACAGGCTACAGTAGCTCTTTTGAGCGACATTCTATCCACGCAAACTGCAACATGCAAATGATGGTTTCAACGGTTCAGAAATAATGATTTTGATGTGAGAAATGAAGAACGTGGAAGACCACCAAAAAAGTTCGAAGACGCCGAATTGCAAACGATTTTGGACGGAGATGACACTTTGAGTCAAAAGCAAATGGCAGCAATGTTAAATGTTGCACAACAAACAATTTCCGTTTAAAAGCTATGGGACAGATCAAAAGTGTGGAAAATGGGTGCCACATGAATTGAATGAGAGACAGATGGAAAACCGAAAAAACACTTGTGAAATTTTGCTTCAAAGACACGTAAGAAAATCGGTTTTGCATCGGATTGTTACTGGCGATGAAATATAATAATAATATGGGTGGCGCTACAGCCCATAGGGGGCCAGGGCCTAGCTTCTCAGCAACCACTCGTGCTGTGCGTGCTATTGTTCTCTCACGAGTGGAAGGGACCTACAGTTTAACGCCGACTCCGAACAGCCAAGTTTGAGCAGCTTTTTCTAGACAGAAAATACTCTTTGAGCATTGTCAGTGACTCGAAAGAGGTGGGGTAGTGAACATTATTTTTGTAGCTCAGAGCTGGAATCGAACCTACGACGTCGAGGTTGGGGTCGACGCACATACCCACAACGCCACGGGCTGGCGATGAAAAAGGATTTATTTTAAGAATCCTAAACTGAAAAAATCATTTGTTAATCCGGGACAACCATCAACATCGACTGCAAAACCAGATCGATTCGGCAAGAAGACAATGCTGTGTGTTTGGTGGGACCAGAAAGGTGTGGTGCACCAGGAGCTCCTAAAACCTGGTGAAACCGTTAATACTGATCGCTACCGACACCAAATGGTTGTTTGAACCATGCATTGATCAAGAAACGACCAGAATTGGCCAGAAGACACGGCAAGGTAATTTTGCTCCATGACAATGCACCGGCTCAGGATACAATCAAAACATTTGGCTGGGAGCAGCTACCCCACCCGCCGTATTCACCAGACTTAGCTCCTTCCGGCTACCATTTGTTTTCATCGATGGGACACTCATTGGCTGAGCAGCACTTCGATTCCTACGAAGAAGTCGAAAATTGGGTGTCTTATTGGTTTGCTTTAAAAGACGAACAATTATATTGGCGTGGTATTCACAAATTGCCCGAAATGTGGTCAAAATGTGTAGAAAACAATGGCCAATACTTTGAATAAAATGTTTTTACTTTCCCATTAATAATTAGTGTTTTATTTAAAAAAAAACGCTCAATTTACGGTACACCTGGTAGTTAACTCCACATCTTCTCAGAGGAAACTACACTGCGGAACCTGGAGGCGGCGGAGGAATATGGACAGAATGGGCGATTATGCTAATTTGCAAACCACCTGTTATATCCACTCTACATGTGGACTGTCATTGAAGTAGGTGGAGAAGTTTAAGTTTCTCGGAGCCCTTTTCACGAGTGATTGAAGGAGTAATGCTGAGTTTCCCTGCAGGATTAGCCAAGCTAGGTCAACCGCTTGAAAGACTTGCAAGCAGGAAGCCCGAACTTGGTGTCAAAGCCTATTGTCATGAAGTTTGTATGGTGTAGTGACCAAAAGCGAGCTGCTGAGATGAGTTTATTTGGTGCTGTTGTGGGAGTTACCCGCAGGGATAGGGTGAGACACACGGCATTCCGAGAGGAACTCAATATTGAGTAGCTGATTCTTCGAACGAATAGGGCTCCGTTTCGAAGGTTTGGGCACGTGGCACGACTAACGTGTAACATCAACACGACTTCTAAGACGCGCCTTAAATGCGACTCCACCTGGTAGGCGATGACTTAGTAGAATCAGAGCGTGGTAGTTAAACCGAGGTAAGTATCTCGTAAGGTCCTTGACAAGTTGGAGTAGCTTGTGGAGGAATCCTGTAGCCTAGAGGGTGCTCGTGAGGGCTTTGCTTATCAAAAAGTACACAGAAAAATACAAAAATAGAAAAGGAGAAGCTGTATGGATGAGGGATGACACTGTACAACACTACCTCGGGAACGTACCCAGTCCTGGCAGAGACAAGAAGAAATCGACTGGGAAGTTATACCTTCAACAGAATTGCAGTTCTCACGATCAACACTTAGTTTTAAAACAATTAAAAAAGTTCAATAATCCCCAAAAAAGAAATCTACAAGAGGAGCCAAGAACAGCCGTACAGTGACTTGAAATGTTTGAATGAAGCATCATTTTTACGCAACACTTGCTATTCACCCCTAACACTATAGTTACCTGATGCCATTTGCTTCTTTAAAAATAGTTCTTAAGCCTGTCCGATTGTTGGTCCATCGACTTTCGGGTTGCGTAATGTACTGAACTGTACATGTAGCCCCGTCTTGCTGTAACCGCATGTCGAACAGGTTCAACTCGTATTTTGGGTAAAATAAGAGTTATTTTTAGACAACAACGTTGTTTTTTCTTTTTATCAGCCACACACAAAAATTCCAGTTCCGGTCAACCGACGCTTACTTCTCTTGCAGTCAATTCAGAGAATCGCTCAATTTAAAAGAATGAAAGCAATTAATTAATTTTTCCGTCGTCTTTCGCAAATTTCTGTTACACTTCCAGCATTGTACGGACCCCTTTCGGATTCCCTAGAACCCAAGAAACACGATACGAGCGGATACAATTATGTGAATAGAGGGCACTGCTTGGATGAGACGATGTGGCAACATGCGTGTTATTAATGAGTTCTTGCAACTTCGTGACACTTCAGGAAAAAAAACAAGGTCGTTGGCTTCAATTCACAATTGTACTTGTAGAATGGACGAACAGGAATGTAAATACCACACACGATCAACGGTTTTGTTGAGTAACATGCATGCTTCCAGCGGAAGGGGACTGCGCTGGAACAAGTGCAAATGATCGTTCCAGTTAGATGTCTTTTCAAATTCCTGGTTTTTACAACAGTAATAATACCAGAAGCACGGTTTGTGTGACACTCCGTGAGGCTCTTTCATCACCTATTCGTTTTTTTACGTGCGATTTGAACCAAGAATGAATGACTTATAATGACAAGATTCCGACCGAAGGCCAGTGTTTTGACGAAGACAAAATCCTCGCTCACATTTGGCCGAAGCCGAATATTTTGCCTATCGATTGTTATGTTTTGTTGTGCGGCCGATAGTTTTTTGTTCGACACCCGTAAGTCGCACTGGTACGTTTCGATTGGTGCAGTGCAAAACGGCTTTAGACGTTCACACAATACGCTGGATAGGATCTTGTTGGCGACGTTGAGCAGGATTAAACGCATCCACTATTCCCTGCGGGTCTGTAACTTGTTTACCCCAGCAATTGCGAAGAGTCTGGTGCCTTTCCTAACGCTTGAGGCCGGGCCAAGAGGCTTTCTTTTTAAAAGGCCCCTGTTTTTCGATTGTCCCTGGACTCTTCGATGAGCTGGAAGGTTGCGAGTGACCTTTTCCTCAGGCGTGACGGTACTCATCCTGCTCTGCTCTTGTTTTCCTTTGCAGCGGTTTTTGGTGTGATCAGGCGTCCAATGTCAAGAGATGCAGATCGACACCCACCACCTATTTGTCGATTTCAAGGCCGCATATGACAGCGTGCATAGAGACGAGCTATACAGCGCCATGTCTAGTTATGACATTCCTGCCAAACTCGTCAGGTTGTGCAGGATGACGATGGAGAACTCTCGCTGCTTCATCAAGGTCGGTAACGAACTCACCGAGACCTTCAATGTCAAAAAAGGACTTCTTCAACATCACACTTGAGAAGATCGTGCGAAACTCAAACGTAAACACCCGAGGCACGATCTTCCAAAAGTCTGTTCAACTGCTTGCTTACGCGGACGACATTGACGTGATTGGACGAACACAGCGAGCCGTCAATGAGGCGTTTGTTGGCATTGAAGCGGAAGCGGCTAAAATGGGTCTAGCGATAAACCAGGGCAAAACAAAGTACATGCTGTCATCACGGAAGGAAGCACAACATCGACGTCTCGAACAGAGCGTCATATTGGGCACGGACTTCGTCAACCTAGGCTCTGGAGTAAATAGGGACAACAACACCAGTACCGAGATCAAGCGCAGAATTACTCTTGCCAATCGCTGTTTCTTTGGGCTCAAGAGGCAATTGAGTAACAGAGCCATCTCTCGAAACACCAAATTGACCTTGTATAAAACCCTGATCATCCCAGTCCTGCTCTATGGCGCAGAGACATGGACGCTATTGAAAGCGGATGAAGAAGCTCTTGGTTGTTTTGAGAGAAAAGTTCTGCGTGCGATCTTTGGTCCTGTTTGCGTTGATGGCGTTTGGAGGAGAAGGTTCAACCACGAACTATACGGGCTATACAGCGACATGCACATAGTTAAGCGTCTTCGGATCCAACGCTTAAGATGGCTAGGTCATGTAGAGCGGATGGACACCACAGCTCTGGCCGGAAGAGTCTTCGACACCCAGCCATTGGGACAGCGCAACAGAGAACGTTCTCGCACTAGATGGCGCACACAAGTGGAAAAGGACCTCAACCTACCTGGTGTGCGCAGCTGCAGGCAGCTGGCGAAAAATCGTGCTGGCTGGAGAGGCATGTTGGTTGAGGCCCAGGTCCACCCCGGACTGTAGCACCAATCAAAGAATAAGAAGGCGTCCAATGTCCAAGCTTCTCTTTGTTGCCTGATACAGCTTTCTGCAGCCTACGACAGTCGAGCTCAATCTTGCTGCCCTGAAGGTTGCTGTGTGGATTTTTTCGCTCCGGAACCGTGTGCTACTTATGATCATATTACGAACTGTAATATTGCTGAGTTTGAAGAAGAAAAGCAACTTTCATCCAGTAAAAGGTAAAGTTATATTATTCCTAATGCTAAGGTCATACAATGAGAGCCGAACCGATGAGCGGTTGAACGATGCATGCTGGTCATCTGAAAGGCCACACAGGACGATCAGATCGAGAGTAGATTTCTAGAGCCCCTGTTCTCCGGTGTTGCCTATCCTAGTCTCGGCTCCGGTTGCTCTTCGCACATGTGACGTTACAATCAGTTGGGTTTCTAAGCACACAACGATATATAGCCAATAATAGAGATGGGCGACCATAGACAATGCCGTGAGTTCGCTGATTAATGTTAGAAATGATGAGATAGATCCGTATTTTTGGCAAGAAAATAAGGTTTTTTGATAAATTCCACTTTTGGTTTAGCGGCTTTGACAATAAGCCATTTTTTTTGTTCTTATTTTGTAGGTCTTTACCTAGTGGAAAGTATAGAAGTGAGTAATACGCAATGCCGGTGCGGAATGAAGGCAATCGATTAATGTTCCACCATGCAACTATGATTTAGTGATATCATATTTCTTCTGAGAAAGAAAAAGAGACGCCATCACCGAGAAATAGTTTCAAGTAGACCAGGATTACAGAGAAACAGACTTTCTGTGATCAAATCTGGACAACGTTGATTATCCCAACTGTGATTCCAGCAAGACGTTGCTACAAGTAATGTTAAAGTGCTAAAGTCTACGCAGCACTCAAGGTTGCTTAGGAAAGCGTTAAGGCAAGTGTCCGCAGCGATAAACTTACTCCGCCACTCTTGTGCTACGTCATATCCTTAGTCTACAATAACAAGCCATTCACTTTGAACGAGAACGAGGACAATATTCGAGAAGCTATTGCCGGAAAAAACGCGGCCAAATGTTACTTAATTCGTGCGCTTTTTTTAACCAAAATTTGAACGTTTATTTACGAAAAAAAGGGAACAATAGTATTATTCAAAGTATTGCCCATCTGAAGCTGTTTTTCACATCGTTCATCGCAATTAGTGGATTAAGAACGAATCAAGCCAATTTTTTGGAAATTTGATATTCTGCTCTTATGTGAACCGCTTTTTTCAGTGAGGGCTTTCTGCAGCGACCGGAACAAATGGTTGTCAGAAGAGGCAAGGTCTGGGCTATAAGGCGAGTGGGGTAAAACTTCCCATCCACTGTTCTTAACTGAAATAGCAACGTGCGTCCGAGCGTTGTCATGATGGAAAATTATTGCCTCGTGTCTCGTCGCATATTCCGGGCATTTTTCGGCTGCAGCTCTTTTTAAACGGATTAATTGTGTTCGGTAACGTTGTCCATTGATGGTCTCAACCGGTTTTAGCAGCTCATAGCTGCCTTCTGATCCCACAAAACACAGAGCATTACCTTCATATCATGAGTATTCGGCCGTTGATTTGACTGGTTCGCCGGGTTAGACATGATTTTTTGCACGTGTGGTTGTCGTGATGGAACCATTTCTCATCACCAGTAACAATCTTCTTTATGTGGCGCTACAGTTACGGGTGGACCTGGGCCTCAACCAACATGCCTCTCCAAATAGCGCGATATCTGGCTACCTGTCCCCAGTTTCGCACACCAAGTTGGTTGAGGTTCTCCACTTGGGTACGCCACCTTAAACGCGGGCGTCCTCTGTAGCGTTGCCCGACAGGTTCGGATTCGAAGATTCTTTGGGCCGGAGTTGTGGTGTCCATCCGCTCCATCGCCAGTAACAATGCGATGACTTTATCTTGTGGCTTTTCGTTTCAAAATAGCTGTTTGAGTGACACCCAAAGATTCTGCGAGCTCTTCTTATGTTTGGCAACAATCTTCTTCGAGTTATGCTTCCAGTTCTTCATCTTCAAACTTTGTTGGCTGCCCAGGGCGTTCATGGTCTTCAAAGCCAAAATCACCACTTTTAAATCGTACAAGCCACTTTTGGTCGGTTCTCTCAGCTAGTGCATGTGCACCATTAACTTCCACCAAAATACGATGACTTTCGGCAGAAGTTATCTTCATATTAAAGTAATGAAGAAGAACCCAACGAAGAAACACTTTTTGAGTGAAAAAAAATTATTGTTGTTCACGCTTCAAATGAATGACATATACTGAAGTGACGTACAATGACAGTAGCTTTCCAATGCATGTTCCAATGGAATAATACAAGTTACGCCATCTCTTAGCAAACCGCACGAATAAGTTAAGACCCAAAATTAGACCAAATCAACAACACATGGATTGACTGCTTAAAGAACTGCCAGCGAAGTCGAGGAGGCCTGTTCAAATCATGTTCTGTCTTATATAGCTTCAAAATAAAGTCGGAATCACTTTTTTAACTCATACCGTGGCAGTTTTATACACAGTTCTTTTCCTATCGTTCTCGTCTGGTCACGGTGGACCATAAATGCTCTTTGACTTGTGGTCTCTTATGTCAGGCTGCTGTGGACACACGCTGAGGTTGTAGTTGTATTCCTCAAAGCCCTCGAAATCCCAAGATAAATAATATAATAATATGGGTGGCGCTACAGCCCGTAGGGGGCCAGGGCCTAGCTTCTCAGCAACCACTCGTGCTGTGCGTGCTATTGTTCTCTCACTAGTGGAAGGGACCTACAGTTTTATGCCGAATCCGAACGGCGAAGTTTGAGAAGCTTTTTCTAGACAGGAAATACTCTCTGAGCATTGTCAGTGACTCGAAAGAGGTGGGGTCGTGAAAATTGTTTTCGTCGCACAGAGCAGGAATCGAACCTACGACGTCGAGGTTGGGGTCGACGCACATACCCACAACGCCACAGGCCACCACGAATCGAAAAATCCCAAGACGTTGTACCTGTTAAGCCTGACGACAGTGTTTCCAACCTTTGCGGGGGATACATGCTTCACGACTTTACCGTCGTCATGCATTTTTCACTGTCCCCTCAGCAACGCCACTACCCTCGACCAGACTCAGTGTCTCTAAGGCCGCTTCAAAAGCTAAATTTAAACCATGACACGATACAAAAGACTCAGACACACAATCAGAGCTGTTGATGTTCCCTAACGCGACTCCGAATCAATGCCTATTCATCGCGGCTTACATCGCAATTCCGTATCGCTCTCAATCACTCATTCAGTCCATCAATACACGGTGGCGAGAAGCCTCTTTTTTTTGGTCACAAAAAGTAGAGAAGTGAGACGCTTCTTACATACGACCAATTGTCGTCGAATTAACAAGCCCACGCCCTGCGCTTCAAAACAGAACGACCGCCCGCCCTCCAAATGGAGCCAAAAGTGAAGTTCAAACGGCCAAGGACAGGGCTTCCCTTTGTGATGTGTGCCCCCCCCTCTTAAGACGGATTAAACGAAACAAAAAATAAGCCGTCAGACAAGGCGTGTATTCATTCAAAATGCCAAAACGGTCACAATGCCTGATAGAACATTACATTCCCCGGCGGATGGCTAGATAAATGCCTGACGACAATTTGTGTCGTCAGTGTTCCTGTGCCGGGTGCCCCACACTCAACCAGTAGCCTCCTTGACATCGCTGAGCTCCCATAAATCGTACGGCGCCTCGCTTCCCGAAGAACCACTCAATCCGAAGAGGATGCGGCGAACAAGGCAACACAACAAATTAATTGCATGTGATTCTTCAATTAATTGACGTGAAGGAAACGGCATGAAAAAAAAGCAAGCCGACAGCCGGCGCTAACTGGGTTCAGACCTAGATAAAGGCCTTAATCAAATCGTTTTCAATTGCTACTTTATTCTGCCTCCTTCGATTGTAGTTCGGCTCGTAATTTATAGGTGCAACTCAGCAGAGTTTCCCCACATGCTCAGCCCGGTCGACAGTGGTTGCCGTGTGTGTGTGTGTGTGTTTGCATCGCATTCCGGTCGCTCTGCACCAGCGCTCGCGACGACATGCAAGACGAAACAAAGGGGCGATGGGTATCTGCTGAGAGATACATCTTTGTTTTTCTTTCTCCCTCTTGGCTAAGGTGCGCATCAGGTAGAGGCAGCGCGACCGGGAAACTCAATTGCGCCCCCTGCCTAAGCCGAGGACCACACTCAAGGAGCCGCCCCCCGGTTTCTGTGTCTAATGCTCTTGCATCGATAAGTGGCACTTTGCTTAGGACGAGAAATTAATTTTCGATATCATTTGATTCGCATCCAGCCTCCAGAGACTGGTGCCTCCAAAACGACATGGATTAGAAGTTACCAGGCGCCCAGCGAGCGAGGCAACCTGCCCTGCTGGTGCTGGTGCTGGTGCTGGTGCTGGATGCACCAGCACACCGCGTGTGTGCTGCCAGCGGATAGATATCTCTCTTGTGCACTTACTGCATGAATTCTTGTGAAAATAGTTTCAGGAAGCCTCTCAAGTGCTCCTCTCGTTCCGTCCCCTCTCGTAGGCACACACTCCGCCATCCCTGGGTAAATGGTTACCCAGCAGCAACGCCTGTGCTCCACACACACACATCCTCTCCTCCGGTCGAGAGGAATCTCCTGGCGAGCAGAGAAAACAAAACCATCATCATGTCATCGTCGTCGTTGCCGTTCGCTGTGTACCTTACTGTGCACCAGCTGGTTACCCAGCCAGCCAAGAGGTAACTCTTGGCAACGATTCGATTCGGCCAAGTGCACATGCACACGGTGTGCGTGCGTGTGTCTGCCGGTTCGTGCGATTATCCCCCAGTGCCCCTGTGCACTGGTCGACGCTCTGAAGTTGCGCACTCGCATTCTGCAGCTTGCACACAGCGTGGTGATGGCTGCTAGGAGACGAGTAGCCTCCTCGCTGAGCTGCTCGTTTCTGAGCGCCGGTTACAAATAGTCAAGATAGAAAAATTGCTCCTCCATCGGCCGTTGCTGTTTTGCTGGCGTCGTTGGGTGGGGGAGTGCTTCGCTACTCCCTGTGCCGGTTGAGCCAGTTTTTGGTTGAGTAAATATTTAACTCACGGATACTTGGATCTCGATTATGTTGTGCATAACCAGAGTGACTTAGTCACTGATGCGATTGGGAGCGTAGGCAAATGAGACGGAGCTCCGTGGGGCGTTGAATCACTGAGTTTTATACTGTTTTTCTTTTTTCTTTTTTTGTCGTCTTTGCCTTGACTTTCTGGGCAGTTATTTCTCCAGTTTATGTGTGTGCGTCCCCCAAATTGTGATCTGAATGCCAACAGCGATAAAGACACGTTAGACGAGCAGTTATTGACCTTGATCTTGGACGTAAAACAAAAAGAGATTCCAATACGAAGACATTCCAGGCAAAGGCAGCTGCCCTCTTGTTTCTTGAATAATTAGCGCTGCCAACTGAGGCGATCTCTCGCGGTTTAGAAGAAAGAAGACGAATCGCTTTCGGATGCAAAGCGACACGGAATTTATTGCAAGTCGCGATGAATAAACATCGATTCGGAGTCGCGTTAGGCAGCATCTCTTTTGTGTCGTATCATTATTTAAATTTAGCCCTTGGAAGTTGGAGCTGAGGTATTTTGTTGACGCCCTTGGGTGATGTTGGTGTTTTATTGTTGTAACGGTGAAGAATGTGTGGCCAATTGGATGACGAGCGGTAGAGGATCAGGTTGCACAAGGAATGAACGGCAAGCATGGCGAATTTTATTATTACAACTGGCAACTGGATCTTTTTGTCTTTTCGGTTTGGCACATGGCCGTCTACTAGGGATTCGGTGTTTCATTTACAAAAAATGCGTTCACAGCGAGGTGAATTTTTGGTTGAATGAACGTTATTAACACACATTCTGCCGTGGCCAACATCAGATCTTTTTTTTCCGATACCTACTCAGCAATATTCTCCCGAATGGAGCAAGGTTGCGACGTCACTTCGTCCACGATCATCAGCAAATGAGGAAAAACAACGAATAAGTGAGCTGACATGGTATTGAACTAAAGTGCTTCACATGATGCATCCGAAAAACGCTTCGATTTGATCTGTCGGAGGGTTTTTGGCGTGTCACAGACATGTTCTCTTGACTGGGACTGGAAATTCATGATAATCTGCGCTGGACAGGCGTCTGTAAACATGCCCATTGTCAATAAGCAATATTCTGGATTTGCATCGGTGACGAGTTTATTTAAACAACCGAATCATCATTCCGAAAAATGTGCATTTTGGTGCAGCATATTTTTCAAACATGAGGACAATCATCCGATTGTAACGACTACATCCGGAGATTTGGCAGCACCGGGAGAAATTTCCCAAAAATATCCCTGGTGGAGGGTAGACGATGACATTGGTGATCGAGAGGTGATAGTGGAGAGTAGTTTCCACAAAAGAAATAAAAAAGAATTAATTTAAATTGAAGAGCCGTTTGTAGGAGGAAAATGATGGGCAAAATGAAAACAACTGTATGCAAAGCAATTTAGTTTATTGACATCCCGTATACTGCGTACACTCACTACCACGACTAGTGTATTTATGCTTTTGTTATGTGGAGACTTCGGGTCATTCACCTGATCAGATGGTTGCCTTTTTATTTTTTATGATTCTACGCGTTTTTTTTAACTGTGACTTGCGTTAAATGGTTATATAACAATAATATTAGTATGGATGGCGCAACAGCCCGTATAGGGCCAGGGCCAAGCTTCGCAACAATCAATTGTGTTCTGTGTTCTCTCACGAGTGGAATGGACATGCAATTTTATGCCGACTCCGAACGGACTAGATTGAGAAGCTTTTTCGAGGCAATTACACTCTTTGAGCATTGTCAGTGAAACGAAAGAGGTGGGGCCGTGAACATTATTTTTTGTCGCACAGACCAGGGAACGAACCAGCCGCCCCGTGTTCAGGTGCATTCTTGTCGACGCACATATCCACCCACGGGCCACCACTCAATCAACCGGTTACCTAATCTTAAAGCAAAATTAGTCGATCACCGATTGAAGGTCAGGAACCCGCATAGCAGGAATGTGACTAAAACATGGTACCAGCAGAAGGGCCGTGCGTGCAACAAAGCAAGTCATTAACTCGCTGAGGGACATTTTCAATGGACGCATAATTTCCGAAGTAGAAGCAGAGTTACGAATCGGCTCCATATATTTTCTTTCATTGGGGATACGTAAAAAGCCGCCAGTCTATCTCAACAACGATCGATGCACTGTCAACATTTTTTCGCGTGGTTAGTGGTTGCTATAGTTGAGGAAGACAACCTCGCAAGAGCAGCGGAAATACCAAGAATCTCACAGCTGTAAGTGCAAAAGATCAACCAAGCACATCAGGATCAGGACAGTCCAGCCGGTATGGCACCGCGCAATGTAAGGTCGTAATCATGCATCCACTATATCAGCAGCCAATGGCGTTGTGGGTATGTGCGTCGACTCCAACCTCCAAATCGTAGGTTCGATCCCTTCCTGTCTAGCAGAAGATTCTCAAACTTGGCCGTTCGGAGTCGCCATAAAACTATAGTATCCTTCCACCCGTGAGAGAACAATAGCATGCACAACACGTGTGGTTGCTGAGAAGCTGGGCCCTGGCCCGGGCTGTAGCACCACCCATATTGTTATTATATCAACATTGAAAGCTGACTGAGCTGGAAATAAAACTGGGAATGCTTATAACTGTTGCACCAGCTGGCCAACACAAACAGTGCTCATCTCATTTGGATACCCGCTAACAGCGGTCACACAGGCAAGAGCAGACTAGCCAGACAAGGAACTGCATCACCGTTCATGATACCACGACCACGGCTCACCACTGCTAGGAGGTATTTAAATATCTGTCTCAGCGACATGGCCAATCATTACTGGCCACACACGAAAGGTAACAGACAAGCCAAAATGTTCCTACCAACTTCGTCTCTTAACAGAACGACACACTGCTCAGGCTCACCAGGAGTCAGATTCCTATAACCACAGGCTTTCTTACTGGACACTTCCCAGTAAACAAACAGCTCAAAATCATAGCAAACAATAGATGACACTTGCAGAATGTGTAACGATAACGAAGAAACTGCAGAACACATGCTGTATCAGTACATAGTCGGGACACGTTCGCTACAGTCCGGAGTGGACCTGGGCCTCAACCAACATGCCTCTCCAGCCAGCACGATCTTTCGCCAGCTGCCTCCAGCTGCGCACACCAAGTTGGTTGAGATCCTTTTCCACTTGTGTGCGCCATCTAGTGCGAGGACGTCCTCTGTTGCGCTGTCCCAATGGCTTGGTGTCGAAGACTCTTCGGGCCGGAGCTGTGGTGTCCATCCGCTCCACATGACCTAGTCATCTTAAGCGTTGGATCCGAAGACGCTTAACTAGGTGCATGCCACTGTACAGCCCGTATAGTTCGTAGTTGAACCTTCTCCTCCAAACGCCATCAACGCAAACAGGACCAAAGATCGTACGCAGAACTTTTCTCTCAAAAGAGCCAAGAGCTTCTTCATCCGCTTTCAATGGCGTCCATGTCTCCATAGCGCCATAGAGCAGGACTGGGATGATCAGGTTTTATACAAGGTCAATTTGGATGGTTCTGTTACTCAATTGCCTCATGAGCCCAAAGAAACAGCCATTGGCAAGAGTAATTCTGCGCTTCATCTCGGTACTGGTGTCATCGACACCTGGGCGAATACTATTTAGACTCAAAAACATACTAATTCTAACTGTGGGGAATCACTATACGCGCAACAGAGGCCAGCAGAGGTTCAACAAAAGTTGAAAAGCACTCTTAATTCGATAAAAAAAAAAAGTAACCAGTCTTGGCAACACATTCAGCTTGGTGTGTGTATTATTCCTATATTCTGTGGGCTTTTTAGTAAATGTGTTAACATTTGTCGAGTGTCTTTGCAGGCCTTTGGAAGAACTTTGGGTTTTTTCTAAGTGTACGTTGTACGTTTGTACGAAATACAAAAAGTGGCTTTTTAATTAAGATTGGAGTGTCTTAGTAAGCAAGAAAACTTTTGGCACTCTCGTCGATGGTTGGCGCAGTTGATCAAATTCGTGCCCTTGATTTGAGGGGTCAACGGTTTGAATCCCAATGAAGAACAACCCCGAGAGAACACTTTTTTCTGGTCAAATCAAATTAAGTGCAAATGATGACTGGATCAGATTTGGTGGGCTCACAATGGACTAACATAATCTAAGTGTCCCGGCGATTTCACTTTCGGCTCAGTAACCGTCGTTTGAACTTGTGTCTATCTTTGGGCCAACCAACTACAAAGAAGCATTGTCAGTGGCACGAAATAGAACTGGTGCCGTGAAATATTAAAGACGTTATGCCTAAAATTGCCATCGGCGTAATACACCTAAAACTGTCCAACAGTGTTCTTTCATTATTTTTCCTGTGTCCCTGCAAGCAACTGGGCATGTCTTGTGTTCCAATTTTTGTATAAAGTCTCGTCAAAAAAGAATACTCGTACTGCAAATTTGCTTTCTTTAAAAGTGTTTTCCCCCCCCTTTGTGGCTATCATCTACCGTCTTCTTTTGAGTTTAATTGATCAACAAACAAGTAATTAATGCACTTAGTTTATCTTGTGTTTTCTTTTGCCTACGATAAACATTCGCGATGTGCTCAGAGGAACCAAACTCAAGTGCCCAGCTGAGCAGATTAATGTGCCATGCGGTCGAACTTGGTACAGTTTTGGAGTACACTTGTGAACGTCAAATGAACAAGTTAAAAAAAAACTAAATGAATGGGTTCATGAATCCTGTTGGTGAATAAATTCGATGGAAGTGGCGAGAATACATTATTTGGAGCACGAACTACTAACCCATCTTGTAAGTGTTCTAGATTGAGTTGAGTGCGGCTATTTTCTGCTTCGAAAACTTTGAGGAATGGATGTATGGGATTAGAAGTAGATCGAATGAAGTGTCCATCATTGAAATAGACACCAAAAAAACGGTCATCGTATCAACAAGCCAGGATAAGAAATAGATTTTGTAGGGAAAGAGCAGCAACACTAGTTGTGCCAATGCTCTACTAATGTACGCTCTGTCGATTGGGAATTTTTTGTGTATTAACACTGATCAGCATCAGATTTACACAAAAGTTGTCGTATGCCGGTCATTAAAGACATTTGTGCTCCAGTTTTATCGGAATTTGTGCACAACTTCAGTCCACTTTTTAACGAAGCAAAGCATTCTATTTGTAGTATTCTCATGGTATTCTCAGGCCATTTTAATCATTTTGATGAAGATTAAGTTCAACAGGACAGTGAAGCAGCAGCAGAATCTTCGATTCCGTACCGATGGCGTACAAAAGTTGACAAGAACAGCTAGAGAGGCTTATTGACAGAGGCCCACAGTTACCCCAGACTGTAGCGCAGCCTCAAAAAAGGAAGTGCTTATTTTACCTCCAAGTGGTGGCCATCGGGTACTGGTTGTAGTGCAACCGAGCTCAACTGTAGCGACACTTTAAGTAAGCATTAAGTCATTCTTAGTCTTTGCAGATGACTTGGTTATGCTCACATCCTCCACGACGGAAATCCAGAGCACTCTCGACAGGTTTGAGAGCTGAGATAAGGGTTAACGTGGACAAATTAGTGGTTATGGCAATTTCTAGAACGCCTGTTCAATGAGCTCACTCAACATGTAGGTTAGGTTAGGTTGTAGTGGCTGAGGGCAGTCACACTTAAGCCAGAGTAGGCCCATTGTGATAACACGCAGATTGACTTCTCCTAACATCGGAACCAGTTTGTGCTTGTAGTGAAGCACTTTAGCTGACCTATGCTGGCGCTGTTTAGTTCATTGAGGCCGCTGAAGTAGTACGCCCCCAGGTGTTGGAACCTACGACTAGCCAGAGCACTACAGGAGCAGAGTAGGTGATGTTCGTTTTCATCCTCCTCTTCATCCATGCACCTTCTGCAAAAATCATTATGTGGGGCCACCCATCCTGCGAGCATGAGTGCCAATTGCACAGTGCCCGGTTATGACTCCTATAAGAGTCCTTAATGAGTGCTTACTGAGTAACTACGTAACTAACTACTGAGTCTGAGACTGAGTAACCGTTTTAGACTAAGTGAGGGCCAGATTTCTTTTGTTTTAAAGCAGGTTGTGCCTTCTAGCCATTTGTCATTAGTGGTTTGGATTGTGTGGATCTTCAGAAGATGGTGGGCTGTAGCGATCGGCATGGAAGGTGGTACCAATGCTAGGTTGCACCACACCTGGCGAGTTCAACGGTTTTGCAGTTTACTGGTATCCCACGGTGTCCCAGCACCCTCAGCCGCTCAGGGTTGATTTAGGCAACATTTCTGCGAAGTCTCATTTATTTTCTAAAAACCCGTTTTGCAACTTCTGACGTGGCAATAACTTAGGAGCCCCGGAAGTTGGCTGTTTTTGTTCGAATAATCGCATAAACGACGAAATATGTGGAGTGCATAAACTTGTCTCATGTTCCCGCCTTGTTTGGTGGCACAAAGCTTTTGTGTAATAATGCAATTCTTCTCTACTCCACCGAGCACTCTCATGCACTGTTTATGGCTATTTCATGGCTATTTGCATTTGAACAGCTAATTTTTAGACGAAGAACATCCTTAGCGACTTTAATTTATTTATCGATTAGTTCACAGAACTTATGCTGACTAAAGAATGACTTTCGCCAAACTTTCATTATTTTTTTAGATATTGTTTTAATAATCCAGGGTGGCCCGTGGCTTTGTGGGTATGTGCGTCGACCCCAACCTCGACGTCGTAGGTTCGATTCCTGCTCTGTGCGACGAAAACAATTTTGACGACCCCACCTCTTTCGATTCACTGACAATGCTCAAAGAGTATTTCCTGTCTAGAAAAAACTTCTCAAACTTGGCCGTTCTGAGTCGGCATAGAACTGTAGGTCCCTTCCACTCGTGTGAGAACAATAGCAGGCACAACACGAGTGGTTGCTGAGAAGCTAGGCCCTGGCCCTCTATGGGTTGTAGTGCCACCCATATTATTATTATTTAATAGTCAAAACATATTGCTGTCCTGTGTGATGGTAAATTTTTGTTTATTAACGTCACACAAATAGCTTTCAAATTCTTCAGTGCTACCAACTAGCGGCAAATTTAATTTGTGTGCATTCATTTTGCGACATCCTTTATAATGATTCCAATAATTTCCATGTTTGAGAATGACCCTTATTAAAAGTTTTTCCTCCATTCCTGACCAGCTTCTCTTCGCCAATTGTACGCTATAGCGTCATAATTAATTTTGCTTGACATTTGCTGCATTTTGTGATGTGAAACAACGAGTATGCACATGAGGACAGAACCTCTTTTACATCGTTTCGTGCAGCTCTCAATTATGAAACTTTTAAATCAATCGCAAAAATACTCAGGTTTTGAACAATTTAGTTTCATTATTTTACATTTTTCACCAAAGGAAAAATTGTAATCAAAAAAATTCCCCGTGGCCACTGTACTTCGACCTGTGTGTGGAAATAACGCACAAAAGAGGGGAATGCATGGCAAGGCAGCGTATTTCGATGTGGTTGGTGCGAAAAACACGAAACTCAGATGGATGCTTCATCGACCGCGGTTTTATTTTGCAGTTGATAAAATACATTCGATACTGTGAGAGGACGTTGCGGTGTTGTGAAAGACGGTTTATCCCTAGAATGTTGTGGGTTGCAATTGCTCTTCGCTTAAGATTCACTACAACCTGACTTCCGAGAGATGGTGGTCTGTTTTTGACTATGCACGGGCGCTCTCAGTAGGATCGCGAGATTAGGAGCCCAAAGTTGTTCGAGAAGTCGGAACAAACAAAATCGATTATGTGCTTGTAGGTGAACCAGTGCATCGAAAATGCGAATTTTATAGAATCTTGACTGATCCGCAGGTCGTGTCATCGGGAGGAAGATGTGCATTTGAGAGTAAATATGGGGTGCACTTGGCAAGTGTCTGTGTCAGGTCATGTCTTATGAATTGCTCCAACATGACCGACCTTCCGAAGACTTCTGTTAAAGTATATTCGCTTCGAACTAATTTTGCTTATCAATTTGAATTAATATTGTACAAACTCTTACTAGAGCAGTCAATACTGAGAAACTGGAAAAATCTTCTGCAGACTGTTAAACGGCGAGGAAGATATGTGTCTTCCGTCTACTACTGTCAGGCAGAATGCTCCACGCAATGAATTACGATTGAAGAGAATTCCGTCCCCCCGACCTAGACGAAGTCAAGCGATATCGAGACTAAAGTCGAACAAGGCTGTTGGTGCAGAAGTACTGTCTGCAGAACACTTTAAGGCAGCTGGAGACGAGCTGGTAGGGTGGATGCACCAACTCATATGTAAGAAATGGTCGGCCGAAAGCAAGACCGAAGAGTGGAGAAGAGAAAAATTTGCCCGATCCACAGGAACCAAGAAGGAGACTATCCCTCGAGTCGTTTACCAGTTAATCAGCAGCTTCAGGCGGGTACACAAATCGGTGGAGAAGATCGAAGTTTAGGAGGCTTACCCATCGACAGTTGGCGCAGTTGTAGGGGTGTCCTTTCTTTTCAATCGGGCAAACGAAAACGGTCTCCTAAGATCTTCTCTGTCGTTCTGTGTGAGCGCCTGAAACCATTCGTCAATAACCCGATAGGTACTTATCAGTGCAGTTTCAGGTGTGAGAACTCCACTACCGATCAAATCTTCACACTACGGCAGATCCTCGAAAGAACCAAGAGATGCAGATCGATACGCAACACCTATTCGTCGACTTTATGTCGGCGTGCAAAGAGACGACCTATACAATGTCTAGTTTGTCTAGTTTTGACATTACTGCCAAAGACGTCATATTGTGCAGGATGACGACGGAGAACTCTCGGCACTCCATCAAGGTCGGTAACGAACTTACCGTGACCTTTCATATCAAAAGGTCTTAGGCAAGGCAACGCGATATCATGTGACTTTTTTAACATCTTACTTATGAAGGTCGTGCAACCCACTAGCATACGCGGACGAGTTTGACGTGATTGAAGGAACACAGCGAGCCGTCAGTTCGGCATATGCCAATATTGAGACGGAAACGGCTAAAATGAGTCTGGCGGTGAATGAGGGCAAGAGGAAGTATATGCTGTCATCAAGAAAGGACACACAACATCGACGACTTGGTCAGAACGTCACCATAGGCAGCTACAACTTCGAGGTAGTAAAGGACTTCGTTTACCTTGGCTCCCCTGGCTAAACGCAGAATAACTCTGTCTACCGCTGTTTCTTTGGATATTGAGCCCAAAAAATTGAATAGAGTAGAGTCCTCTCTCTGGAAAGAGCAAGCTCACTTTATATAAGACCCTAATCCCAACCCTGTCCTGTTCAATGACGCGGAAGCCTGGAGTATATCAAGAGCGGATGAAGAAGGCCTTAGACTTTTCGAGAGAAAAGTTCTGCGTTAAATATTGGGCACTGATTGCGTTAATGGCTTCTGGAGACGAACTGTACGGTCTGTACAGCTATATGAATCTGGCCAGGCGTCTACGGATTCAACGCCTAAGAGGCCTAGGCCACGTAGAGCGTATGGACAATACTGCTCCGGCCCGAAATATCTTCGCCTTCGAACCAGTGGGACAATGCAATAGAGGACGCCCACCAAGCCGAAGGCGCCAATAAATGAAGAAGGACCCCAACCAATTTGGCGTGCGAAATTGGACGCACCCGGCTAAGGATCGTGCCACCTGGAGAGGCTTGTTGGCTGAGGCCCAGGTTCACCCCGGACTGTAGAGCCAACATAATAAGAAAAAACAAACTCGGCGTCTAGGTTCAATTCCTGGTCTGAACGGCCAAATAATAATAATAATAATTCTCACAGCCCCACCTCTTTCGAGTCACTAACAATGGTCAAAGAATACTTCTGTGTAGAAAAGGCTTCTCAAACTTGGCCGTCTGGAGTCGCCATAAAACTGTAGGTCCCTTAGACTCGATCTCAATAATCTACTACTTCAATCGCTATTTGCCGCTTAGAAGAACACTTAATCATTGTATAACACTAAGATCTGTGCCAAACTCTGTATAACGCTGCACTCAATGCTTATCTGTCAAAACCTATTCCTATCTATTTCAATCGTAACCAGACAAGTGGGTACTGCAAAAAACTCCACTCGAGTTATTTCGTTCCGCAAACTTTTATCCTTAACAACTTCCATGGCACGTCTACAAGGCCAAGGCCGAGGGGCGCATGCACATCGAACCTGAGACCCTCTTGGAGGCACAACAGCCAAATTTGCAAACAGAAAAAATACCTCAATTTAGCATCGAATTACAACCCATTCAAGATTGTATGCAATTGTGCAATTTTTCTTGTGCCAAAAACGCGAAATGGAGTGAGCCTTGAACTCGAGAAGTTGCATGATTCACGCGTGAGTCAAGGGAGCATTTATGCCAGTCACATGGGCCATGGGGTGAGTATCTCCAGCCAACTTAATTGAATGCATTCAAGAACAGTTCACCGAGGTGGCAATTGTTGGCTGTGCAGACAAAAGTCTCAGAAAAATGGTTCGCCAAATGTGTGTACACATGAATGTATGCTTTCCACAGTCCATGATGTCATGGCAGTCAGAAGTTAAAAAAAAAATAGATGTGTGTGTACTTTGAAGACTCTTAAGTGGTGTATGGCGATGAATTCTTTATTTGGCGCCTCAACCAACAAGCCTGATCTTCATTTCCGCACATGAAGTTGGCTGAGGACCTTCTCCTCTTCTGTGCACCTCATTAGATGCAGCTCGGAATCAGAATCAGCTCTCGATGTACCGCTTGTAACCATTAATGAAGGCAAACAATGGTTTCGGAGTTGGTTAACATTTCATGACGATGTTTCTAGGAACACGACAAACGACAGATGCGCTGCACCATATCGAGTTTCTCCCACATCCGCACGCATAATTAGCTCGTTCATTGGATGCAGCTGACACACGTTTCGAAATCGCTTCAGGGCTACACAAGCGAATTCAATTGTGTCCTGATGGTTAACAATTTGCGGGGATTAAGGCGACCTGTCAGCCATGTTGTGTTCCCGTGATAAATTACGGAAATAAATTCCATGAAAAACATGGAATAACAATGAATCGAAAATGCGACAAATTTATGACGGTGTGCAAGAGATTTTACAGACGTTTCGTATCAGCTTTCCAAAAAATAATTTCCCAGTTCGTTGGAGAATAAACCAGAAGTGTGGATGTCCGATATGCAGATCGATTGTCAGATCTACCTTGACTTAAGGCAGGTTAGTCTGACACATGATCACAGACTTAAAGACAGCAACCTAGACTAAGTCATGCAAGCAGGTTAGTCCGGGGGCAGGCCTCCAGGACTGAAGGACGTGCAAGTACTCCAACGGTGGCAGGCACTAAAACGCCTCTTACATCTTGACCTCTGCATCCAGACGACTGTTGCACAAAGACCCTTGAGGATCAATCAATCTAGTGGCTGACTCCCAAGTTACACTGGAGATCAAGCGCGACTCTACTTCCCCGTGCCTTCACTTAGAAATATCCCTCGAGCCTCATTTCCCAACCAGGGAGTCGTTGATCACTACTTATCCCATAAACAATTCGTCCATCCATGCAAAGACAGATCGATCAAAGAGGCTAAAAAGCAAAGGCAAGGGGTTCATGTCCGAGTTGTTAAACCTGCACTGCCCAAACAGACTCGCTGTCTATGTCGGTGGGTTTCTAGTGGACGTCCTGATACGTCAAAGAAGCGGTCAAAGTGACATCATTGTTGGAAATGCCAGCTGATTTTACATCTCTAATTGACAGTCCTGTGGCTACCCAAGACATTTCGATAAATAGAAATCAAGCCCAAGCTGGTCAGAATGTTGCCGCGAAGAGCCTACGTTTCTCAGACAAAGCACTCGCCTGGTGGCTGGAGCCCAGGTCACACAGACACAACCGTCAACCGTCCATGAAGCATCGGATGATGTTGTCAGGAAAGTGCCGAAACTGAGACACCCCAGGCAATCCTATGGAACAAACCAATGACACAAGCGAAGCTATAATCAAAAGAGCAAATATAAGGTGGACCTCTCTAACCATCTGCGAGGCCACTCAGATGATGCGATTCAAGTTGAGCAGTGTAAGAACCAATAGACTACGACAGTATGACAAAAGGTTGGAGCAATACCTAGCCATAATCGTCTGAAGTAAGTTAGCAGTGAAATGCAAAGGACTATTTGTACTACCTTTGCCACAGCGTCAGTCTTCTTGAGACACTGCGACAACACTTCCTTCAAGACTACCGTGATCTCACAAAAATCCCACCATAATCTGAGAAGGAGTAAAGAGATGACAGCGGGCATCACAATGGGCCCAGCAGGACCTAAGTGAGACGAGGCTCGTCCCTAATTATTTGCTTAACCTAATTTTTTATTTGTCTTCTTCCTTGGCTGGCGGTACAGTCCGGGGTGAACGAAGTATTTTGCTAGCTGCTTCCAGCCACGCACATTCAACTGATGAGACATCAAAGGTCTCGGTAAAGTCTTTACGACCTTGGGGGAACAACGGGCACTCTTGATCGTCATTCTTGGCTTGTGGGATTGTTCGTACAAGACATTGACTATTGACACAGTGAAGACGCATCTGGCGCTAATTTCAGCAGTGACATCGTTTCTTGTTTTAAGTTGATATTTGATATCCTTTCCTCCACCATTCATGTGTAAAAAATCGGTGCGCGGCAGGCTTTTTTTCTGCACTGTGTGACAATAACTACCTTTGAACGTGGCCTGAGTATGGAAATGTCATTGACACATTCCGGAGCACAGAATGTTCTTAACTTCCACATCCTTAGATGCAATCGGTCTGACTCCAGCATAAAGGTGTTTGTCGCCAGAAATGAGTTACCAACGTTTGGATTCAGTAACACAGCTGTTCGTTTGTCTTACCTTTGAGCAGACCTCTTAGACATCCCCCAATGGAGTACAATGCTTACAGTCGCCTCAACCAATTTCTAATGAGCAGCAAAATACTATAACTCGGCAGTTGTGCTTTGCTTGCTTGATTCATTTCAACGCCTCTCTCTGGCGTGGTTTATTCGCTAGAGTGACTTCGTTGCTCTGTATTTTAACAACTGTCATAGAGGTCCCTGTTTTTTTTTTTATAATTTGCGCGTGCTCAAGGCGTTATTAATACCCTTAATTGTCCGGGGTCAAGACACTGCACGGCCGAAGGTATAGAGGGAGAGAGAGAGGAGTTACCTGTGCACATTGGTCTTAAACATCTGCGGATTGTAATCTATGGGGAATATTGAGCTGGGAAGAGCATTCCATATTCGTGTGGAGCGGCTAAAAAACGAGTCTCTAAATTTCACTGTGCGTCCGAAAGCACGCTTAAGAGTAAACTGATGTGCATTCCTGGCGAGACGTGTATTGCAGGTGACTTCAAGGAGAGAAGGAATTGCAATTGGCTAGCTTTCTTGACCATCGTTTGTTAAAATAACGATAAGACCCGGTCAAAGAAGACACGGTACGTCGATGCTCAAGCGAGTCTAATGAACCCGCGATATCGTTGTCTCCTATAAGTTTTATAGCTCGCTTTTGGATTCTATCTAGTAGGTGCATGGTGGTCTTGGGGGCACCAGACCAGATATGAGCGTTATACTCAAGCTTAGCGCGAATATACGCCTTATAGATTAAAGCCAAATCAGAGGGGGTGAAGTATTTCTTGCATCGATTAAGGAAACCTAAACATTTCGCAGCGTTTTTGGCGACCTCGAATATGTGATGGTCCCAACCAAGTGTTGTGGAAAGTCTTCCGGTTTCGTCGATACAAGCGCCATTCATGGATAATGGCTGATTACCAGGGGTTCGCTTTAGAGACAGCAGACAGCATTGAGTTTTGGAAGCATTGAAATCCACTCTGTTGTTCTTAAAATAATAATATGGGTGGCGCTACAAACCATAGAGAGCCAGGGCCTAGCTTCTCAGCAACCACTCGTGTTGTGCGTGCTATTGTTCTCACACGAGTGGAAGGGACCTACAGTTCTATGCCGACTCCGAACGTCCAAGTTTGAGAAGCTTTTTCTAGAGAGGAAATACTCTTTCAGCATTGTCAGTGACTCGAAAGAGGTGGGGTCGTGAACATTATTTTTGTCGCTCAGAGCTGGAATCGAACCTACGACGTCGAGGTTGGGGTCGACGCACATACCCACAACCCCACGGGCCACCACTGTTGTTCTTACCCCAGTTAATTATGCTGTCCAGATCGGAATTCAATGTGCTTGACATACGCTGCTGTTCCAATATTACGTCCGAAGGGCAGGGTGGTGAATTTTGGAAGCTGAGGGTGCTGTCATCAGCGGAGGAGTGGATTGGATTAGAAGTGGCAGACAGGGGATCACACAAAAATGAGAAAGAGTGTCGGAGACAGAACAGAGCCTTGGGGGACACCAGCATTTATTTTGTGAATATCAGACTTGAACCCATCCAAAACAACTTGGATTGAACGGTTCGAAAGGTAGTTTCTAATCCATAGAAGCAGGGATTCATCAACACCATGAGCCCGCATTTTCCACAAAAGAGCTTGATGCCAAACTCTGTCAAATGCTTTAGAAATATCAAGCGCAACTACCTTGCTTTCGCCTGCATTGTGAAAAGATTGGTTCCACTTTTCGGTGAGATAAGCTATCGAATCACCAGTGGACCTGTTGCTGCGGAAGCCATACTGTCGGTCCATAAGAAGCTTCAGCGATGCAAGACATTTCATGAGTTGACGATTTATCAGCGTTTCCATGACCTTAGAAAGAAGGGACGTAGAAATATCAAGCGCAACTATCTTGCTTTCGCCTGTATTGTGTAAAGATTGGTTCCGAAGAGATATATTTTTTGCAAAACGGGGGCGATTAGAAGTCTAATCCAAGACCTCTTTGAAAATCAGTCCCTCACTGCACAACTGCGAATGATTCCAGATTCAGCACTTCCGCAGCTTGTTGATTCGTTACGCCATTTCTTTCAGCCACGACTGTAATCCAGTAAAAACACACACAAAAAAACCAACTCGCCAAGGTGCATTACTCACGCGTCAATCGAGTAACATATTTTTTCCTACGATATTATTGATGGCTTACGTCAGGGTTCGATAAGATCAAGTGAATTGCTTCGCTGCCCGCCCACAGTCACAGTGATGTCAACTGACTGTCGAGCGTTTTTTTTTTTTTCCCAGTCACTTAATCCGCACGCCTGTTATCGGGCACAATGCGATTGTTTGCGACTCACACACACTGCCAGCCTTGGGAACAATGCTGTGTTTGAAATTTGTTTGAAAGTCGCAACGATACAGCCAGCCAGCATGCAAGCGCACATGAGAACAAGTTCATTGCACATTGTGTTCCAACGACACACACGCTTAGACCGCTTCAACGCTCAGAACTCTCAGGATGTTGTATAACAGCGACACCCCACCGCTTCTGTTCTGCGCTCACAATAGATCCTTGTGTGGTCCATTGTGCTCGCAGGAGGCATGTGTGCGTCGCCCTCGCACGGAGCAGTTCAGCAACTGAAAGTTCACCTCAATGCACTGTCAAAGGGAAAGCAGACACTTCTCTCCGTCCAACACGAGGTGCCCTCTGATCTAATGAGAGCCGGGTTCACATTTGCATCGTGCACCGAGCATCGGCCAGGTAAATGGCAGATGGAAAATGATGTTACCCTGCCACCTCCTCTCCTCTCCTCACCCACCGCGACTTGTTTTTATTGTTATCAAAATAGCGACGGCGGGCGCCACAAGCGAATAAAGAGACTTTCATATTCGCGCTTGGCGCGAACACAGTGCTCAGTCGCTCAGTGGTTCGGTGCGCCCCTCTCAACTTTGTCGCTTACCTTAATGGGAGACGATTTAGAAGAGAAAATTTCCCGCTGAAAAATGGGGTCAACCAGAGATTATGACCGGATAACGGCGCACATACCCCGTCTGCCCGTCGTCGTCCTGTATCGCAGCAGAGAGTGCAAACATAGAAAGCCAGGCAAGTGTTAAATTGGCGACGACAACGACGACGACGTCGGCCGGGATTCACCGGGGCCTGAGACTGATGCGCGCACAAACACTTGTTGAACGTAGTTTTAATAATTCACTAAATCAACTCTGAATTATTGCTTAGATTGGCTATTGCATTATGCACTTTCAGAATATCGTCTTATTCTGTGGCACTTTCACGCCAGGCCAGCCAGGTGGCCGCAGCGAATGGGGCAATTTGAATTTCAAACAGCATCCTTTAACGAGGTGCTCTCCGCTTGTTGCCATTTCTGCGCCCCTCGACACGAGCGATGAGCGGGGTGTCAGGCAAATTGAGTAAACTCAATCGCAAATATGAGCCAAGTGTCAAACTGGTTTCAGCGAAACAGACAGATACCCGATCAAGCGTTATGACGCGCTTGCATACACCTCACACACAGATGTGCTCGCTGCTTAGTGTGTTTTAACTTTCATCTAATTACCAATTGTTCGTGCTTCTCGTCGCTTTGGTTACGTAAATCTACACATGCACAGAGACGCGTTCACATCAAACGGAACGAGGCAATCGAACGTTAAATGAGACATTTCGAAAATTACCGTGAGATGCGGGCACGAGATGTTTTTGTTTTCTTTTTTCTGTCGTTTGCATGGGGAAGGAAGCGTGAATGAGATTTTTGTGTTCAAAGTGTGTTCGACAGAAGCAGGGGCAGAGAGAACTGATTCTGTGCTGTATCCGTTCAGACTGTTCTCGCAGTCAGCGAACTTGGGCTGAGATCAGTGGAAATTCGAGGTGGATTGGGAGATTTATTTTACAAGACTTGAGGTGACTACAGTTCAGTGAGTAGACGCGAACGCCTCTTCAGTTTCCCACGCGTCACTTAGGTCCTCATGGACCCAATGTGTTGCCAAAATGGGGAGAAAGTCATCTTCACCTTCAGCTTCCTCTAACCATTCAGAAATCACAAAGAACACTCAGTCGTTTGAATCCGATCTCCTCAAATCTGTGTGATGTGAATTAGCATCACAGCTTAAGACGAGGTCTCGGATGGACAAGGAACTTGGTTTGCACTTAGGTCACGATTTGAATTTGAGGACTACGTCGGATGCACTCCAACCTCTTCGAATCGATTAATACAATCCTCTACAAAGCCATAGGCTGTTCTTGAGCAATGGTGATATGCACATCGTCACTGTGCTCTCGAAAAAAGACCTAGACTAGCACTGGCCACCTTGATATGGTAAGACGTTAATCTGAACGACATTCATGGCTACTATGATAATATTATTATAATATAATAATAATAATAATAATATGGATGGCGCTACAGCCCGTAGAGGGCCAAGGCCTAACTTCTCAGCAACCACTCGTGCTGTGCGTTCCATTGTTCTCACACGAGTGGAAAGAACCCACAGTTTCATGTCTACTCCGAACGGCCAAGTTTGAGAAGCTTTTTCTAGACAGGAAATACTCTTTGAGCATTGTCAGTGACTCGAAAGAGGTGGGGTCGTGAAAATTGTTTCCGTCGCTCAGAGCTGGAATCGAACTTACGACGTCGAGAGGTTGGGGTCGACGCACATACCCACAACGCCACGGGCCACCACGGATCGAAGAATCCCAAGACGTAGTACCTGTTAAGCCTGACGACAGTGTTTTCAGCTTCTGCGGGGGACACATGCTTCACGAATTTACCGTCGTCATGCATTTTTCACTGTCCCCTCAGCAACGCCACTACCCTCGACCAGACTCAGTGTCTCTAAGGCCACTTCAAAAGCCAAATTTAAGCCATGCCACGAAACAAAAGACTCAGACACACAGTCAGAGCTGTTGATGTTCCCTAACGCGACTCCGAATCAATGCCTATTCACCGCGGCTTACATCGCAATTCCGTATCGCCCTCAATCACTCATTCGGTCCATCAACACACGGTGGCGAGAAGCCTCTTTTTTGGTCACAAAAAGTAGAGAAGTGAGACGCTTCTTACATACGACCCATTGTCGTCGAATTAACAAGCCCACGCCCTGCGTTTCAAAACAGAACACCCGCCAGCCCTCGAAATGAAAGTGAAGTTCAAACGGAAAATTATTTTTGTCGCACAAAAAAGGCATTGAACCTACGACGTCGAGGTTGGAGTCGACGCACATACCCACAACGCCACGGGCCACCTCCTCATCATACTATCTCATTGGACATATTTTTCTTCATGCCACTTGTTGTTTCTATTCCCAGGTTGCAGCGGCAAGTTCTAACTCTGACTCTGAGGTTCCCAGGAGCAATCCAACATCTTTGCCATGAGCATCAAGAATTCTAAACTCTATGAGTAACCATTGGTCCAGTGGCGCTTTCTTCCCGAAGTCGAATGTTGACTTGACAACTTTGAATTTAATTTGTGAACGAACTCTTTCACAAATCCTCAAACTGCCACTGTCAAATTAATCAGTAAACTCAACGTTTATGTACATCATGGTAAAGCAACACGAATGAGCAACGTCTGAAAATGATGACAATTTTATACCGAAATTCGGAGCCGGTGACAGCAACTTTAACAGCGTTAACTCCAACGTTTCATCGAAATTCTCATTCTAGTAGACAGAAATAAGACGTTTAGTGTTTATAGTGCAGTTGCCGTGTCAGTGATACAACGGGTTGGTCGAAGTGTCGTAGCAAACAATCCAAATAACTCAATTCCACGGGCATCGCTCGGACCACATTATGCCGCAAGGATCTTGATTTAGACCACCACAAGATTAAGTTGACACAAGAATTGAAACCGATTGACCATTTTAAGCTATTTTAAAAGAAAGTTGTCAAGTCCTCATTGGAAAACCCTTTATCAGGCGAACCCTGCAAACCCTTCTGTTGAGTATGTAAGGCCAGCGGCAAGCGATTAGTCATGACAACCCCACTTTCAGGTTCTTATTGTTTGATAAGCGCTACAGTCCGGGGTTGGACCTGGGCCTCAACCGACAGCCAGCACGATCTTTCGCCAGCTGCCTCCAGCTGCGCACACCAAGTTGGTTTAGGTCCTTTTCCACTTGTGTGCGCCATCTACTGCGAGGACGTTCTCTGTTGCGCTGTCCCAATGGCTGGGTATCGAAGACTCTTCGGGCCGGAGCTGTGGTGTCCATCCGCTCTACATGACGTACATGCCGCTGTACAGCCCGTACAGTCCATGGTTGAACCTTCTCCTCCAAGCGCCATCAACGCAAACAGGACCAAAGATCGCACGCAGAACTTTTCTCTCAAAACAACCAAGAGCTTCTTCATCCGCTTTCAATAGCGTCCGTGTCTCTGCGCCATAGAGCAGGAGCAGGAGTAGGACAGGGTTTTGTACAAGGTGTGTTTGGTGTTTCGAGAGATGGCTAGGTTACTCAATTGCCTCTTGAGCCCAAAGAAACAGCGATTGGCAAGAGTAATTCTGCGCTTGATCTTGGTACTGGTGTTGTTGTCCCTATTTACTCCTCTTTCAGTTTGGGACATCATTTCTCGAGCTAGACGAGTGCTCTTTTTGAGAGAGACACACCTGCATACCTTGCCCCCTTGATCTACTTAAAGCAAGTTCGGTTACTTAGACAACATCGACACTGTCGAGCATATTCCCTTTGTTTTTTCATTCACGTTGTTTGAATAACGACCGAATGAGGGCAAGCAAATATGTGCGTCGAGCACGAATCACTCACACACCACCTGGGATAGAACAGCTCGTAGTGGGAGCTTCATTGTGAGGCGTTTGTCTTTGCGTCTTTTGCTTTCAGTCTTTGGTTCTCTTTAAGCCTTGACAAAGGTGTGCGGATGTCATGTTCAAGGTGGCTGGGGCAAGTCATTGTCCGTTTCAGTGGACAATGAAATAGTGTACACAAGTTAAAAAGGACAATTCATGCATAATTGGAAGTAGATGGCTGCCCAAGCTTACTCTGTAGAAAAAAGTGTTTGTCCTACACGCGACAAAAGTCAACTCTACAATTGATTTATCGAAGGCAGAATCGCGCTTGTAACTGTCCTACCTTTCATTGCAACTTGGCTCAAAACTCATAACTCGGTAGACAAAAATCATGCTTCAGCCGAAAGCTGTTCAATAAATGGAACAACAGCGATGAGAGAGGACATTGCCGGACCTACGCTGGTGTGAGTGTCAAAAATGGTCATATGCACGAAGACTCCAGTTATGAGGGTCATCGAATCCAAGTCTCCTGGTGCGAGGAGAGGATAGTGACCAGAGATTCGGTACACAAACCAAACGATATCAGGACAGCTTGCTCTTGATGACTGAAAGCAGAGTGACTGTCAAGAATAGAAGGGAGTTTTGAGGTGGTTTTGTAACAGCGGACTGATCCATCATAACACACCATAGATCATGGTGCAGTCAAGAGAGCAGGTTTCTCCAGATGAACGTGTACCAGACGGCAAGGTTGTGTCCGTTTTCCAACAAGATAATGGCAAACCGTGTTTTGAGATGCTCGGGATGTCATACACTTTGATGTCCATAAAAAAATATTACCGGTGAATTAGTAGCGAGGCAGACGAACCATGAAGGGTCTGAGCCTGAGCAATTGCTGCCTTCCATCGGTGACGGTCCTGGGCACGCTGCTTCAAGTCATCAAGGCCAAGCTGTCTTACATCCGATGACTTGGTCTGTGTACCGAAGGTTCGGTCTTCCTCTCCTTCTCGAACCAAGAGGCTCGGATTAGAAGACCCTCTTTGCTGGAGCGTTGTTGTCCATTCGCTTGAAGTGGCCGAGCCAATGTTGTCGACGGACTACATCCACATCCTTGTACAGCTCGTAGAGTACGCGGTTGTGTCTTCTCCTCCATTCGCCATCTTCGCAGACGGGACCATCGACGTGGAATTTGTCTCCCGAAGGCACTAAGAATCAGCTCTGTAGTCCTGCTTAGTGTCCAGCTTTCGGCTCGCTCCATAAAGCCGGACTGGCAGAATAAGGGTTTTGTAGAGCATGACTTTGATCCTTCGAGTCAGGAGTTTCGAGCCCAGTTGTTTTGACAGACCGAAGTAGCATCGGTTGCCAAGGGCGATTCTACGTGGAGTCATTCGTGGATATTACGTTTGCCCCGAGGTAGACAAACTCCTTTAATACCTCGGTTGATAAGCACTATTTAATTTTAAGGCAGAATTCATATCGATTCTAAGCAGAAACTACCGCACTTTGCGAAAAAAGGGCTGTTCTATCAAGACAATGCGCACTTTTGCGGGAGTACAATTATACAGTCTGGACCATCCTGCATACTGCATATTGTCAAGATTTTAACGCGTACGAGTTCAGCGGCATCCTCCTAAATTGAGTTGTCAAAGAATATCAAAATGTGTTCGAGTTAAAGAGAGTCCGACTTCCCAACGAGTCAGGAATGGATATTCGTCGAAAGAAGTGGGCACTCATTGAAATGAACGCCTTTTTCAACCATTTCATCACTATTATATAAAACGACTAAAGCCACTCTTCTTCTCTCCACTCTCAATTCAAAAATTGACAGTCACAACAGACAGTGCTGCCAAGTTGACGATGAGAAATATTTTCGCATTCAAAAATAATTATGCGTTCCAACGACACACAATCGAATTGCCTAAACGGAATACAAATTAGCAGCACATTCCTCTGATGAGTCACCCGTTGCCAAGGTTTGGCAAATGATTAAGCACCCGTCTTAATAGATTCATCAATAACGAGCTGCCACTGTATATGGCACGTCGTTAACGTAAAGTTACTCCTTAAACAGCGTTAAAATTGTTTTATTCGATTTTTTGTTTCTTCATTTATGAATTTGAAGTGCAGTTCAATAACAGAAACCGTGGCGGATGATGGGAAGCATCCCAGGATAATGAAAACTTCGAAAGTCGAAAATAGCCAAAGCACATTTCCCGGGCATTAAAAACCAGAATGGAGGCGATAGTAAACGTGTTTATATCGCAGTGACCTCAACCTAACAATCATCGTTTTTTTTGTTGTTTTGTTTTGATTACTTTTTTCTTGAAGTACACTCGAGTCATTAATAAAATTACGAAGCAATACCTACTTACGAAAGTACACTTCATAACTTTGGCTCGGAAGCGTTTTATGAAACCAATAAACTTTTCGCAAAACTTCTAATCCACTATAGAGCAAAGTGCCAAACAATATTGTGTCCAAGTGCTACAACAGATTTTACGGTTGAGAGAGGAAATTCAATTAAACCGTCGCAACACACAGTTTGTCGTCACAAAACTTATCAAAAGAATTTAATCATCCTTCGTAAATTGCATCCTGTAGTGAGACTGACGACGTGATAGGTGATGGGTGGTAGGTGGTAGGTGGTGTGGACTACTACAATCGATGTCATCAAAAGTGGCAAAACCAACAAGGAGACCACAGAGCGGCACTCAACTTTCGATTACGCTGCCAATGGGCGACTTGTCGTGTCGCTTAATTCCCGAGCATCGTGTCTACACACGTCGTGGCGGGAGAATCATCATTAAGATGAGATTACCGACTAGAACCAGTGATCACTTCATATGTCAGAGAGCAATGGCATGACATCATGAGGCTGTCAAAAAATCAGAGGGAGACAGACACACACCAACAATAGAACACGATTCATCGACTCGATTTTTGTTGTGCTATTAGCGTTCCGCCGCGTCGTCGCGCACTCCAATCGAATCCAGCAAAACCGGTTTTTCTCCTCTCACATATCGTCGTCTTCGCGCTAAGCCGGGGCGAAATGTCCACGGCAGGTATGGTTAATTAGTGTTGTGTTCAGCGGTGTGACATATGCGATAAACTCGAACGGACATTGTGTGTGCTCGAGCGGTGCACTGTGCGCGAGCGGGAAAATTCGAGCGCTCGAGTTAGATAACCAGAAATGTTACAAACCAACAGAAGAGTTCTGGATGTACGATCAACGATCGATTTCGAGTCGCGTCTGCGCGCACACATTTTGGACGCGCCGCGACGCCGCTCGTCGAGAATACATTAACAGTAATTAAATGAAGGTTCTAAAATGTTTATCACCTTCCTCGCGAGACAGTGAAAGGTGAGGTAATCGTTAAAGATTTTGTTTTCTTGATTTCGAAAGGAAATTGGTCTGTGCTGACTTAATCTGTTTTTTTTTTCTTTCTCTTGAGCAACTCAGTTCTTTTTCAAGCGCCTGAGATGGGTTCCATTCGGCCATCAAAGTTGATGGCAAGCACAGTCAGTTAAAAGGGTCGCGCCATGAATACCAAGCGAGTAGCGAGAGCATACATGGGCTGTCCAGAGGACCGACGCCCAAAAAATGTATATTGTTTGAAAATTAAAGAAAAAAAAGGAACAAAGTTAACGCCCTGACGCTAGGAAAGCGAAGTTTTAGTGCCATAAACTGGTGTTTTGTTGACGCAATGTGTCCCGGAGACTATTTAGCTGCGAGGTCAGATTATTAATTCAGTTTGAACAATAATTGCGGTCACTACAGGTCATGATGTGTCATTGCCCCCATAAAAGCGATGTGAGTTGTTCTGTCACAACTTAAGCTAGCTGTCATGACGTAGCGGCGGCGTCGCGGTGTTTTAGTTTTGTCGATACAGTAGAAAGGTATTCATTTCGAAGCCAGAGAGCGGAAGTACCAGAATACTTCTGCTGAATTTCAGCTAGGCAGGTAAATAGTGGTATTTATGCACTTAGGCCAAAGTGCACCCAGTGTACCGCCACGTGGATAATTATGACAGCCAGTCAGTTTTGACTGGTGCTTTGCTGGGATCGTTTAGGCTGTCAAAAAAGTATGAGTCTATAGAGGCTATCGTAGCTAAGGTGAGAACAGAGCTTTCGTTCTCATTCTCGTCTCCTTCTATGAAAGCTAGGCTTGTTAGGTTCTACAATTCCATTTTCCACAATTTTATTCCCCAACTTTATAAAAACAGTACGGTTATCCCCATACTAAAACCGAAATCTGATAAAACAATTCCCGAATCCTATAGACCCATCTCCCTCAATCCCTGCTGCGGCAAAGTTCTTGACAAGATAATTGCCAACAGACTCTGGTGGTTTGTTTCACATAACAAACTTCTCTGCAGTCACCAAATGGGATTCAAAAAAGGTAAATCTGTTACCGATTTCTAATTTACCTCGTCTCCTTTTAAAGAATTCGTTGGAGAAAAGGTCTAGTTGTCTTGCGTGTCAGGCTTCTTGGTCTTCTTGGATAAAGATGAGGTCAGATTTATTTAGCCCGAACAGCGGCTTACATGATGGCTAAATTCCGCTTAAGTAGGTTGTCAATTGTAACGACCTCAAGTATGTCTGAACCACTGGGGATAACGCTTTCTGCCGACCTGAATATAAGCCTTAACCATCTTTCGTTATATAACTTCGGTAGACATGTAGAGGCAAGCCGGTCAGTATGGCTGAAGACGCCCTTCTGGACAGTCCACCAGTCTCGACCGACAAAGATTCCCCTTTTAATACATCGATCTCCTGCAACTTTCCTTTTCGAGAAGGGTTTATCAACCAATTGTAGCCCTAGAGAACTGATTTTCAGATCACAGATGGTCTTCTGCGACTCTTCACAGATGGACGACATCAAGGGTCTCCATTATTCTCTTTCGCGTGACAGGGAAACTGTACGTGTTATTAAGGAAGCTCTATCTTGTCCAAAAATAGTGTAATATCGAAGATATGCATCTCCTGGTAAACGTGAATGAGATGAATGTTGCTAAGTACGTGAGTTGAACCAGAAACCGTCAGCGTAAGAGTAGCGTCTACCCACTATGCCGCGTGTATCTTACTTTAACTTCGAGCACATCCATGAAATGTGGCTTATTTTTTGCTTGTACTCTCGATTCATTATCACTGGCGAAGGCTGGTGCTGTAAACGAACCATAAACAATCACTTTTCCGTCTTCTATCCTTTTGTGTGAGCTATCAGTGGAAAACAGACAACATTGTTATCCGCCAGTTGTAGGAAATGTATCCATTTGAAGACGAGCGCGAAATATGAAATAATTGTCATCAAAGAATCACACGAACGGGTAATATGTCCCAAGAATCAGTTAAAAACTTGAAGTGACAAATTCATAAATGAGTATATTCACGCCGCCAGAAATGTCAAGGTTTCGTGTTTCATGTTTCGTGAGAAACAAATTAAAACAACACCACTATTGTGAACTGATATACTGACACCCACGCAATTTTCGATTACGACGATAAATGGTTGTTATTTAGCACAACACCTCTAAGCTTGTTTAGGAGGTTTGTGGAGGAAGCCACTGGGAATTTTTATGACATTTGTTTGTTGTAAATAATCCATAATAACAGCTCTCGGTCCTATAGATGTTTTTTCGGTGAATGATCAACGAAAGAGCAAAGACAAGGGCAATGTGCTGCATTAACGGACTACCTTGTCGTGTTCTAAAGAAGAACAAGTTGTTCTGGAAAGACGATTACCAGGGCGACTTGTAATGTCATCGTGGGAAGTTTCTTGTGAAATGGAACTTAAAGGCGGAAACACAAGAACCTTTTGTATACACTTCTTTCAAATTGCGACCGGTTTTTTATAGCCATTGCACCATTTCACTGTACCCAGTGCCATTCTTAACCAAAACCTTTCATCTTACGTCAATTCGAGTTTTTCAGTTGACGCTTTTTAAGACTATATCGCAAAGGCGCTTGAGGCGTTGTTAAGCGTTTGTGTCAAGAATTAGCAACCTTAGCTTTTCATACTCTAATAAACGCAAGCGTTTGACAAGTCAAAAGTTCTGAAATAACTTTTCCAAGGGAAAAAATGGAATCAATAGTAACAAAATTCTCATCAATCAGCCAAATGCCGGACTCACTAGCTCTTCCTAGGACATTGTGCTCGATCTTTACTTTGGATTAAACTACATTATCGACCAATGGTCGAATTATTAAATGTATGGGCCCATTCGGAAAACTCAAACTTTGCAAAGCAAACGTTTTGCCAGAGAAACAAAGCAGATCAAACGTCAAAAGCATACAATTGCAAAGCAAACTTTCGACGATTATTAACAGATTGTTTGCTTTTTTTCTCTAAAAAATAAAAAAACAAAGCAACACGATAGTGAACTTTGCTTAATTTTGCATATATTTGCAAAATATATTTGCGCTATTGCGATTTAGAATTGTTTGCTTTATTGTACATGCATTTCCGAATGATATGCTTTGCAAAATTTGCGTTTCCGAATAGGCCCTATATCTGATAACTCGAATTTTTGGTTCCAGTTATCGAAGTTTGACTGCTGTGTCCTCCACGTGAAATTAAAATATCCAATAAAATCATTCACCGTCACCCCTTTTTTCGTCACTTCATTTCTCCGTAAACTCCCAAACATCACACTAAACGACCCCTCTTGTTGGCCGCTAGTGTAATTTCGAAATCAACGCTCATATCATCCTCACTTGTTGATTCACCTTTATCAGGGCACCTTTACTTTTGATAGGCTAATGATAATGATATTGATAAACTTGTTGGCCAACACACACGCGTTTACTGGGTCAACATAGTTCGTGTTCCATGGGCTTAGCGTGGGCTCGTAAGTCAAAGCCGCTTCGGCGGGCTGAACTTGAAAAAAGATTGATCACTTGAGGTAATCGACGGTGAGAGAACCGACAAAGACAAACCGATGTTTGACATTCATTGTGTACACTTGTGACTGAGTTTCACGTTGACCTTCAGATTCCACAGAATGGAACTTCATATCGGCTTTTTGATGTCAAATAGTGACGGGTCCTTGAGGAAGAAAAGAACGTGGGGTTTGATGGTTTGATGACATTGCATGATATGTTGTATATTCGTAATCGATGGACTGTCAGAGATCTGTGCGTTGTTGTGTAGTAATAAACTCTTAGTCAAACCTTCTTCGTTTGAAATCGTCGAAAAAAATCGTGAAGACATGATCGGCAACGTAGGTAGCTAAACTAAAGTGGCTGCAGAATGCAGCAGGTATACCTCATCTGGTTAGTATTTCTACAGTTCACAAGGGTTATTGTGCAGTGAGACAAGCCTTACAACACATCTCTGAATCTAATGAATTTGACAATAAAGGCTCCCGGTGGAAGAAATAGACAGGAACAATATAAAATGAGGACGAAGCGATGCTTGGGCGCTTCGAGAGGAAAATCCTTCGAATCATATTCGGTCAAGTTTGGAAACAAGGAGGACGATGAAATCTACGAGCTGTACAACAAATTGTCTCGATTCAGACGGCTAGGTTATCTTGAGAGAATGGACACTAACCCTCTGACTCGGAAGGTCTTGGAGGTCAACCCTGAGGGACAACTCGGTATAGGAAGACTTCGCCACCAGCTGAAAAGAGACCTTAATCACATCTTAATTAGGGTGTACGAATTGCTATTTGGAGAGGAATGCTGACTGAGGCCTAGGCCTAGGAGTCGCTAAATTTTGACGTGCGTCAGAAAAGGTTTAGGGGTAAACTGAAGGGCATTCCTGGCGTGAAGGTAATGCAGTTGGCAAGCTGAGCATTACGATGAAAGGGACGGGGATTAAACAAAGACAAAGAAGACACTGTACGTCGATGTTCGAGTGAGTCTAATGAACCGACAGCAGTATTGAGTTTGAAACAGCTAGATGGCGCAGTTGGTTGAATGCCTGCCCTTGGTTATAAGACTCCCAGATTCGAATCCCACTGAAAGCAAGGTTGATATGCTTTCTGATTCTCTAGTTCTTAAATCTGGTCCAGTCACCAGAGACAATTTATGAACATGAGAAAGAGTGTCGTAGACAGAGGGGACACCAGCATTCATTTTGTGGATATCAGACTTAGGAGCGTCCAAAATAAGTTGAAACGGTTCAAATGGTAATTTCTAAGGCATTGAAGGAGATATACATACATACACGCATTTTCGACAAAGTGGTTGGTGCCAATCTGGGTCAAATAAAAGCTCAAGCGCTACTATCTTGCTTTCGCTTGTATTGTGTAAAGATTGGTTCCACTTCTCTGTAAGATAAGCCATAAAATCACCAGTGTACCTGTTGCTCTGGAAACCGCATTGCCGGTCGTTAAGGAGCTTCCGCGAATTAAAATATTTCATGAGCTGACGATTTATCAGCGTTTCCATGACCTTAGAAAGAAGGGGCGTACGTGAAGCTTAGCTGGGCAAATGCTGGTCACCATCAACTCGAAGAGAGATCCGTCGAATAGATGAAGAAGCTTACGCAGAGGTTCTGCCGATTGTCTTCATGTAAAGAACTTTGATTAGTCCTTCTGGTTATCAGTCACAAGTCACCAAAATGTAGTACATCTCCAACTATGATTACAAGCATGAGCAAATGTCTTCAGTGACAGACTCCCATGTCAAGTGCAACTGCTGTCAAAGTCTCAAGTTTGGACGTGTTTGTAAGTGCGTTACAATTTGGAAGCACCCCCCTTTTCCTTTCATGTGACACTACAGTCAGTGCCGACCTTCTCTCCAATCAAGCAAGCCCCCTCACCTGCCCTGATATCTGCTTAGTTTGTTCCAATTCCCCAAACCGTGTTGGATAAGCTCCCTCTACGTACACTCGCGTGCTTGTGTCTCTAGGCTCTCAATCCCTCACACCACTCTGGTCTCGAATGCAACGAGCGTGTTGCTGAAAATATGCATATCTACGTACAACGTGCTCGATCTGCATGCAATACGTGCAAAAATCGATATAATTTCAGCCTCAATTCGATTCGATTCGAAACGCTCTAAATCTTTATTCCCCCTGTAGTTTACATATCCATGTGGAATCACGAGCGTTCCTCTTAACTGGAGCAGTCTGTACTTGGAGATACTCTTGTCGACTTGTGGACTGAGCTCGTTAATTTTTAAGTAGCGTTTGTGAAGTGTTTGCTTAAGAGGTTAACTTATTTCGTTTGTAGAAATGAAAAAGTTGTTCACATCCCTGTCATGCGGACATATAAGACATCCCTGACTGAATGGAGAACTCTTGATATGAGAACGATTGGTGATTAATCTAGGAAAAGACAGATTGGATGCAGGTACACATGCTCTGAACGAACATTATCATGCCTCGTCGACGTCGATGGACCCTGGGAACTTGGGGCAGTTCAACGACGTTCAGCGCATGCTAAATGGAAAAAAGCCCTCGAATCAGACCTCAATCCTCTTGAATAGGGAAAGATTGGAGATTGGATGTACTCATGCTTCGACGACGTCGATGGACACTGGGACGCCGGGACAAATTACTGTCAGACCATGCGAATTGCAAAAGAAATCTTGAATCAGTCCATAATCCTTCGACAAAGGTCTCGTGTCAGCTGTTAGGTGCACATAGTGCCCCGAAACAAAATATTTGAAGCCCAGCAACGACCCATAAATCAAAAGCCATCGCCAACAGTGACATGGCACGCAACAAGTCTCCGGACAGCGGCCAACACAGACATCATCAAAGCGGTTCACGGTCAATATCAGTCACAAAAGTCGCGTGTGCTTCGAAGAGTCATTGATGAACGAGCACCAGCACGGGTTTTGTAAATCAATTATAATCGAATTAGAGGCGAAACTGCAGAGTTCATCGATTGATGTGCACCAGTGTGCCTACTTCGCCGTGGTCAAAGACCGACGATGACATGTAAAGATCACATTTTCCATGAGAGCTAAAACAAAAGGCAGCTGATTTTCCTTGAATGTTCCTCAAACGTATGCCCATTCATGAAGCGCAGCCCTCCCTCGTTGCGAAAACAAAAATTTCCTATTTGCCAACTGTCAGCAGTCAGCAGTCAGCCCCGCAGTGCAAGAAGTACATCTGGGTACATATGTATCGGCAAGTACATGAAAATGCTTTCAGAATACATTCCATTCCCCCACCACCACACACCCATTCACGCACACCACACCAGCTCGCCTCACGAAAGGGACGCTCGCACACACGCAGAGAGAGACACATCCGTCCGGAATAAACAAAACAAGGCACACACAATATCGAATACCCGAACCGCAGCAGCATTGTGCAAGGCCATTCGACCATATCACCCCACATCGCCGTCATCGTCCATAATTTAAATCACTTGTGTGTGCGTGTAAGTACAAGTACATACCTTCGGCAAATCCCGGATGTGATTTGCGTCCAACAGCAGCTCCTCGAGACTGCGAGAGTAACGAAGAATTTCCTCGGGCACCGTTGGCAGCGAACAATGCCGCTTGTCCACAAACTCCACCTGGCGATTGCAGCCCTTGAATATTGGAATGCACTTAAACATGATCCTGTTGCTGTTGCAGTCGGTCTGGGAGATCCGCAGCTATCCTCCACTTAATTAATCACTGCACTTGTGACACTGATGATCACTACTACGGGAGTAACGCGCTCGAAAACAATAATCTTCTGCTTGTCGTATTCGACGGACATTGAGGCAAAAGCACACACTCTCACTCGGCGATTTTACGCGCGCCGCACTACTCACTGATGATGCACAATGAATGGCTTTTCTCGTTCCAATCGCAACTGATAAATAAAACAACCCAAATTAACAATTAAAAAGGGAAAAAAAACAGAACCGGATTACATATGTGTGACGGACTTGTCCTCAGCGCAGAGGTCTGGTCTGGTGAATTTGACAGCAGTCAGTGAAGAGTACTTGATATCTCGCTCTGCGATTCTAATCCGATTAGAAGGCTGCACGCGTTGGAATGGAACAGATGGATACACACACAGGCGCGCTCAGGCGGCCAGCCAGCAAAAATGTAAAAAGAACGAACAAAAATGACAAAACACCGAGCGAGCGACAACAAACCGACAAAACTAGTCACTTCTGCCTGTTTTCCTTGTTTCGTCTAACTTCGAATTCCCCTTTTTTTTTCTCAGTCTTCTCTTGTTCTCACTTCACTTCTCTGGGTTGTTAGTTGTCCACTCGATGGTCTAACTCAGTGGCTCACACTAGAAGGGCTGTTAGCAATGCAACGAGAACGACGAGTATGAAAGCATATTTCGCATACACTAAGTCATTTTACAAGGTGAGCTAACAGGTGCAAATGAAAAACCAAAATGGACTCTTATCCGCGGAATTGATTTTTCTTGTGTGTGGCCTATGTGCCTCTACAATGTGGATGGATTTTCTTTGAAGCTGACCTGGCACAGGGGGTTTGTGTACATTTTCCCTAGTCGCGCGTACTACCAAGTACCGGTGGCGGCGGACCCAAAACCCGACACGACGATGAGTATAACAGCGACGACGGCGACGGACAGTAAGCGACCACGACAGCGACGTACGTACGATGGTGACGATGACACGCCCAAGTCAGATGGAATTTTTTCGTTCTTTTTTCTTTCTTTTCCCTTCCTTAACTCGGCTTTAAGTTTGCTTTCTGATGGATGAACAAGCGGCGGGAGCGGTAAGAACTTCTGTTTTCGCAGAGGGGGGGAGGGAATTTTGTTTTATGGGAAAGTATATTTTTTTGTTTCTTAGTTTTTCTAAGTTGAAGGGGGCGCACAGCAAACTGAAGGACGAAACGCGCTGAGTTTTAGAGGAATGAACCGAAACGCGGCAATGATTTTCTAAATGTACACATACGCTTATATACTCAAGTATATAAAGAACTACTACATTAAAAAAGAAAACATAAAAAAGCGACGACGGAATTTCAACTTCAACTACGTGCAACTACACGAAACGACACGGTCAACTCAACTGAACGTACAACATCGACGATGGTGGAAATGGACCGTTTGACATTCAGTTCCAAGTTCCACGGCGGTGGGTGAGAGAAAGAGAACCCCGGCGCAAGAGAGTGCGTTCATGCGCGTTGCGCGGTTGTTGTCAGTTTGGTAGATGATGTTGTCTCTGTCTGACGGGGGTACTTTAAGATGTAAACAATTTTACGATTGAATGCAAATTCAATTAATTCCTTGCTTATGTAAGTCTGTAGGTAGGTGGATCAATTAATTATTGATCGATGGGGTAGAGGCGCAACGAATTCACGTAATATTTGTTAATCGAGGCGGATTTGTGCGACTTTTGACATCTCACCGGTTCGTGTCTGAGCTCTGTGATGATTCAGTGATGCCAAGTCACGGCGAGGAAATTGAAATTTTTAAAACTGTTCTAAAAATGTTTACTCACTTTTATTCGAGTGTCTGGCTTAGAACTATTTAGAACTATGGACCCAATATGAAAAAACTGGGCAAAGACTGTCGAGAATTTTGTTAATTCATTCAAGGTCTGTTGATTGCAACATGATTATCACAAGAATTTTGCCAAATGCAAAACTTGACGCACGATTAGCAATTCAGAGTGCTCGTGGCCATTAAAAAGACATTTACGAAAATCAATCATGAATCACTTAAAACCATTTTTGAATTTGGCGGCATTTTAGAAGAATTCAAGTGCTTAGGCGTCGTCGGTTGTCGGTTGATCGCCGCACGCACTGGTGAGTGCATGGAGTGATTCCTCTGACGGCCCTGATGCCATTGCTGGCTTGCTCGTACCTGCCGGCCGGTCATCAGACGCTCACATACTGGCTACCATTTAGGCCTGGCGTCAAATGGGGCCCTAGCACATCAGGGTTGGCCTGTTTTTGTTATCCTTGTCATTTGGGGGTTGCGCTTCGTAAGCCAGGCTTGGGCTGCATAAAGATAATTTCCTACACCTCAAACATGTTGGAGGACTGCTGACGGTAGATTGGAGATAGCTCCAACAGAGGCATGTCTCTTTTAAGTCTGGCCCGGTAAAGTCTACGCTTTAAAATTTCCCCCTAAAGTCTACGCAAAAGTACTAGAGGCACGCTCTAGAGCTTTGGTCGAATCTAGCACCAACTATAGGGACATTTCTCTCTTTAGTCTGCGCCGGTAAGTCTACGCTAAGGTGTTAGATCCGCGCTCTGGAGCTAGCTGCTGCCGAGGCCAAGAATAGGGGATGAACAGTTTGGCTTTCCTCGCAGAAGATGCACAATCGACTAGCTTTTCACTCTAAGAATGGTACTCGAGAAGGCTTGGGAGTTTGCCAAACCACTCTACAGCTATTTTGTAGGTTTGGAGAAGGCATACGACCGAGTGCCTCGAGGTGAACTCTGGAGTGTTCAGCAGGAGTATGTTCGGGTTAATGGTGATAAATCAACATATTTCACCGTGTGCGTTGGACCTCGACAAGGGTGCGTCTTGTCACCTATACTTTTCATTAATATGTGGATTGGATGTTTCAGAGCACCAGAGCATTCACATTGGGAGAATTCAGGGTAAGTCAGCTGCTCTTTGCAGGTGACTTGGTTATGCTCACATGTTCCCAGACAAAACCCCAGCGTGCACTCGATAGAAACGTATGTTCAGATGCTGGGATGGGATTGCACGTCGCCTGTGCAAATCACTCTACAAGTGAGTGAAGTTCCATTGAAGCAGGTGGAGAAGCAAGTAATGCTGAGCCTTGCTATAGGATTGGCCAAGCTTGGTGAAGATTGAAACGGCTTGGAAAATCTCTAATCAGAAAGGTCAAGTTTGGTGTCAAAGCCAAGCTAGTGGTTGCATTTATTCCAAATCTCACTTTTGGTCATGAAGTTTGGGTAACGACCGAAAGAATAAGATCGCGAATTCTAGCTGCCGAGATGAGATTTATTCGTGATATTGTAGGAGTTACCTGTCGGGATAGGGAGAAAAACACGGCAGTACGCGAGGAACTCAATGCTGCGTACACTAAAGGGCTATGCTTCGAAGTTCTGGACACGTGGCACAAATGTCCCCATCATCACGTTTGCGGAAGCGTTCCTTGAATGCGACTATCAGGAAGGCATCCCTTTGCCAGACTACTCAAAAACTAGACTGGTTGCGCCTGGGCATAAAACAGTCAAGTGCAGTCAAGTGTGAAAGTGAAAACTTAGACGAACCTTAGATCCAGAGTGCGTTTCGGCAAATTCTTGTCCATTTGTGGACCTGATCTGGGGAAGGTTGTAATTTTACTATTGACTCCTCCGTCGTTATGGGTAGTACCAAAATGGACACATCCCCTCAATCACTGTAGCGTCAGAGGCGGAGATGATAGCGACCATAGATCTCTAAGCAAGATCGCGGTCGAGGCGTTGTAGGTCTGTGCGTTGGCCTCTTCCTACTTGTACCCACGGTGTCCGGGTGCGATTCCCAGAACAACCAAAATAAATCTTGTCAGATGCTCAAACCATTCTTGATAAGAAAAGCTTCTCAAACTTCGCCGTTCGCCTTCGGAACATACTTAACTGTAGGTCCCTTCCACTCTCGTCAGACCAATGGCAGGCAAACACTAGTGATTTTTGTAGAAGGTGGGTTCTGGCTCTCTTGGGCTGTAGAGACTAGCGACACCCATTGACATTATTAAAGTCGCCTTTTACTCAAACACCAGGCTCAGGTAAGAGTAAGAGTAAGAGTCTATGCCTTTGCATCAAGTGGCCTGGAGATCTCTAGCACGTGCTTTACCCATGCACGTCGATGATGTCATGATGACGATGATTATAACTGCTAAGAAGTGAATGCCAAGAGCTATTTAAAATGGGAGACACTTGGCAATAAAGTACAGGAGAACAATCGTCTACGAGCTTTGTATGAGCTAGTAGTCCAGGTTGGGTAGTTAGGCAAGAACCATCTACGATCCACATATGGTCAGTCTCCGCCTGAGATATCACTGCCATCTATCTGTTGATAACTGATACAGGGTCCGCTGCTTCCAGTCATCAACACCAAGCTCTCCTGGGTCAGTGATGCCTTGGTCTTTAGACCAGAGGTTCGGTCTACATCTCTTTTGCGAACCAATAGACTCGAATTCGAACACCCTCTTTGCTGGATCGTAGTTATCTATGCGCTCAATGTGGCCGATGCATCGTTTCTGGATTTTGAATTGAATTGAGAATTCAATAGCAATTCAAAACGACAAGCAATGTGCTTATTATGTCAGTTATGCTACGTATGGTGAAAGCCACCAGTTTGCCCCACACGAAAAATCTACCGGTTTGCAGACTTAGACTACACTACGACCTATTCGTCTGTTCATTTAGATGGTACTGACTAGAGCAGCTTAAGTTACCCGCATTGGGCCAGCGTTTCACATGTAAGGTCCCTTAGCTTGAGCTACAAGACGGCTGGATGGAGCAGTTGGTTGTCTACCTGCCCTTGGTTATAGGGGTCCCCGGTTCGAATCCCAGTGAAAGCAAAAAGGTAGTATGCTTTTATCTGGTTTTAGATGTGGCCCTGTCACCATTCGTCGTGGGGATTTGGAAATTAACGACACTTTCACTGAAGTTGTCGATCGGTGGTAGGAGTCTGACTGAGAGTATCATATGAACCAACGGCCTAAGTGTGCTGGCAAGTTCGCTACCAGCCAAATAACCAAACCTAACCTAAAAGGAGGGCATGGGCCTGTGCATCCAGGGCAAATTTGTTGATTGCTCTCAACTTGGCGAGATGCCAGCAACGATCCCTGTAAATGCACAGGTCAAGTTGACATACAGCCTCCTCGCGGCGCCCTCTGGATAACCTCTACTGCAGCCGCTTAGAGGTGAACCAATGTATGCAGCGACCCCTTGTCCGGGGGTTTAAACCAGGACCCGGTCCTTCAGGTTCGGGGGTTTCGCGTGGGGTTAACTTCCCCACCGTGTAAAACTCGCAATAGTTCAGAGACGGCAACAAGCCTCGGATACGGATGACCCTACTGCTGACAACCATGGACAACGAAATAAGGACAACGATTTTCGGTTCTGCACGTGGAATGTGAGGTCACTTAACAGATCACGTTAGGTCCTTATCAGTGCGGTCCGGCCCTGGGTCCACTATCGATCAAATTTTCACATTACGGCAGATCCTCGAAAAAACCCAAGAGATGCAGATCGACACCCACCACCTATTCGTCGACTTTAAGGCCGCATATGACAGTGTGCATAGAGACGAGCTATACAACGCCATGTCTAGTTTTGACATCCCTGCCAAACTCGTCAGGGTGTGCAGGATGACGATGGAGAACTCTCGCTGCTCCATCAAGGTCGGTAACGAACTCACCGAGACCTTCAATGTCAAAAAAGGTTTTAGGCAAGGCGTCACGCTGTCATGTGACTTCTTCAACATCGTGTTGGAGAAGATCGTGCGAAACTCACACGCCAACACTAGAGGCACGATCTTCCAGAAGTCCGTTCAACTGCTAGCATACCTGGACGATATTGACGTGATTGGCCGAACTCAGCCGTCAATGAAGCGTTTGCTTGTATTGAGACGGAGGCGGCAAAAATGGGTTTAGCGGTGAATGAGGGCAAAACAAAGTCTATGCTGTCATCAAGAAAGGACACACAACTTCGACGTCTCGGACAGAACGTCACCATAGACAGCTACAACTTCGAGGTAGTGAAGGACTTCGTCTACCTCGGCTCCCAAGTAAATAGTGCGAACAACATCAGTACTGAGATTAAACGCAGAATAACTCTTGCCAACCGCTGTTTCTTTGGGCTCAAGAGGCAATTGAGTAGTCGGGCCCTCTCTCGAAAGACCAAGCTCACCTTATATAAGACCTTGATCATCCCTGTCCTGCTGTATGACGCGGAAGCTTGGACTATCTCAAGAGCGGATGAAGACGCACTTGGTCTCTTCGAGAGAAAAGTTCTGCGTTCAATCTTTGGTCCTGTTTGCGTTGAAGGTTCTTGGAGAAGAAGATTCAAATACGAATTGTACGGGCTGTACAGCGAGATGAGTCTAGTCAGGCGTCTACGGATTCAACGTCTAAGATGGCTAGGTCATGTAGAGCGCATGGACAACACTGCTCTACTCCGAGCCAGTGGGACAACGCAATAGAGGACGACCACGAACCCGATGGCGCACTCAAGTGGAGAAGGACCTCAACCAACTTGGAGTGCGAAATTGGAGGCAGCTGGCTAAAGAACATGCCAGCTGGAGAGGATTGTTGACCGAGGCCCAGGTTCACCCCGGACTGTAGCGCCAATCAAAAAAGAAGCAGAAGAACCTAAAAAGTACTCTCAATTGTTAGCAATTAGTTAATCAATTAGTTAGTGAAAATAGTTAGTACATACGGACGAATATTGAATGCCAATGAATTAGGGCAAAAATATATGAAACTGAACAAATTTTAAATGGCTTACTTGTATGCAAGTCGCTGACGACTTTTTCTGTTGGAATAGAACTTCTCTTCACTTTTGTAGATTGATTGAAGCTAGCCAAAGGGTGAATAGCCATTGCAGTGCGGCCTCTTCAATTCAACTGCAACTGGTTTAAGCGGATGAAGAATAAATTCTCTCTTCCGATATTGTTTTTCACATATTTCTCTTATGAATGTTTTAAAACGAATATATTTTAGAAAAACTATCGCTTAATTGAAATTTCTTTAATTGCTTAGACCTGAACGTTTTCAGAGTCAGTAAGGCACACAGTACTTTTGAGTTAGTTCACAGTTTGACCAGATCTGGATTCTACTGAAAACATGACTTCCGGTGCTCCGAAGTTAGATATAAAGATGTGACTGGTATGATCCATCGGAAAAAAAATGCTTCATTTAGACCTTTGACCGCTTTGTGCTGTCACTTACATCGGTTTGTCTCGATGCTCTCATTGGCCTACTTACCCTCTATTGGTGTATACATCTTCTTCTTTGGCTGGCGCTACAGTCCGGACCTGGGCCTAGGCTAACATACTTCTCAATCTAGCCCGGTCTTGTGCTAGTTGCTTCCAGCCACGCACGTTCAAATTATGCAGGTAACCTTCTAGCAGCGTGCGCCACCGTAGACGTTGTCTTCCTTTACCGCGTTGTCCCTCGGGGTTGGAGCCGAAGACTTTTCTGGCCGGAGCATTGGTGTCCATTCGCTCGACGTGACCTAGCCATCTAAGACGAGAGATTCGAACTCGTTTGACCAGGTCGATGTCGCTGTACAGCCCGCAGTTCGTCATTCAGTCTCCTCCTCCAAACACCGTCCGTACATACGGGACCGAAGATAATTCGAAGGACTTTTCTCTCGAAGCGACGAAGAATATCCTCGTCCGCTTTAGTTAGTGTCCATGCTTCTGCACCATACAGCAGGACTTGGGCTATCAAGGTCTTATAGAGGGATATCTTGGTTCTTCGAGAGATGGCTTTATTCCTCAATGGCCAACGTGATCCTCCGTTTTATCTCCGCGGTGGTGTCATTGCTCGTAATAACTTTGTTCTTGGTGTATGCAGTAATCTTATGCACGTTGAGCTCGCTGATATTTTTTCTAGAAATCTCATCAGGTGAATTGAAAAAGGGTCTACCAAGTGCTCGTTGTCTGGCTCTAGCGAGTGCCGGGCATTAACAAGGGAAATGTGGTAAGTTCTACTTCCCGTCTGTGTTGTTGCACATTAACATTCACCTCATGTGGGTGCCGGGACACTAGGAAACTGCGAAGCCGATGAACTCGCATCATCCCTATCAATAGCAGGGGTACCACCGACCATGCCGATCGCTACAGTCTACCGTCTTTAAAAAGATGCACACAATTAAAACGACTAATGACAAATGGCGAGAAGGCACCAACTACCTTAAAACAAAAGAAATCTGGGCATCACTTAATTTAAAACGGCCACTCACTCTACTCAGACAAGCATTCAGTAAGGACTCTCATAGGAGTCATAACCGGGCACTGTACACACCTACTCTGCAGCTCGTGCAGCTCTGGCTAGTCGTAGGTTCCTACACCTAGTTGCCTACTAGTTCAATAATTTCAATCAGCCAAACAGCGTCAGCATAGGCCAGCTCAAGCACCAACTGGTTCCGATGAGAAGTCAAACTGCATGGGCTTACTCTGGCCTAAGTGTGCCAGAGTAAGTAGTTCGGCCCTGCATTTCTCTACATGCTTGGAGTGTGTGATATAGGAGACAATAGCTTCGATGACTGTTTGACTGGCTGTGGGTGAATTTTGACCTGACGACTGACTTCGCGGTTAGCGAAGAGCTTCGCTTGAAAAATTCGAGAATTGTCTGGCAGTCTATTGGCCTTGGGTATGTTGAGGGAATCTGAGAACACACTTGCACCGACTCCATCCTCAATTTTGGAGCCGTCGGTGAAGATTACCCAGTTAAAGTCCTTGCACTGATCGCCCTGACATTCCCCTTCTTTCGAGATGATGGTCCCAAACTGTTTGATCATTTATGTACAGAGAGTCTGTTGAGTGCTGTACTGGTTCACAGTGGGAAAGAGGTCTAACATTATACTGTGACCATGAGGCTTAGGTTTCCAGCACCCAGACTCTCACTCTCACTCACACTGTGTGTTGAAGTGGTTTTAATGTGTAGATCAATGGTAGGAGATGTAGCATTGTGGTGAGGGCATCGACCGCAGAGGGCTTGTAGCGTCAATGCGTGCTATTCTTTGAACCCAACAAGACTATACAGAGCGTCCCTGTTCTGAAATCACACTGACATGGTCTATAATGCAGATGATGAAGTATGAACACTCAAAAGAAGCAACCCACGTCCAGGCACCAATAGCAGAAGAAGAGTAGTTTGTCTGACGCCTTCTACGAATCCTTTACTGAGTCACTCTGGCAATTGATTGACTTCAACTCAAACTCTTACTCTGTTCGTGAGGCGCGTTTTATTCATTCTTTCACGAATGAGTACACATCGGTTAATTTTAACTAGCGCTGAAGTGCAGTTTAGAGCTTCTAGAGACGTCCAGTAAATTATGAACGACAGCCAAAAACAAGTTCCAGCGTTTTTGTCCAGCTTTTCAATAAACGTCAACTATTAAAACAATTTGGAATAACAAAGAGAACACCCTGTGAAAGTACGTACAAGCGTGTGTTCACCTGTCTGATGAAAATAAACATACATTCCCACAATCTTCAAAAATAACCTAGGTCAGTGACATCACTTTTGGGAATCTAAAATTGGTTCTGCGAATCAAAATACGATGTGAACTAGTTCCTCTTATCAGACTTTGTTATGTGACCTATGGAAAGTGTGTTTCCGAGTCTGAAGACCTCTCGAAGCGATGGCTTTGTCATTGTAAAACTGTCCGATTTCCTAGACTCTTTCTCACTCGGTTTGTTCCCTGAACGAAGGCCAGAAAGTCCGCGAAGTCAAAGTGCTGTGAAATAAAAACCCGCGCGTCGATATTAAACTCAGTTTTGCTTGGATTTGTTTTTAACAAATGTATTTCACTTCTTATTGCTTAAATGAGTTGCAAAGAGCTCCACCAATGCCAATGCGGTGGCTCCTCCGTGATTGCATTTTGAATACCCCAGTAGAAAATTGTCCCCCTTAGAAGTTGTTGTACTTGGCAATGTATCCCACGAAGTCGTCTTCGTTGTGCATTCCCACGACGGAGATGACCTCGCCCACATTGCCGGGAATGAATACAATTGAACCCCGTTTCACTGGCAGTCCTTCGCCGCCGGCGAACTGAAGTTGACGTTCGCCACGTAGGACAAGCAAGATAGCGCCGTACTTCTCCATCTTCAGCTTGTACTCCTTCATGGACTTCGGAATGGTGAGCTTCTCCACGGCGAAGTCTTTCACTGGGGGAGCGAATCGTTCGAGACAGCTGTCGATTTGTTCAGGTCGGAAGAGCTTACGCTCGGCCGGCAAGCCTTCGTAGTTCAGCATTCGAATGAGGCAAGAGACGTCTTTGTACTTTGGTGTGAGACCCGCACGGACAACGTTATCGGAACAGGCCATGCACTCGATGCAGTCTCCATCAAGATAGGCGTGGATCTCATTCGCCCCAAGGAAGATGGCCTCCCCTGGTTGCAGGCGAATCAGGTTAAGGAAGAACAATGACAGAAGGCCGACGTCACGGGGGAAGTCCGCGTTGATCTTGTTGAATGTCTCCAGAAGGCCATTCTCCTGAAGAACTGAAATGACAGGGGGTTATAAAATGACTCAAACAAAATGAGGCTTTCCACACACTTGACGAGAAATTTTTTGAAATGTCCTCAATGCAGGCAGCAGTTTTCTCCTCCGGCGACGTCATCAGCAGCTCGTAACACGTGCGCAAGCCGTCAGCTCCGCTAGGAATTTTCGCCACATTCTCAGCGCCCAAGAGACTCACCAGTGGGGGTAGTTTACTGCACAGTTCATAGATCTCTTGATACGGACGAAAGCCACATAGGGCCAGGAACGGAGTGAGTGCTATGGCAAGTTCGGGTTTGTGATTAGGATCCTTGTACACATCTGGCCGCTCGGCGTGCAACCTTTCCGCTTCTTGCTGCGATCAAAAGAACACTGTAATGGACACTTCCGTTCAAGATTCTATCGTACTCACCTTGTTGGGGTGGACCTGAATACTCAGCGCCTTTCTAATACTCAAGACTTTAAACAGAAACGTCAACTTATCTTGTCCGCCGAGCAACTCAGTGCCATTTGCTGCGAGAAACCTCCCCAAATCCTCTTGCGTTGACTTGATCTTTGAAGGTCCACTCGAGTGGTCGCCCATCCATAGTTCCGAGTATGGGGTAGACTCGTCCGGAGTGAAATTTGGCGAATGCAATGCTGCTAGTTTTGCAACTTCGGATTCTCTACCGAGTTTACCCCAATCGTAGGTTTTAACGTTTCCAACTAATTCCATTGTCTTTTCAATTGTTGCACCCCTTATCGTCTGGAATCTACGAATACCCGCCAGGTCATCTACTCAAGGTTAATTGTTGTGTGTGTAAAATGGAATGCTTCCCCTCATTTTTGTTTTTATCTGTTCTTTTTCCTCGGTTTTTCACTGCATGATTGTGGGGTAAGATGAAAACTCAAAAGAGGAACAAACAAGAAAAACCAAAACAAACTCATGTCAGCTGTCGCCACTGACAACTGAGTCAAACGTAGGCGATACTTAAGGCGACAACACAATGCGGTTTGTAAAACCGAAATCTGATTTACTAAAATATTGATTTGAATGAGTTTTTTCTTCAGTTTTGTGTAATTTTGTTGTGTTATGTTAAATAATAACAAGTTTTGATTGTACGAAAATAGTGTACTATGGGTATTGAGTATAGGAATAATATGAATGACCATTTAATGCATTTATGTGCACATTGCCAAGGATTGGTTGCTGGTGGTTAAGGGAAAATTAATAAATAAAAAAGCATATATAATTATGCAGACTTTTTTTTATGCGACTAAACCAGAAATAAGGTACTAGATGGATAGCCGACTTCACAGCTGTTTCCCCTAGTCAAACGACGAATTTGACGGATTTCCCCCTACTTTTTGACGGATATTCATGAATGAATGACAGTTATTCACGCACACTGTCTCATTTTGACGCACACATAACAAGTACCCCACGAAAATGGCGGCTGATTCGTGCATATTTGCCTCCCTCTAGTACTTTATTTCGTGAGCACGCTCTTCTGTCAAGAGCTACGAACAAATCAGCAAATGGAACGGCTTTGGACATTTTTCCTGTGAATTTCGGTGAATTTCACAGTAATTGGAACAAACCTTATATTGTTTCCAATACGCGATGCTACGTCTGTTAGACTGGGATTCATAGATTCTGTTAGCTGTATTATGATTTAAAAGCCTACACTCGCTATGGACAACTGGTAGTAGAGTTGCAAACGATACTGAAAATCTGGAAATATCACTTATGCTAACTGTTAAACGGCGATGAGGACCTTAATACCGGTGTCAGGAAGAATGTTCCACTTAATTTTGACAGATGTGAATTCTATTTCCCAGACTTAGACGCGGTCACGGTAGCAATATCAAGATTGAAGTCTAACAAAGTTGCTATGCTGCTGAAATCTTTAACGCAGCTTATCTGAGGAAAGCATGCCTGACGAGTGGAATCATAGTATCGTTTGCCCGATCCGCAAGAAAGGAGACCTCTTTGACTGCGCCAGCAAACAATCGAGGGATCAGTCTCCTTAACATCGCCTATAAGATCTTTTCAGGCCGGCAAGTCCACAATAGACCAGATTTTCACTCTCCGACAGATCCTGGAAAAGACCCAGGAAGTGCAAATCGACACCCACCATCTGTTCGTCGATTTCGCGGAATGTCGATGTTGAACTCTCGCTACTCCATCAAGGCCGGTGTCATCATCGAAAACATTTAATGTCAAAAAAGGTTTTTAACAGATCGACGCGCTGTCATGTGATTTCTTTGACATCGTCCTGGAGAAGATCGTGCAAAAATCACACGCCAACACTAGAGGCACGATCTTCCAGTCCGTACAACTGTTAGCATACGCCGATGACATTGACGTGTTTGGCAGAACTCTGCGAGCCGTCAATGAGGCGTTTGCTAACATTGAGACGGAAGCGGCCTAAAATGGGTCTGACGGTGAATGATGGCCAAACGAACTATGCTGTCCTCAAGAAAGCACATTCAGCTCCGACGTCTTGGACCGAGCGTCACAATGGGCAGGTATAACTTCGAGGTAATCAAGGACTTCATCTGCCTCGGCTCCGGATAGTTATAAATCTTATTAGTAGTGAGATCAAGTGTAGGATAACTCAAGTGTAGCCAACCGCTGTTTTTTTTTTTTTTGCACTCAGGGGACAATTGTGTAGTAGAGACCTCTCTCGAAAGATCAAATTGGCCCCATATAAGACACCGATCATCCCGGTCCTGCTATACTGCGCGGAGGCATGGACCATCTCAAAATCGGATGAATAAGTCCTTGGTCACTTCGAGAGAATAGTTCTGCATGCGATCTTTGGTCCTGTTAATGGTCGGGTTCTGGAGGAGATTCAACGGACTGTAAAGCGACATGAGCCTAGCCAGGGGTCTACGGATCCAACGCCTACGGTGGCTCAGCCATGTAGAGCGTATGGACAACTCAGCTCCGGCCCGAAGACTCTTCGAATCCTAACCTGGGGGGCAACGCAACAGAGGACGCCCGCGTTTAAAGTGGCGCACGCAAGTGGAGAGAAACCCCAACCAACTTGGTGTACGAAACTGGAAACGGCTAGCCAGAGATCGCAATAGTTGGAGAGGCTTGTTGGTTGAGACCCAAGTCCATCCCTGACCCATACAAAGACGAAGTAAATATATTAACCATTTGTCAATTTTAACCTACGTATGACAGAACTCATAGGCAGCCAAACTGAGATTGTGCTGGGTGACGGTGGACACAGGAGAACACCTATTCCTGGTGGTAATTTACTCATTTAAACTTTCAATTTAAAAAAAATATTTAGACAAGGCGGCGCTGTCGTTTGTCATCTGACTTTGACACTATTCTCGAGAAGGTTGTGCAAAACTCCATTGGCAACACAATTATCCAAAAGTCGGTACGGTTGCTGACGTAATTAGTCAAATACAGCGATTTGTCAATGAAGTGTATGTTGCTATTGGCGAATCGACCTCGATAGTCAGCGCCCTCTGGTGTTAGTTTTGAAAAGCTACGTTCTTATGCAAAATTCTGACAGCTCATTAGCGGGAACAATTGTTGTATTGAAAATTGGTAGAAAATTTCATTTCTGAAATTAGACATTGAATTACCAATTCCGGGTATAATTGTTGCTGAAATACCCGGAAAAAGTATGCCAGTTTTGTTGTAGGTGGTTGTCAATTTCTTAAAAGTGATATTTTACATGGAATTGCTCAATGAAAAATGTGTGTGTTCTGCTAAATTGGAAGAATATTTGCACATATATGTATGAATGTGTAAATTTCCCACTGCATAGTCAATTTCTTAAAAATACTCGAAGTTTAACACATAATATCGTTTATCATTAATTTGACTTTTTTGTTGAACACCAACAATTGCGTGTAAAATGGTGGTTTGTTTACATTTTTTAAAGTAGTGTTATGCAAAAACTATAACAATTAAACTCATGACAACCACTTAATACAACACTTGGGTACTTATACTCTACATTTCAACATTATTTGCATTAAAAAGTATTAGTTTTTTATTTAATTTCACTTTTTCAAATCATTAACATATTTCGAGATTTTAATGTAAATTCCTAACCCTCAAAGATCTGTCAGAATTTCGTCTAAGAAAGTTAGTACCAAAAAACTCCGCAAGAGTCATATGTCGATTGGCCAATTGAAACGGAGGCCACGAAAATGGATTTAGGGGTGAATGAGGGCAAAACTAAAAAGTGTCAAGGTAGTGTCGTCTCTTGAAGGATCCAGCTGACTTTGATCATCCCTGTTCTGTTGTATAGCGGTTGAACATGTAACGTGAAACATGGTCATCGGCACATGAAGACGTATTTGTTTTCTCGAAAAGTTCTCTTCTGCATTCGATAGATGATCCAGTTTGCCTTGATAGCCTCTGGCGTCGAATGCAGCAGAGGATTGCGTCCATGGTACTAGCCTGGTGTGTACAATTTGAAGCAGCTAGTCAGAGATGAGGCCTTTTAAGATAGTTGTTGAATGAGGTTCACACCCGTCGTGGTAGTCGGAAGAGGCAAAAACGGAAGTGTCGCATCTTTCTTCAATTGAATACAGACCTTTCCTGTAATCCACGACAGGTCATAGTTACTATCTTTCGAAGGATTAAACTGAAGAAGTCATAAGACAGCTTGTTGTCTCCGACCCCCAAAAGTCGGGGCAGCAAAAGCAGGCAGAATGTCCTAACTTGAATCTAAATCAAACTGGATTTCCAATCTAGGGCTTTCTTCTTCTTCTTTGATTGGCGCTACAGTCCGGGATGGACCTGAGCCTCAACCAACATGCCTCTCCAGCCAGCACGATCTTTCGCCAGCTGCCTCCAGTTGCGCACACCAAGTTGGTTGAGGTCCTTCTCCACTTGTGTGCGCCATCTAGTGCGAGGACGTCCTCTGTTGCACTGTCCCAATGGCTGGGTGTCGAAGATTGGGGCTACCTGGTGAAATTCTCTACAAAGAACTGATGATGTCGAAAAATGACAAACAAACATTGTAAGGATTAGAATATTTTCGTGTATATTTCATTGGTCAAGTCGCATTCCTTAGTACACAATATCGGTTCTAGATCAATGCACTTATATAATAAATCTACGGCTTTAAATAGGAACTATACAGTCTCGTATCACTTGCGGACTAGTCTAAAGCGTTAACACTCACTTAAGCATAAGAGTATGAATGTGTATGAAGTGTGCAAAAAACAAAAAAAAAAAACGAGTTACTTATGAAGCTAAATGACGGGGGGCTCCCGCATCTCATAAATATTTATGCATCCATAAAATCTGCGTTTACTCGAAAGTGTTGAGGAATGGTGCAATCGATCCGATGTCTTCGCAATCGGGAATAGCTTTGCCCTTGAATTTCAGGCATGACTCAGCGCAGGTCTGACCTTGGAAGTAGTCGCCGAACATCTTCTTGCATTGGGCACAGTTGTTGAGGCACACCTGAATGTAATCTAATCCGGACATGGCATCTGTTTCGAATGAGATCACGGATGAAATTGCGATAAATTCGAGTTCACAGTGAGTCAAGAGGGTATAGTTACCAAAGCGCTTTCCATAGCCGATGACTGGGCTTCCGCTGGAGGACGTGGTGAGGAATGCTGCAGCAACGATGACAACGACGGCGAAGATGACGGTCTTTGATGCGAACATTATTGGGCTGAAAGTGAAAGAAGGGGTTTAGTGATGATGTGGTGGCGATTAATCAGAAATATGGTTAGTTGGTGTCCTACAATTGAAATCCAATCTCGGACTTGGTCATTAGTTTGATGGCCAATAGAGATTGTTGCATTGGACGGAGATTGTGTTGGGTTTAGAGATATCCTGCTGACGTAAGACTGAACAGTTCAGCTTTCACATAGGCAACATTTTAGACAGTAAAAGTCTGTGGAAGGTCGCTGTATTGAATTTGAGAATGTTACACAGCCGTTTTAGCTGCCATCTGCCATGTGCAAACAGAAGCGTCGACTAGAAGTTAGGTTATTCTGCTTATGATCTAACGGTCTAAGTGAGGCAATTTTCACGAGAGTTGTTGTCAGTCACATCTACATACCTCCACAAATGGTAACAAACGTGGAAAGGGACGCCGCCGTGGGGCTTAGATCAACTCTTCAAACACAAAGCTAGATACTCAGTCACTCTCGTTCAAATATGCATTCCTGGACAACCGCTTGAGAAAGTACAGAGTTTTCAATACTTTGTATATTCTTGTATGTATTGTCTCCCCCTTATTTCTTTCTGAAACCTATAGGGACCCTTATTTCATGTACAGATTTATCATACCCTTCGAAAAGGCGGCAGTTCCATAGCAAATCATGCTATGAAGTGGAACCCGATAGGCCAAGACGGTAGAATAGCAGATGGTCCGAGAAGCACGTGTCGCAGAACAGTAGACGAGGAGTCTCGACAGCTGGGGAAGAGATGGAGACAGCTGAAACTCATTGCGAGAAACCGCACACGTAGGCGTAGTAGAGGCCCAAGGACCCTCTAGAATATACAGGAGCTAAGTAAGTAAGTACATCTACCTAGCTACCAACCTAGGCTATGCTGATTGTCCCAAGCGTTGAAGAATGCTCTTAGACTCTTAGGGAGTGTCCATTATATTGCGTGAGGCTCACCGAGTCTGAGTTTCGGTTAGACTCTCTAAGTCTGAGTCATCCAACGTGTATACCACGGAAGCCGCGGAAGTGGTTGAAAAGTTGTCGATTTTGAAGTCAAGATGATAGAGCTGCGACCTTGTACCGATTGTATAGAGCTGCGTTCTACTCCATTTTTGCAAGCAACTTGACCTTCTCGCAATTATAGCATTTTGGTAAATTATCCTTTTTGACACACTCAAATGTAGAGGCATCAGCCAACTGGTCGGTCTATACTAGTATGGCCTTAGGTCAGGAAACGACCAATTGTTGACACTACGACAAATTTTAGAGAAAACAAATCGGTCACCTTTTTTGGGGTTTTAAGCCCACTTATGCCAGCATTTAATGAGACGAGCTTTAAGTATACAGAGCAACCTCTAGTTTTGGCATCCCTTCCAAGCTCTTCCGTTTGTGTGGGCGATGGGAGAATGCACGCTGCCCCATAGTGGTCGGTAAAGACCTACCCGAGAGCTTTGATGTCAATCAAGGATATAAGTAGACAAAGCGACGCACTGTCATGCAACTTCTTTAACAGCATTCTTAAAAGATGTTCTATACTGCAGACGAACAGTCTTTCCGAGATCCGTCGAACTACTCGCAAATGCAGCGACGAAGGCTGCGAAGATGGGTTTAGCGGTGATTGAGGGCAAGACTATGTATATGCTGCCAACGAGGGAGGACTCCCAACACAATTTCAAAACAGGATTGAACGTTACAGTAGCCAGACGTAATTTGGAAGTAGTCAACGACTTTATCCACCTAGGAACTGCTGGACTACTCATACAACGACAACATCGCTGACAGCAAACGAAGACTAACTCTTGCCAATCGCTGCTTCTTCTCGGGTTAAGAAAGCATTTGATAAACAAAGCCCTCTCTCGAGCAACCAAAGTAGATTGACTTAAATCGTTCATGTCCTGCTATATGGCGCTCACGCATGAAATTTGTCAAAAGCGAACGAAGGTGTTCTTGGCAGCTTTCAGGGGAAAATTCTTCGGGTGATTTTCAGTCTCGTTTGCGTAGACGGTGAGTAAAGGAGGAGATATAGCTCTTCAGCGACATCGATTTAGCCAGAATAGTGAAGATCCAATGATGGACCTCGGATGGAAACCAATGCTCCGGCCCGGCAAGTCTTCGAATTCTCCACGAGGAACGGCGCTATAGAGGAAGACCGCTGTTCAGTTGGTAAACCCATGTGGATAGGGCACTCAACCAACTATGCGTGCGAAACTGGAGCCAGCTATCTAAAGATCACTTGTTATCCTTTTTGACAGACTCTTGCAATGATAACCGCAGGGGTGCCATTTTTTGTCCAGCCATGGACCGTTCTAGTGTTGTGGTGCATGTTGTTTAAGACACACATTCAACCATTCACGGGCAGAAATAAGAGGGCGAGTGAGGCAAAAGTTGGATATCTCCTTGCTCTCTTATTTCTGCACACAGGTGTTTTTAGATAGAGCCCATGTCGGGTCCATATGAATACATTTGAACTTGACAAATATTGGAGATCAATTACATATCTTGATTACATATCAGACGCAAAGTGTTGCCAACAAGAAAAAAAAAACCAACATGACAGCTGACAGATCAGACCGATTGCACACTGATTGATTACAGGGATGTATAATTGTCATTCTGCGTTCGAGAGCACGTACATAATTTTTGTCGCACCAGAATCGGTTCATCTACATCAGATTCGTGGTTTGAAATCCAATAACAACGGTTGTCTCCATACATTCATGCATTCACTTCATGATCATTTGTCGTAAAACGTCACTACATTCTCGGGTATTGGCCAGGAATTAACTAGAACACTTCATTGGCGAGTAATCAAGATGGCGAGATTATGATTTCCGTAAAGTAAAGTACACTATCTCGGATGAGTGTGCAATGAGCTGTTATGCTTTGTCACGCAACACTCAAGTCTAATCCGATCGATTGTCGAATTCGACTATAGTCGTATTTTATTGCTTGAAGGATATATTTTCTGAACGCACCCTTATGTAATTTTTGGCACAAGTCGTGTGAATGTCTACAAATTTCGTATATCCTTGTCCTTAATTCACTTTGGACCAAGCATTGCATGATGACAGTTTGACATTTACGTCAAAAGTATTCGAATTTATCTCAACTAGTGGTAAAGGGATCTAGAGTAGACTTTATGCGAGTCCTTGTATGAGACTCATTTGATATGGCACCGCCAAAATATCGTAAGCGATATTGCTTAAAATCTTAAGTGAGTTAATGATGCCGTTCGATAGTTTATTCGATTGAGCGTCTTTTTTCCGTCACTTTTTTTTTAAATAAAGCACTCCAGTTACACATTACAGAGAGAACAAAATTTATCGTAAGCGACATTTACAAAAACTGCCTTTCCTGTAAAATGTCAATTTTGTTGTTTACGATCATTTATTGGTTAGGCCGCGATATGTTCGTAAACTGCGTCAATTTTTGACAGTGACAACCTACACTTTGTGGCGCCCTCTGTGTTATTCGACTTCAGCCAGGACTAAAAAGCCACAGCAACAAATCACTTAACGTTGTTTTGACATGACACCACGTCAATCTACGAATTTCGCACTATGCATACACATGTCACTGAAGATGACAGTAGTTTAAATTCAAATTCAACCGGTATCGTCACCAGCATTTTAATGATGCCGAGCACGCGTTCAAAAGCTGTTTAGCCTCAACATTTAACATAATTGACATCTGTCGATGGACAAGCTCCAGCTGTCATCCTGCAACTCACTCACATATTTAAGAAAACTCCTCCTCAGCTTCCGAACTTACTTTTACACTTTCGCAGTTTAATTTGATTTATTTTCGATTCCTCGAGTACTCCGCGTTAAATAACTTCACTATCGACACAAGTAAAGCGGGCAAAGAAATTTCCGAACCGATATTCGCACAAATTTTGGAATCGAACAGCACTAGAAATGCCCAACTGCTTGGATCGCTCGAATGACTGATAATACATCGGCACAAGATGTTGCCGCGAAACTTTATAACAAATATCTGCCGGGTCCGCCCGACTCATAAGCGTGTGCCCAATGCGGACCGTTCCAGCATCACTTAAACAAGACACCATCGCGCGCAGCGTATGTGTCAGCGGAGCGTGACAAACTCGTTTTTCCGCACACAGTGGTCAAGCGCAAAAAGCCGATCTCGCCATTGATCTTCGATTGATTAAGACAACCAAAAAAATAAAAAAAAAATTAAATCCAAGAAATATTTTAATTATGCCACACTAAGACCTGTCACACGACAAACTGTTTAACAACAAAGAATCCAGTTTGTAAACAATTCTTTTGTGTGTTAAATGGCCGCACAGACCGAAAGGCGGCAAAGTGGCGGAGGTGGATTCTTACGGCAGAATATTTGGCATACCCGGCGCGGCGAGTTGATTTGAGTCGGAAGAGCACTAACTGCATGCCAGCGCCATGCCACTTAAGAGTCTATTAGCGTACGCAAAAGATTCCTAGATTGCGTGCGTGGATGTGCCTTTTGTCTACAAGACCAGACGACGAAAATAATCGACCACAAGCAGGAACCAGTATTCGCAAAGGCAATTGTGATTCTGAATCAGCACTTGCTGGCTGGCAAGAATGGTATTCTAGATTGAATTTAACGCTTAAATCGCGGAAGTCTTAACGCTGGAGAGCTGAACGATTATTCATTTATTCAGATTCTGAATGCTCGCCGGCGAGTGTTGGGAGGGGGAGAACGGGTATCTCTTCCTTCTTGCAGGCGACGTGATTCCCCGGCTGTGGGATTTTTCCACGCGGTGCCTCGGGGACGAGCCCCCAGGTGGGTGAACTGTCTGTCCAGGCTAGTGAAAGATGGATGAACTTGGGAGGGACTCGACCGCAGTCCTCAAATTCGAGAGGTGCTCCAATTGTGTTCAGGGAGGCGACCACTTGGACGCCGAAATGTAAATGCAATCTGATTGGCTTCATCCTCACGATGCACGTTGCTGCAACCAGATCTCGCTGCTTGTCATCGTCGATCACTCAGACATCATTATCGTTTCTATCCGCGTTGTGGTCCAATCGAACTCCCCTACACGGCATCATAATTGCTAATTCAATCGCTGCATAAATTTGCTATTGGCGTTAGTCTGGGAAAGACTATTTGTCAGCATCTGTCACAAATGGGTACTTCACACGCGTGCCAAGAATATCTGTAGCAATCGAGTTCTGTAATGTTACTCATCGTGATTAGCAGCGGTGTGAGAAATTTGCACTTTTCCAGCGATTGGCGCCACTCTTCTGCTCGGAAAAGGTAAACAGGAACACTTTCGTAGGAGGCCATCAAGTAGTGTAAGGAAATGAAGAAAATTGGTATTTCCCAGCCTGGTGTGCAGTACCTTTTCACATATCTATGTTTTCGGCGAATTGGGACGACAAGTGGAAGAAGCTTTGAAGTTTGGAATATTCTTGCAATGATTTGGTTAGGTCATGTTAGCTTGAAGTGGCTGTCCTGTCGCACAGCAGTCATACTCAGGTCAGCGTATGACCATTGTGCTACCACGAGAATCTATGGCTATTCTGCAACCAAGATGTCCAACCTTTACGTTGCTTGGTTCGGCGAGGTAATTGAAGTAAGGTAAAATAATAAGAAATAAGGCTTCGAAATCCTCGTCTCTGCAGCTCCTGCAGTAGCCATTATGAAGGAGGCCAATCCGGAGGCGTGAGTACCAATGGGGCAATGCCCTGTTATAACACCAATGAGGGTTCCAAGATTAGGCCTACTCATGTTGACCAGGTTAAGTGATCATTTGGGATAAATATTAGGCCAGCGTTTTGAGGCATCCTGCGACAGTTGACCATCTATGATTTACTCGCGCATAAATTTACTTACTGACGTTGACTACCTAAGCTCCTTGATCAATGTTTTTCGGGACTTGTAACACAATAGAGAAATAAATCCTTATCTCAAAGAACGATTGTTTACCTAAATACGACCTTGATAGTCCCAGTAAGCATGGATACGTACGAATGGAGGCCTATCCTAGAGGCTTCTTACGCGGTATAAAATAAGGTTAAGTGATCGTCTAGGATCTAGCACAGGCCAGAGTTGTTTCACTGTTAGGCATCCTGTGCCAGTTGACTATCGTTGAGCAAGTGGGTGCAGCTTCAATAAATGGTTTACAGGGGCGGTAGGTGTGCTTGGTATGTAACCATCCGGCAAGAGTACAGAGTTTGTACCCCTTCTAGCAAGTTTGCAATTCTCTGGAATGTCACAGTGTCCGGCACCAACATAAGTAGAATAGTAAAATACTTGGCCATCTCCTTTAGAGATAGGCGGCAATTTCGGGAAATCTTGGAGTTGAAGGTGACTGATAACTGACTTGTTTTTGATACCACATAGAAACCCAGGATAGGGCTTCCTTGATTATTGCCTTGGCTTGACTATTCCGAACAAACTTTAAAATGGAAAGGACAACCGATTGCTACGAATCAGCGAGTACCATCCATTAAGAAGTATCGGGCAACGTGGTGACGTACAACCGCCTCCAACTCATGATTATGAAGTTCAAATGCATTTTCGTTGCAGTTCGGAGAATGACTTGAATTCTGTGTTTCGAGACATTCGCAGCAATTGGGCTTAAACACAACCATTAATCAACTTAAAGTGCGATTCCCTAGCTTGGAAAGACACATTGGAATCCTACACAGGCTCTGAACCACTCTTTGTGTAGGCGACCACGTCATCAGAGAAGGATTCAAGAAAACAGAAAGAAGGGACCGCACAGAATGCTCTGGAACAATGCTCATGGCAGGAATCAAGTCAAGAAACGTTTACCGAAAAAGCTTTGAGGCGTGCATCAAGTTGAACAAGAACAACCTCCGTCTCCTAAAAGGTTTCCTAACAAGTTACTGCAGACTCAGGAGCGCGTAAGGAAACTAGAGGTCCAGACATTTTTCAGAAAATCCTAGCCGACAAAAAGACAAAGATATCTTGCCAACCCAGATCAGAGATGAGAATTAATAGCTCATTTCAAGAACTACATTACGTGCTTCAATTGGAATATATTGTCACCACTTTTTGAGCGAATATTTAGTCTGGTTCATGGATTACGTTCTTAACTATAATTTCTGTCATTGGCTTTTATTAATAATAATATGGGTGGCCCTACAACCCCTAGAGAGCCAGGGCCCAGCTTCTCAGCAACCAATAGTGCTGTGCATGCTGTTGTTCTCTCACGAGTGGAAGGGACCTACGGTCTTATGCCGACTCCGAACGGCCCAGTTTGAGAAGCTTTTTCTAGATGGGATGACAATACTCTTTGAGTATTGTCAATGACTCGAGAGAGGTGGGGCCTTGAATACTATTTTTGTATTCACTATGTAGCTCGAATTGTAACTCTAAAGGTATGAAGACAGGACACAATTGATCCAAAGTGTCCCGGTGCAACGCACCCTCGACAATAATAAAATTGATAACTGAACCTTAACCAATTGAAACAAGAATTTACCGCCAACTGATTCTGAGCGAAGTTGTCTGGTGAAGGTGATCATGCCATGCCAAGAAGATCCCTTCCAATAACAAATAGGGCATGACCGTTTTCGATTGAAAGTACAGCAAAAACCCGCTTAAGTGAAACGTTAAAAAAAAATCAAGAAAATTTGTTCACTTAAGCGATAACTGATCGACTTCAGTGACAGCGACGTTAATTTGATCCAACGGCAAATGGTGACTGGACCAGATTTGAAAACCAGCTAAAAGCGTTTTAACCCAGCGTTTCACTGGGATTCGAAAGGGACTCCATTGACCAAAAACAGGCATTCAACCAAATGCGCCATTCAGCCGTAAATGACCATTTGACGATGCTGATGCTGGTGCTACCATTAAACAATCTCACAGCAGGATAGTTTGACATCTAATGACAAACCGTATGACATCATGTCGGTCAACGCGTTCCTTTGGGACATAGTAAGACTCACTGCTTGCAGATTGAAGATGTTATTGGGTATACAGCGGTGATTGAACAAAATTGACACGTTTTTAGAAGGAAATTGGTGACTGATTTTGTGGTTGAACTGGTTGACGATGACCACCAAACGTTGCAGTCAGACATGATGACTAACTTGGGCATTTAACATTTGTAAGCATTCGAGTAAGAGTAAATAACAATTGGAACGTCACGTCCATGCCAGCCATGGTCATCGCGGGGTAAAAATCGTTTTCATTTGACAGGCATTTAGCAGACATCGACTTTCAAGGGTTGACAATATTTCAGAAAGCTCTTGCGTTGACTTAAATTGATACCAATGTCGTTATGAACCTTTCATTCTAAATAATATTTCTATACCACGCTGAGCAACAAGTTAGCGCGAATGACTTCCATTTCTAGACATCTACTCGCTTTGGTAAACACTCTGATCACTTAAAAAGCTGATGAAATCCACCAGAAAACTGAGTAAGACATTTGTTCTAGCAAAAGACCATCAAACTGTCTTGAAGAATTCACTGAAATTTGATACGCAGAAGAGGCTCAATGCGCCGTGTTCTAATGACTTTTACGAGAAAAACATGCGGCTTTGAACAAGGTTCTCAATTTCGCATCTACTACAATAAATTATGTTTGAAATGGAATGCTGTCTATACGAAAATTGGAGTATAACACTTCAGTTTGTCTACTAAATGCAGCAATGGCGGGTACATTTATAGAACTCAATTAGCTGCGTAAATGAAGCTCTTGCACAATGTTGGGGCAGAAAGTCTTCAAAGTGTGGTAGATCCTTAAAATGAGTAATAGATGGGAAAAAAGCGTGGTAGAATTCAATTGCCAAGAAATTTCACATACTACGTTAACGGTGTTCTCATAAGTGGTGCACCTGTGCAAACCATTCTCTGATTATCGGTTCTGAATGTATTCCTTGTCCACTGAGTGAAGAAATTGTCGCTAAATGATGTTCACCTTGTAATCAAATTGATAAGAAGACAAGTTCTTCGACTAGAACGTGGGTTGCATACGATACGAGTTGTAAGTTGAGTTTGGAAGCGTTTTAATCTTATGTTGTTCTTTGGATCATAAATGAGGACCATTGCAAGAGGCCCGGCCCACGAGCTAAATGTGTGCACCGTGCAAGTCAAATGATTGTTCTTTAGCTTTGCCAAGACAATTTGTCTGGCTTTCTGTTAAATGGTCTGTTAATAGTCTAATGACTCAACAGAATATACGAATTAGGACTTCTAAGCATGGTCTTTCTGGGATAAAACTACTAACACTTCAATCAGTTCTGCCCGTGCAAATCTTTTAAGCCTGCCCCGGCGCTGTAGTCGACAGAAGATTCATGTGGCTGACAGGGAATGTCATGTAGATTAAGAATTGTATTTGAAGGCAATTGAATACCTTCAAGAAGTGCTAATCTGTCCCCTAATCTCCTGAGAGGCGACAATAAATATCGCTTCCTAAGATTGTTTCTCTGAATTAGTCCTAGCGTCTTCAGTTAAAATGTTCCAGGCAGTTCAAAGACATCTTAAAAGATGGGAAAAAAGGCCATTTAGTAACTTTGCAGTGCTTGCTTCTTGAAGAAGGGCTTGACACTTGAAGACAAGCATAAAATACCAAGGGATTCATGAATTCACACGAAAAACGAATGAAAAGAGACAAAAGCCAGCCTGCATTGTTTTCCCATTCAAACAGAACTCTCCAAACTGTTCAGAAAGACTTTTCCGAACCCAGACACTTTGAACATTCTTCACCCGCAAATATATTGACTATCGACTTGTGCTGCAATAAATACAATTTGTTGAGTTATTTTTATGTGATTCTGCGCGTTGCTTGCTACGGACATGATCTTGGCACCGTGCGCTGTGCCCCGAATACAAACTACTTCATTCACAAAAAATCACGTTTCGGTAGTGACTGTAAATGTCTGCTGTTTGAATCATAACAAAGCGGTACCTTCAAATGGCGATACCGATTCGACACGCCGCGCCGGCTTGGTCTAAAAATAGAATAATAGACCCGGTTCGGACCGGAAATTGCAGAGAAGAAATTAGCTTACAAAACACATTTTCAGTGCACTGTCTACGACGCAAAAATAAAAAGAAGAGTCTTAAATGTTCGATTATTCACGTGTGAAGATTGGTTGGTTTAAATAAAGCGGTCTCGGTTTTCAGGTGGCGCAGTCCGTGTGTGGGACTTGAGGATGGATTCTAGATCAGACAGCAGGGGTTTTGTGCGAGAGGTTGAGCTCTTGCAAGAGGAGAGGATCCAGATTTCTATGTCGATCCCGAATGGTGAAGTTTGAAAAGGTTTGCTTAAAGGAGTCTAGTTATCACGGAGGGAAACAGCTGGGTATTGATGACAGGAGTCAGCGTGCTGACGCGAATAGGCTAGGTATTGAAGACAGGACAGGATGCCCTGGAGTCAATGGCAGCACGTCTTAAATTTTTAAAGAGGACATCGGTGAGTTTGTTTTCTCGTACGTCCAGTCAAATCTGACATTAAAAATTGTCGAGTGAGTGTAGGTCTACAATTGTTGGATCTTTTCGAGGATCTTCTACCGTGTGATGATGTCATCTATTGTGAACTTGTCTCGCCTGAGGCCATACTGATCGAATTATTGATAAATGGCAGAGCAGATGTTTTAAGAGGACTTATCACCCACCTTTGATAGTGTATACGATAATGAGGAGTGGACAGGAGCCAGCTATAGCTCAAGATCATAGCCACCATGGCTTGCAGGTCTGAAGAGACCCGAAGTAAGTGAGCGGCTAAACTGTTATACTCGCTGTACATCGCTTGCTTCTTGAAGAAGGGCCAAGTGTGAAGTGGTGGAAGTTGTTGTGTGTGGAATCGAACCGCAGACCTTCACGAAAGGGATCCTCTACACCAGGAGATGTATAGAATTCGGAATCTGATCCTTATTAGTCGTACATGCTGAGAGCAAGCATGCTGACCCAAGAATAGCTGCTGCTCTCACTTTAACTGCGAGCAATGGATGATCCATAAAATGACGAATGTTTGCGCCCATGAACTGGATTCAAAGGGGATTCCAATTCAAAAATGGTCTTCATGATCATCTGAAGAAATGGAATGCCTTTAGATGTAATGGGAGAAGACGTTCCTTAATGAGATCGTGTTCGTAGATCAGTCCGACTTGAAGAGAGTCGAAAAAATGGACTGAATTTGAAGCCATCTGACTTCAATTGCTTGTATTTTTTGCAAATGAGTCGAAGTAATAGAACTGATCCTCGATTAGGTCTTAAGACAGACCTTCAAAGTCAAAAAAAAAAAAACAATCAAAACAATTGACACCATTAACCGATCCTGTGTTCACTCAAAAAAAAAGTCTGAAACCCACTTTAATTTCCTTCACCGCAACTGAAACAGATATACTCACCAAATTGTTTGTTTGTTTGGTTGGTTTGTTTTGAAACTAGATAATACTGCACAGATTCAACTGAGGAGGACAACTGATACCACTTGGACGGGCGCAATCCTTTTTATACCAAAAATGTCCTACGACTTTGAATGGTACGCATTTCACTTGGTTCCTGATTCAATAAGGAAGTACACCGCAAGACATCCACCACACAAATTGAAATGCCTAATTGCTTAAGTGCAGTCCTTCCCTTCGGTGGGGGGAGTTTTTGTCAAGTGCTGAGAATGTCCCGTGGACATATTACTTGATTTGATGCATTTCTTGGTGAATTTTGTGGATGCCCTTCGGTTGTTTTTCAATTTGAGTGGACTTAATGATGTTTTGTTTAAATTGGATAGAATCTTTGGACTTTTCTCGTAGTAGCTGTTCATCATATCATGCGATGGATTCATGGGTGTGGGATGGTGCCTTGCATGATGTGGAGTAGACGTAGAAAAGCTTGAAACACTTTGATTCTATTATTCGTCTTCTCAAATTTAATGGTAGCACACATGAGTTTTTGGAAAATGCAAGAAAACAAGCGAGGAATCTATTTTGATTTTACGTATAAAACCTTTAGGAATAGAAGCTCCAATATCATGCAGCATAAATATGAGTCTCTTGGATTCTTTTCGTTGAAGTTGTAGGAACTTGTTACTTCGTTACTACTCAAATGCTTGAAGGTGTAGTCCCCGTAATAGGTATGGAAATTAAAGAAGTAAAATATATTTTGTTGATGCGAGAAATGGGTTTTTCAATCTTAAAAAGTCAAACTAGTATAACAATTTACAGGATCAATGTACAGGCAATGCTCTCAATCACACTCACACTTCATAATCCTGACCCCAGTCCGGAATGGTCCAGGGCATCTACCAACAAGCCTATCCAAATATTTCGACTTCAGGCAAATACCTAACGTTACAAGTTGGCTGATGTCATTTTCCACTTCTGTTGGCCACCTTAGATGGGAATGTTCTGTCCTCTATTGCGTTGTCCAACATGTTCGACGCTGAATACTATTTCTGCCGGAACTAAGATTTCCAAGTTGCTTACACGGCCTAGCGAATAAAGGCGTTTCATTCGTATACGTCTGGTTAGGCTCATGTCGTTGTACAACCTATAAAGAGTGTGTTTGAAACTCCTCATCCAGGTGCCAACAATGTATACCGGACCAGAGAGCACAAGTAGAACTTTTTTCTAGAAGATTATACCGATTTCGAACGGTCAAGTTTGAGAAGCTTTTTCTACCAACCACGTCCGCATATTTGTTGTACGGACATATAGAAGAACGTGGCTTCAGTGTTGGCGTGTACGTCTTGTACGTCGCGATCTTCTTAAGAAGAATTTTGACATTAAAGGTCTCGGTGAGTTCATAATCGAGTTTAATAGAGCAGCGAGAGTACTCAATTGTCATAATTTCACACGTGTTTGGAAGTAATGGCTGTGTAGTTCTGGTCTGTTGCGGAAATTGAGCAAATCTGACTGACTTTTGCTGACTTTTTTGTCTCCTCCTCCAAGCACCATCCGTATATACGGGACCGAAGATAATTCGAAGAACTTTTCTCTCGAAGCGACCAAGAATGTCCTCGTTCGCTTTAGTGTCTTTGTTTCTACGCCATACAGCAGGAATGGGACTATCAAGGTCTTGTATAGGGATGTCTTGGTTCTTCGAGAAAGGGCGTTATTCCTCAGTGGCTTACCGAGTGCGTAAGTGCAGCGATTGGCCAGCGTGATTGTCCGTTTTATCGTTTTATCTCCGCTTTTGGAGCTTATTGGAGCTACTAGATGGAAATTCTTCAGCAGCCTTCAAAAAGGCAATATTTTCTTGAGGTAATGGGTTATTTTTTCTATAATACGTCTCTGTTCGCATTTATTCTGGAAGATTTCCAAGTAAAAAATCTGGATATCGTTTATATTCCAGTTGTTCGCTTCTTAGTCTTTTTCGGACGATTGGTCAAGTGACAGTACGCAGGCTAATGTGTTTTATTGCATTCGTATACTTCGTCAATTCGTTTGCATCAGTATATGATAATAAAATGGGTGGCACTACAGTCCGCGGAACTCCAGCGCCTAGCTTCTTAGCAACCATTCGTTTTGAGCGTGCTATTGTTCTCTCACGAGTGGAAGGGACCTACAGATTTACGACGTCTCCGAACGGCTAAGTTTGAGAAGCTTTTCCTAGACAACAGTACTCTTTGAGCATTGTCAGCGACTCTAAATAGGAGGGACCGTGGAAATTATTTTTGTAATACAGACCAATGATCGAATCTACGACGTCGAAGTTCAAGTGCACCTGCACATTGTTATATTCTTCTTCTTCTTGTGGCGCTACTGTCCGGGGTGAACATGGGCCTCGGTCAACAATCCTCTCCAGCTGGCACGATCTTTAGCCAGCTGCCTCCAATTTCGCACTCCAAGTTGTTGAGGTCCTTCTCCACTTGAGTGTGCCAATAGGTTCGTGGTCGTTCTCGATTGCGTTGTCGCACTGGTTCGGAGTCGAAGACTCTTCGGGCTGGAGCAGTGTTGTCCATGCGCTCTACATGGCCTAGCCATCTTAGACGTTGAATCCGTAGATGCCTGACTAGACTCATGTCGCTGTACAGCCCGTACAGTTCGTGGTTGAATCTCCTTCTCCAAGAACCTTCAACGCAAACAGGACCAAAGCTTGAACGCAGAACTTTTCTCTCGAAGAGACCAAGTTCGTCTTCATCTGCTCTTGAGATAGTCCAAGCTTCCGCGCCATACAGCAGGACAGGGATGATCAAGGTCTTATATAATGTGAGCTTGGTCTTTCGAAAGAGGGCTCTTCTACTCAATTGCCTCTTGAGCCCAAAGAAACAGCGGTTGGCAAGAGTTTTTCTGCGTTTAATCTCGGTGCTGATGTTGTTCGCACTATTTACTTGGGCGCCAAGGTAGATGAAGTCCTTTACCACCTTGAAGTTGTAGCTGCCTATGGTGACGTTCTGACCGAGTCGTCGATGTTGTGTGTCCTTTCTTGCTGACAGCATATACTTCGTTTTGCCCTCATTCACCGCTAAACCTACCCTAACAAACATTGTTATATCTATCAGTTTCATATTCACTCGATATTCATTACTTTAGTGTCATTAGTCAGATCAATGCTGATCAGTTATCTTAACGTTTTTAAACATTGTTCGTTCAGTTTATGGTCTGCTATATACTTTGGCATGACTTGTAGCAGTTCCATTTCGTCCCGAAATCGTTTTTGAAAGTCAATCTTCTTGTTAGATAATATGTCATGTGGAGTCAAACAGTCTACAATCCACGTTCCATGACTTAAACATTAGTCGCGTGGTTGCGCTAGAAGGACTGATCCCAAATTGCCCTCCCAAAGGACCTTGCAAGCCGCCCAAATCACAGAATACATCCCATTGAAACACATCCGATTTTTTATATTGACGATAATTTATTGAGAAAAATTTAATATAAATCTTACAAAAAAATTGGATGACATTTAATATATACAAAAATAATATGACAAACAAAGTACTCTAGACATGCGATGCATTAACTCAAAAAACAAACAAATTAAGTATCAGTATCTATAAATCAGTAAATAAAATGGCTGCAAGGCACAGTGTCTCGCGTATGCACTAATTCATTCGTTTCCTTTTTCGCATCCTTTTTCAATTTCCCTTCATTTGATCTGCCTCTACGCAAGAAAATAAAAAAAAAAAACCGCTGGCTAACTGGATTGGTCTGCACATCAAACAAAAATAAAAAAAAAAAACAATACAGGACCCTCGGGTGACTTAGATAAAGGTGAATAGAATTAACATTTACAATGAAAATGAAGTGACAAATGCGCACAGGACTCTGTGCGTGTGCTCGAAGGAGAGGGTATATTTTGTGTGGAAAAAAAAACCATACCGAAAGGTAGCAAGGAGAAAATGAAATTGAAGTTCCTTATGAGAGAAGTATTGAACTATATTTTGTTTAAATTAATGCTTAAGTAAAGTTGAAGTGTGTGAGTGTGAGTGTGAATCGATTCGAGAATTTCTTTTGCTTTTGTTCCTTTTTTGTTTTGTTCTTCAAATGCTTTTACTAAGTCTAAAATGATCCTTATGACTTCGCGCGATTATGTGTATGCTTATGTTGGTGTGTGAGTGTGGGCGTGTGTGTTATGTGCGTCTACATAAGTTCTGCTGTTTTAGGTAAGAGAGCAAAATGCCACGTTTTCTTGGTTGATTAGATGAGCATCTATTTCTTCTTAAGGCTGATTAATGTGTCGGGGATCTCGTTGAGGAAATTCTGAAATGGGAAAGAAAAATTACTTGATTAGACGGACATTGACATCTCTTAGAACAAGTAACGACATTTGAAACGACAAGGAAACAGTCTGGCTTAATTCCTACGAGCTCAGTCTTGTTTTATTTGCTTGCTCACTACGATTAGTATGCACGAGAGCCGGTTGATAAATCAGTGACTTTTGGTATTTCCCTCGAAATTACTTCAAACGCAATGGGCAGCACTAAATCTGCTCCAACAAAGCACACCCTTGCTCATGAAACCAATTGGCGTCTTAAACGAACTCTTCGCTAACGCATACATGCCCGCAAAAGGGGGTGCCCCATACAACGACCAGAAGCTGCATAGATAAAGATGAGGTAGAAACCATAAAGGGGCCCATTGAATGAAAAACCACAACGGCTTTATTTCAAGCACTAAATGCTTGTAGTAGTAGTTACTATGCGTGGTATCACAATGTGCCCAATTTGGCCTAGGTGTGACTGCTACTTAGCAGACAGCCAATTACCTACTTCAAAGGACGTACAACTCTCGTCAACTGTTGTCTAATGATGGACTGCTGTCAAGTTTTGAGCATGCCCCAAACTTGTAAGTGGGATAGAAGCGAGTTTACTGCGGTAATCAAACGTTATTTTTTGCGTAAAAACAAAAAACAATGTGCTTCAGTGACTTGCGTTGCCAAACCCATAGAATCCACTGCGTTTATTGCGTCATGTCAACAAATTGACAACTCATACGATCATCATGAGAGAAAGCGAGACAACGAGTGTGGGCTATATGTGGAATGCATCAGAACGGATGAAGTTGGTGAACATTTAACTTTTGTTACGTTTGACAATTCATTTTTCACCTGTATGTATCATTTTGCTCTAATGTGCCGTTTAGGGTTGTATGAATATCGAACAAAACGAACGTATTCATTGAGCAGCTCTTTGCAGTCCGAATACGATACTTGTGGATTTCAACCGCAACGCACGCAACAGATTAAAAATGGCTTGGGCCTTAATCCAGCTTAATCCAGTTAAGATCAGAATTCCACGTGCTTAACATACGGCAACTCTTTCTAATCGTTGCTCATGAGGATTGAGAAGTAGGCTTTTTAGAAGGACTACGTTGACTGTGTACATATGAGACATGTTAGTCCTGCTGTATGGCGCAGAGGCATATACGATCCCAAAGGCGGATTAAGAAGTCCGAATGGTTCTCGATTCAATCTTTGGTCCAGTTTGCGTGGAGAAGAAGGTTCCATCAGGAACTGTATTGACTGTACAGCCGAGGTTTGTTAGGCGTCTACGAACTCAACGCCAAAAATGTCTAAGGCATGTAAAGCACAAAGGCAACTCTGTTTCAGCTGGAAGAGAAGAAGATTCTGCGACAAGAGATGGTACAGAATACCGAATCGACATGGTACACGAAAACCAGAGGCATGATGAGGCGCATTATCACCATCATCATCGTCATCTTCTGACTATTAACCCTTGCTTTCACTGGGATTCGAACCGGGGATCCCTCTAATCAAGGGCAGGCACTCAACCAACTGCGGTCATCATAGCAAGTCAGTGTCGTCAAAGCAGCTTAGAATCAACGAGAGACACTAGCCACTTCCATCGAAACTGGCAATTTCGACAGCAACCCAGTAACCTAACATAAACTACCTGGGCAGATACCAGGGGAGCCGAGTGAAAAGTCGTCACGTTGTCGTCTCAAATAGAGCACAATTTATTTCTTTGATGGTCTTAAGTCCTTCATTTGCAGAAAAAGAAACAGCATTGAATTTTTTCACCACAGGTTCAACAACTGGTCGTTTTGTTTTTTGCAATTGTTCATCGATCCCCTTAGAGATATTTAAAATATCTGCAATCGGGCTTCCTAATATTCCAATATAAATTAGAAAAGTGTTATCATCATTTTCTAGACATTTTCTAGAAATGTCGAGGGGTAAAGCACGCACTAGAGATCTCCAGGCCTCTAGATTCTCCCCCGCCGACACTAACTCATCAGGATTTATGCATAGGCGCAGTTTTTGGATTTGGTCCACCCACCTCGACCGCAGGCCTAGATGTGCTATTGAATCTTCTACCAAACGACCTCTATTCTATCTCTATGCAAGCTACTGCTGCTTGATATTCTAGTATACTGAAGAAACTTCAAATTGAACTTTTCGAAAGCGAACACTCACGCCCAATCTTGACTCTGAAGATTCCTTGAAAAGTCATCTCCAGTCAAGGGAGGCATGCATGACGAGTGAACCCATTAACAATTCCAGTAACCAGGTGTATGTATACAGATAGTTCAAAGATGCAACACAGGCACCACTAGGCGAAAGCTTTTTCTCCGAATTGCTAAGCATGCAATGCTCTATCGGAAATTGTAAGTATGACAGTAGTTTTCAAGCGGAGGTCCTGCCCAGTATGATATTAATGTTGCAAATACCACCGGCTGATATTACCATACTTATTGACAGTGAAGTGGCCATTAAAGCAAAACTAGTCTCGGATTGCCGCGATGAATTCAAATTCTCAGCCCGCAGTCCTCGATTGCATCCCTAACTCGATATCCCCCGACAATCCGACTTAGGGAGAGTCTACTATACTTAATGAGCTTTTGAGACAGTCTATGCGTCACCGGTTTACAGCAGGATTGGGATCATTAGTGCTTCATTTAACGTCAGTTAGATCTTTCGAGAGATTAAGCTTGGTAGTGATATTCACCTCAGAGCAGCTCTGTCCAAGACGATAATAATGTATGCCTTTCTTGAAGGGAGCAAATTGTGTACGGACTTCTGGAAGAACGTGTCTTCAGTGTTGACGTCTAAGTTTTGCGCTATATTCTCCAAAACAACATTGAAGTCGTCGCACGTTTTCTTATCTTTTTTTACATTAAGGGTCTTGGTGAGTTCTCAATCGACTTTAATAGAGTAGCGAGAGTACATGCACAGTTTCATGTGTTTGGTAGAAATGGCAGTGTAGCTAGTCTAGCGTGCTGTCATAAGCAGTCTTGAAATTGAGCAAATCTCTTTTAGTGTGAATCTGGACCATTATTTACTTTCTGCCCTGAGACTGGACTGAAATTTTTGATTGTTCGTATATAGTTTCAGACAATAACCCAACATGGTGGAGATTACTCAGCGAACGACCGCACTAGATTTACAATCTAACTTTTGTCTCTTTCTTGAAAGGCGCCTAAACTCAACTAACTTAAGCTCATTGATACAAATGTCTTCAAGTAGGAGACCACTTGACCGATTTTGTTCAAATCTTCTCCAATGTGTCCAGAAAACAATAGTAATGCCGACTGGCTTAAGGTATTTTATTTTTTAGTTAATTAAATATAATTTTTTTTTGAAGTAGTCACCGTCGTCTTTATTGGAGCTTCTACTTCCAAGTTAAAACTGGTCTCGGCTTGGCGCGATGAATTTAAGTTCTTAGCACGCAGCACTCGATTACCCTATGCAGGTCATAGCGACATAGCCAGCAATGAGGCAGCAGATGAAGAAGAAAGGGGCAAAAATCAACCCATCGTAGGCAATTCTACGCACTCACCCTTCATTAGCAGATTTCAACAAGAGGCTCAGAATGATAGTTGGAACGCTTGCGGGCCATATCCATCTGAAGAATGAATGCTCAGAATGAATCTGACTACATCTGTAGCGGTGTAGAGAAGATAAAGAGGACACTCCTCAGTATCGGTGCCATTGTCCAAGCCTCTGCCTTTCTTTAACTTTTTCCACTGCCTTCACGAACTAAAAGATATGCCAATAGAGTCTCTTTGCAGATTTATTAAGACTTCGGGAAGGCTTAGTATCGAAGAACCGGGGCCAGGGGGCCCGTAACGCAAATAAGAAATGGCTCAAAAGAAAAACATTCGCTTAAACAGAAGTCAACCCGCTCAACAAACATAACCTAACCTGAGGAGTAGATTTGTATCTGTTCGCGTTGATATATTTAAGTACGCTTAAATAACTTTACGAATGTGAACGTGGATGTGTCTCATTTTTGCAGCGACTTACTTCGAGAACAGCTGGAGACCTGTTACAAATTCTGGCAAAACACATCATGTGCTTCACCAATGATCCACAATTAATTGCAATCCACAGAAAACACTTCCAAGAGGTGTCGACCACTAAATCCCCATTATTTTACGAGCCAACACCCACTAACCCCACAACTTACGTAAACAGGTGGAGAGTATTCCGCGCCGCCAAAGTCCGCCCACTTCGAGATGTTGATCGATGGAATCACGCCGCTCTTGCAGGGTACCCTTGGATTGCTGCAATTACAAAATCAACCATCAGTCTCTGATTCAACACGAACATTCATTCTGCTCGCTCCCACTTACATTTCATGATCGGGCAGCACCATCGGGTAGATTTGAATAGTATCGATCAAGTCGGTGTTATCGCAAATCAAACGTGAAAGCTTGGCCTTTCTAATTTCCTGCAGCTGCTCGGGCGTGAACGAGGACGGCTGATTCGGCAGCTCGTACCAGAAGCGGTCGCCGCGTCGAATGTAGCTCATCTGGGTGGCGATGACACAGGCGAAAGTCGGTCCCAACATGGAGCCGGGCAGCGACTTCTCAGACACGCCGCCAGACCATAGATCGATGTCAGCTGGATGCCTGAAAATGAACAAAAAAAAAAGGTGCGCAATTCAATCTGCTGTTCGGCGGCGACTGCAAGCAGATACTCACTCGAAGATACTCTGGTAGCGAACAATCGTCTCGTTAGGCATAGAACCGAACATTTCGTCCCACGTATTGGAGGTCGGTAGACCGCAGAACTTTCTGAACTCCATGTAGCCGGGCAAACCGAACTCACGACCGCGCTGCATGTTGAACGAGACCAAGTCCATGCCGAATCTAGCACCTTCCTTTTTGAATAGATGATTCGTGACTTCTTGGGTGATTGAGTCATCCATGGCTTGAGCAACTTGATTCATCAGCCCCATGAAGTATTCATCCAAGACACCCGCGCGATACAGATCGTATGGGCGGCGGATCAGATCCGACAGTCTCTTCGATGCGATGAACTTGTGCGCCTTCGACCATCGCTCCACGGCTGTCGGCAGCAGTGAGTGCCCGAAACGGAACGCCGCGCCGGAGAACGCATCAATGATGCCCGGATTCACTTTCGGGTCGTAGCCATCCCAGTAGCCGTCCTTCTGCACGACCAAGCCGAACTTCTCCATGATCTCCTTGCCCAGCAGAATGGGCAGGAATTCGTTGAACGTGACGTGCTGCACAATGGCGATGTTGATGCGGCGCGCCTCCTGGAAGAGGGTCTCATCGTCCCAGTGCTTGTTGACAGCGGCCAGTCCGGTTGCGAGGCGATTGTGTTCACGCGCCATCAGGGTGTGCATGCATGTGAGGACCAGCTGCTCATTCACTCGGATCTCGCCGCCCTCGAAGCAGTACATGCTCTTGTTGGGCCTGGTGCAGCCCTCATCGGGGATGTCCAGCTTCAGCGGGAGCAAATCCTTCAGTCCGTACTCCTGGAAGACGGGATTCATGCGGAGGAGGCCACCGTACCCGGTGCGCAGCTTGCGGGCGAATTTCTCTGTCGATCCGTAGACGGTGTTGGCGTCGATGACGCCTGTGAGTGTGTTGAACTGCTGACGGGAACCTGCGAAATGAGAGGAAATCGGTCGTTATTTTAGAGTCGATGGGGGTGGATCAAGAGTGGGTGTGTTCATGGACAGGGGGTGGGCCGAAGGTGGAGTCACTGGATTCAAAATTATACTCCAAGCAGTCTTGTAGGTTGCATTCTAAACGATGTGAGAGCACGGCAGTGCAAGTGGGATTCTGTGAGGCTCGCAAATGGGAACGTAGATCCGAGCAACATCAAATTAAAAGAGGAGACGGTCGGCAGAAGCAACGGAAGAGTACTCTTGGCAGTCAAGTTCTCATTGGTTTCACATTTCATCATCATCAGAACGATAAGCCTTGCTACACTCGATCACAATCGCCATAACTTTAATAGCTCGTAATGAACAATAAATGAATTGTAGTACCGTGAGACGTGAAAGGGCACAGGCTCCGCCGAAATTCAAACCTCACGATAATCCAATAAAGCTTAAACATAAAACCCCTCGTAAAATCATTCCCACACCACTTAAGTTCCAATTGTAACCGAGCCACAAAAAAGAATGTACTAGATCAACATCATCTCCTTCATCAGAGTTACTCTACGTCTCTAAGAGAGCCTTGGAAATAATTGGTACTTGCCGAGGGTTTTTTCCCAAAGCACTAAATGTCTGATCATAAATTTGTTCACTTTTCAGTTTCAACCGCTAGGAAAACAAAGCTTTCAGGGTATGTTCGTAAACACCGTGATTGATGGCATGGCTTGTACAGCAGGTTAATGAAATCAATTATGACTCCTGGCTGTAATAAATAATACACGACGGCCATTAAGGTGGTGCACAGCATTCGAGGGAGACTTGACGTCAACTTGACGTGTAAATCAACACAGAGGCTGTGCGGTGCGGACACGTCCCGGGGAATATGGCATTTTTCCTCTAATTGGAAATGGAAACCTTAAACTTTGAAGACATTTATAAATTAGTGTTGAAAGTGTAAGACTCACAGAGGTCCAAACGACGTTATTAACAAGTGGGGTTATTTGAGGTTAAAAAAGATCGTTATTTATCATTGACAGGAACGCTGATAGGATGGACCTCATAGTCATTTAGTCATTGAAGACATTTGTTAACTTTTATAGGTTTGCCCTCTGGTAACCCCTTGCAAGATTGACAGCTTTTTGTGACTTGAGGTGGACGAGGAGGGGTTAGTTTGTCGCCATCCAAAGGGTAGAGAGAATGTTGCAAAAACAGGGGAAGGACCGCGACTGCTCCAGAATGTATACAGAGCTTATTGTGACACGGTCGAATAAACCTAATGCCGAGAGGCAACCGAGACAGAGAAGGAGGCCGTACGAAGATTAGGTTATTTGGAAGTGGTTGACTGCTGCGTGGGAGGACAGCAGCCAAACATAGGCTAGCGTAGACCCATTGTGCTAAACATTTAGTATTCCTTATGAAGCTAAGAAGATGACCGACGTTACGTTGGGTTCGGCCAGGTAATTGAATTAGTAGGCTTCCAGAAGTCTGCGCCTATGGGATGAAAGACCACTTCAGTTGCATAACAAGTGTTCCTCATCCTCGTCTCTGCAGCTCCTGCAGAAGTCATTGTAAGAGAGGCCAGTCCTACAGGCGTGAGTACCAATGGCGTTAATGAGGGTTCTAAGATTAGGCCTGCTCATGTTGATCAGGTTAAGTGATCATTTGGGACCTAGCATAGGTGACCGCTTTTGAATGTAGATACAGCAAATTGTGAAGCGGTAGAAGGAGGTTACCTTGCAGTAAGGTATAGGTAGGTTTAAGTAGCAAACTACCATCATGCAGCAGTCAGTATAGTGGCATTGGTTGACTACGTGGATCAGGACGATCCTAGTCTCCAATCCATGTGATGAATATGACTGACATTAATGTTGCTTAATTTCGACTGGCTATTAAAGACGTTAGCCGCTAGGTAAGTTTTTTCTTCGAGAGGACAGGACATTACAAGAACAAATAATGTGCCCAGTTGTCCATTTTTTCGTCACTTGATTGAGGGCAAAATTAAGTATATGCTGTCCACGGGAAAGGACATAGAACATGGACGTTACAGTTTCAGCAGAAGTTATTGTAAGGCAGTTGTGTGTTGCAATGTCACAGAGTCCAGTATATACAGTATATAGATAATTTTCGATTGATGCGACTGACCAATGGGCCACAAGTTGCAGAACAAGTAGAGTAAGCATGAATTGCAAATCTCCACCTGGAAACGGCACTGAACTATAGAACTTTCTAGAGTGTTCATCAGCTGCCAAATTTTGTCATTCGCTCGATCCATTGATGGGTATTAGCAATGGATCATCAATTTACATGTATGCAGACTTCCAGTAGGATCTGGAGGCAATGCTGGTTAAGAAGTTCCACTCAAAGATAGCAGGAGAACGGTGTCTCCAGGTATGGACTATGTTAAGGGGATTACTCATACCCCTTACTATATAGAGGTATAGAGGGAGTGAGAAACGAGAGGTTCCTGTGCACATTGATTTTAAATATCTGCGGATTGTAGTCAGTGGGAAACATCGGACTGGAAAAAGCGCTTAATACTTGTGTAGTTGCTGCTGAAGAACGAGTCTCTACATCTTACTGTGCCTCCGGAAGCAGACTCAATTGATTCATTGCGTGATGTGTATTGGGGGTGAAAGCAAGGAGACGACAAATGCTGTTGACTAGCTCACTTTTGCATCGTTTGGCAAGAAGACACGGTACCTGAGAGTTTGGAGTGCCACGGGAAACATTGAGGTTTTGACCGATCGGTGTTCGAGTGAGTCTAATGAACTCGCGATATTGTTGTCTCCTGTATGTTTAATCGCTCTAGTAGGTGCAGCGTGGTCTTGGGGGCACTAGGTTCCAACTAAGTATTGTGTTGATACACATACCAAGGATGGAAAGTTTTCGCGGTTTCATTGCTCTAAGTGCAGTTCATGCCTAATTATCAGGGGTTCGCTTTAGTGACAGCAGAAAGTATTGAGTTTTCGAAGCATTGTATTACGCTCTATTTTTCTTACCCCAGTTATAATAATTATACTGTCAAGATCGGAATTGGTACGCTGCCGTTCCGATTCCACCGCCGAAGGGAAGGGTTGTGCGCCTTGGAACAAATATGACAATCTGAGGGTGGTGTCATCAGCGAAGGAGTAGATTAAGTTAGAAGTAGTAGACAGGAGATCTATTACAAAAATGGAAGAGTATGTCGGAGACAGAACAGAGCCTTGAGGGACACCGGTCGTGAACATTATTTTAGTCGTTCAGACCAGGGATCGAACCTACGACGTCAAGATTCAAGTGCATTGGGATCCGCGCACGTACCCACAACGCCACGAGCCAACAAATCGTACTTGTGGATGGATCCTCATCTGTCAAGAATGACAGAGTAAGTAATTTTAGTCAAATACGGAACGAACACAAACTTGTGTATGTGCAAGGGCGCCGGTGCAAAACACTAAACCTAGGAAACAACCTAAAAGTGGTGAATGTAGTTTTTTTAAGGTTCCGAACATTTCATTTTCATTCGATGGGTTCATCTTTACGACACGTGTACTCTCAAAATAGTTTGAATTTCTTTAAGCCTTTGCTCTGCTCTACAAGTTTATTCGTTCACAGAGTCAAGTTGCAAAATTACTCGTCCTATCAGAAGAGCTTATAGGTTTTGCAAATGGCACCGTACGTCAATCATATTTGACATTTGTGAAAGCAGATGGGCCGTATTTTTGAGGACGCCATCAACAATACGGTCACTGTTACTGGCGATCACTACATGGCTAAAATACGCGAATTCTTGCTGTCAATATTGGATGCGCGGCTTGGACATGTAGATTCAACCACACACACATCACGAGCGACAATGGGTATGGAAGTTAAGGAAACGTTTTCTGATTGCGTTATCTCCTGTCTTGTGTATCAATGCCTGTCAACACTTGGCGAATATCATCTTTTCCAGTCAACAGGAACATATTTTAAGGGTCGCCAAGCTATAGCACAGAATCCACACGCACATTTTGTGTCTAGATTCAACTCAATCAATTTCTAAGGAGTCATCTCTCGAGTTTTATTTGTCACAGACCCGCAATAAGAATTCAGTGATCGCCAACTGATTTTGACAGTATTTTTCTACGAACCTAAAAGTACATGCAAGGACGCATGTCCTTCCTACTTTGTGAACTTGAAAAATGTATTGTGAAAGCGTCTCAAAAATTCGTTGGTAGACGAATACCCTAGGCTTCTTCCTACAAAAATATCCTCTTAACAGTCTGCCTTCCGCCCCAAAGGCCATGGCAAACTCAAACACCGCCCAAGTGCATCACAGCCAGTCTCCACCCGTTGGACTTCGAAATTCCCTCATCGAGGCAGCAGCCAGCAAAGCGTTAACGTGTGACTAAACACCGTCAGGGTACATTTACCGTCAGTCCATGCGGTCTGGCGTTCACCAGCAATCCGAAGGCAGGCATAATTTTCTAGACAAGTGCACTCACCCAATCTGCATCCCGGTCTCGGTGAAGGAAATCCGCGCACAAAGTCAATGCACTTGACATTAAACAGCCGATAGAAGTAGTCGTCGTCAGGAACGCGAATCTCATTGCAGTAGGGGTGCTTCAGATGCAGTGGCCGCTTGCAGCATTCCTCTGGATCGTTCCGGTTGATTGGGTCTAAACGCCGCAAAGAATGTTCGTTTGTTGAAAAACACTCCGCCAGTGTCCGAGATGTTGGTCAAACTTACCCAGTGGCGTGCCAGTCAGTGTGAAGTCATGATCCATGAACTGTCCCCATGCGATAACCATCACAGTGCCGGCGTGGTCGTGATATCCATCGTCTGGGTGCATGGTTCGTGAGACCACACGTGACACGGGCAGGTCTCGGCCGGTGACTGAGATTCTGGGCGCATTGATGCCGTCGGCGTAGAGTGGTCCGATGAGACGTTGGAACGGAGCCATTGTTGCGCCCCACGTCGGGTGTTCGATGTTGTTGCAGAGGCCATCGAATCGGCGGTATTTTCCTGGACGACATTCGACGCCCGAGAAGAATGGCGGGCACACTTCGCGGATGAGCGTCTTCGAGGTGTCAATTGTTGGCAGGCCTTTTTCGATTTCCTCGTATGACAGTCCGTAGCTGTAATGAGAGAGAGGGAATTCATATTAGTAGTGGTCATCAGAAATAATTTGGGAAATAAGATTTGGGGGTGTATTCAAATTTACGGATGAAAATGAAAGCTTCCACTTAAATGAAACGACATGTCAATTGAAATAAAGCACAGATTGCTGTTTAGATTGGGGTTGGGATGTTGGGCAGCTGTGTGTCCTATTGAGACGGTGTGTTTCGTTTCAGTAACTGCCAAAGTCATTAATGTCATCCAGCTGTCAAAATGTTCAGTAAAGCTTGCCACTTGGTCATGCACCGTTCGAGGCAAATGCAAACATAAGTATGCTCATGCTCAGTTGAGCATTCAATTCGTAGCTCCATTTAAAAGCTTGAGCGCGAGTACATTTCGTTGGACCTTGAGCCACCAACCAAGTGGAGATTAGCGCCATGGAGGGAACCTAATCCTCGTGGAGGCCAATATTGAAAACGATCCAGAAATGTGGGTGGTCAGTTGAATTGGGGATCGTCTGAGAGTCCAGCCGGCTTATTTTGCGCTTTGATCTGGGCCTCAAGTTATGCTAAAGTACGAATAGAAATCGGACCCCAAAGATTGTCCATAATTTGAGTTTCGACTGAGCTCAGATAAAAATTGGCTCCGTTGGCGTAAGCCTTATCCACAAGTACTCGACTAAGTATCAATGCATCCACAAAGACTGATGTTTCGGTGGCTGCATCAAGAGATCTTATTTCCTTCGAATTCAGGAGCGAGGCAGTAAGTGCTTGCCCACAATGTTCTCAGATATAGAGCTATGTTAACCGACTTTCTGTGGTCAGAGCTCGATAAAAACAATATACGAACTGTGGATCATACAAGATGGGGCTTGATGCGACACAAAGCAACTCTCAAAATCTACAGCTTTAGAAAGAAGCCTACAAGCTCATCCCAGAGGATGACAATATGTCCAGGCTCATTCACCGTGACATTCTTAATGAACTGAATAGGCATGAACAATTGAAAATATCTCTCGTATCGAACTATACAATTGCTTTCCCAAACGACATAATTGGGAACAAAATGGTGGAATCTTCAACAGCAAGTCCCATGTCTGGTACACATGATGGCTCCAAAACAAATGAAGGCGTTGCAGCTGGAGTGTATGGAAACAACAACAGTACCCATATACGTCATAACATATCATAGCTATTTCCAGCAGAGATATTCGCAATGGAACTCTGCCTCAGAGAAAATCTAGACACAGCTATTACTACCAAACATATGTATCTGTATTCTGTCGAAGAGCCAAGCTGGCTTCTAGCAATCAAAAGCTGTGAAGTCACCTCTAAACCAAAATGGGACTGCCTACAGCTGTTACACCAGTTGGCCAACACCAATAGAGCTCACATCACTGGGACACCAGGTTACAGCGGTCCCGCAGGAAACGAAAGACCAGACCTACTAGCCATCGATCGTGATGACAAGATCATTATGCAGCTAACCACCTACTAAGAGTATGTAGGTGCTTTTGGAACATGGTCAATCGTTATTGAACACACACGGAAGATTGAAGACAAGCCAAAATGTTCCTACCAACTATGTACCTCTCCAAACAGAACGTAACCACTTCTCAGGCCCATTTGGAGTCAGATTCGTACAACCACAGGCGCACTCAAAAACAATGTGCTTAACATAGGATAACACCTGCAGAATGTGTAATGAGGGCCAAGAAAGCGCAGAACACATACTGTGCCACAGAATACGTAATGGACACCTAGGTGGTCTTGAAGCCGACAAAATTGTCGCCAGTTCACTCAAGAACATACTAAGTTTCATTACAAACAATGGTTTCTTGCGTGAACACTAAATGGTTTTCCATTCGCAATCGGCCCATCAGACGCCACAGTGGTCAGGTGATTCTTATAAACCAATCTAGTCTAATCTTACCCACTAGAAGTCGTGAGGGTGAAATAAGGCGACTAGATCATCACATTACGAGCTTCAATGTAGCCATGTTCTTTCAGCTGACCATCGCCACGATCACGGGGCTTGTCTACTTAGTCTACGGTAGTAAGCCAACTGCTTTGAATGAGCTTGAGACCATTATACGTTATTAATGTCATGCTTGTCCAACACTGCTTGATAATCAGTGAAGCTCATAAACGCGGGAGTACCACAAGGATCCGGGTTGAGACCATCTACATATTATTATCGGAGACCTCTGCCCATAACACCGGAGATCGCCACAAGGAGAGTCTGACACAAGTGGCAAAGGTCCTAGATCAAGTTGGAGTGCGAAATTGGAGGCAGCTGGCTGACGATCCTGACAGGAGAGGCTTGTTGGCTGAGGCTGTAGAACCGTTCGAAAAAGAAGAAAAGTATGAACAGAGCATCAACAAAGTATGGGACAACAATCTCATGTGATAGCCACCGCCGAGCATATGTGCAGGATGGACAAAGGCACAGGGCGCATTGGGAAGACTAACAAATGCAGAGAGGGCTCACTTGACTCAAACCGGGCTTGTTGACAAGACTTCGCTTGGGCTTCCGAACACCAGCAGCAGATTTTGGACGTTGGTCAGAAGATGCAACAATCTTAAGGCTTCCAGACAGCACGACTATGACTCAAACGAAGGAATAGCAAGAACGCAGTATCAAAACAGTGCTGGATTAAATTTTGTATCCAACATCGTGGGGGGCTTACTTGAACTTCTATGCCTATCGTTCGCCCTGTAGAATGTGCAAGTCCCATAAATCCGTGCCTCGTCACATGCATTTACTACAATTCAGGGCGGGCGATGACTGATACTTCAGGCGCATGTAGCCGAAGAAGACCTCTGCTTCAAAATTCATCCTCAAACCGCCGCTCGTTCAAACTTCACAAAATCCCCATAAACCTCCTCTTAACTCTCACTCGATTTGCCACCTCTGCGACTCGGCTCGCCAACCGCCATCGGAACTTGTAACAAGTTCAAACTGCAGCCAAACGCAACGCATCGCAAAGCCATGCCACCAACATGCCCCAGCCAGCACAGCATAAATCACAGATCGCCATTCATCACCTTCACGGATTGTATCTCTTTTGGTTTTGCAAACACAAAACAGCTGCTGCAATTTGTTTGCCATTCGCATTCGAACCACTGCCATCTGTGCGCGAATGAGTTGTGTAGCGCACTCCCATAATTACCCGCTCGCAGATTACGTCTCGATTATGAAGTGTAATGGCAGTTGCCATTCCGAACCTTAAGATCGGCACTGCGCCGCGCGAACTGAACTGAGCCACACACACGCGAACCAGCGTGTATCTGCGGCTCGTAATGGTATCGATTTTCCATATTAAATTGTTCGTTGGTTATCTGTCTCAAGCCGGTGTAGTCGGCGGAGGTAGGCAGCCAGTTGAGTGCTAGGAGGTGGTCTAGGAATGTCATATGCGGCAGCGGCGTGTAATAGGAGATAGGTTTCCAGTGCTCTTGCAAAACGCCATCATCGCTCGGCGCGGCGACGGCTGACCCACTTTCGAATGCCAGATTTCAATTAACTCTCGGAATGTGCTGTCGCTCAGCCGACTGCTGTGACTACCTTCATGCCATAATGTGTTGCAGTTTTTTTTTCGGTGCCCCTTCCTCTGACGAACTATCGCCGAAATTGTGGCAGCGCTGCGCGGCCTTGGCCCACATCGGCTCCATCATTCAGCGGTGGCTTCGTAAATGGGGCACTTCGTAACAGGAGCGTCGCTTGCTTCGTGTTGCGGCAAGAGTTCGGCGATTGTTGGCTGCGGTCTTGTGTGGTTTTGTCGCAAACGGGAATTGATCTTCTTGACTGAAGGTTCTGCTGACGCTGCAATGCAGCGCAGTTGTTGTGCAACCTTTGCGGTGCTAAGTGCTACTTTTGCAATTGAAGTCTTGCGTTGGTTCTCTGGCTGCGAGCTGCCAACCTCTCCAGAAGTTGCTTTGTGGTGAAACCTTTTGTGCAACTGGCTCAATCTGCAGTGGCTAGCGTTGATGGTGAGTGCTGAGTGAGGTTTTCGATTTCGTGACAATCCGTCGTCGTCGCACTCAATCCCCACTCGGGCCTTAGGAGCACGTTGCCAAGAATCAACAGCGTTGTGATTGCCAAACGAGACATGGGAGAGGGCATCTTAAGCCTTCCATTGCTGTTGTTCGTCCTTTGATCAAATTCAATCCCCACGCGGGCCTTTTGACCTTGTTGCCAAAAGTCAACAGCGTTGTGATTACCAGGGAGACATGGGAGAGGGCATCTTAAACCACATAAGAGGCTCCTTCCATTGCTGCCGTTCGGCCCTTAATCAAATTCAATCATCGCCCGACTGCCACAGTCCACCATGTCTAACAGTCCATCTTGTGATTCATTTCCTGTCCTCAACAATCAGTTTCGCACATGTGCAACGTCGTGTGTGGCGGCGGCATGCTGCCCAGAGGCATTGTTGCAACGCTTCTGTCGGGCCATATGTCTTTTTAATTGACGTAATAAATTCGTGGCGTTTAATGGCAGTAAAAGCTCAAGTAAACCATCAACTTCGAGATGCAGATAAATATTTTACCAGGCATAAGTGATGTCGGTGGTTTATGGCTTCATCGCATCTTTCGCTTATTGTCTGTAGCGTTACACTTTAGTTGACGGAGCAATCAGTGGTGCTGGCACACACATGCCCATTAAATTCAAGTGTCTGTTGCGATATGATCGATGGTTATTAATTTCATAATCCAAGCTCCAATTTTGGGAACTAGTCGTGTTGTACTAAAGGCCACAGTCGGTTGCTAAGGGGAATGATTACATTTTTGTTGTCAGCAGAAGGAGTGTATCATGGGTTCAGGGATAGCTTGTTCACCTTGAGGGGGATAGTTTAATGACCCAGTCCTCCTGGCTAGTTGCTTGTGCATAAAAACTACTCGAGTGATCAATAAAACGAAGCTAGTTACAAGAACAGTGAAACTGAGCACATGATGATTACGAATGTACCCAGAGGTAAAAAAGCAAGCTCTCGTTGGCGCTCGGTTCATGCGAAAACGAACCAAAATACGACAAGTTGTCGTAGATGACGGTATAAATTCCTGTTATTCAAAAGCATACCGTCGTTAGTGGCTTTGTGTAATTGCTCATAATGCGAGGAAAACAATAATGCGCTGTTGCTACAGATTCGTCACGTTACGTAGTCCTTCAGCCATATTTTGAATTGAAATTTATCAGCTTTTGTCATCTCTTGTTTTGTAGCAAGAGGGGGTAAGTTGAGGTCAGCTGCCCCGCAGATCTTTCGAACATGTTGGGAAATGTTTACGAAAAACTGCCGGACAGTGCGCTCTGGCGTTTTATGACATTCCTCTAATAACTTCTTCTTCTTCTTTGGCTGGCGCTACAGTCCGGGGTGAACCCGGGCCTCAGCCAATATGCAACTCCATCTAGCCCGGTCTTGTGCTAGTTGCTTCCAGCCAAATACGTTCAACTTGTTCAAGTCCCCTTCTAGGTGCGTGCGTCACCGTAGGCGTGGTCTTCCTTTACCGCGTTGTCCCTCGCCGTTGGAGTCGAGGACTTTCTGGGCCGGAGCATTGGTGTCCATTCGCTCGACGTGAACTAGCCATCTGAGACGAGGGATTCGAACTCGTTTGACAAGGACGATGTCGCTGTACAGCCCGTACAACTCCTCGTTCAATCTCCCCCTCCAAACACCATCCGTACATACAGGACCGAAGAAATTTCGAAGGACTTTTCCCTAGAAGCGACCAAGAATATCCTCGTCCGCTTTAGTTAGTGTCCATGCTTCTGCGCCATACAGCAGGACTGGGACTATCAAGGTCTTGTAAAGAGATATCTTGGTTCTTCAAGAGACCTCAGCGGCCGTCCGAATTCGAAAGTGCAGCTATTGGATTGGCCAGAGTGATTCTCCGTTTTCTCTCCGCGGATATGTTTAATAAAACGAAGCATTAATTTATGAATAGCATTTGAACTGACTGTGTTGGAAGCACTCAGATGAGGAGAAGCCTTTACAAGGCAGCTTTTGCCGCCTACAAGAATGGATAGTCCTTTTCTGTGAGTTTTTAGCAGAAAAAGTAAATCAGGGCAAGAACTGAGCAAATGCTGTTATTGCGGAAGGACGCACACTATCGATGTCTTGAACGGAGCGCCACAATAAGCAGTAGAAACTTTGAGGTAGTCAAGGACTTCGTATACCTTGGCTCTGGAGTAAACAAGGACAGTACAAAAGGATCAAGTGCAGAATAACTCTTGCCAATCGCTGCTTCTTTAAGCTTAAAATGCCATACATTAATAGACCAAGGTGAATTTGTCGCTCTAGGTGCTGGGGCTATTGAGACGCTATGCGTTTTGTTTTGGGAGAGATGTTCTGCGTGCGATCTTTAGCGTCTGGAGAAGAGAATTTAACCATAACGCCTGTACAACGATATGCGTCCAGTTTAGCGTCTTCGGATCCAACGTGATGTAAAGCCGATGGACATCAAGGCTCCGGCCCAAAGAATTTTCGATTCCTAGCCACTTTACCAACGCAACAAGAGACTACTCGATCAAGATGGTTCTCCACACAACTGGAGATGGACCTCATCCAACTTCGTGTGCCCATCGGAGGCAGGCATCGAAAGATAGTGTTTGCTAAGGGGGCTTGTTGGTTGAGGCCCTAGTCCCGTGGCGTTTTTTCTGTGGCTGTGGAATAGTGAATATGAGCGTCCACTAGTACGTTTAAGTGCTTCGTGTCTATATTTGATGCCGAAACAGGTCCACTGCTTTCGAGTCACTCACTATGGCCGAAAATAGCATCTCAACCAGAATTTCCCCATCATTTTACTGGATGTCTGGGTGGCACAAACAAATGATGATAAACAGAATTCTCTTCCCATACAGTACGTGGTCCAACGCCCGTGTCATTTCCACGTAGAAGCACTACCAATTAAGTGAATTCCCATATCTCAGATTTATGCACAGGAGGACTGGCAAAGAGATCTCCGGCAAAGACCCCCCTACCTAGTTCGTTATTACCAGAGCCTACGAGCCGTGCAATCTTCGCAAGAATACGTCTAAAGGCCATAACAGCGTTTGTGCATCGATTTAAATTAGATTTATCGGGCATACGCTATGTTTCCGAAGAAAATCCCGCAGACAAGATGGATGCTAAGAGTTTCATTTCGTTGGGAATAGAAAATAGTTCAGGAAAGCCTTCGAGTCGAGTGTTAGTCGTCAATCCTGAGACTTGATCTCCGCCTGGCGTAGGATGTGGGTTTGAGAAGTTAGAAGAAGCTTTCATGGTGAATTTGATTGAAGAACAGGTGAAATAATCTGGTCATGGCTGCCGAGCCAGAATCGGTCAGTCATACACCACTTGAGACAAAACATCACTATCGACAGTTGCCATTTGATCTCATCATGATATCGCTCGAGGAATAAAAATGATCCCTCTCCTCTTCTTCTTCTTTGATTGGCGCTACAGTCCGGGGTGGACCTGGGCCTCAACCAACATGCCTCTCCAGCTAGCACGATCTTTCGCCAGCTGCCTCAAGTTGCGCACACCAAGTTGGTTGAGGTCCTTTTCCACTTGTGTGCGCCATCTAGTGCGAGAACGTCCTCTGTTGCGCTGTCCCAATGGCTCGGTGTCGATCCCTCTTCTCAATCGACTCAAATATCAACACGAGCTACCCTCTTGGGTAGAAGAGAGAGTGACCAGCGATCGGGATCATCTTTGAATCGCGAAAGGGTACGGGCGTTGATGAGTTCGCGTAAGACCTTCTTTTTATTACATTTTTGGGGGAGTAAAGGACTTTGTCTACATTTATCTCGGAATTGAACTCCACAAATCATCCCAGTGGAGTTCCGACTAGAATGGTCTCTTTCTCAACGGATGCCACTTCGGCTTCTTGAAAAAACTGAGCTCAAAATATCTGAATGGAAGGACAAAAAGCATGCTCTAGGAAATGAATACTTTCTCAGCTGGACAATAACCGAAGCTTTAGAGTTTGTTTCTGGTACCTTTGAAACCTCGGACGCAGGGCAGGACAGGCAGCTATGATAGTGTCGTGGTGGCCCGTGGCTTGCGGGTATGTGCGTCGACCCCAACCTCGACGTCGTAGGTTCGAACCCTGGGCTGTACGACAAAGCAATTTTCAAGGTCCCACCTCTTCCGAGTAACTGACAATGATCAAAGAGTATTTCCTGTCTAGAAAAAGCTTCTCAAACTTGGCCGTTCGGAGTTCGGCATAAAACTGTAGGTCGCCTCCACTCGTAACAGCAGGCACAACACGATTGGTTGCTGAGAAGCTAGGCCTTTGCCTTGTACGGGCTGTAGCGCAACCTATATTATTACATTATGGTAGAGAGTCCAGAACGAAGTTCCTTCCACATTTGAAGAAATTTTAGTCGACTCAATTAAGTCTGTCTGCGGAAGAGGTAATTTTTTATTCAGTGCTGATCCATATGCCATCCGTTCCACACAGTAGAATTGTGAGAACAGCAATTGATGTTCATTTCAAGACCAGTCAACTTTAGTGTACCTGTTGACTATTCTTTTCTAAATTTGTCTTCACGCACCCCTTCGAGTGGACTCTTAGAGTTTTTCGCAAGAGAGGCAATCCCATGAAAAGTCACAAAAGTCACCGCAAATACATCATTGACGAGATCATTGCTTAAAGGCTGACACCTGAAAAAGTGCACTCATTACCGGTCCGGCCTTGCGAGACACTGTCCCAGATGGAGCGCCGCAGTGCCAGAAGTACCACATAATTCAAACGTCCCCAGTTACGACATAACATTTCACTAAAGCGCTTTCGTTTAAACGAAGCGACGATTTGTCATGTTACACAAATGTGTGTCTCCCTGTGTGTGTACGTTCCGAGATTAAATTACAACGAACGTGCGCTAATCGATCTCTTGTGGCGCGGGGTACCCCAGAGCATCACGATTTTTCCACACTTCAACGGGCGCTGGTACAACAAAACCTTCAAAGTCCCCGCTCCGCGTTGTGCAGCCAAACACAGCCGGTAGGAGGTAGGAACACTTTCAGCATCGAATGATTGATGCGGCAGTTTCACAATAGGAAACGATTTTTCCCCCAAATGATCGAAGTATCACTCATTATCAGATTGATCCTTCTGGCGGTGCGGCCTCCACGCACGTTGCATCATCGAGGAGCTGAGGAATGGCCATCGTTCCAGTCTGCACCGTTCGCAGTCATGATGTGAATTGCCACCGATCGCGCCATAAATAAAGCTGCCTGCCATCCAGGGGGAGGCCGTCGATTGCAGCAGAAGCAATTGCAACGGCTCAATAACTGTCACATTAGAGCTCTCACAAATTGAGAAAAATATGACACCATCCCGACGGCGACGGTGCACCGGTGCGGTGTTGTAATTAGGGTGACAAACGAGATGCCTGCCTCTCATCGTGCACAGCGGCGAGGTGCTCGTTGAGGCAGGCACCGCAGATGTGGCAGGAAATCGTTGGCAGTCAATTTGCTAAGAAATGCACACTTCATCTGCTGATAAAGTGACAATTTGCGAAGGCATTGCGGCACATTTGGCTGACATAGGGGGCGCCACTTCGGGAGCCGATGCGTCTGGATGGACACTGAATGCACTTGGCTTCAATTAAGCTTGCTGCCGATTACCACATCCAGTCATTACGGGGACGCAGCTGCTCGGTTGAGTTATCTGCCTCCTGGATCGCGAAAAAAACACCGATCATCTCTGGAGTGTTGCTGGAGCAATTAATTTTATGGCAAAATAATTGGTTCCCATGGATCGGGTGGAATTTGCATCCCATGCCGGTTCTCATGAGTTGCCACTGGTTCTCCGGTTGGTCTATTCGCCTGTTTGGGGCGCAATCGGTTCCGAGTGAAAGGACTGATTCAGATCAGTGCTCGTAGCTCGGTCCGAAGGTGATTAGCTTAATTCATTGGTGATTAATGAATTGTCTTTCTTTTGTGTTGTTTGCTTACTGTAATTGATTGGGTATGTCAAATTTTCATTTCGAGTGGCTTAATCTTTTGCATTTCTGCCGTTGGCCAGATCGAGGCGTAGCTGCCGTCAAGGCTAATTAGCTGGTTTAGTGTCGCCGATCGAGTGTAGTCAACCGATCAGTGGGAAGGTCATAAGCAAGGGTTTGGCCACATTTTACAGTATTGCTGATCAATCGCCTGCAAATCGGATCGGATATTTATTTAGTTGATGTGTGGTTGTTTCCTGGATGCAATAATATTGGTCCTTGTATGTAGACTCTACGTTGGCACCGTGACCTTTGCAGGTATTTCTAAAGTAAAATCTGGTCTCCTCTTCAACGTTATCTTGACCCATCTAATAAGTACTCTTCCTCACGCAATTGCGTATGCCGATGGCGTGACCGTGTCGATCAGTCGAAAAGATCGAGGACATCAGTACGCAGTCAGTATGAGCAGGATGACTTACATTCATTCATGAGACGTAGCGATGACTATAAGTTGAATATGAACTCTCAGAAGTCGAAAACCATTATATTCAGGACAACGTTGTATAAGGCTTCGGTGGATATGAAAAAGAATTGCCGAAAGCTCAAAGTCAGATACCGGGGGATCTGGCCAGTTCAACGTGAGTGCAAGCTTGATGGAAAAGATTCGGGTGTTTAAGAGAGCTTGTCTTGCATTTGCTTTTACAGAACACCAGAGTCCAGGTATAGACAATTCTACTCCAACGAAGTTTTATACAACACGGCGAATCTGCAACGAGTGGACAATTTCCTGATGACGTTGATTCGAGGTCATGCGATTAACTCGCTCCAAAATCTTATCGGTAAGGGCTTACTACCCCGATCATAAATACCACAATAGGGTACGTCATAACGGCTTCTTCCCCCCAGAAGCATCCATCTAGACAAGTACAGTCTGATACAAGATGTAAATGCGGTACCGCTCATCTACCACATAGCCAGGTCAACCACGATCATTCCGTCGAGCAACGAGCTGAAGATGGTCTCATCCGATTCAGGAGGGCGATATCGAGACGGAATGTTAGGGATGGATGGAAGCGATTGAGCTCCCACCTCGGATCATTGAGACCCAAGGTAGTTTTGGACCCCGGATGGGGAGTAGTCGGTTCATGCCTTGCATCGGATTGGGTGAATTTCTATAAGCTGCAACCTATGGCCGACTCACATGGTGTGGGGTTGTAGCTTGTAAGTTGGTATAAGTTTCTAATGTATGTTAAAAATAAGAAAATAAAATAAAACATTTCTAGTGATAGACGAAAATCAACACAGTCAATGGTCAAATCCAAGATGAAAGATCTTTGTACGTCCACCCCTGAGTGAGATAGAAGTCAGAAGCAACCTACATTTTTGCTGGGTCCCTGCGTAGAATGGTACACCCGAAAACGAACAGTCGATAAGGTGGGTAAAATGGTGGCAGTTCATAAATCGACTCTACTTGACTAGGACACTGAACAACGCAGTGCAGAATGTCAGCCACCTTGGTGTACGAGAAACAGGTCAACCCTTTCATATCACCTTAGATAGATTACATCGTGCGTGCAGAACATACTGTAAGTGACTGTATCCATCCAATCTCTTGACTTTCAACTTCCGGTGGTATCTCCCAACAAGGGAGGAATGGAACCCATCAAAAACTCGAACTCCATCCTTGTTTACACAGATGGATAAAGGAACAGGCGCTAGCATTTTCTCCGCATTGCTCCATCAGACTGATTATGGCAGTGTTTTTCAAGCGGATGTTCTGGCGGTCAAAGATGATATCATTGTTGGAAATATCACCGGCTAAATTGACAAGCGGCCATTAAAGCAATCCCGGCTATAAAAATCAAGTCCAAGCTAGTCGCAAGTTGCCGCGAAGCGCTCAAGGTTCTTGGCTCGCAGCATTCGATCACTCTATGCTATGTCCACTATGTATAACCAACAAAGAGGTACCAGATGAACTTGCTAGGAAAAGGGCCGAATCCGACACATCCCAAGTAACCCCATGCCTCCATCCACTCCTTGCTGATGTCAAGAGCAAAATAATAATGAAAAGTGGGACTCTCTTCCCACATGTAGCACCACTCGCATATCAAGTATTGCCAAAACGGACATACTTCTCCAAATTAACAACAAGCTTCAGCGGATGGTATTCGAAGTGCTAACTTACCACAATCGTCTGAGATACCACGAACAGAAAATGGGACTTGTCCATAACACCATATGCAGAGGCTGTGAGATCGCAGAAGAGATTGAGGATACTTCCCACTATCTTTGTCAGTGCCCCAGACTCTGCCTATTGACACAGAGAACGTTGGGAGATCTCTTCTTCCAGAACCTCCAAGACATAGCAAATATCCCATTAAACTCTGTTTCCAGGTTTGTCAAGACCATCGGATGGCTGGAAGGGATAGCACAACATCTCTAAAACAGAGCTCCCACGACCATTAAACGAGTAGGACAGAAGGTTTTCACCCCCATGGGCAGCACAATGGGTCAAATAGGACCAAAGTGAGATGTGGCACCACCGCGTCTACCCACGTACCTAACCTAACATAACCCTTTCATGCCCAATGCAACACTTTATAACGGCTAAGCCACAATACGCAGAACTTTGAAATTAATATCTATTTGTGTCCCAATTCATGTCCCAATTAATTCGTGCATGAAAGGGTTAAAGATCGTTCCACCTGGTGAACCTTTTTGATGGAGGACCAGGTCCATGTTTGTCCATTAAAAGCTGAAGAAGGAGATATGCGTAGTGCTCCCAAGTCACATGTAAAAATCTGGTAAATATTTCCCCAAGAAGCACCAAGCAGCAATGGGTAGTGATATGCTCTGTGTCAATTCAAGCTCGAATCTTGTCTAAGATTTCATTTCCGCAGTAGGTAGACTTAAGTCAAGCCAAGCATTATAGCGCATGCACTTAAATTGTACACATTCACCTCAATAACGACTTCGTTAAGTTTCGTTGGGTTTCGTTGACTTTCGTTCAATTGAACAGGAGTGAAATGAATCACTCTCTGCGTTCGTAAATTATAGTACAGATGGCTTCTTTATAGAAGTTAAGGTGTTACACATCTTTTGAGCCACTGTCCTGGTCTGTTGGGGCTCAGATCCAGCTAAGAGGCCATTCATGCTTAATGATCTCTGTGACGAAAGAGAGATTACATCACCGACAAAAGCTGGTTTCTTTAACTAATGTTTTGGTTGACTAATGGATCTTGTGTCTTACCACAATGGACCGATCATTTTTCTAAGACACCGGTACCTGCCCACTTAACGAAACGCTTCGAAACGTAGTGTAGTTTTTTCTACAGTGGATCCTAAGTTGACAAGACACCATTACTCTCCGTAATGTGGACAGTTTGTTTGCACCCACAGTCAATTTCCTATTTCTACGGAAGTCCCCGTCAAAATGGTTCCCAATCTTGACACACAAATGGAAAGCCGCAAGGCAGGCCATTAGTCATACTTTCAGCGCACGAGGAACCTCAATAATAGATTTCATCCGTTCAATCCATCCCCATCCCCATGCCCATCCGAAGTAAACAACATTATTACATTAACCACTTGCACATTGTGCAACTCGAATATGCAACAAGTAGTATAACTCGATGAAATAGAGAGGAGCTAGATTCATCGTTCAATTAAAGTGCCTGTCTCACGGATGTTTCTCACACACAGACCCAGCCGCTGGAAGTGGCTTCGAGCACCCGTCTCTGACTCTCTGAATCCAGTTGACTTTCACTTAATGTGAAGTGCATTGCTTCGCTTATGCAAGTGGCCAATACCCGTTTGCTCATCCACTAACCATGTGCCTCAGTGAATTAGCGTGCTTTCATGACGCTGCATTGGTTTATGCAAATACGTACGAGTACGTATCTCGTCTGATATCGATTCAATGTCAAGATTGCCTGTTTTTGTTTTTGGCTGCGTTCTGCTGAGTGATTTACTTCGTGGACGTCGAATAGTTTTCAGCCAGCCAGGTAGTCGGTGCGTTGAACGTGTAATGAGTGATTAGATTTGAATAAGATCGGCGAAATTTGAGAGTGAATTTGCGAGGCTGCTGTCGTGTTGGACTATGTGAGAAAGAGGGACACCTGAGGACCCTGTTTCACTCTGATTAGAATTTACAACCTTTAAGCACTTTAAGACCCAAGCCAAGAAGGAAGATGTTTTGCTGGGATTCATCTTAGTTCATCACCAGACCAAGCTTTTGGAGTTAAACTTAATCCGACAAGCTAGTGTCGCTGATTGCCCACGATAGCTCCGATGAGCGACACGGCAGTAAGCGGGCAACTCAAATTTGAGCAGCACTTCTACGAGCGGAGAGGGTAATGCTTCATTGGGTTAGTCACTTGGAACGAATTGACAGACCCTGGATAAAATGGTTGGAACCAGGTTTCCAAGCAGAGATCCTGGCATAAGAGAAGGCAGCCGAACACACACGGATATCACCACCTTTGTAGACAGCTACTGATCATGTACTGAATGTCAATAGGATTCTGTACAACGAAATCAATGGCCGCTCTGCGGTCCATCATACAACACAAGGTCAAGCTCTGCTGGGTCCCGGACCACAGCTCAATAGTGGGGAACGAAGGAACTGACGAATTGACCAGACAAGGATTTGACATTAGGGAATCGGACTCGTCGAACATTATACCGCATCAAATACGACACAATAATGACACAAAATGTACTGTCAGACGAAAAAAAAAAACAAAGTGTCTTGAGCATAATGTCAGCAAAACAAAGAAGCTTCTTCACTCGGAGTGATAACAGGATACTGTCCGATCGGAACAATTCTCCGGAAAAGCGACGTGACATTGTAAAAGAATTGCGTACTCCACAAATGTAGGGTTTCACAGTGAACTCTTTGGCCTCCGAGTGGATGTGATGATCAACCGCCACACACCTCTACCTAAGCCTTGCCCACGTTGATGGTTAATACCTCCGTAGTGGATACAACTTAAAATGTTCCAACTTCACCTATGTATACATATCTATATGGGACCCACTAGCATACATTCCCAAATACCTACGTCCAAAGTCTCGAAAGGCCGACATTATAAAGTTTTCTCAGTCGAAAGACGGAACCTCATCTACCTCAGGGTTGTCAAATTGTTCCGATAGGGTTTTGTTGGTTTCGCATTAGGGTCAGAGGTACATATGTACACCAATCAGATTTGCCATAGAATTGTGCTACAATTTTTTTTGGCAGACAAGGTTCCGTAAGAACCAGTTCTCCTTCCAGCCATATGATGGATGCAAGTATGTTTAAGAACCAGTAAATTTGCAACTTTTGAACCCAAGTGAGTGTCGGCGTTTTATTGAAAATGGTTACTGAGCTGGCTTTACACTTGCAAAGGACTAGGTCAGATTAGGAGACGGCAGCTGCGTTTCGGGCACATCACAAATCAACTATGGGTCTGCCGAGCACTTATTGAAGCAAATTGTTTCAGAGGTAAATGCAACTGGATGAGATGTTCTTTTACCGCGAACTTTACCTATTTTTCATTGCCATTACTTAAGTCGAATTTATCTGCCATATGTTATTTCACATGTAACAATGTTGATATACATTCGATGTGTGTATGAATGTGAATTTTATTGATAGACAAAAGTATTCGATAAATAAATGTCGTAGTTATATTGACTGTTTTTCTTTATGTGTGAATGTGAATTTCCTTGATGATACCTAGATGGCGCCTATCACAAATGGTGCGGACTCCGAAAGACCAAGTTTGAGAAGATTTTTCTAGACAGAAAGTACTCTTGGAGATTTGTCAGTCAGCATTGTATGTAAGCACAACTTGGTTTAAGTCATAGTTAGCCGACTCAACGGTAGAGCCAACTTAACGCTTAGTGGAGCATCAGCAAACGACCTTTAGTGACTCAAAAATGTGGGGTTGTAGGTCATGTCTACATCTGGACAATGTCGTTGCTATTTCAGCACATATCAATGGAGACTACACATGGTCGGTAGGTAGGCAGTGGCATTATACACTCAGGACAGTAGTAGGTCCATTGTACCGTCAGGTAAGTACTTCAAATTGGAAGAGGGGTGCCGTCATTATGACAGACAACCAGTTTTGTAGACTAAGGCGAGATTTGATTTGGTGTTCGACAAGTGATGCTGTCAGCCATGTGTCGTTTTTTTCTATAAGTCGAAGTTTTTGAGCTGTATCTTGAAGGTATGTTATGGGAGATTACATAAACTGACTGTCTAGTACCCTGTTTGATGAGTTCATCAGCTTTAGAGTTTTCCGGGATGTCTCTATGGACTGGAGAATTTGTACGTATTCAGTTGCCTTGCTATCCTCTAGTTCAAAGAGAACTATGCCAGGTAAAGACACACTTATCGCGGGCAGATATCCCGTTCCACCTTAGCCAGGACAAGGCTTCGCTAATTGCCCTTGCTTCGGCTGCACTGATTAGGGGGGACGGGGAGACTGCACATGCTCACATCAATGAGTATCGTGAAGAACGAGATAGAGTTTTATGTTGATAGCGATTAAAAAAACTGCAGTCTGACCTGAGGCCAACATTTGCTTTCGTAGTTGCAGTGGCGATGTGGGTCTGTGCGTCAGCTTCTGAACGCTTGAAACTACGATCTCACTGTTCTCCGATACGACTAATGTAATATTCACGACCCCTCCCTATTTCGAGTCACTGACAATGCTGAAAGAGTGTCTTGTCCTGCCTAGAAAAAGTTTCCCAAACTTGGCCTTTCAGAGCCGACATAAAACTGTAAGAATAATAAAGCACACATAGCACGAGTGCCTGCTGAGAAGCTATGCCCTGATTATTTACGTTGTTAGTTGACCAAGACATCGCATACGTAAGACAGCTGCGTCTTGATGACTGAATTTGAGAGCAGTGACCTTCTAGGATGGAAGCAAACTGCAACTCAGGCTTAAAACCTCCACAGATCACAGGATTTATAAGAAAGTAAGAAGGTTGTCGATTGTGAATGAAAGTGAAACTTTCTTATTCAGTGGGAACTCTTGACTCTGTTGAAGAACTTGCAGTACCGCATCCCGGACTTCATTTTCCCAAGAAGATCAAGTCATCAGAGGACCTGAGAAAGTGGTTAATAAGAAAGTGATTCAGACTACTTTCTACATTTCTAAACTTCAAAAATGCCTGTTAAAAATCATGGGACATTGTAGTGATTGGTGATCACCAGAGAAGTGATGTAAGATCATGATGTGAGATCGAAGAGAAATGGCCACTCGCCAATCATCAATTATGTCCCATAGCCCGTCGAGTTGATTGCCTAAACGAGTGTCATCGTTTTGTTGCTGAACATTATGACCAAGAGCTGTTGAAAACCGTCTCATCCACATTTAAGCATCCCCAGGTGGTTGACAGCTCATTGCCGGTGACTAATCGAAGGAGGATCACTGCGCACTCCCAGCACCTCTCCACTTGAACACCTCGTTTTGGTCCAATTAATTTAAAGAAAAAAGGTGAAACAAACAAAAAAAAGCAGAAAAAATACTCGTAATTACCCGCGCCTATGTCACAAGATCGAACGAACACACCTCGGGCCACTTAAGTTGGACACTGCCGATTCCACTGTGCAATTCTATGTAAACTTGTCCTTAGGCATAATTTGACCGCCTTGCATAACTGCCCAAACTATTGTCTAACTGCCTTTCACTTTTTTACTCGCCTCTACCCTCTGTACCCACATACGCCCGATGTAAGTGAATGTCTATAGCGCTGGCTGCCTCTTGGCGCAGCTAGGCGTAATGGAAATGAAGCACATACCTTGTGTACGTCTGGCGTCTAAAGCGCAATCAATTTATTACCCTCGACATTAATGATTTTCGCAGTTGTTTCGTTTTAAATTAAATTCATTAGCATTCCGTGCAACATGACCACCCCCCATGGACGTTTGTGTACCGAAGGAATGTAGTACAACTCTCGGACAGCTCGCACAACCCGCCGCGCAACCGACTCAAAACTGCGCGAAATGTTTCCTCCAATTTAGCGTGGATCGCATTTCATAAGTTGCAATCTTCATATTTTTCCCACTAGTCGGACGGCGTTAACACTTGCTGTCAAGTGATGAAACAATGAAGGCAGTCTCGTTACTGCCGTTGCCGGCTATGCGATGCGAGTTCCCAATTAAAACATCTTAAGACGCCGCCGCCGCGCCGCATTGCAAGTACTCAGGGCATTGGTTTCGAAAAGGAGGCAGAGCTATGCGAAGAATTTTTTCGGAATATGTCAAAACTAGTGGCAGCCGTAACCTTGTCCGGTTTCTTCTGGGAACGCGCGAAGATTGTGACAGCTGATGCTGACACCTGTCAGTGGGTCAAATTCAATGACAGCCAGTTCAGAGGAAACTAAAATAGGCAGCTGTCATTGGGAAGATTGCACGATGAGTAGACAGCGTTGATAAATTATGCGGGATTACTTGAGCGGCTGCAATTACATTGGAGGCATGAGCTTGTTCTTTGACAGGTTGGATGTAATGACGGCAACATTGGTTACTTTGTTTAGGCACACAGACTGGCAGATTTTGAATGCCGCATTGCAAAGGGACTTATGGAAGTCAGGAAAATGTGGCACTGTGACAAGTGCTTGTCAATGCATACATGTTGACAGATCCATTAAAATGTTGTAGGTTAAGGCTAGGTTAGACGTGCTTTCTTTTGTCTGCAAAAAGCTGAGGACCTGTGGCATCACCTTAGGGATCTTCATTTCGTTTTAGATGTGTCTTGACTGAAAACTGTGAAGCTCAAGTTAAATAACCGAAACCAATAATTGTTCAGTAATAAAGACTTCACTTTCAATAACTCGGTGCTGTGACCGTCCCAGAAACAATGTATGAGGGAAATAGTCAACCCCTGGCCTATCTTTGAATCTGCTCTTAAGTCACGCATACTACTTTATTTTCAGGCACACTTCTTAAGGGTGTAGAGCAGCGCCGTGTTGATTTTAGAACACTTGTTTTCACAACTTTATTCAGTCTCATCCCTTAATTAACTACAGTTAATCTGGGATCGAAGACAATCCGAAGAACGCATGATGCTCCCTACAGAACAATTGGTGAGGTTGTAGAGGTAAGTAGCCTAGTCCATTGAGAGAGGGCTCTATTCTTAAAATTTCGTCTAAACCTGAAGACAAAGCGATTTGTAAGAGTACATTTTTGTGAAAGAAAAATGACGATGTCAAGCATGAGCGCCTCATTGGGTGGCGCGATAATCCAAGGCGGACATGGGTCTAGCTTCTACAGAAACCACTTGTGTTATACGCGATATCGTGAGTGGAGTGGATGCTTAAGCTTTGTGACTTGAAATAGTTGGGTCCGTGCACTTCAAAAGATGCTCGTTTCGTGGATTACACGCCTGCATAGGAGTCGACGCACCTACTCACAACACCATGGCGGTGGTCACAATGATTGGGTTCAATGACCACTGATTCGAAATGCTGTTGCATTTCGGTGTGATCTCATATGGGCTTATTGTTCGACTGTTCCCACAGCCTCCTGCGACGCTGATGTCACATTCGCCTACACGCGAGCACACAGCAAATCTTCAGGAATGTATTATTTCAAGTAAAGAAACTCACATCCCTCCACGTATCGAAGGGCTTCTAAATCGGGTTTCTATCTGCAAACATTTAAAACCGTGAAGGAATTGTGTCAACCCGATCAGCACGTAATTGTGTTAAAAGCCATGAAACCGTGGAGCCGCAGGAATGCAATAGAAAGAGCCCCCCCAACGTACGACATCATTCTGCGTTCGTTGCGAACGAAAGCGAAGAAGCATCGAAGTGGTACGCATCGAACGCATTCCCTCACGAACTGATAGGCATTTGTATGCGATGTCTGAGGCAATGTAATGTTACCATTACCAACCACAACATATGTTCGACAGCAGTCACGTAAGCTTCGAAATATTACAAGACCGCTGTAGATAAGTCAAACCTGACACTAGCTTCGCAGTGTTTGACGGTGTTAATGGGGAACATGATCAGAACATTTTCTCATTGTGGACGTGTGTCCACTTTCTTTTATTCGGGGTTTACCTGATGTTGGTTTTTTCGTGGGTAGAGGGGGCTTATAGCGAGTTCAAGTGGCTAAGATTGTGAAGCAGTGTGGGCTTTAAGCGCTGTCAGTGACTTAGACAATGGTGTGGTGGATATTCAACTTATGATGTTCAGCAGTCGAATTACTGTCTTTTACTAGCGGCTTAAGGCAAATTTGGGCACATTTTAAGAAGGATACAATTTTATAGTTTCGACGTGGCACGTGAATATGGATGGGATGGTTTATTGTAAGCTACACTAATAATTCCTTTTATTTTTCGATATAGCTTAATTTTGCTCAAACTTGTTTTTTCCTTTATTTTGCGCTACAGTCCGGGGTGGATATGGGCCTCAACCCACAAGCCTCTACAAATATGGCGATCTCTGGTTTGCCTTCTCCGGAATCTGCGGTTCCGAGTTAAGACGTTCATACAGTCCAGTCTATATGGCTTGCACCCCCTAGACCTTTCTAATCATCGCGGTCTTGGATCCGTAGACGTGTGGCTAGCCGTACAATTCTTGGTTGAATCTTTTACTCCATCAACACCAACGTTTGCACGCAGATCTTTTTTCTTGAACAAGGACATCTACAGTCCCTCTTAGAGACTGTTAATGCCTCTGCGCCGTGCAGCATCATTGGGATGATCAGTGGTGGATCTTTGAGTATCGACTGGTTTACGTCTTGCGCTGCTGACTAGAGTTAATCAAAATTTTAATTCGGAGCCGAGGAAGTAAAAGAAGTAGAAGAAGGTCATAACCATCTCGAATTTATAGTTCGTCTGTACACCGCAGACTAAATCCAGTTTATTTTGAAATTTTGTATTCTCTTCAATTAATAGGCTTCCCAAGTTTGATTCCGTGGTGAACTGTTAATTCGAATTATATGTCCAAACCGTCTCTTAACCAGGGCCGGCATACCATATGTGCAAGATGTGCAATACAGGGTGGAATGCCCTTGTGGCCTATTTTTCTTTTGTGGGGTGAGCCTTAGTCAACAAGTCTCTCCACCTGGCACGATCCTTACCCAGCTGCTTCCAATTTCGCAACGGAACTCAGGTAATCAATTCATAGACTTGGTCACCCCATGGAATTAATTTTCTTGCCGTACGCCATCGGCTTCGTGGTCCTTTATTGCGTTGTCCTACTGGTTCTTGGTCGAAGACGCATTGTAAAGACTTAATAAACACAAACGCTGTCTGAACTCAATTATTTTTCTGTGTAAGATCCCACCAAGACGATGTGAAACATGCAAAAATAAAATCTGAACGCATGTTTGGGAAGTTGGACCATCAGCCTTCTGATTCCGGCTGTTAAACAAGTGTTTCATTTTTACGCCCATCTTCACCTGATCTTCACACCTTCTAGAAGTTATGTTAGTTTCTGTTATTGAACTGGCAACTGAAGAAGGGCTTGCTAAACATAAGGCTTGCAGAGCGCGTTGACTCAGCTTGGACCGGCTTCTGATTTGGAATCACGCAATAGTCCTAAAGGACAAAAGAATAAGGTAGCCGTTCAGAGCATAATTTTAAGTGATCTTTGGAGCTTCTTTGATGAGGTCACACAGTTGCGCTCATGTCAGATCAAAATTTTCATTAATTTAATTTGTGTCTTAAATCTGCTGTATATTGTCAGTTGACTACAGTTTCTGCACCTTACGTCTCCGATCACGTAATATGTGCACTGATATATGGAGTATGGAGAACTTCTATCATGACTACCTCTATTAGGCGATCTGAACGTTCATCACTTGTCAATAATTGCAACCTCTTAGAACTTGAAATCGTCCCTAATAGAATTTATTAATAAAGCTTAGTCACAACATGGAATTTATTTTGTTTCCTTTTTAGTTAAAAATTTACTAGGTGGTCTGCTTGAAGAGCTGTCAGACACGAATGACAGAGCTTGCTAAAAACTTGCCATAATAAATGGCAGTCGATGGGAATGAAAATAATTTAAGGGACGACGAGGAAGATTAAAAACTCACTGACTTATTAAACGACTCATGTACTAATGTAAATTACCACGTAAACTTTTTTCTAGAACTGATGGCATTTTTTTAATATCACACCATGGCATTGATTGAAAAATGGATTCAGAAGCTTACAAACGTGTGTTGAGCTCTGATGAAGACCCTTCATTGCTTGTGTGGTGCTACCGTCGGGGAGAGACACGGGTTTCTCAAAACAAAGTAACCTTAGTTTGTGCCGCTCATTTCACAGTCTCGGAGTCGAAGACCCTTCGGGGCGGCCAAGGTGGGTTACAAAACGAATTTTTCCTCATGTCATTTCTTCGATTTGTTTTGACACAGGAGTTGTACGGGTCTGTTGTCAATGTTGCAACATTGTGTTTACTTCAGAAACATGCAGCATTTCATCTTGGAGAATAAAATCGAAGATAGACTCCTCGGTAGACACAAGAAATGATTTAGCATTAGCCCTTGCTCTACCAAGTATTCGAATATGTGGTCCCGTCTGCGAGGAAGGCGAATGGAGGTGAAGACACAACCACGAACTCTACGAGCTGTACCAGGATGTGGATGTAGTGCGGAAGTCAAAAATGCGTCGACTGCACTGGCTCGGCCACATCGAGCGCATGGACATCACTGCTCCAGCTAAGAGGATCTTCGAATGCGGGCCTCCTGGTACGAAAAGGTGAGGAAGACTGAACATCCGGTAAAAAGACCAAGTCATCGCGGATGAAAGACAGCTTGGCCTTTATGAATGGAAGCAGCGTGCCCAGGACTGTCACCGATGAAAGGCAGCAATTGCTCAGGCTCTGACTCCATGGGTCGCCGCCCTGACAAATAAGTAAGTAAGTACCAAGTATTGCCCATGGCAAGGGAAGGTTTATCTTAATGCTTTGGCTTTTGAGCAATTATTGTTATCGAGAATGTCTAGTTTAGTTGCGCGATTAGGGCATCACAATGGGTCTACAAAAATTGTGGATGTCTTCAGCTCACCAACCCGCTCAACCAACCCGCTCAACCAACCCAACACAACCGCGTGATTCATAATTATTGCTATATTGCTAGTTAAAGATGAGTATGGATCTCCAGCAAGCCGATGGTGCCCTGAATACTTTCTCCAGAAACCCTTTCGCGTCTGTTAAGAAATGCGTTGACTTATCGTGACCAGACACATGATCCTCTGAACTCTGGCTACTCGTTTCGGCATCTCGGAGAATCGCACATAAACCTCTGTAAATCACTTAAGTCGGCTTTTCAACCAGAACATCTCTATGAACAGTGTGACCGAAAAAAAAACAATCTATTGCCAACGGTACGGATTATACTGATTCACCTGACAGGAAACATTCTTCCATGACGAAACTAGGGACTCAGCTGGCGTCTACAGTCTCCTCTGAAATTTCTTCATATTCTCTTAATTCAAGCCTTGCAAGCATCCACATTTCGATGCTCGTTGATTTCCTAAGACCGTGCTCCAAGTTGCATCCATCCGTCACCACTAAGCTCCACAACGATCCACCTGTCTTCCAGCAGCCTTCCCCTCCTCTCCCTCATTTTCGTGTAATTTCGTGACAATTTCCACCGAATTCGATTCGCATTCGGCTGTGTTCTGCTCCAAACATGCACGAGTCTCACCGGTACATGCCGTGACAAATCTAATTAAGTAATTGAATTGCTAACGGATAAATCAGAGCCAGTAATTGAGCATGCCGAGACAAAGGCCCAGAACGCCCCGACGGGGCACACATTCATCTCGCACCCGTTCTACTGTGCGGCAGCTGTCAATCGGCCGCAGTAAACCACAACGACAAACCGTGTCACGGCTGTACGTGTTGACTTGGCTTAGATACATAAATGCAGCCGCACTGCACTGCGAACAATTTCACCAATTTCGTTTGTCGCCGAGCCAGGTGCGCCTGCAGCGTCTTTTTCACACCATTCGCGCCAAGCGGCTGCTTGTCAGTTCGCCCACGCAAAGCACTTGACTCTGAAGCGCCGCAGAGGCGCATCACAATGCGCACCCTCGACTTTCTTACGCTACACTCACCTTCGTGCAAGTTGAATGGAAATGTCTAGCAAGAGCTCGCCGACGGTTGCGATGTCCTCGGTCTTCCAGTCGCCCTTGGGCTGCGAAACGTCTGCAATTTAAATTTAACTAATGAGTGCATTCACTTTTTCGACATCCCTCGCGCGGGCATTGTCTCGCAACGTCTACTTACGGATTCGCTTCCTGGCATCAAGGTAGGCTGCATTGATCGAGTCGTATGTTATGCAAGTGTTGTCGCCGTTGTACGGGTGTCTGCAAGTGAATAAAGAAAAGTCAGTATCGATTTCATGCAAAATGGAGAGATTGAGGGGAGAACTCGTTTCAGCCTCGTTGCCAAATTGGAGTAAAAACACGCATCCACAAATTGACGCAAATTGAATTGGTTGCTGTTGCGACGGGGATCTTTGATTGAACGGCCGATTAGGACGCGTGCATCTGTGCAGTGGTCCGAGTGATCCGCTCGAGCTATATGACGAGTGCGTAAGTGCCCCGAGAGACATCAGTCGCAGAGCGGCACTCGGAATAATAATAAATTATCGCGCACTAGTAAGTGAAAGTTCGGAGCACTGCGCTTATGGGTACTCTGCCGGCCAGGTGACATATCTGTCGGACAACGTCGTTGCATTTCCGGTTGGAGTACGGAGTACGGAGTGCGGAGTGCGTCGTGCAGCTGATATCGGATTTCAGAAGGGAGATAAGGATGAGCTCGAGTGTGTCGAGCAACTTTCTCAAGGCGGATGTGCTCGAAGATTAATTGGCCGAGGCACGTTTTAAACGAGCCCTTTTGTTTGTTCGATCTGCGGACAATGCGGTGGTTGCATTTACATGCGACAGCACAATGGATTGTCATTCGTGACGAAAGAAAGCATGCCACTCTCGGCGGCACTCTTTCATTCGACCATGTCGACAAGAACACTCACGTGCTGGGAATAATTAAGGCAAGCGAAATGTAATCAATTCGAATCGATCGAAGATGAGATAGTTCGGACTGTAGTGAAGCATCAGATTTGTACCTCTTTCCTACCACGAATTTGGGCGACTTTTCAACAATTGATGGAGTAATTTAAGAGTTAATCATGTAAATGCCATTCTCTGATGTGCACACTTGTTATGATTACATTTTAAGAGGCTCTCTGTCGATAGTCAAACAAGTCCAAAAGGCGATATTTGAACCACAAAATCGGCGGCGCTGCATCTCGTAGATTACCAGTGCTTAGCCTTTACAGCAGCCATTAGTATTGCGCGTGCTTAGTGCAAGGAACTACAGTTTTATGACGACGTCCTAACGGCCAGGTTAGGCAGTCTGGTGTACTAGAGAACAGCCGCACTTAAGCAAAATGTACGCGTATTCCGCAAACCAGTCTGTGATTTGGAAAGGAGAGGATGATTGATCCGTCAAGCTTACAGACGTCAGAACCTACGGGATGAGAAAGCGTACAATAGTCTCTACCGCATCCTCGTCTCTGCAGATATCATTGTGGGTACCAATGGCGCAGTGCCTGCCCGCACCAACGAGGGTTCTAGGACTATGCATGCTCTTATTGATCTTTTGGGGCTTGCATATAACAGAGCTGCTTTGTTATGAGGCCGTCGAATTTTAGTACATACTTTGCACTAACTATATAGTATATATAAATGGATGACGCAGTTGGTTGAGTGTCTCCTTTCTTATAAGGGTACCCGGTTTGAATCCCATCGAAAGTAAAGTTAATATGGTTTTATCAGGTTTTCAAACCTGTGGTGTAGGTGCATTCACTGGTGGAATCAAATTCACGTTACTATATACCACAATTAACCAACAATGATCTAAGTGTGCTGGCAGCCCAATAACTCAACATATCCTCACTTAACAATAGGTAGTGATTGTCAGTCGCCATCCGGAAAGAGTACAAAATGTGTACCCTTACTAGCGACTTGGTGGCCCGTGGCGTTGTGGGTATGTGCGTCGACCCCAACCTCGACGTCGTAGGTTCGATTCCTGCTCTGTGCGACGAAAACAATTTTCACGACCCCACCTCTTTCGAGTCATTGACAATGCTCAAAGAGTATTTCCTGTCTAGAAAAAGCTTCTCAAACAAAGCCTTTCGGATTCGGCATAAAACTGTAGGTCCCTTCCACTCGTCAGAGAACAATAGCACGCACAACACGAGTGGTTGCTGAGAAGCTAGGCCCTGGCCCTCTACGGGCTGTAGCGCCACCCATTTTATACTAGTGACTTCGTCCGCTTTGCAATTGTCTGGATTTTCACAGTGTCCCGGAACCCTCATGAGAACCCTCATCGTTAAGAGATAAGTGCCAATTACGGGAAGTCTTGATGTCGAATGTGACTGAGCTCAGAGATTTGATTGCTGCCTGGCTGTCGAAACAGATGACAATATCTGTTGCTGATATCAACCTAGATAAAGCTCCCTTGATCGCTTAGGTTTTTCCCCTTTGGAAGACGTTATAAGGGTTCGGTAATCGGATTTTCTGCTGGAGAAATTCTTCTCGAAATGGAGTTCAGGTATTGTGAGGTTTGTGTCGCGTATACTAACGCTCATACCTTCTGAGGATCGTAGAGTGTTCAGTTTGAAGACGAAGCGATCTCAACCTGATGGCCGTATTAGCGCCTGTCTATGGGTAGGAGGTTGAGTAGTATGTTCAAAGCAGCTAAGGAAGTGGTTCGTAGTGCTCCACTAATGCATATGCAAACCATCCTCTGCACTCTTTCGAACGGTTTGAGGTTGATGTTCCTATTGAGTGCGGTCCGATAGATTTTTGCGGCACTAGAGAGCCGTGGAAGCCTTCCTGACAATTTCCTGGATTTTAAATTTCCAGTTCATTTCAGTTTCAGTGTCTATGGATAGAGAGGGAAGTCAGGAAGTCAGGAATTTTGGACTTAGGCTGCATTCACTGGTCCGCTTCACCACCTTACAAAGGGACGTTTGCGTAACTGATGGTGGATACAATTTTACCAGACGTCGCAATAACAATGTCATCTGCATATGTGATGACCTTACACCCCGTCCTTACTGGTGTTAGTAGCAATTCCTTCACCACTACGTTACACAGGATAGAAAGAGAGAGTACACCGCCTGCTCCGTAATGTGAGTTCCGAACGGGCAGAGGTTTGAAGCTTTTTCTGGACAGTTATTACTAAGTTGCGGCAGGTGAAGGGCTTTCCTATCCTTGGCAACTTTGAATTTAATTTGTGAACGCATTCTTTCGTTAATCATCAAACTGTCACTGTCAATTTATTCAGTAAACACAGCATTTTCATCATGGTACACGAATGAGCAACCTCTGCCAACTGTACAAATTGTCTGTCGGAAATTCGGTGACGGTGAACGCAAGTAACTTCAATTTTTGGTTTGACTCAGTGGGTTCGTCAATGAGCAAAAATATGCGTTATTGGTCGGGTGAAAATCCACATTTGCTTTATGAATCACCACTTCAAATACAAAAAAATAAATGTTTAATGCGGTTTGCATGCCGGGGCCATAGTTTTCGCCGATTGTTACGTTACTGTGAATGGGCAGCGCCATGGTTATCGATTATGGCCCGGATCGGAAGATACGGACTTGGACGACATGTGGTTTCAACAGGATGGTGCCACAAGTCACACAGCACACGTTGTTGATTCGATTGATTGAATATATATAAATATAAATATGAGCGTGCTTTTTCAAGAAATGGCCGATTCAACGCCGCTTGACTGTTGTTTGTGGGACTACATTAAGTCATTGGTTTATGCCAACAAGCCGACAACGTTGGAAGAGTTCAAACCCAACATTGAACGCGAAATAGCGGTCGTTTCGGTCAAAATGTGTGGCTAAGTCGTTAAGAGTTTTGTCCAACGAATCGACCGCTGTAGACGTGCCCTCGGTGGCCATATGAACGAAGTCGAGATTTTACTACTCTAGGCCGATGACAAAGTTTTTGAAATGTCTCAAATGGTTTGTGCTTTATTTAAGAAAAAAGTTGTCATGTCTTTATTTTATATCTTTATTTATGTTATTGGAAAACCCTTTATTAAGGGTGAACAGACTCGATAATATCGGCATTGGTGTATTTACATACAAGGTGCTTTACTACGTTGTTGTCGGCCACCTCAGATTCATAGAATGTCGTCATCATCTTCATTCACTTAAGGGGAATCCGTAGCCGGATTGTGAACAGGCAGCTCATAGCCATAAGCGACAAACAATCGGTGTCCCTATCTGCAAGCCGTTTATGAACCGCATAAGGATGAGTTCCACTAAGAGGCTGTTATCAAATTTATTTAAGGATCCCCAAGTCCGAGCACCGATCGAATTTATGATTTCCATTTTGACGCCAAGAATCGTGTCGCTGAAAATACAACCTTAGTCTGTATAGCATTTGCGCGAATTTCCAAACGGAACGTGAGTCAATGTCCACCAGCGACTGTGCACAAATAAGTGCTTTAAAATGCATGTAATCACTTGCCGTTGGGCCATACACTCGCGCCAAACTATCGGTTTGAATCATGAACCCCAAGCAATCATCCGAGGGTGGTGCAACCCTCGACACCCTGGGCCTTCATTATGCATGGTGTGGCAAGGGGACACTTGACTCCGTCTGAACTGGTGGGCTGCACGCATTGCCTGAGAACAGAGGTGCCTCTTGTCAAGTCAAACGACCACCCGCTTGTGACTGTACAACTGCCGACGATAACAATCAATTGCGAGCAAGTAGCAATTTCCTCACTAGGTTAACAAGAAATTAACTGTCAGCGGTTGTTATTATTTCCTCCATGTTCGCTGTTGCCAACGGTGAACATGGTCGTCGACTGAGGAGCACATTTTTTTGATTTCGGGGCAAGCACACCGACGACGATTGCGTTTTGTTTCAAATGCCTATGCGTTCATCGACGTTTCCTCATCCAAACGGCATTTGAAAGCGTTTTGCGGTGAAATTGCGAACGCCTCTGCTCGAGCCGTCTGGTTAAACCGGAGCTGTTCGGTTTTTGTCGCTTCCCTCGTCTTGGCCTGAAACCTGAACTACTTAGCTGAGGAGACGTTTCGTTTTCCTGCTAGTGGCAGGAATTCCTTTGACGACGATGACATGCGCCTACCACGAGGCACGGCGCGTCGTGCCATTGGCGAGTCCCGTTCGGCGGTCTAGACCTTATAGGGGCCAGGCATCAAGACAACAACCAGCGAGCACACCTTGAGACTGAAAGTGAAACCGACTGCGAACTGTAAGGTTCGCGTGATTGCTGCGAGTACCACGGGTTTCATGGTCGATTACTTTCGAGCGGAAATCAAGGTATCGCGTTTCAAAACGACCCGCCACTAGGCAACTGTCGTGGAATGTGGATGATGTCGTTCGCCGTCGAGTGTGCGCGCGCAGACGAGTGCGAGCCTTCGAAGTGCATTTCAGATTCATCCTTGAATTATCCAATTTTCGACTCCCAAGGGGCTTTATGCCGAACGTGATCTTGGGAAAGGCTTAATTGGGTGGGCCTCAGAGGCCTGTTGTCGGTGAAGTGCTCGTTGCGTTGATCAGAGTGCGCATCCACTTGAGGGCCTTGAGAGCTTTTTGGGCGCCTTCTCGACGAGGGCTTATCCGCTGGATCAACTTAACACCGAATTAACGCTGATTTCACACCTGATTTCTCACGCCTTTGAAGTGGCTCGATCTTCGCGGCTCGGCTAATTGAAATGCGCACGGAATCGGATCTGACAATGTCGTCGTGGAGTTCATTGCATTCCCATCAGAAGGCGTCGCAGGTAGGAAGCGCGAATACGAGTTGCTACGGCTTATCTCAGAATGGTGTTGCGACGAGTGTTTCCTTTATTCGAGCAGCTGGCAAGACGTGTTCCGGTTTGCTTATTAGCAGGAAGCCTGACGTGTGAAGCCAATCCTTTAAATGGCACGGAGGTGGTGTGCAATTACCACACAAAGCACTTATGCAAGTGAAACCGCTCGTTAATGCGGTAAAATCGAGAGTGAAGAGTCTCTCTTTCGAAAGTGGCTGTAATCAATTGGGTAAGTGACCTTCGCGTGAGTGGGTATCACACGATCGATGGCTATTCAGATCATGGCTGCCACGGCGATGGGAAAGCAAGTCGATCTGTTGGGAGTAACGCATTCCTCAGCGAGTCTCTTCAAGCGACATAAATCTGAAGTCGAATGTCCGGATGTCGATTTGTACGCAAATTCCTCAGTAAGCACCGTGGAAAAATTTCACTAAACGATTTGAAGAAACACGGCTAAGAATCGTCAATTTAATTTTAGAAAATTCAAGACACGGATGGTGGTGTCCATTTGTTTAATCTTGATGGGAAAAGCTTCTGTGGTCGATTTGTTGTCCGCTACATCCGGCGTTTTCTGTTGGTGGCATGTATTCAGACTGAATGCTTGTGGGTGCTATATGCGGTTGGACATGTGAATTTGTAGGAAAACAGTGCTAAAGGCGGTACACTTTATTGGACAAGGAAGAATTAAATACGAAGTCCTCTTTGATAATGGATCGCCATCCAAATTGATGAGTCTTCGCGGGAGTTATGTACATCTTCCGTCTTTTTGTGTTTTCTTTTTAAGCTTTTTATTAATTCCTACCAAAAATAAGCTAATTTTTTGACCAACAATATACAATTAATCCGCTGTACGGAGACTCACGTGATGGTTCAGAAGAGATATTTAAAGGTGTCCCCCTACCAATTCTGACTCATCCTCTTTTGTTGTTGTCGACCGTGTGGTTGTTGGGCAATGCATATGACAGTCAATCTTAGACTGCAGAAGAACTCGGGTGATTTTTGTTTAAGACAAAATTAATCTGATACTAGCCTTCCACAAAGCACTTGGTAGAAAGACTGCAAGCTGAGATGATTTTCTATCGCCATCGCCTGTCGGATGGCATGGCACTAGACCACTAAGCAATCAGCAAATTCATGGGGCAGACATCAATGAGTCATTTAAAGAACGTCTCGAAATGCGTTCAAAAATTATGGTAAGCGTCGAAGTCAATTACTACTCAGAAGCGATTTTTCTCTACCTAATAAAATGTTTCAATTCCGATGAAAGCACAACGATGAACGACACAGAAGGTGGTCAACCACGACATTGAATGAAAATCACGATAGGAGCCAGACAGATGACGGTCCGTATTTCTTTAAGACTTCAGGTATCAATTCACAACATTGTGGGGATATGCTAGGGCTACTCACATACCATATTTGCGAAATTGAAAAACATATTACTGACTTATCAAACTACAACTGTGAGCAATGCCACAAAGAAAGATTGCTCTTTTAGCCCACTAATATCTTAAGACAGTTTCCCGGAATGATGCATCTGGCCTCCTTTGTCACAAGTGCGTACACAAACGGTGGATCAGACATTAATAACCTTAGAATGGGTTAAAGCCTGATATCCACAAAACAAAGGCTGGTGTTTCCCAAGGCTTAGATCTGTTTCCGACAATCTTTCTGACTAATGTAGTTCACTCCGTCTATGATGAGAATAGTCTAAGTTTTTCATTTTGCATTCCAATCCTCTTGCTTTTACTCTTAAAGTAAAATTGCGACAGCAGCCTTTTTAATTCACAATGTTCAAGAACAATCAAACAGAATTTCAAATCTGTAATGCTCCAAAAACACTATGTTGTCACTTGAAGCTAAGAAAGATTTTATTCTTTTAACAAAGCACTTAATTTTCATTACCACATATTCGGTGTCGACAAAAATGCTACGAAGTGTGTATGACTTCGTCAATCGATGCAAGAAATGATTCTCCCCTCGAGTGCGATAACTTAGGCGCCAATTGATTTAAGTTGCGGCAAAAAAGATAGACTCTCTTGGGCACCGACTTATTGTCAGTGTCGCAGAAGCAGGGACATCATTCTACTCATTGACGAAGCAAAAACGAACGTGGGTACAGGCGCGTGATGTCAAAAAGGGATCACACCATCTGTTCCGATAGCAGCCAGCACAGCCTTGAGACTCAAAACTCTCCGAATGTGGTCCGAAGTCAACATCGGCCACTCAACCATTCTCAAAGAATTCAACTTCTTTCCTAGCGACACTGGCCGCCTAATACCCCACGCTATCTTCGAGAAGAAATTCTCGATCAGCTGGATGTCTGATAGGCAGACGTTGGATGATCCTTTGCGTATTTTCACAGACGGACGGGTGGTTCCCAAGATCTCAACATTGCTATCTCTTTGAAGCTCCCTCATCACTGTAGCGTTTTTCAGGCAGAAACCATAGCGCCTAAAGGGGCGTTGTCATGGCTAAAAAAAAACGTGATTTTAAAAAGGGGTTTAACGATCTGTTCGGAAAGTCAGGGCGCTATAAAATCGCTGGACAATGTCATGTTCTATTCAAAAACATTCTTTAATTGCAGGCTGTCTTTTAACGAGAAGACTGAGCGTTTTAGCATTCACCTCATGTGAGTGCCGGGACACTGCGGCATACCAGGAAACTGCAAAGCCGATGAACTCGTCAGGTGTGGTACAACCTCATCCCTATCAATAGCAGGGGTACGACCTTCCATGACGATCGCTACAGCCTACCATTTTCACAAATTCAACCACTAATAACGAATGGCTAGAAGGCACCACCTACCTTAAAACAAAAACAAATCCTACCATCACTTAACGTAAAACGGTCACTCGGTCTACATAAACACAAAATTGGCACTCATGCTCGCAGGATGGCTGAAGTGGTTGCAACTCCCGCAGTATACCATAGAAAGAGAGACAATTTAACCGATACATCACCACTGTGATAGCTAACTTCGAACATTCTGACATCGGTTTGACATTCTGATTAGGTTAGGGAGATATAGGATCAGTGAGATATCCCTATGTGAACACGGCGATACTAGAATCCCAGCAACCGTCACTCGGAGAATAGATTTGAGCTGGGAGAATATGTAGCAAACTCGACAACGAAACTCTGGATTGACGCAGCATTTTATGGCCTGGCAAGGCTATTGAGGTAACAGAACTGCTGACACCGAGCAAGGAGAGATCATTGATCGGCTTCGGTCGGAGGAAAGGCAATAGGTGAGTGAATAAAAGAATGAAGAGATGTAAAGCCGAGGAGGAAAACTTCAGGTCTGCCTATGCACAGCCCTAGCAAAAGATTTGTGGTTGTTCCTGGAAATGCCCTTGTGGAACTGGTGGACTTAAGCTGTGTTGAATTGAAAAAACAGACTGCACAGATTAAGTCTTCCAAGACGACCATCCTCTAGCAAGGGCTTAATATACTCAACACGTTTGTCTAAGTGAGCCCCTAAAGGCCGTCAGACTACGTATTGACCTGCGACCGTCCTCCTTTTCCTTGTTATGCGTCTATTTGAACAAACGATGCTCAAGTGAGCTCCTCCTCGCCATGAATTCACAAGCAAAACACAAGAGACAGACAACAACCAAGAGACATTTAAGACCAATGGACCAACAGGTCTTGCCTCCGAACAATTAAGAGTGTCAGCTATCCCTTTGGTGCGCATCCTTTGCTTGACGTTACAAAGTCAATGAATGAGACTCTTGGCAGAACTTGTTATGTTTTTCTCCCACTTTTCGGATCAAGAAAAGCATCATTTGTAAGCTCCACTGCACCTAGTTGCGGTCGATCGTCAAATAGCCTCCATCAACTTGATTCCCCAAACTTGACAATTCCTTTAACAAGTCTGTTAATACTCGTCCGTTCTCATGTAAGTAAGTAGTGCCTCTCTGACACTCTTCTTGTGCCGGACTGGTGCATGTGCTCATGCGGCAACGGCCACGGAGCACGTACAAATCAACTGATGCAATCTGATTTCTAACGCGTTTGTATTTCAACGGACCGAGGCTTGCACATTCGTGTTTTATGACCGAGACAACAATCTTTGACTTTTATTGTTCATTCGAAGGCCATTACAGTCCGACGACGACGAGTAGACGGCTGCCCCCATCGGGCGATGAGAGATGTCCGTGTGTGCTTCAGCCGCTACATATGAGCGCCGTTAAATATTAGTTAATGATTTGTTTATTAGACGTTCGTTCGCTTGTGAAAGGATCGCCGAGTATCAAGTGCTGCGATCAACAAATTGAATCCAAATCTGATCAGTTACTCAAGTGGCGACCGCAATCAGTTTCAGCTCGACGGGATGATAAATTCAAAACTCAAATTTGTTATTATACCCACTTGGCGGCGGATCGGCTCTCAAGTAGCTACGCAAATATGCTCCGTTTAGCCCCCCGACGATTGAGCAAACAAATCGTCAGCTGTTGACCACACGCTGCCTGGCAGCACTTGAAATCCGAAAACAAGTGCACTACACACAGAGAGGAGATGCAAATCACTTTTCATCTCTCAGGTGCTTTTCATTGTGATCTACGAGGTGATGTAATCTTAATCTCGATCTCGACGCGGTGCTGTATAACGAGACGCTTTGCTGTTGCTGGCGCGCGGTATTACGAGAGAACTTGAACCAACACGCGATATGGAAAAGGAAAGCCGCTCGGATGCATATTAATTCGTGGCAAGACTTCTACTTCGGTCGTTGATAACACACAGCAGAGCTGTGCACAGAGCGCGCAGTGGGGCAGTGCCGCGCTCGTTGGCGATGGTATTCAGGTCATTCCGTTGCACTTCTACGGCCGATCTGCTGACTTCTGACATCGCGCCGAGACGTGCTGCTGTTGCTGGGAGCTGTTGCCATCGCTTAGGTGGCGGTGATGAAATCTCGGTCTCTAAGCTGTCGCAGAAGGCGCGACTACACTCATCAAACGATTGAGATCGGACGTTTGATTGATTTGTCAGTCGTTGTGTGTAGTGTCACGCCATTGTTAGTCCACAAACATTGCCAGCTGCGCGTTTTAGTGAAAGGAACTTCCGGCGGCGGCGGTGGCTTCTTCGGCAATTTTGTTTATAGAAAACTCAACATCTCCGCTCGGACTTTCATCCAATTGACTTCGGATTGAGCTTTCACTAAAATCAGAGCTGGGCCAAAGGTGATGACAGCGACGACACGCTGTGGGCAGATCGGAAGCGAATGCAGATTCCCCGGAGAAATTTTGACGAGATCAAACGAAAGTTGTTTATTTAAATCGACGGCCTACTGCTTGTTGGGGTGGTGTGAAGCTCCCATTTACGTCGAAATGTGTGGGAGTTAGTGTTGACAGGGATTAATCAGGCTAAATGCCATCGTCACATCGCCCACGACTCGAACTCTAGAAGAGATTAGAATCAACACTGCGCGAAAGTAAAAGTGCATGACTCGTTGTCACCATCGACAAGCTCGAACAAGTGATTGTCTCGCTGGCATTGACGTGATTGGATGCTGGCGTGAGTCGTCATTCAGGTATTTGAAGGCAATGCCTTATTGGCTGGGCGACGAGATCTGCTGTCGTCGCGAAGGGACTCATGCAACTGAATTCACGACTGGCTGCTGTCAAGGCCGTCGTTCAAAGAGCGTGTGTGTTTAATCCCTCAAAAGGGCGCGGACCAGAGCGGGGCTAAGAGCACACTGAGTTCACTGTCTCTTTGATGGGTACAGTAATTGTGAGACGAAGTTACTTGTGTCTTCTTGATTAAATGCGATCATTAAGTTGACTGTGTTGATGAGTCGATATATAAAAGTAAGCCAAGAAAGCTAAGTATTTAGCTTATTTATATTGAGAGAGGCTCAGGTCAAGCTAAAGTGATTGTGCAGTCTAACTGTCTGACTAGAATAGAAGAAGTATTCCTGAAGAATGTGAGTAATGTTTCCTGCCTTCCAACTATTTTACCACTTTTATGGTTTGTTTGTTCATAATGGCCGAGTATTCATCGACACTGGAACCAGATGCTAGTGTCAGCTAGTTGACCAGAATCTTTCGAAAATCAAATCGAGTTCAATAATATAATAATTTGGGTGGCGCTACAAGCCCGTAGAGAGCCAGGGCCTAGCTTCTTAGCAACCACTCGTGTTGTCAGCAACCACTCGTGTTGTGCGTGCTATTGTTCTCTCACGAGTGGAAGGGATCTACAATTTTTTGACGAATCGGAACGGCTTTGTTTGAGAAGCTTTTTCTAGACAGGAAATACTCTTTGAGCTTTGTCAGTGACTCGGAAGAGGTGGGGTCGTGGATATTGTTTTTGTCGCACAGAGCAGAAATCGAACCTATGACGAGATTGGGGTCGACGCACATACCCACAACGCCACGGGCCACCGCCAATCGACTTTAGCTGCCCAAAAATTGGTTAAAATACAAATTTATCGGTCAAATATATCTCCGTCTTCTCCCGAAAGTATTGCCTATACAGATTAAATTCAAGAAATATGGAGAGCACCGATGATTCAATTTCTAAGCAGGCTGTAGAAAAAAATAATCAAAAATACGGCTGCTTTCCAATTTTCCCGCAAAGTCGATTATATGGATATTCTTTACTCTTTGTATAGGCCTCTCCATTCCAGCTACTACTTGCATGGCAGAGTGATCGTTCAACACTTTACGGAAGATACAACTTCGCATCGGTCAACGATGACAGATACGAGATTTGGCGCTCTACTGTATGTAAAAAGAGATCTTAATATAGAACAAGATGAATTTTACATTGTGACAGTCGACCGTTTTGAAGCGGAGTCCGAGCGGAAATGTTGAGTTTCCCATAAGCAATATTGTCGAAGAGCCACAGCCGCCGCAGGGCCGCCGGAAGTTTCCTTAAAGCACAAGATGAATTTTACAATGAGCCGGTTTGTAGAAATCCAAGGCGGATGCGAGATCGGATTTAGAATAAGAGCTAAGAAATACGAACTGTGGAAACGTAAGTAAATCTTCAAGCAAAACAAAACGCCTGCAAAGCTTAGAAATGCTTCCCGCCCTTAATTATGTCTCCGTCGTTCAGAAACTCACTTCCATACAGACCACAATAAAGAGAAGGAGCAAAGCCTGAATCAAACTGGATGCTGCACTGAACCATGATCCAGAAAAAATTCAATAACAGAACGACCCTCATTGAAATGTAGAAGATGTTGTATCCGAAACTAATCAAACTAGTTCAAAATTATTTTATCGAACATTTTGATTTCCTTCTTTCCTAGTTGCTGTTGCAAAAGACAATAAATCAGGCGAGTGTGAGCACAAATAGACTATGTTGAAGAGGATCAGTCTCTCGTCCTTTCATTCCAAACGAACATATTAAATCATTCGCATACTCGACATAGGCATGAACTCTTAGCACAAGTACTACACTTAGGAGCCTTCCAACAAACTTGTGTGAACTAGGCATTGCTAGGATGAGTCATCTCAACCGATGATTGATTTTCGGAGCAGAGCACTTCTGAACAGCGTGGTAGCGAAACTATTGTCTCGACCATTACAGCTTTCGACATATTGTAGCAGCAGCAAGACATTGATGTGCAAATTTTGAACATTTTGTACAACACGTACACAGCGCACAGTGTGTACAACATGGCCCGCGCTCAGATGGGGCACTCTTTTCGAAAACTCTCCCAAAATAAGGGGGAATTTGTGCTATGGTAGTTCAATATATCGTAGGTCGACCTGGGCCTCATTCAACAATTATATCTGGTTATCTGCCGTCAATTTTGTAGGCCAAGTTAAGTTTAGGACACTTCGGTGGTCCCCCTTAGAAGTGGTCGTGCCATATTACGTTCTCCCACAGGTTCAGAATGGAAGACTCTGCGCCGAAAGTGAGTTGTCTATGCCCTCCATATGGGCCAGCCCCTTAAGCACATATCTCTGCACAGCGCATATGGCGTGTGGTTGAATCTTCTCCTCTAGATGCCACTAAGGCAAAACAATTTCAACACTGTCCACGTCATGCACGAAAAAGCTTATGTGCATCACTTCAAAGGACTTGGAACAATCCCCTTGTAAAAATGGTCAAGCGGTTCTTGCAGAAGAAGATAAGAAGGCAACTCGTACTAGCTGACAATCAGATCTTCAGAAGTAGACTCAAATTCTTCAAGTCTTCAAGATCTTTCGAACTCCTTAATCATAGTCACAGTAAATAAAATCGCTTATAATGTATTAATGCAAACTTACAGTGCCCCTCTGAAGAGATTCACGTTGTAATCGTAAACCGATGACCGTCCCGGGCCGGAAAGCACGAGAGCACAATCGGATCCGAATTCTGTGTTGATATTCTGTCCGAAGGGATGGAACTGTCCCCGCACGCTCTGCAGACTGCATAACGCCACAGCGAGTGCGAATATTCTGAAATTAGAAAAAAAACAAATTATTAACAGCTCCAACACAATGAAAGGAAAAAAAACTAATGTGAATCTTGTAAGCCTCAAATGTCGGATTAGTTGGCCGGCGAGGTGAAAGTGACGCCGGGTCATTAAAGCCATTCCAGCCCGCAGCGAATGAAATAAATCAAACAAATTTCGAGGATTGATTAATGACATGACAAATTGAAACGCTACCTGGTGCTCATAACGTTATTTGGTTCATAATGCTTGACTTGTTAGCAATCATGGTCGAAAATAATGACCGCACGGTGGGGAGTGGAGGCCGTGGCGAATTCACATTTTGAAAGCGATGAGGCTCTCGAGCACTGCGGAAGTGGGATAATTGTCATGTTTGCATGGGGTTTTGGATACGAGTCAAAAATGGGTGTGGACAAGCCGGATATGAGGTTCTGTTGTTGTTTGTTTCTTAATGAATGAATATTAAGTGAATTTGTGCAGCATTATTAACCTCTGGGGCACGGGTGCCTTTGTTGGTGGATTATGAATTGAAGTGACTGGGCACTTGCTGTGATGGAGTTTATGCCTAAGCCGATGGAGTGTGCTGAGAGGTCGCCCGATGTTTCTGAGGCGGGGCAGTAACTCCTGGATTGTATTAAGCCACTGTGTGTGGAGATAAAATTCTCTTGCTAATTTTGATGTAAATTCTGACACAGGCAACTTCCTTTTCCCGGGTGTTGTGCAGATTCACTTGGTTTTTGTGGGAAACTAGACGCCATGTCTTGTCCAATTCACTGGCGCATGGGGCATCCATGCGCCAGTGAATGGAACAGAGGAGAACTATTCCGACTTCTTCCTCGCGTAAGCGACTCTCAAGCACGAGCAAACCAGCATATGTTTCCTTTCGCAATCGCAGAGGTTTTGCGGCTGCAAGACTTATCAATGTCATACTGACGGTTGTCGAGCGAATTGTTGCCAATCGCATTCGTGACTCTCTAGTAAATTCAGTCTCTATCCAAATCTCAAGAGAGATCCACAGAAACGGCTCTCCATGAAGTAGTGCGGACTATTGAAGACGCTTTAAATTATGAAGAGTACACACTAGCCACATTTCCAGATGCAGAAGGGGCTTCCAACAACGACGACACGAAAGCGATCATTGAAGCCCCAAGAGAACTAGGCATAGACAACTTTCTTTGGCAATGGATTGCTACTGTTTATTCGCCAGCAGAGGTACACTGCAAGGCGCGTCATCTTCTCTCTTCTGGTAGTCCAAATGGCTTATTTGGACATTTTATTAACAACATTTTATTAAGATTAGATAGGAAAGGGGTCAAGGTAGTTGGATACGCGGATTATTGAGTTACCTTCGAAAGTTCCCGAATGTGATCAGAGGGAACGTGGAGGGCGCCTTCAACAAATTTTGCATCTAGTCCGTGAGATCAATTCATGAAAATCGGAATTCAAGCTTTTCACAAAAATAACCAAAATCCCCTTCTCCAACTGAACAATCAACAGCTCACTCTACCTACAAGCGACAACTTTGGGTAACCGTGGACCCCAAACTTAGCTGAAAAATAAACGTAGACCATGCTAAGGAGGCTTGCATAACCTGGGGCCTCCAACAAAAGTGGACCCTATTTTTGTACACTGCGGTAGTTCGATTCTGGCATAAGGATCATTAGCATGGTGGCCGGTTCTTGGAAGAAAATACAATATTATTAAACTCAGCCGTTTGGGTATATTAACTGGGTAGTCTACACTGACGACTCTAAAATAGGTACCAGAGTACGTGCAGGTGTGTTCTCAGAATCACTCAACATCAAAGCCTACCGACTGCCAGATAGTTCCAGTTCCACCTTTTCGCTATCTGGGAAGCCTGTCGCCAGGTCTAAATATACCCGCATATCCTGCCAAGGCTATATTTTTTTGATAGCCAATTTGCCGTAAAAGCGTTTAACTTCCTTACCACACACTCCAAAATTATCGAGGAATACGGGGCCCAGCTAACATTACCCAGTAACCCAGCTGATCACAGTGACATACCTCGGAATGGGAAGACTGCCTAGGCAAAGTTCTGTCCTTCGAAATCCTTCTAATATGCTTCATAATCCTCACATAGTAGTTTTAGTGATATCTCTATTATAGCCCTTAATTATACCATATAGAGCGGTGGCATTCAAATGGCACACACTTCTCTATGAACCACCATTACAACTTACCTACCTAACTTCTGCGATCCAAAGACGATTAACAGTGCGCCTATCATTGGCCACTTTATTATTTTAAAAGAGGGTCGGTTTCTGTTGCTATTTGAGTCGATTGAGGAAAGGGATCTTCTCTCATAGCTACAACAGGAGATTAGGTGGTGCCCGCTACATTTACTGTCCGTTGACTACGAGAAGGCTTGAGCTATTATAAACGCTACAGACGAGGATATTAAGTTTTACGTCTTTCACAGCCTGATGAATTTGAAGCCCAAAGTGGAGTTCGTCAATGATGTATACTGGCACTACTTTTATTTCTGGTGGAATCAGCAATAAACTCCGTTCAGCATTGACAGTCGGAAACTACGACATTCGATTAACTATGACATCTTCAAAATCTTGATTCCGCAGGCGATGTTTGCCTACAGTGGCATTGGGTGGTTCACCTTCAGTTGATGGTCCGCAATCTTAGAAGCTGAGGCAAACATAGTGGAGCTCAGAATAATTACAGAAAAAAATCGAAACACCTAGCACTTCTGACAACAGCGATCTTGGCAGCCTTTTACATATACTCAGGAAGTGTGGTTACGGTTTCGCCTAATCCTCTAACCCCGGTGGCTTCCAACTTGATGTGTGCAGTAGAATGGGGAAGGCTAAAGCGGCGTTTAGAGTCCTATCTGTCATTAGCTTGAGGACCAAACTGCTCAAATGTAGAACGAGGCGCATCTCGACCGAGCAGCAATACCTTATGTATTGGGCCCGGCTAAGAACCTATAAACATTACAAAACGAAGGAGAAGGTGGCAGTGGATTGGACACTGCTTACGCCGTGAAGACAAGTCCATTGGGAAGGACTCAGCGTATACAAGCAAAACAGCGGGACATCCTAGGCAAAATTGGTACAGAACAGTTGAAGAGGAATCATCAAGTTTACTTAGGAATGAGTTGTAGACAGTTCAAACGCGATGCAGAAGTTAGAGCCCCCCGGGGATTAAAGGATATAAGAAACCAAGAAAAGACTGCACCACATACGATCCTCGACCACATTCTCGAATGGCTCGACTGACACTGTCAATGCCCCCCTCAGCGTTGAATTCTTACCGAAATCTAGTGCATCCCCCCAATTGCAACCAGCACATATTTTCCGAAAACATCATATCCACGCACAAAATGTCAATCAATCCAAAATCCAGCAATTCAGCCACAATTTCAAGCGCGGTTCATGTGACTCTTCAGACTGCATTCTTGTCCATTTTGCGGTATGTACTTCAATTTACATCGTTTTGCTGAAAAATCACGTTCACCTCGGTGACATAAATCGGCCACCGTAAGTGGAAATTGAATTTCTTCACCGCCGCCTCATAATTGAATCTTTATGCCTTTTTGCTTGATGACTGTGCCAATTGTGGTTAATGTGACATTGAATGCCTTTAAAAATAAAAAAATAACGATACGAGAAAACCCACAATGGGCACAGACGCACGTCGAATGACACGGGTGGTGGGGAGGTGGAAGGGGAGAGAGGTGCGCATTCGCCTGTCGAGGTCTCAAGATCAACTGAAGGATCTGATTGGGGAGCCAATGAGTCACTGAAGGTTGCACGCGCATTCTACACCCTCAGGGGGTTGTTCCGGGTTGGTCTAATCTTGACACAGACCCCACCCACGCTGGTGAGCAATCTGTGCAGTAAGAGTCCAGCTGACATTTGACGCTGAACAATTGCCACCATCGAATGTGTGTCGAGCCCAGGTCGTGCTGTTCGAAGCATGGTAAGTACATATGCGCCTTATTTGGCCCAGTCGCAGCGTTAATCATGAAGTGCAACCCAAATGTGGTGTCTGATTGAAAGTGGCTGCTGCCCGCTGCCGACGGCGACGCAGAACGATTCTGCGAGATTCATTTCGAAGCCGCCCCAAAAGAGATCACCTTCGAGAGATAAATATTTGCCGGTGTCAAGCCACCCGGAGCGGAGTTATTTATTGACCTCCGATTTGTTCGACGCTCGATATTACTTACTCGCTCGCAGTTACAATTCAAAAGAACGTCGTTCCAGCACCTCGGCTGGTCGGTGCGCGGCGTGGCAATTTGTGATACGTCTGAACCCTTGCCGCTAGATATGGAGCAGAGCGGCTGTATGTGCAAGCTCACATGTACGTTTCTTCTACTGCCGACGACGACTAGTTCACTGGGAGTGGCAACGAGGTGGTGGCGGCGGTGGCATTTGCGGCTGGGATTGACAAATAGGTCCAATTCTAATCGAATTTTATGTGTCCACACTCGAGTGGGCCGCTGTAGTTGGCCTCACGCACACATCCGATCCGGGTGCGTTTCGCAATTTACATAACCGACCAAGCAGCCGCTCAGACAAAGCCAAACAGAAGAAGAAAAAATGCTGAATGTGTGTTAAGTGGACACTGTTTTCTCGGATCCAGTTGTATGCCATTAAGTCTGCGCAATTTCCGCTAACTACTGCCGATCGCCACCGCCGCAGTCGTTGCCGCTGCCGCCGCCGTCGCCACTGAGCCGCCAGTTGAGTACAAAAACGTGGGCAAACAATAATTCTCAGTTAGAGTTATAAAACGTCAACAGTGCAGGCGCGCGGAACTGCTGAACAGTCAGCTGAAGCTCCGATGCGGTTGATTGCTGAGATATTTTCCTCTAGTTGGTGGCGTGCGTTTTTTTTCCTTCTTTTAAGGTCGCCATCGGACTAGGTGACTACTTCGCAATTGACACTGTTTTGTTTAATGACGAGCACAGTTAGCTTGCGAAATTTGTTTAGTTCTTGCGTCTTTTCGCGGAGTGGTGGATGGAGGCTTTGGAACGCAATGTGTGGGTACTTCTTCGTTTTATTTATGTCGTGCTACTCGTCGGCGCAAACCACAGCCATGATTAGCTCCTGGATGGACACTATTTTCAAAGAGTGCGTCTCCCAACACACAACAAATTAAAGTCGTTGTCATACCTAAGACGGGTAACAGCTACCACGTTTACCCTAAGGATGTAAGACCTATCAGGTTATCATCTTTTCCATTAAAAACCTTAGAAAGGCCCATTGATCCACATTTAAGAATCTTGATAGACCCAACATGCGTACAAAAAAGGCAGATTCGTAGAAACGGCACTCCACACTTTAGTACGCACGATTGAGAGTTTACAAAGCTTCAAGGAAAAAATGCCGCCACCAATCCTTTGGCATGAACTGAGGACTCAACCAACAAGCTACTTCGTCATGGGTCCAACATGGAGGATTCCATTTAAGCCATGCTCCATGGCATGCATGATCCCCAAAAATGTGCCACTCAACAAGCAGATCTGCAAACCCTTGCGATTGCCATGCTCCACCGGCTCTACTTCCCAGCACGGTGTCAACGCCCTCCGCTTGCTTTTCAACATTCTCTGCCTGCCTGACAATCGTCGTTTAATAAATTTTATAACATTTTCTGCGGGGTAAGCTAAATATTAAACAATTTCCGACGCTCTGTTCAGCCCACTGCCATTAATTCGTGCACGCGTTGGCCCCCGTCTGAGCAAATATTGCGAAACGAAATCATGGCGAATTCTTTATTCACTTGGCATAGGAACGTTGACGAAATTCATCACAGCACTCGGTGCGTACCAGAAAGTATGTTAACTCCCACTCACAGTCTTGTCTAATTGACGGTGATTTGCATCAAAAATTTCGTGGGTTGCATAACTGGCTCCGAACGGATGTGTTTCACTTAGAAGTTATTTTGGACGAAGTACGTGTGGTGGGAGTCGTTGATCTGGCACTCTGATCAGTGAAGTGAAGTGAATTTGTTAATGTGCCTCGTAGGGCGCTGTTCTTCTCTCGAATGGGTGACTGTCCAGGACATACAGTTTAGGGTTGTCTCTGAGTAGTGAAATTTCAGAAGATTACAAATGCAGACACGCTGCTACTTAGAGCTCAGGAGGCAACTGAGTAATAACAACCATCTCTCGAAGGATACCTTCGAACGTCTTGACAGAGCTTCTTATGACGTGTCTTGGGTCTAGAGGATCCATCGGATTACATGGGTAAAATCAACAGTGAATCCGTTGATATGTCTGATTGTATATGACACGGATCATCCCTGTTCTGATGAATGGCCCGAACGCATAGCCAAACTCAAAAGCGGCTGAGGTAAGTACGTAGGTAGGCAGGTTTTGAGCAAGTTGGGTCCATTGTACTCCATGTACTGCCAACATGAAACCTTCCAATATTCTAAAACAATCCTACATCGTTTGAAAACCTTAGGAGGTTTATCCACTCTAGACTGCACAAGTCCTCCAGTTCTGCAAAGAAGTGTATATCAAAGTAAGGATTCGTTTTCTTTGGAAAAGGCTATTCACAAAGCAGATGTTAGATTTTGAGATTCTGTTTCTTCTTCATCTCCGCAACTTCCCCCAAATGTCATGGGCATGCGTTCCCATGGCTCAGTGACACTTGTGTATGGATCTTGGCGTGACCATATAGCTTGCCTCTCCAAAGACCCGCCTCTCTGAGCCTCAGAGACGACGATTCTTCACTGTTGCTGCAAAATTGGTCGAGAGGAAAATTGAATAAGATCTCTTCTAGCGCTGCCGTCGGTGTTGTTCTGAGACAACCTGTTTTTTGTGAGCTGCCTTAGGAGATAATTCTTTTTTACACCCATCATAAGAAAAGAAGAAGAAGGTAAAGAAGACACTGTTGGATGCTCAGGTTTACCCTGTAGAGTAGCGCTATATAAAGAACTAAAACTACTGACGTGAATTGAAAAAAAAAAAAAAACTTAACACGCCGCACGCGCACCCACAACGATTCGGCGCGGTACCTTCTTGTGTGTACATATTTAACACATTTTTGAATGAGCTCAGTTCTGTGTAAATATTATTAAGTCTCTCTGTTCAGAGCAGAGCAACGATCATTGACAAAGGCAAGGAAAACATCGGTGATTTGCCTGAATGCGGTATATGGAGGTGTATGCATGATGTGCTAAACACTCCAATTCGTGGATGTAACCATTTCGCAAAAATACGCAAATAATTGTTGACATTTGTTGTTGATTCGATAACTGCTTAAACAATGGCTAAATCAAGCGCACTTTGTTAACAATGCTATCGACGGCAATTCAGATCCCCTTCGCTGTTCACAGTTACCCCTCATTATGGTAAGCGCTTACGGACATTTGTTGACAACAAGCCTAAGTAAGCGAATAAGTGTTTGTCACCAGATAGAAATGACATTCCACCCACTTTGAGTCATATGAGTCGGTAAGGGATACGCGCTTAATGTCTACGTGCAAGAAGTAGCATAGACCGAAACTCTTGAGTTAAGAGACCAATATCGTCAAAAGACAAGAGGGACAGTGACTGACATTGAAGCACTCCGGGTGTGGGTGTCCGAATGTACAAATAAGGCTTTTTTGAAGTTCCATTTCCAGCACACTATGGCTGTTTAAGGCTTTGAAAGTTGATTGATTTGTCAATTTGTGTCGATGACAATGAGTGATCAATTCATGAGTATATAAGTGTTGGGATTTAAAGCAAATGCGTGGACGATTTGAAAAAAATAAGTGTCAATAACATTATGTCAACTTAAGACACCGGCCAAATGAGGATAAAATTTCAAATTCCAAGTTAACGGTGTCAAAATGCAATGAAGCAGCTCTTAACTCTCACTACTGTCCCCACACTTTTATAACATAGCCGTTGCGTTCGAACTTCCAAGAAGTAGATGCTCACCATTGATTCCCTCGCGTTCTGCTGAATTTCTCGCCCTATCCCGGCGAGTAACTCACATAACAAAAAATATCACATCTTGGGAGATTGTGTTTGGGGCTGATTCTTTTGGTCAATTTCAAAATTTCAAGTCCAACGAAGCAGTATTGAGTTAAGCCACTGAATAAACAAGCTGTTAGAAATGTTCCCAGGCCAATCCTACAAGAGAGCTTAGGATTACTTCCTCTATCATTCATGAGAAAAAAAAACCTCGAACTTGTCATCCTGCTTAAAAATGACTCACTCAGGGAAATCACCACAACCTCTGATTTGTCGATGTTAACCTTCATTCCAGAGTGAGGACATATGACCACGCGCTGAAATTCTATTTAGGAGGATGTGAGGATAAGAATCATTCCTCCCCTCGAGTGCGCTGCAAAATTCAAACCACACATTGATGAGAAATGAGAGGTGACAACACGCACTCTTCACAAACTAATGACACTAAATTTACTTTCGAACAATGTGAGTGGCTTGCTCATAGTCATGCTATTATATCGAAAACAAATTAATTTAAAATGATACTTACGCATAAAACCGGTGCTAGGTGCTTCTACTCAATAGTAGTCGCACATATTTTAAGTGGAATAATTCTGAATATAAAGCAACGCCTTGAAACAGTCTCAGTTCAATTTTACTACAAACTTCACCAAAAACTGAACATTTATAATTCTTTCTACTCAATTCAAGCTCATTGTGGTGCGTTGCGTGTGAGAGACTGAAATAAATGTGCGCGACATCACTTAGACTGATAAGATGAAGATGTGGAAGAAGTCGTCGAAATCAAGGAACTTTTTAAAAATTCGTGCCTTCATACATTCATTGATGTTTATTGTGTTTCATCATTGATGTTTCAGATTTACAAATTTCAAGCCGGTATTCTAAAGAGAAGACTCAGAAGACCATCCGGGTGCAGAAGAAGATCAGTAATACACTCTCTGAGCATCAAGATTGTGCTTTACAATAGTGCGGCAAGAACAACAATAGACAAGGATCGGCATCAACTTGAGCGAGAAACTGAAATTTAACAACTACTCAAAGCTGAATCTCAAAAATGCCAGTTTTGGACGTCATCGCATCTACACGCTTATTCGAAAACAAAACGGACTACAGCAGAAGACGAAGGTGCCACTCTATAAGCAACTCATAAGCAAGCAACTCAAAGCAACTCTATAACAATCACGGGGTATTGCCTCCCTAACGGCATACCATCTCCACGACGAACATGGAAAAGCTTTAAATCTTTAAGAGGAACCGGGCCGGTTAAACAGAGAAGTACCCCAACGACAGGAGACGGAATCATCCCGGTTACACTTTTCCGAAAGCAGCTATACGACATGGGCAATCACCTCAAACATGGCTCTCAAGTAAAAAGAGAACTCTCGGACAACAAATCCTCAACAACTTGAAACTGCTAAATGTCAGCAGAGTGTACTCCTTCTTCAAAGGTTACCAGGGAATGTTAGTATGCCGGTAGGGCTAAGCCAAGTTGGTCAATTGTGATACCTATAGTCAGCCTACTAAACCGAAACACCAAATGGTGACTGGAGCAGGTGTGAAAATCACACAAAAGTGTGATAACTTTACCTTCACTGGGATTCTAAACGAGGGGCAATTTAATCAAGAAACTCCAACAAAAAGAAAGTATTGATAGCAGTCAAAGTCGCGACCACAACACCACCACCCCATCCCGAGAGGATCAAGAAAGACACGCGGAACTGAACCCAAAACAACATTCTTTTGTACATCGGTTTGGCCCGTATTGTTGAGCCAACCCTTTATTTAGCTTTAATTACAATTTTGAGGTGCATCTCTACCCCGGGGCTCCACGTTAACACCACCAATGACATCACAGTGGAGATCCGACGTAGAACCACTCTTGGCATCCGAGGTTACTTCGGTCTGTCGAAACAATTGGGGTCAAGACTCCTGACTCGAAGGACCAATATTATGACTCTTATTTTGCAAGTCCTGCTGTATGAAGCTGAAAGCTGGAAGATAAGCAAAACTGCAAAGCTGCTTCTTGGAGCCTTCGAAAGGAAAATTCTACGTGGAATATTTGGTCCCGTCTGTGAGGAAGGTGAATGAACGAGAAGACACAACGAGTTGTACCAGGATGTGGATGTAGTCCGGAAGTAAAAAATCCGTCTGGTTCGGCCACATCGAGCACAGGGACATCCACGCTCCAGCTAAGACAGTCTTAGACTCCGAGCCTCCTGGTTCGAGAAGACTGAAACTCCGGTATGGAGACCAAGTCGTCGAGGATGTGAGATAGCTTGGCCTTAATGACTGGATACAGCTTGACCAGGACCGTCAGCAATGGAAGACAAAAATTAGTCTCGGACTTGGAAATCTCAACGGGTCGCCAGCCTAATAAGTAAGTCGCACCTTTATACGACTGTTGCTTAGAACTGTGTTATCTCTGCGTCTATTTTATTCTCTACGTCGAATATTTGGTCCCATCTGTGAGGAAGATGAATGAACGAGAAGACACAGCGAGTTGTACCAGGATGTGGATGTAATCATGAAGAAAAAAAATCCGTCAACTGTATTGGTTCGGCCACATCGAGCGTATGGACATCAACGCACCAGCTAAGAGGATCTTCGAAGCCGTGCCTTCTGGTTCGGGAAGGAGAGGAAGACCGACTAAGTCATCGCGGATGTAAGACACCTTGGTCTTGTTGACTGGAAGCAGAGCGCCCAGGTCCGTCACCGATAGAAGACAGCAATTGCTCAGGCTCGGTCCCTCCATGAGTCGCTGGCCTGTCAAGCAAATACGTAAGTCAAGCTTGTACCATGTTAGAGCAATGGAATAGCCTTTGCACAAATGAATTTAATTGAGTTGAATCTACCGGACTCTCATATAAGATTCTCCAAGATGCCCATTCCTCTGCTACCTCAAGCACATCTTGTTAATTGGCTAAGTTTCAGGCAGCAGTCAGCTTGCCCTGAAATGTTGTCACTTAATTCCAATAATTTTTCTGCTAAATTGCTCACATTTCCCGTGTCGGTTTTTTGTCTCCGAACCCGCTTCGGACAGCATATTTCACCAGTGCGTGTGTGACTGTCTTTGTCGTTTCATTTAATCGCTTGACTTTTCCACGATAAAACTGCAATCAAATGCCTTCATTTTATCACAATCTCTCGATCCACTGTCCGCACGGTGCGACACGCCGGTGCGGCGGTATCTTTCAAATCAACCAAAGCCCGCATTCACAGCCCTGACTGAGCACGAATCTAAATTTAACTCGCTTTTCCGCCGTTTTGCTGAAATAACTTCACCCGAAAATATCCTACAAGTGTGTTCCCATTTTTTCTGCCTAGTCTGGGCTGAAGAAAAAAAACCTAAACGAATGTAGACCATGCCGGGAGCTGGTCCAACTGGCGAGGCGTGCGAAAGAAAGGCTTAATAGGTTGCGCAACTTCCTTGCGCCTGCGTACGTAAAAAAGACATGTTTCAGTTAAATACATTATCATCTCATCGACACATGCAATGCACTGGAGCACCGGACTGGTCGTGGTTCAATTGAACGCGCCTAACGAGCGCCGCCACGGACGCCATGTGAGCGTGAATTAAATGCACAATTCACTTGCAAGGACGCTGTGTTGCGTTGAATTCCCCTCACACCTTGCGGCTGTATGGAGTCCATAGACTTTCCATTTTTTTTTTGATTTCGCTTGGTGCGACAGGTGCCGAGAATGCGATGAAGTATGTGCGAATCGTAAGAATTTTCGATGTCAGAAACCGAGTCAAGGCGGCTCGGTCTCAACGGGGACATTTTGATTGAGAGCTTTACACGACGACGACCAGTAGCAACAAATTCTTAAAATCCCACTCGCATTGGACATTCTCCGCATCCATTTGGCAATCTGGCAGATTACTTAATTAGCAAGCGTGTTTATCAGGCGGGGTGCTCGATAAAATCGATTCTGCGGCAATTTGCATGTGGATCAATTGGAATTGCCTGAAGCGTGTGGGCTGTGTTCTGACATCGGGGCAATATTTCGTTCTAATCGCTCTTGTGGGGTTCTGAACTTAATGCTTATCCACTGATCGGACTAACACTGAACAGACACACGCTCGCCGCATGCGAAATGATTGAATTATAATTGCTCGTTACGATTAGTCTGCACAAGCCGGTGACGGCTGTCCGCCGACTGTCCCTCGGCTGTCCCTCGGACTGGAAGTGAAAGGCATTTGCAACAGACTTTCTTTCGATCGAACACGCAATCATTCAGAACGTAATCTTGCGGTGGTTTATGTTGACACGCGCATAGGCCCATGAATACAAATGTCACATTTGAATTCAGCGTGAAAGTAATCCAGTCACTACCTCATCTCGCCAACTGGCCAGCTGACACTTAACACTCCATTCATCTTGTGGCATTATCATATGAATTGAAAAGAAACTGTAACCAGACGCCCTTCTCAGCCGGACATCTGGCCTGGCGTCGACTTCGGGTCACCGTCGACGTGGCGGTCGGGCGTTTTTACAAGGAAGTGATAAGCGTGCATTTCATTGTTACCACAAGCCGTTCGCCGACCACCCGCAATAGAAAGGGGGGCTCTATGAAATTTCGATTGCGTAATGCAGTGGCATAGCGCGATGGCAATCAGTATGTTCACTGTACGCCCGCGGCTCACTAAAAATGGGTGTGGACAGTTATTGTGCTCAATATTTTTGGTGTATCAATTTGGAATTCGAAAGGGGGGCAGTGGAGCAAATGTTATGTCTCGTTGCGGAGACACCGGCCGTGCTTGTTGGTATTTCGATTACCGTTGCTTACATAATTTTGGTAAGCGCAAATAAATCGCTGCTTATGAACGTGAAATGGGCGCCGTTAGTGTGCGGAGCATGTTAAGTGCTAGTGGAGTAACAAGAAAGAAAACCCATCGAGCTTATGCAAGTGATCAAGGACAGCAACTGCTACAGTTTGGCATTCAAGTTCGCTAAGCAACTCTTTTGTTTCACCGCTTCGCCACCTTGGCAGTTGGCTGGCTCCGAAACCTGCAATGCACACACGATTTGCTTCCTTTGTCATTGCAGTCTCTTTGTCCGCTCGCCAGATGGCAAATTGTGCGGACGATGTGCACAGCACACGGAAAGGTTAGTCCAATGTCGAGCGAGGTCTTCATTCGTTCAGTCAACACGTGCAGGCTTCCCCGACTGGCACTGTCGCTGGCTTGGTTTTATTAGCCGCAACAATGAGTCAATGACAAATCCGCATGTAAGAGCACATCAACTGCAACACAACTGCCACCGTTTCTCAACCGAGGTTCTTGTGAAATCGAATCGAATACCAACCGATGTGTGCACGCGATGGATGCCCCAAGAATATCGACACATATCAATCCTGACACTTTGACATATAAACTCCATTATTGCGGATTGCTGAAATGGAATACAACATTTCACGGCTCACGAAATCACGAATGGCAACGCGAAACCCACCATCGTCGTGCCCGGCGGGCAGGCTTCACTCAGTCCGACGCATTTCGTCTTGCAAATATCGAATGTGTAATTATTTGAAATACACACGAAAGCCGGTCACTCTTGTTGTCTGAAAAGATTCCACTCCATATTTGAATGGGTGAGTTTCTGTATACATTTCCCTTTCACTACTCGACAATCACTTTTATGTTTACAATCTAATTGTGGTTACGTAAGCGTGGGCATGTACACGAGAGAGAGAGAGAGAGGGGACGGGTTCCCGTGGCTGGCAAGATGTTCCCACACGTGAGGCCTGCAAGTCGCTCACCCACGCCCGCGGAGTCAAAACAATGCGCTGATTAGGCTTGGACCGCGATTCACATGCGCCAGATGTGGGCCACAGCGTGTGATGATGATTTATTCTCCTCCGGGGCATCTCTCTCGCATCACACGTGTGAGTTGCATAAGCCTCTCGTGCTGTGACCCATCAGGAATGTGTTGCAACAGATCGACTCCAACTGATGCCCATCCGCCTTGATTGTCTGTCCGAGCTTAATTAGATTCTGAGCCCATATTTGATCGCAGTCGAATTGCAGCCTTTCACTGCAACGCTCTCGCCCTGACCTAGACCCGCTGCAACGTAAGTGCACGGCATGGCATGAGAAAGCTGAATGTGCGCTCAGCCTCCAGCACGACCGAGTGGAAAGGTAAGGTTCGTCATGCGCGACCTTGATCGCTCAGAAAGCAAGTGCTGTTCTGAGGAACTAACGGAAGGAACGGCTGCATTGACAGCTGATGAACATGCGAATTCAAATTCGATCGTTTTCTGATTTCGGTGATCGGCCTTGATGTGCTCTGAGCGAGCGCCATGTTTGCAAATTGATCAGAGGCATTCTTGGTGATCTTAATCAGAGCTGTCATTGACACACATTCCGAAAATGGAAAGTCTTTTGGATCCATTCATTCATTACGAGTCAATGAATACATTCTTGTTCAATTAATGCGCAGTTGAACGGTGGTGAGTGGAGGCTCGGAGCTATGGTGTGGTTTTCTGATGGAAAAAAATACGAGAACATGCAAGCAAGGAGATTTGAGGGACGACGAATGAGAAAATTCAGCGTATTAAATGAGATTCTAATTAATGATGACCGGAGAGCGGTGATATGTAGAAGCTGCAGCAGTTATGTTGGAGCAGATGCATACAGCTGTCAAGATAATCTTCAAAGGCTTGGCAACTCATTAGAGGCATCGTCACACGCTTGACTAGGGGAGACATCATAAAAAACAAAAGTGCCATCTATTAAAGCTCGATATCTATGACCAATCGTTCCTCCTGTATCGACATTGAGTTCCTCACGTACTTCCGTTCTCACCCTATCCCGGCGAGTAACTCCCACAACAGTTCGAAGAAGTCTCACCTCGGCAGCTTAGTAGCAATAAATATAATCGAATAATGCTGTAATATACTTTATTTTAAGACCTCGGCAATAGGCTTTTATTGGGCCATCGAATGCTGTACGGACGACCTTTCGGGTAACATGCATAACTGATTTCCACATGTGAGTTGTGGTATTGACGTCATAGATCATGCGCCAAAGCTGAATGTTCACGATGGTCATGCTGTGTATTTAGTTTGACCAAATGAACGTGGTCTGCTGCAATGCTAAAACCAGGTGAAACCGTTTCAGGGCAACCCGCCGAACTCAATTTATGCGACTGCGCTGAGAACCGTTGTCAAAAGGTCACAATACGAGGAAACACATGGCAAAGTAATTTTGCAACATGGCAATGGTAGGCCACATGTTATGCAGCCGATCAAAGCATATATCGAAATTATAAAACATACAAGCTCTGACTATCATTTCCTCTAGTCGATCACGAATGTCCTGGAATATCACCCAACGCTCTTTGATGTTTTGTATATCGCATCAAAAAATGCACCGTTTTTTCGAGATGGTGACAGAAAATGTCCAAGAGAGATGGATCAGGTAGACGAACCATGAATTGTCCGAGCCTGATCAATTGGTGCCTTCCATCGATGACGGTCCTTAGCATCCTGCTTCCAGTCATCAAGGCTATCAAGCTGTCTTATATCCTCAATAACTTGGTCTCTATACCGGAGGTTGGATCTTCCTCTTCTTCTCGAACCAGGAGGCTTGGATTCGAAGACCCTTTTTGCTGGAGCGTTGTTGTCCATTCGCTTGATGTGGCCGAGCCAGTAAAGTCGATGGATTTTTGCCTTCCGGACTACATTCACATCCTTGTACAGCTCGTAGAGTTCGCGGTCCATTCGCCTTCCTAGCAGACGGGACCATATATCTGACGTAGAACTTTTCTTACGAAGGCACCAACAATCAGCTCTGCAGTCTTTGCTTAGTGTCCAGCTTTCGGCTCCATAAAGCAGGACTCACAGGATAAGAGTTTTGTAGAGCATGACTTTGGTCATTCGAGCCAGGAGCTTCGAGCCTAGTTGTTTTGACAAACCGAAGTAGAATCGGTTGCCAAGGGCGATTCTACGTCGGATCTCCACTATGATGTCATTCGTGGAGTTTACGTTTGCTCCGAGGTAGACAAACTCCTTTCCGTGTTTTGCTCGACAGCATATATTTGGTTTTGTCCTCGTTGACCTTAAGACCAGCTGGTTTCGCTTGTTCCTCAATTGCCGTGAAAGCTTCCACTACGGCGCGTTGGGAAAGCGCGATAATGTCGATGTCATCAGCGTATCCCAAAAGCTGGACTGGAGAATGAGGGATCGGTGGATGGCGTCAGCAAACCTTTCCTATTTGTACACCAAACATAACGTTGCGGGGTTGTATATACGCAACGTGAAGTTCGTCGTAAGGTTTGTCATAACCGTGGCTTCACTGTGTAGTCCAAATCGTCCTACGGTAGAAAAGAGTCCAGAAGCGCCAGAACACTCTTTCAAACTTTAAGTAACCGCCCAGACAGGGATGCGATGCGAAATGCGAAAACATAGCCGTTGTTGTGACCAGTATCGATGAAGGCCTAAAAGTGTCGATTCGGCGTTGACTAGGTGAATTGGGCATCGGCAAAGAGACGGCTTAGCTTGTGATTTGATTTGGACCCACCTTGTGCTGACTTGGATTAAGTTAGGTTAAATTGGCTAAGAGCAGTCACACTTAGGCCAGAGTAAGCCCGTTGTGATACCACGCGGATTGACTTCTCCTAACATTGGAACCAGTTGGTGCTTGTAGTGAAGCGATTTACCTGGCCTATGCTGGCGCTGTTTAGCTCATTGCGGCGCTGAACTAGATGGCTCCTAGGTGTAGAAACCTACGACTAGCCATAGCACTACAGAAGCAGAGTAAGTGATGATTGTTTTCTTCCTGCTCTCATCCATGCAGCGTCTGCAAAAATTATTATATGGGGCACCCATCCTGCAAGCATGAGTGCCAATTGCACAGTGCCCGGTTATGATTCTATAAGAGTCCTTAATGAGAGCTTAGTGAGTCTAAGTACACTGGGTGACCGTTTTTTTAGTAATGACCACATTTCTTTTGTTTTAAGGCAGGTGGTGCCTTCTAGCCATTTGTCATTGGTGGCTTCAATTGTGTGATTGTGCTGACTTAAAAATTGAATCCGTACAAACATAAAAAGCACCGCGAGTTGGACGGAGATTAGATTTTGGACAAAATATTATATTCCCTTATTAGGCTCAGCTCAATCCACGAGTCCTCGACGTGGCTTCAAAGCATCCACAAAAAAAGACTCTTTGATGAGGCTTATTGCAAGTCGGCATGATTGCAGCTTATTTCTTGCGAAATGAGGAAGGAGATATAGTTACTTTCAATGGTGTCAGATGCAGAGCCATGTTAACCGACTTTCTGCGACCAGAGCCTGACGACATTTGTATACCCGAACTGTGGTTTCCACAGGATGGCGGGGATGACATACAAGTGATACAACGCTTGAAGGTGTGAAGTGGAAATTAAATCGTCGCACTTCATACCACTCTCTGCTGCTACGTTAAGTCCTTAGTTTTAACCAAGAAGCTAACCTCTTTGGACGAGTTCAACACCAACTTTCGAGACTTTATTTACTATTATTACACAAATTACTATTATTGCGATTATACAGATCTATATGGTATTTCTTTGCCCTGGTCTAGGATTTGAGTGCTGTCTTCAAAAAGTGTACAATGGGTTTCAGTCTTTCTCGTATTATTCTGACATCGCTCAGTATGTAATCCACAGCTTCATTAGAGTGGCAACAGTGCCCACAGATTTCTGTACCCATTTTAAGGAGGTCTCAATTACAATTACTGCACATAACATCTTTAAGTATTATTCTTAAGTGCTTGAACTTCTTTGGCTGATTTGGGATTATAGCTTTGGTCCAGCGTTTTATACTCGCTCCAAAACTGGTTAATTTGTTTAATCATCCATGTACGTGTAGTCTGTGTAATTACTTCCATAAAGAGGAGGTTCTAATGACTGCTATCCGAGCCTGGCTTGTAAAGAGTGGTTTAAAATATAATCACTCAATTGATTCAAATCAATCAATTGAATCAAATTTAATCAGGGCCAATGTTGAATGTGAAACACAGCTAAAAGTCAAGTTTTTTTCTGCATTTCATTGACATTTCTCAATTTCAGATAAATTCAATTTGAACCATGGAAAGATACACAATCGAGCAACTTGTTAAAGTGATTCAGGTTTGTTGTACAAAATGATAAATAATATATTTGTAAGTACAACCTAGTGCCGGTGTTGACATCTGTTGAATGTAAATATATTGACTAGAAACTAACACTGGTGTCGACATATATTGGAAAGATTATAGTAGCTCAGTAACTCATGTGTTGCAGCATTTTCCTTTTTTTTTCTCTCTGTTCTTCATTCGCACCATGACACTTTGTAGCATCGCAAGTCCTTAATAAAGAAATAAAGTTTCGACTTGATATTTTTATTTTAACAAGGTTTATTATGAAAATGCATATCGTGCACTTCGTGGAAGAAAATCATCTTCAGTGATAAGGAGAATGATAATCCAAAAGTGATTGTCGGAAAACCAATGCACCCACAAAGAGTGACTGTTTGGTGCGGTTTATGGGCTGGCGGCATCACCGGGCCGTACTTTTTCCAATAACTACCCTTTATATATCAGCTTCTTTGTGGTTTTCATATTTTTCCCAAATTAGTTTTAGTTTGTTGTTCACTGCCAGAATGGATAATGTTTTGCTACATTCCCAGACAGCCTTACGGTTTCACGTCTCACTTAGGCCTCACAGAGTTGAATGTGTACCTCCTTAGTGTTTTAAAAACTACTTGGCTGTCTGAAATGTACACATATTAATGTAAGTGGGTTTTCTGTCGCCAATATATATAGCTTCTTCGTTCATAATCAAGAGTTCGTAGAATATAACGTTGTCATTTTAATTAAAGCTGTAACTCCTAACGTTATTATGTGGTCACACTGTACGCGGAGCTTGGTGAGTCTAATCAGAGAAGGACTGAAGAAGAATACAACATAACAAGTGTGTTGCACATACAACAGAACCTTGGAGAACAACCGAGTCCATCTTACATGAACCTAAGCAAAGATATCTTGAAATGAGTGGTATCCCTTGCAGCAGAGACCAAAGAGGGTATGACCAAAGAGCTTCCATCTTAATTTGAAATAATTGTTTTCAAGCATACATCCTCGCAGCACAGATCTGCTAAGAGTCCCTCACCCCTTTCACATAAACATCCAATTTAGAAAAACAATATGTGTGTTTTCGAGGAGTCCTACATCGGCATAAATTTTAATTTGCATGTAAAGTACAGTAACAACAATCTCTACATCGGAGTAAGTTGGTCAGCATTTTTATTGTGGTCTGTGAAGTTGTCCGGGATAAAAACAATGCTTTAAACCATTATTTTCAGCATTTTATCCTTAATTCACTGTGAAACTTCATAAAATTCATCGCTGAACTCATTCTGCAAAGGCATTGAAAATGGCTGGGGGAGATAATGCTGCTGCTGATGCTGACAGCTGACTGTTACAGTGACATCGACCTGGTCAAACGAGTTCGAATCTCTCGTCTCAGATGAACTACCAATGTTCCGGCCCGGAAAGTCTTCGACTCCAACCCCGAGGGACAACTCGGTAAAGTGAGACCACGCCTACGGTGGCGAACGCAATTAGAATGGGACCAGAAGAAGTTTAACCTGCGTGGCTGATAGCAACTAGCACAAGACCGGGTTACATGGAGAGGCATGTTGGCTGAGACCCAGGTCCACCCTGGACTGTAGCGCCAGCCAAAGAAGAAAGAAGCTGACAGTTACAAATGTCAAATGTCGTGCTGCCAAGTTTTTCTGATGAGTGTTAAAGCGCCTCTGATTGTTTTTCTGCACACTTATAATTGGTTCCCACATAGGACTTGCAAAAAACACACTAAATGTCTCTAAGGGAACTGGAACAAAAAATTCAATTTTGGAACTTCTTACAAACAAATTGCCTACGTTTTTGCCAAACGATGTGATCACACGTCACCCATTCCACACAACAATCCGCTTGAAAGCAAAAACGCAGGAAGTCTCTTAATCACCGACTGCAAGACATCAAAGAATTAACTTTCAAAAGTTCCGGCTTAGCAGAGCCTAAGCATGGCGACGCGCCTAATCCAAAACCGCAGACAACCAAGCGGTGCTCAAATCTCATTTCACTTTCACTACGTTTGATCCGTGCTCTCCAATAAATGAAGGCGCTTGTGATTGCCCCTAGCCATCGTTTGATGGGGAATGAGGAAGACAGTCTATTTAATCGAGAGGGCAAAGGAGAGGAACGTGCATTTCGATAAACTCCGATTAGATCTTCATTCCCCGAATAGAATGGAAAAACCAACCACGGTCATTGCTTGCGCCTGTCACTGCCACTCCCACAGTCAAGATCAAAAAGGCCATGCGGGGAACCGAATTCACTCTCGCCAGCAGGATGCACAAAGCAAAAGGGGACAGAATAATCCAATCATACCAGCGCGCCGCTCCATAGCCTTGACACCAATTCCACTTTTACTGAAACAGAAAACCGCTCGCCACGTTAACGACCGGGATAATTGCACGTAGTCTCCCAGATTCAAGCTCCGACCGAAACCGGATTCGCGGATTTGCGAACGCGTCCGCAGCTCCATTTCGTGGTTCCGCAAACGGGAAATCAGATGAGTGTGCTTTCTGGCAACAGGTTTCATCCAGAGAAAGTGAACTGAAATGCGCGCAAGTGAACGTCTTCACTCGGCTGGCGTGGCGTCTGTGAGAGTGTGTGTCTCAATCAAACTCGGTACCGCACCTGATGCAATCCCGAACGTATCAAATGATCAATCCCAGCGAAATATCCGCAAAGAGATACGGTTCCATCTTGCGCGACAGATGGATGCATTCTGCGCAATCTGTGTGCGGTGCGGTTAATTTGCGTGTATTTTATTTCGGTGTGTCCGTGTTGTAAGCAGGTGCTGGTCCGCCGCCGCGCTGCGCCGCCCCATGTTGGACTTCAGACTTCAGACATGGGATTGCTCTTATTTAGCGCGAGTACGTATAATGCGTGTATTTCGCGTTTCCCTTGTGAAACGCTGCGCGCATGTGCAAAGTCTAGAGTTTCAAACTACTTTCTTTTGGATCGCGACACCCGGTTGCTGCCATCGCCGGCTGTTTGTACTGTGGGCTCCAAGTGATCCCCTTTATTGCGGGGATCAATGACATCTCGGCTTTTCACTTAAACCTCTACTTTTTTTCGCGAGTGAAACCACCTATTGTTGGGGCACTGACTGACAAGTGGAGTTATGGCGAATTGGTTCTGGTCAAGGTTGAGCAAATTTCTTCTTCGTTTCTCTTTTCTGCCTTTGTGGTCGCTGTTCTTGTGGAAGCTAGAAACCTAGAACGACACGTAGGCATGTGTGTATGAAGAAATCGGTGACATGTGATGAAATACCTGACGAATGTGTCTCGCCTTTGGGACTGTGACAATGTCGACGTGCTTGTAAACATTTGGCCGACAACAAAACACGAGTATACGAGGATGTTGACATGCTCTGCTGTGCCCCGGTTGTGCCTGTGGCTATGTCACTCACTGTCATGCTGGTGGGAGGGTTAATTTACTAGAAAAATGTGTTGTCTTGTCTGAGCTTAGCAGGGAGTTCAAGTTGAAATGATAGAACATGCATTATCTTTCTGGTACGTATGTGCAGAGCGGGCAGGTGTGATAATGCATGTGATTCTTACCAGAGACCTTAAGCTTACAGTGGGACTTGGCATAGACACTGAACTTGTGCTGACAACAGAAAAGGGACGAACATCAATGTTGACTAGATTATTCTAAAGGTACAATCACAATGAGATGCATTATCTTCAGCAATCTGATAATCTGGCAAATACAATTCGTTCAGTTTCGTTGAATTTCGCAAAGTTTCGTTGTGTTTCGTTCACTTTTGTCAACTTGAGAGAAAGTGAAATGGAATGTCAGCTTTCAAATTGTAGTATGCTGAGTCTGGCTAATTTTCGTTCGAGTTTCACAGTGCTTTGCATCTACGCAGTAGCGATGCGTGTATAAAAGGTTTACGGGTTCAGTTTAAGAATAGAATACTTTTACATTTTTGCCCCTTTACTTAAAAAATAAGTGTTATTGCCTATAAAAAAAATAATATTTCCAGCTGGAGTCGGACCCAGACCCGTTTCCAACTCAAGTGAACGCCTCGAACGAATGGAGAGCATTTCTGGAGGTATGTGTGGTCATTATGTGTTGAGTCTATCGTGCTGTTAAAATAAGAACCAAATCGGAAATGTAAAAAGGATGTGTGATGAATTGGGTTTAATTCGAGCATTTGTCGAATTAGGAAATCCACTGAGTAATTGACTGAAGTTAGGACATTTTGTTTATGGTTGCTGTAAGTTAAGAAAATTATAGAAACAAAAATATTGTTCTTTGAAAGTCAGGAGCTCATGAACAATAAGGACACAATGCCACTGGGTTTAGGTATGTTTTTCATAATTGTTAATCATTCAGATGACATCTCTCGGAAGTCCACCATCGTTTTCCTCAATGTTCACAAAAGTTGACTACTGTCAACACTTGGACTCTTGGAGAGATTTAATGATTAAGGAAGCATTGTTCACTGAAGTCAAAACTCGGCGTTTACTTTGTTAGACCTTCCAAATTGACATACCAGTCACAATTATCATCTTCAGTTTGTCGATTCAGATACTGATACGACTTGAAAGCTGTCTATTCGTTCCATGTAGTGAAGCTCCTTCACATCGCTAATTTTTTTTTTATTCATTCTTGACAACCATCAGAATTGTATAATTTATTATTTAATCTCAACGACGATTGACTAAGTATTTTTTAATAGCGTATTAAATGTCATGACTTATGGCACACAGTTTATCTTAAAAGGTGTGGTATGGTAATCAATAAAATTACAAATCGTACATCCGCCAGCATGAGCCAGCGGTCCACCCGCTGTTTTATTGCTGCATACGGATTAATGTGTTTCTGAACATATTCCAAGTCAAAATAATTTGTCATTTTATGCTCGTGAGCAACCGGTTCAATTTGCAATTCAATTATAGGTGAATTCTCTGCCTGGATCCTTTTGATTCATGGTGGACGTAGAACTCATCTAAGGCAAGAAGTCGCGATCAAGAGCTTCAGTTTGAAAATTTAGAGTAGCCGCCGAGACGTAGTAGGTAAGTATGTCGATCCCTACCCTGAGGGTGGAGGAATAGATTCAGACCAGAAAAAGCTTCTCAAACTTCGATGTTCTTAGTCGGCATTAAATCGTAGAATGTACATATATTCTTTATTTATTATGGCCCATATCTTATCATCCACGCAGCTTCTGACTGAACACCCAATCCCCGACAGCTGGAAAGAAGGTGTCATTGTCACCCCCTCAAAAAAAGGAATCTTGAGCGAGTGCAAAAACTGGAGAGTCATATCACTCCCGAATGCTATTTAGAAGCTACTCGTCTTGTGCGTTGATCCTGCGCCGGATTTCTCCAACTGCACAGGAATAAAAAAATAATTGCTCTTTACCAAGCTGGTTTTTGATCCAACCACTCATGTGTGGATCACATCAATATGATTTGGGTCATCATCGAACAGTCAGCTCAGTGGTACTCATCAATAGTTTTGTTACTCGTCGACTTCGAGAGAGCCTTCGACATGGTCGGACAAGAATCCTACTGGAACGAACTGGAGGACATCCTGGAGGACCAGCATACATATATCGAGCCCTTTATAGAGAAGCGTGTTGCACGGTGCGGTTCAAGGGTAAGGACAGCTCCTCATTTATCAGCATTAGAGGTGTGACGCAAGGGTGCACACTATCACGCCTGCTTTTCGTCATCGTCCTTGATCTTTTCCTCGACTGTACAAACAACGCCGCCTCATAAGGGCTCCAATGTTCTCTGATGGGAAAAAATCCATTACATCGACTACGCTGATGACATGCGTCTGCTATACAACTTGTTAGTCGGTGTTCAGAATAAAATGCATGCTCTGAAGGCTCATGATGAGCCCTTCCCTTGCTAGGCGGAATTCCCGTTGTGCATGCCAATAAATTCGGCTACCTCGGCAGCATGCAAAGATTTATGCAAAGATGGAAGTGCAGACACTGACGTCGTGCTTCGAACAAATAAAGCCCGTCACACTATCACGCCACTCTTAGCAACGTCTGAAGCCCCAGCCAGCTCTCCACCTCACTCAAGCTTCGGATATACAATTCCAACGTGAAGTCCGTATTGATATACAGATGCGAGACTTAGGAGACAGCATCCACTATTGTTCGCTAGCTTCAGGTCTTCGCCAAGGGAATTGGCCAGTTTCTGGAATTCTGAAAGTCTTCTGATTGGATTGGATAGCAAACTTTGCAGAAACCCATCGTTGGACAGATACAATATCGGTAGTGGTGCTGAATAGGCCCCAGCCTACGTAAATCGAGAACGGACATCGCAAGGATGGTCCTCATTTGGACACACTTGGCCAGCAAGTCCTGGTCGGAAATGACTATTCTAGTCTAAGGCAGTGTCGCGTGGAGATTGTTCACAGAATCCTTGTTACCGCTTTCATTATAAAGAACAATGGCAGCCACAACACAAGTAGTTTCTTCGATCTGTCGACACACCTTCTTGCGTTTCTACAACTCGCCAGTGTAGGTGTATAGTCCGAACCCTAGGCGATGAGCATGAATGAACTGCTCCAAGACGTGGTTATAGTGTTGAAGCCAATGTTTCCTCCTTCAAGGATAGCTCTCATAGCGGCTGTGGCATTACTTCAGATTGAATGATCTTCCGCCTGGTTTGAGAAGGACCTAATCACTGATATAAGGACCAAGTCACCGTGAAAGTAAGTCAACTCGGTCTCGATGAATGAATCCAGCGGGCATGTGCCAAGAACATAAGGCAACTTAACCAAGGCTTACAAACTCCATGAGTAATTACATTAGACCGAAAGATTCCTATCGAAAGAGACCATGGTTTTCTCCCAATTTGTTTAGATGATGTTCCTTCCATGACAAGACAAAGCTTAAACATGCTCAAACAAATAAATCAGAAATATGACAGCAAACGTTCATGAATAATCAGATTCCCGATTAATTTCCGCTAAATGCTCGATTCACTCCATAAAGTCTCCATTTGCACCCACTCCAGATATGCATTTCAATATAATTCATTTTGTTTTTCCCTCATTAACAAGCTCGACATCATTTGCATTTGTTTCATGAGCCGTAAATCATATCAGTTCATCACGGTTGGTGGGGAATGTCCATAAAATCGCGAGCAAATATATTATTTTGTTAAACATAAAGTTATGCTTGTTGAAGCATACGTGAAGCGCGGCATCTTGTCAGGAAGCAGAAACCATTGGCAAAGGCATGCATTGTTAACACGAGAACAGGCGTGGAGATTTTTGTGAATGAGTCTAACCCGGAAAGTGTGTGATGAACAGGTGATCATGTGGCATATCATGGGCGTATAGCGCAAATTGCAAGAGATTGTGGTTTATTGTTGGAGGCGCTGAAAGGAAAAGTGAGCTTGAAGTTTGTCTCATGACGTGACGCCAAACTAGAGGATTTGGACGATTTTCAAATCTTCTTCTCCTTTTTCTAATGGCGCTACAGATCGGGGAGAACCTAGGCCTCAGCCAACAATCCTCTCCAGTTAACACCAAACTTAGTTAGGTGCCTCCAATTTCGCACGCTATGTTGGTTGAGATCCTTCCTCATTTGTGTGCGCAATCTGCCTTCATTCATGGCATATTGAGGTATAATGAGACCAAACTTCCTTGATTCCGCCATGATCCCTTTTCTGCTCGAAGCTCAAGTCTCAGATTATACTTTCACTGATAACCTTGCGTTCGATGTGTGTCATAAAGGGTGATCAGATAACAACGACAGGATTTTCAGATGTCATGTTTCAGCAGCTATCAGAGTCAGGGATGACATCCAGATGTCACAATATTCAGTAAAGCTCGCCATTTCATCATGCATCATCTCGCGCTTGACGAAAGTGCAGAAAGCTTCCAAAATTCTGGCTCAGGCATAAGCACACAATGAGCACACAATTTTGTCGTGAGGTCGCTCGTCATCATGGATTCAATGTGCAGTGCGCAGTGCAGCCGTTCGTCATATAGCAGCAAAGTTCGGGTGCCACTACACTCTCTAGGATCACAAGCAACCAACCAGACAGGGATTGGTGCGAAAAATGTCCCCTAAATGCCTTAATTGGGTCCATCGCGGAGACTCGAACCGGCTCATTTTACCAACGAAACCCTATCTCAAGCTCAATGGCATGAATGCAGCTTCAAAATAAAGCCAGAATCATGTTCATATCTCCCACCGTTGTTTTTTTATTGAAATGTCTTTTCGTATCGTTCTTGTCTGGTCACCATTTTAGCCAACAAGTCCCACCTCCACAATCCACTCCTTTGACTCACGTCACAAATATGATGTAAGACCAGTCCACTGCTCCGAATCAGAACACTTTATTGATTTCACACACACGCCGCCCCTGTCAAGCGCCCCAAGTGTACTCTATTCACGTCAAGCTACTGTCCAAAAGACAAAACGTTTCCACAGAGCACGCCGAACAAAGGATACACTGCAGACACTTGCGCGTTCCACTGACACATTTGCAATGACGTGGCACTCTCATTGCCAATTGCAGCTGCAAATTTGAACTGAGCCACCTCTGATCGGCGCGCCGCCTCTGACTGCATTCCCGACACAATGGCCACTGCACTCCGAGCATTAGATGCTGATTGTAATTGCATGGCACAATATCCTTGTCAGATTGCATCACTTTCAGGTCAGAAACTTGATTCACATCGAATCGAATCCAATGCCAGTTCGTTGTTTTTTTTTTGTTCCCGTTCCCCATGAAAGACCGAAATTCGTTCGTAAGTCTCCGGCCCATTCTGGTCTCGTCTCGGCCCAGAATCTGGAGCAAGTCCCTTTTGAATTTCCAATGAAACGACCCACTTTCCGTCGGGGTGCGCTGTGACTAAGTTCACTTTGCATGCGATCGACGACGTTCGGGCGTTCGTCACAGGCATTCGCATTCGTAACCAGTTAACCGGCGGTGGAGATGTTAGAGAAACCGAACCGAAAGAGGCCACCTCAATACGATCGGATATGATGTTTCGTTTTTATCCGGGCAATCGGAGAGTGCAATTAAGAGGCATTTTAACGTGTTAATTTCTCGTACCTCAGTGCCCGCCGGAGAGGTGGCCTCGATTGAAGAAGCTATCGCTTGGACGGCATGGATTTGAGGAAATTATTGCTCGTTGAGTGATGTTACTCACGTTCGCAAGGTCATGGATGCCAGACGTGGACGCATGTTGACGACGGGTTTCAGTTTCACTAAATAGCAGGTTGGTACATTCGGCGAGGAGGCAAAGAGAACTCGCTTTGAATGTTCAATCTGCCAGACAACAATTTTGAGAGAAATTTGTCTTGAATGGCGTTCAAGGAAACTGTCCGAGCTTTGATACAGCTGCCTCTGTGAACCTTTCGTTCAGTCAGTTACATACCACAGAAAGTCAGTTCAGCTTCAGTGCTCGTCGTTTCGAGCGCCGCCGTAATCAGGGCCTCGTGTTGTCTCACAAGCCTTGTGTGCATGCTAAAGCAGGCGGTAAACAGCGGGAAGAATATGGGTGAGCCTGAGTCTAGTTTAAGTAAGGTTATGTTACGATGGTTGACTGCTATCGGGCAATCACACTTAAGTCAAACTAAGCTCACTGGGATACCACCCCAATTAATTACTCCCCATCCTGAAACCATTTAGTGCTTGTAATAAAGCGGCTTAGCTGGCTACTTAGTTCGCTCAGGAAGTTGAAAAATTAGGCTCCTAAGTGTTAGTGCTTATATCTTGCCAGTGCACTACAGGAGCAAAGGAGTTGAATTTTTCATCTCCTCTTCATCCATGTGGCTTCTGTAGGAGTCGTTGGTTGGGACACCCAGCCTGCGGGAATGCATGCCGATAGGGCAGTGACCAGTTATCACGTCGATTAGTGTTCGGAGCGAAGACAGCAGTTAAAGAAAGGGAGATGGGACAAAAGGGATAATACAAAAGAAAGAACACAGACATTGAAAGAATCTGCTGTCGAAAGTTGTTTTTGGGGCAGGATGTGCCTTCTGACACAAACCACTTGTATAGTACCTACTGTTGTCCTCCTTTGAGACTAGGCGAACTACTGGTTCTCTGCGACTTCGAGTGGTTAAGTTTGAAATTTAGCCATTTTTCAGACAGACTTCAGGCTGAGTCAAGACTTTGGATCAGGACCCCATAGCCGTGACTAAGTAAGAAGACAATGACTAGTTCTAGTCTCAAGGACTCAATAAACTACATATGTAGAGCTGTGTCCACACCAAAGCCTCAATGTCAAGCTGCACACGAGTCGTTGGTGGGCTTAATATGGCCGCTGTGGTAGTTGTATGTTGAAGTCCACCAGAAATTACTTATCAACCAGAGAGAGTCCAATTCGACTCACTTCTTCGTGTCTATGAATGAATTTTACTCACTTTTTCGAGCCTATTACTTAGTAGCTGGTACCTCGGTAATGACACGTTTAGTGCTGTCTTCCAAAACTGGAACTGAGGCTGGCTCATTGAAAGGCAAGAGGCATCAAGACGCACGATTAAACCGACTTATTCAACGCGCTAGTCCAACACAAGATTAGATTTTTTCATCAATTTGTGGAATGCGCGGCATGTAGCGCCGTCTTGTTGAATTCAAAAATCTACTAGGTTTTGCGTTCTGAAGACATAATTGACCGTTGTCATGAATCAATCGTGTGCTGTAAAAAAATTAACACTGAATAGCAAAAGCGTCACTTATTAGGCACAGTAGGCTCAGACCGCCCGACACGAGTCCCATTTAAACCTGAGAACTGAAGCTGTACTAAAATCAATCGATGCTCGCTATTGAATTGTGCATTGAAGCCTCTCCTCGACCGTAAATCTCTGAATTTGTTTGTACTGACATAGGTATGGCCAGTTAAATAATTCGATTTTGAGACACCTCCTTTTCACGCTATTCGTATACGTCTTCCATCGTTATTGGTTTTATGGGTCCAATATAAGATAGAGATCTTCCCCTGAATGGTGCCTATTCCACCACATGGAGAATGATCGATCTCTGCCCAAGAGATGAAAATCTCAATCATTCTCAATTAATTAAAACACCCATCACCCACGACTCTACACAGCGGCTTCCTGAATTACTCTATCCCCGGGAAAGCGATTAGCGAAGACCGAAATCCATTCATCAAACCCGCATCCGTCTTATTTGATATGACATGTATTTTGGGTGAACACGAAACAAAGGCCACCGATGTTGTGACTCAACGTGGATGAACATCGCCGTAGCCCCCCCGCCAAGCCACAAGAGATTTGTCATGCTTGACTTTCAACACCGGAATGACCTTAATTACATGCGGTTAAAGATGTTGACCGAACAATTAACATCTTTTGGTGGATTTCCTTTGCATCAAATTTCACAAGTCTCGCGAGGCGGAAGTTTGGAGAAAGGGTTTTCTGGTCGTTCTAAAATTCACTCAGCTTGCTGATTATGCACATTTTAATAGAAAGCCCCTTAGATTCCACCTGTATTTGAATTTTACGACGTTTGTACGGTAAATCTTTGTCAAAATGAGATAGCCGACATTTCCGCTACACAAGAGAACAATGAATTTGTTATTTTTATTACTGGTCTTAGAAGGAATGAGAGTACGTCTGTACATCTGTCAAAAGTGAGGGTAGTCAAATTTTGGTTCGAGTTTAAGAACACACCATTCTAGAATGTTTACAAGGCTGGTACCTTGAGCAGACAATGCTACATTTACTACATTTTGTATCACAATTTCTTTTATTCATTGACTTTCAAAATGCATTTTAATAATAAGTTAATTTTCTTGCGTTTTGAGGATTACCAACAGGTAGTACAACGGGCCAGATTTTTAGTCGTGACGTGCTTTAAAAAAATCTCGCACGCCAATAGCTTATAAGTGAAGTGAAAACGAAGGAACAAACCTCAACCAGTTTCCTAGCCACCGACTAAAGAGTTTCTGGGATAATCCTAGACAAACTTACGTAGACAGATCGGAATGAGTCTCGCCATAGCTCTGTGGAACACCCTTTCAGCTGTTGTTCATACTTTATGTGGATTTAAAACTGGCTTACAATTCAAGTATCAATTTCTTCCAAAAGGAAAATAAATATTGGAGTGAATTACCGAATCCATTTAGCTGAGGAAAACAGAGCCAAAAATCCAAAAGTATTCTACCTTCGTATAAGTTTGAAAGAACATGGCGGTGTTTGAGTCGTTCATACAATTTCCTATGGATAATTTTGAACCCTTACCGCTGGAGGTGCACGGGGCGATTTTGAACTTGACGCCACACATTTTCCCACGAAATTGTCGTCTGGTCTGCGGCACTTTTTTTGCATTATCTGTTATTGTGTTTTTGGACAACAGACGGGCAGACTAAAACTACCAAGTTTCCGTTTGGAAGACAGAATTTTAAAAACGCTGTGAGTCTCATGGGCTTCCTGTTAAGTCATTATTTTTTTTTACCGAAACTTTTGATGTCAAAAAAAGCTTTACACAAAGCGACGCACCGACTTCTTGAACATAAAAGATCGTGCCGAACGCAGACGTCAACACAAGAAGCACGATCTTCCACAAGTCTGTGCACCTGCTCGCATATGATGACATTGACATTATCGGAAGAACCGAACGGGCTGTCAATGGGACATTTGCTAGCATCGAGAGGGAAGCGACTAAGTTGTACAAAGTACATCCTGTGGGCAAAGTGTCACAATAGACAATTGTAGTTAAAAACTTTGTCTATCTAGGCTCTACAGTAAACTACGAAAATTACATTACCGTGGCGATAAAACTAAGGATAACCCTGGCGAATCGCTGCAATTGAAAAATGGGGTAGCTACAGATCGAGCTGGCTGGAGATACTTCTTGGTCAAGGTCTAGGTTCACACCCGACTATAAGTAAGCAGGTTATGCTGCATTGATTTGGCTGTTTCTTAGTGTTGAAAGCGCACTAACTGTGAAGACTATTTGAAAATGTCTGTATACAAATGGGCTTAAATATGTATAAATGAATGAAAACTAATGAATTATTTTATCATGTACTTAAGGCTACATGTGTCCGAGTTTGCAGCTAAGGAATGGAGAAAGGGTTTTGTCCAATAAGGACTTGACAATTTTTAAATAAATAGATGTCGCTTCAAATGGTCCATCGGTTCCAATTCTCGAGTCAGCTCGATATTGTATAGGTGTAAAATAAGATCCTTACGCAAAACACGTCATAATGGCGTCCGCCAACTGTCAAAAAATAGTCTGAGCGATTCCCAATTCATGATATCGCCATGGAATTGACTGATTTGGATCTTTTGCTAGAGACGACAGCGATATTTTCGACACTTCGACCCACCCGATGACACGGCAACATCGCACAACGAATATGTAGACTCACATTTATGCACAAATTGTTATTGCCTTTCTACTAGGATGAGAATTGGGGTTAACGCTCTTAAAGTTGCAGTCAGCGACTTCGAAAATCGGTAGAAAATTTGCAGACGTGTACTTTAACATGATTAAGAACTTCTAGTGAACTGAATAAATTGACAGTGACAGAATCGTGCGTTCATCAATTAAATTCAAAGTCAAGTCAAGTCCTTATTCGAAAACTCTACACAATATGTGCATGTCTGTCTTCAAAAAATATTTTTTTTAGATTTGAGTGTGCTCAAGCTTGAAGGATCGTTCAACATTTCACAGAAAAACGGAGGCTGAAAGACATGTGCTGAGTGTACATATTGCAATACAATGCACAGCAGAGAAAAACTTCTAGAAATTACAAAGGAGTGCCTTAGTTCTAAACTAACGACGTACTGAACACAAAATTCAAACGAGAATATACAGGCACTTCATTAAGATCTCTAAAGCAATAACAGAAAGAGGGCCAATGTACAGGAGTAGTACGAGGTGTTTGTTTGTTTGATTGTCCTAGAGCCTACAAACGTCGAGGATCAGGATTTAGCCATCATCAGCATCATCTGAAACGCGTGATGCACCGCAATCGACACTAACTCATCCGGATTTATTCCCAGGTGCAACCAAGGGAGTTCTTGCACTTGGTTCAACCGCCTCGTCCTGGGTCTTCTCAAGGGGTCGCCTTACAGAGGGAGTCGCATTTTAAGTACGTTTCGGAAGACGTGATGATCTAAGTTTCGTCACATCGAGGAAAATATTGTAAGGTTTTAGACACCCATTTGTCGTCTCAGAATGACTAAGGACTTTGTCATTTTTGGGTAACAACAATTCGTATTATCAGCTGGGCTTTTGCTAAGCTTTAATTGTGTCTATAACTTAATAAAGAAAATCATGTACAATTTCCCTTCGTAAGCCATGACTTTGACAACATTTTACAGTGACGGTAGCTTTCCAACGCATATTCCAATGGAATAATACAAGTAACGCCATCTCTTAGCAAACCGCATGATTAATACACTATTAAGTTATAGACCTAATATAAGAGAGCACAATAAAGTCTGACTCTGTCAAGAATCATGCATAGTCTTAAAGAACGAAGTCAAGATTACAAGGAAAAACCGTCGAAAGACATACGGTCTACGTGCGCACTGGTCTCTTCAAGACTAGTCCTGTGCGCACGAATCCAATGAAATTGATGAAAGAATGTTTGTCAAAGTTTGTAGAAGAATCCTACTCCATCGAAACCCTAAAAGTTCCGTTTTCCATGAGAGAGCCCACATGCGTTCCCACGAATTCGAGTAAATCGTGCGGGGCCAGTGACCTACTAATTAAACTGATTAAAACTAAATGAATTCAATTAGATACCAATACAGCAGAGCCTAATTCCAGATGTGCTAATCTCCGAACACAGCCTGTAACCGAAAACGCAACTCACTCCCTAACCGTGTAGGCAGCGCATTATTCACCCAGTCTCGCTTGACTTAATCGCCTCGAACAAGCAGTAATCATACCCATTATCGTTCAATTAGCAGCGAAAAATTGAACACAATTGATATGCGAAGCCTCCACCGACACGATGACCTAGTGGACGACATTCAAGGTATTGCATGCGAATTATGAGCTCACAGCTCAGCCAGTAAGTCGATGAGCTCCCACCCCACAAAAGCGATGTGATTATTTTTACTTTTTAACACACGATCCGAGAAGATGGGACCAAAGAGAAGATACGTTTACGAACCCATTGACCCCGTTCGCATCGAGAACAGATCATCTTAAGGCGGCTCTAAGTCAACACGTATTCTTGGCCGCCAATGGTGGCTGTTTACATTGACATGACTTTGGTTACACAACTTCTTCTGTGTCTTCGATCGGTGATCGGAGAGACGAGACTATCCATGTGGCACCTGTATGTTAATTAAATAACGGTACCTTATGTATAGTCAGGTATTTCGATAAGAAACTAAGGCACAACAGAAACAGAGAGGCAGACAGATGTCTATGTATAACCCCCACGTAATAGTTACACCAGCACCGATCGACCACCGGAGTGTGCAGCTTGCACAGGACAAATATAGAAATTAAACCTAATTAAACGAGAGTAAATTGGTTACTATGCGCGACGACTTACCTGATGATCATTGCGGCTTGGCTCTTAATTAATCCAATTATGGCAAACGGAGAAAATTAACTACTAGCGGTTAGCAAACGAAATGTATCAACTATTCACTGCGCGAATTCGCTTTCTACGCGATGCTGACTATTATTTTTTGGGAGAAGATTTGCGAGCAGATTTCAACGCAAACTCTCTCAATTTTTTCTTATTCTGATCACAAGCAACGGAAATGTGTTAAAAATCATGGATCGATGGAATAAACCCGGTTCGCGTTCATTGAAATTCTACACGAGCACTTCTGACTTTCCCTTCGTTTGTTTGACTGGTCTTTTCTCCTGCTCAACTGGATGCAATTGTAGTCGTTTAATTTTATTTTATTATATTCTTTTTGTTTGGTTACACTTTCCTTATTTAATTAGCCTCTAACAACACAGAACAAGTGATAAATTCAAAACAAAATTCATAAGAAGCATTTTTTTTTATTTCTTTTGTAATAAAATTTTCTTTTTTTTTTTTCAACGTAAACGATATTGAGAGAGGGCTGTAGAGCGCGCGCGCGTTCGTATCGTATCAGAGGTGGCACACTGGAGTGCAGAGAGTGTGAAAAGTATTCACTTTCCAACCATGCCAGCGAGTGTCCAACAATTAACTGACTTCTTGGCTGGCAAGTCAATGAAGAAAATCCTCAAAGTTACCGTCGAAGATTGTCAGCCAACCAGCCAGCCCACTGACACCGACATCGACGTCGACACACACCACGGTGCTATCGCAAAAGTGATCTCAGCCAAAAACAAAAAAACAACAAAAAAAATACAAACAACCGTTGGTGCTGGAAGCAAAACAGAAGACAGGTAAGACACTCCACAGAGATACCTGCACTCTCCCGGCGCCCCACCAGCGTGCAGCAGTCGACGACTCCACTCCGCACACAGACGTGCGTCGCGAGCTTTCTGGTGGCACTCTTGCTCTCGTCTTGGTGGTCTGCGCCGTGCCGCGCTGCGTATCGTTCAGCTTTTGAACCGTTGCTATCGCTGCGCACCGCGCACGACCACCATGCCGTATTGTGGCCCGAAATTGATCTCGTAAATACTTATCTATTGTTATCTGACGGATTACGTTCATCGGCGCGGACGCAATGGGAAGACGCAGAAAAGCTCGTGCTGAGTACTTGCTGTTGTTTTCGAAAGTGAAGTGAAGCGGGTTTGGGATTTTCCTCGCTTTTGTTGTTGTTTTGTTGTTGCAGCGCCAACAGCGAGAATGTCTTGTGTCTTGCTGGAAGTGAATGGTTACGACGACTGGAACTGGAAGTCGGTCGGTTATTACCACACTTTGGCGTTTCCCCTCAAAGCGAATGGATTTGATTGTAACGCAAAGCTTGCGTGCCCGGCGAGTAGGTACACTGTGAAAAAAACTTTTGTGGATATCCTGTCGAATGTGTGAGCAGCATTTGGATTGTTGAGTCAGTTGCGGCGGCCGACGACAGCACATAATTCATGTTGAATGGATAAATTAGAGCAAGTGGACCTCGATTTAATGGGCTTAATGGGATAGGCTTGACTGGCATAATCCATAATGTATCGAGACAAGACAAACAAGTTTGTTGCAGTTCAGTTGAGATTTATGCGCTGTTTGTTCTGTGGCGTCGTGGCGTATCCATTTCCACGAGAGAGCCGGCTCGAGAACAGAGAAGGTGAAAGTGCACGTATATCATTGTGTGACCTTACAGATATTTGCTCATGCTAATTTCCCTCGTTGATCAAGAATGCGAGGGTTGCTTAGAATTGTACATGTAGTTGCCTCGTGCCACTGAAAGGGGCGGGGTAGCGTTCTGCGCTGAACACCGACTCAACACGAAGAGAGGGCGTTTCCGGGAAATTGAGTATCTGGGAAATTGTTTTGAGTTTGATTGGAAAACTCACTTGGAAGCAACTGAATAGAGCCATGAGTGGGGATTTGGTCATAAACAGCGACTAAATGTAGACTGCATGCCCCATTTTACCTTTCTTACAGAGCAATGCAATTAGAGGTGGCATTTTGAGATTAGTGCCATTGTAGAACTGTCAACACACAGCTGTTAATGCGATGTCTTTTGTTGAGTAAAAATTAGAAGGGTATGGACGGACACGCAGTGGAGGTACGTGGCGTTGTGGGTTGTGGGTTGTGAGTCGACCGCAACCTCGACGTCGTAGGTTCGATTCCAGCTCTGAGCGACAGAAATAATGTTCACGACCCCACCTCTTTCGAGTCACTGACAATGCTCAAAGAGTACTTCTGTCTAGAAAAAGCTTCTCAAACTTGGCCGTTCGGATTCGGAGTAACATTGTGGGTCCTTTCCACTCGTGGGGGAACAATAGCACGCACAACACGAGTGGTTGGTGAGAAGCTAGACCATGGCCCTCTACGGGCTATGGCGCCAACAATAGTATTATTATTATTATAGTGTATTGACGGAGACACACAATCAAGGCGGCCTTGGGCTAAGCTCCTACAGTCACACTCATGTATATGCTACTTGCATGTATATGCTATTGTTGTCTCACGAATGGGAGGGATCTAGAGTTCTTCTACAGCAATCCCCAGAATTAGTTAAATAGATATTGCATTCCATGGAGTGATCAGTAATCATTACTTGAGCGAATTAGAAGGCAATTGCGAACAGCATACATATTTACTGGTGATGACGAGATGCTGAACGGGTAACAAACAGAAAGCGATCTTGTTCGTTAAGTTCTAGAGGACAATCCTCCGAGATACAATTTTAACAGTGAAGGAACAAAATGGTGACAACAATCTCCGGCAACAGATCATCTATGATCACACAATGTAATTCGTGAAGTAGGTGGCTAAACAAGACAGGAAATGCCTCGTAGTCAACTTGATCTTCTACTTGAGAGCTCAACAGACAATTTTACGAAGGAAATAACACGACAAAGCAAGATCGTTGTCGCTTAGCACAATCCACTATCTAGATTTACAGATAATGGCGCAGCTGTGTCTTAAGTTCCGAAACCAAGAAGCCAAGACAAGCAATTCTGTTTTACAAAAACCGTAGTTGGCTTCGACGTCATGGATCAGATTGTGATCATAAATGTAAGCTCCTGACGAAACTATGCCCATAGGATTTTTGTTCCAACTGTTTGGATGTCGCTGCTGTTACCTAATTTACAAAAAAGTAAATAATATGAACAACAAACAAAACCAATGCGCATCGAAGATTTTTGAATTCTCTGATTGATCAGTTGATTACCCATCAGATCGAAGGATGGATGAAGGATCCAAGGATAATGTGAGTGTTTTTCGTTTGAGACGACATCGCAAGATCTGATTTCACAGTCCATCGGTAGACGGACAGCGTGTGGAATTGACAAAAGTACAAGAGATATGCAGCTGAAAGTGTGTTTACCTTTTTCTTCTTCAAATAATGCTAGTATCCAGTGTAGACCTGGGCCTTAGCCAAACAAACATCTCCAGCTGGCACGCCATCAGCCTCCAGTTGGTTGACGTCCTTCTCCACTAGTGTGTGCAATCGGTTTCGTGAGTGTCCTCTATTGCGTTGACTCAATGGTTCGGAGTGGAAAACTCTTCTGATAGACTCATGTGTCATGCTGTACTCTTCATGTTTAAATCTTATTCTTCCACCAACATAAACAGGACCACAGATTGAAAGCAGAACCCTTTCTCAAAAGAGCAGAATGCTACTTCACCCGCCTTTGAGAGAAAGCTTCATCCACGCTTCCGTGCAGGAGAGGGATGTTCAAGGTCTTATAGGTTAGCTAGCTTTGTCTCTACTACTTAATTGCTATTTGAATCCAAATAAACAGGAGGCAGGCCTCATTACCATTGTCTTCATCGCTTCATCCATGTCATCATCCATCGACAAATGGGCATAGGTGGGAATAAAATGTATATTATGTAAGACACAATTTTGCAAACGGTGCATTTAATTCCACAAAAATGCGACACCGGTGATTCGAGAACGTGAGGAAGACTGAAGCTGCAGTATAGAAATCAAGTCATCAAGGATGTACGACAGAATGTCTTTGATGACTGGAAGTAATGGGCCCAGGGCGTAAGTAGAGTGAAGCTAGGAATTAATCAAATTCTTGAAAAAATGATGAAATCTATTAAGGAATCCAAGTTTTTGTATTAAAAGAAGGGCTTAGCAATGCTTTCCATCTTTTCATCAATTTTAAAGCCGCATACTACAGCATTCATCGCAAGGAGCTATTCGAAGCGATAGCCGAATTCGGGATCCCGGCAAAATTGATCAGGATGCATCGCACCACGATGACACATACGCGATGCAGCGTGTAGTTCCGTTCAAAAACCTCTGAACCGTTCGAAACCTGCACCGGATTTCGGCAAGGAGATGCGCTGTCGTGTGATCTCTTCAATTTGGTACTGGAGAAGACAGTGCGACGGGCGGCTGTAAACTCGGAAAGCACTATCTTCTGCAAGTCAGTCCAGCTGTTGGGATACGCTGATGACGAGGTAGAATCGCCCTTGGCAATCGATGCTACTTCGGTTTGTCAAAACAATTGGGCTCGAAACTCCTGACTCGAAGGACCAAAGTCTGATTCTTGGTGCCTTTGGAAGTAAAATTCTACGTCGGATATATGGTCCCGTCTGCGACCGCGAACTCTACGAGCTGTACAAGGATTTGGATGTAGTCCAGAAGGCAAAAATCCGTCGGCTACACTGACTCGGCCACATCGAGCGAATAGACAACAACGCTCTAGCAACGAGGGTCTTCAAATGTGAGCTTCCTGGTTCGAGAAGGAAAGGAAGACCGTAACTCCGGAACAGAGACCAAGTCATCGCGGATGTAATACAGCTTGGCCTTGATGACTGGAATCAGCGTGCCCAGGACCGTCACCGATGGAAGGCAGCAATTGCTCAGTCTCGAACTCTTCATGGCTCGTTTGCCTGATAAGTAAGTAAGTTAGCAATCCTTTACAATTGAAAACCCAACACCAAAATAAATCTGTCAAAAACAAGAATTGGTAGGAAGATAAACAACGACTCAACTACTAGAGTTCTTCCACTTCAGCAAATTTGTTTGTACTGAATTGCCTTTGCTAACACCCATTCCGGAGGAGGATTTACTTCTTCTTTTTTTGAAACAACATGGTACACTAAAGGGATAGCGGTCGTATTGCACGCACTAGAGATCTCCAAGTCACTTGATCCTCCTCTTTTATGGCCAGTTGCAACTTTTTGGACTTCGTCCAACTACCTTATAAGTCTACTTGTGTCTGCCTTCCTAATGAAGTCGCATATAAGGCACGTCTCGGAAGGTGGGATGATAGGCGCATTCGTGCCACATGCCAAGCCATTGAAGCATCTCTTTCCCTTCCATTCGGTGAAGCTGCTCAACATTGAGTTCAGCGCTTACTGCCGAGATGAGACTTCTTCGTGCTGCTGTGAAAGTTACTCGTCGGGATAGGTTGAGAAACAAGGCAGCATTTGCTTCGAAATGACACCTCTTCTTGAACGAATAGAAACGGAATCAATGTTGGCTTCATTGCTTTTCCATAAAAACCCCCAATACAATTTTCGCAACGTATAGCCACTTTTGAAATCAATCAATTTATAGAATGCCGCCATTTACATCACACGCAATGACCCAGATTAATTTCCTTAATGTGCGATTATGTAATAACCATAAAAAAGATTCCATTCAATTGATTGACTTGTAAATCGGATTAATCCGCTGCGTGATACCTACTGTTTACGATACTTTCACGATATCAATAATGCATAAGTTATTTGTCGGTTTAAGTCACTCCAGTTGGCCAGTCACGAGGGAGCGAACCAAGCCGTCAACTACTCGCTAAGAAATCGCTTCTGCAACATCAAAATGCAATAGTGAACTAATTAAATCAGAAAGTATGGATTATAAATCTTCGCAAGTCGCTGAGCATACAACTGCTTCCGTAAGAAATTGGTCAAATATGCAACCATTGCAAATTCATTGATTTCAGAGGTTTTGGTGTCGTTATTTTTGATGGATTTTGTCGGAAGGAAAATGCTTGGTGAAGCTTGAAGTGAGGATGGTTGGAGTGATGAAGCAGTCCTATCGTCCCACACTTCTTTGGCTATTGAATTTCGTAATACAAAAAAAACGTCTCCGATTGAGTCAGTTTGGAACAAAAGGAACTCACTTCGGATGACTTATGAAAACTTCAAGCGAAGACGGTAGTGGTCAAATGTATGTCAGTCGGCGCACAATGTGGTCATGCCAAGAATGACGGGGCCATACATTACTGACATAAACCTCAGGATAAGCAAATACAAAATACAACACATATTTGATTGTGATGGGTTGCTTATGGAGCCCATAGTGATGCCAGGGATTCTGCGAACGATGTCCATGCGACCCTATCTCAGATCAGTCTAGTCACTTCCGACCAGAATTTGCTGGTCTATCAAAGCTCCTTGTCATGATCCGCTTTGACGGCACCTCTTGTGGGATCTATATAATGGCCATCCTTGCAATATCCCTTAATGGTATGCTAGGCCTATCCAGTTCTATTTCCGATGTTGGATCTCTGATGTGATCTCCGAAGCTCAACGCATCAGTTTTTCATTCGGGGCCCATTCCGGCTTTTCAGTGTCGTGTCAAGCTTTTCAAGACCTGAAGCCTAGGCATAATTATGGTGGTTGGTTCCAAATCTCGTCTCAGTATAGCAGTGCGGATTTCACGATGGAATTGATTATCCGAAGCTTGAGTGAGGTGCAGACTCAGTTGAACTGGAGGTGGACCTGCAGACATGAGTAGTAACCACGGCGAACCTTATCTATACGAGACAAGTTCAGTTTCTGTCCCTCTATCCTCGCACAACATGCTGCCAAGGTTGCAAAATATGTTGCTATCCTCGCCAGGAAGATGTGTTTGGTGGAATTGGAGTACGTAGGAGGCAGTTGCCCAGAAGAGCCACTTTTGTGAAGACATTGTGTTTCATCAGTATCACGATCGATTTTCTGCCGGATTGAGTCGAAACAAGGATATTATTAAGAAACGGAGTAGGTACCTCCAGTTACTGCAACTTCCAAATTGCCCAGCCATGTGAACAGGCACAGTTTTCATTTTTAAACAAAAAAACTCGCTAGCCGACTTAAAGCCCGTTCATATGAGCAGCGAATTGCGAACGCGAACCTTAGTTAACAACCTGATATGCAATGTTATTGGAACTGAATTATAGAATTTTTTCTTCTTCTTCTTCTTGTGGCGCTAAAGTCCGGGGTGAACCTGGGCCTCGGTCAACAATCCTCTCCAGCTGGCACGATCCTTAGCCAGCTGCCTCCAATTTCGCACTCCAAGTTGGTTGAGGTCCTTCTCCACTTGAGTGCGCCATCGGGTTCGTGGTCGTCCTCTTTTGCGTTGTCCCACTGGTTCGGAGTCGACAACTCTTCAGGCTGGAGCAGTGTTGTCCATGCGCTCAACATGGCATAGCCACCTTAGGGGTTGAATCCGTAGACGCTTGACTAGACTCATGTCGCTGTACAGCCTGTACAATTCGAGGTTGAATCTTCTTCTCCAGGAACCTTCAACGCAAACAGGACCAAAGATTGAACGCAGAACTTTTCTCTCGAAGAGACCAAGTGCCTCTTCATCCTCTCTTGAGATAGTCCAAGCTTCCGTGCCATACAGCAGGACAGGGATGATCAAGGTCTTATATAACGTGAGCTTGGTCTTTTGAGAGAGGGCTCTACTACTCAGTTGGCTCTTAAGCCCAAAGAAACAGCGGTTGGCAAGAGTTATTCTGCGTTTAATCTCGGTACTGATGTTGTTCGCACTATTAACTTGGGAGCCAAGGTAGATGAAGTCCTTTGCGACATCGAAGTTGTAGCTGTCTATGGTGACGTTCTGACCCAAGTCGTCGATGTTGTGTGTATTTCTTGATGACAGCATATACTTCGTTTTGCCCTCATTCACCGCTAAACCCATTTTTGTCGCCTCCGTTTCAATACAAGCAAACGCTTCATTGAAGGCTCGCTGAGCTCGGCCAATCACGTCAATCAGTTTCTTAATGGACAAAAATTTCAACAAAAGTTAGTTTAGGTATCCTAATTCATGATTCAAGAGTTTTTCTGTGCGAATCAATCATTCTCTTTGCGAACTGTCAAGCTGAGTTCGCATTACACAAAGAGGCAAACGCAATCCACAACCTCCACGACCAAAAAATTCGCAATGAAGTGTCAGTTTGCATTCGTAGTTCTCCACGAATGAGAAAACTCCATATGAAAGAGTTGTCAGAGTTTGCGAAGTTCGCAGCGACCTCATATGAACGGCCTTTTAGATATGGAAAGGGTAACATTGTGAGGTTTAATCTTCATTAGGCTTTTTTTTGCAGATCACGCATGACTCTTGTCAAACTGCTTTGTCAGTGATTCAGCATCATTTGACAAGTCAACATTGAAAGACTCAAACCACGTCTCCAAATTCATCAGCTGTGTTACGAACTCGAGAAGCTTACGGTGCGCATAATCGATCTACTGAAACTACTAGCCAATATAATAATAATATGGGTGGCGCTACAGCCCGTAGGGGGCCAGGGCCTAGCTTCTCAGCAACCACTCGTGTTGTGCGTGCTATTGTTCTCTCACGAGTGGAAGGGACCTACAGTTTAATGCCGACTCCAAACGACCAAGTTTGAGAAGCTTTTTCTAGTCAGAAAATACGCTTTGGGCATTGTCAGTAACTCGAAAGAGGTGGGGTCGTGAAAATTGTTTTCGTCGCACAGAGCAGGAATCGAACCACAACGCCACGGGCCACCACACTACTAGCCAATACCCTTCGAAAATTTTCCATTCACAGTTTACATTTACGCGACTGGTTAGATCACATTCAGCTCGTAGTGAAGAGACTACTGTAACTTGGAGTGTACGCGAAGACCGTGACGAAACGACTCGTCGTCATTCTCAACAGCTTGTCTTGACGTATACTTCCTGAAACTCAAGTCTCGGTGAGCTCAGGTTTCAAAAAGACGGCTCTAGTGCCATATCGCCCCTTTGAACTATTTTCTCTGGGGATATGTAAGGTCTTAGATCTGCAGTAATAAGCCAGCTATGTTTGACGCTTCGAAAGCCAACACTACTCTTGTGTGCCACTTGATACCAGTCGAATGAGTCTCCATCAATTGGACCTTCCGCATGGATCACCTCTGACGTAGTAGTGGCCAACATGTAAATTATAAATCAAACTTCACGATGAATCACCCTTTATTTGTACTCCGAAATTATTTCCTCAGCGCCTCTAAGGCACAATCTGGAAATAAAGCCGACATCGAAAAAAATTCACCTCAGTCGAACTTCATGCATCCTCCTCTTCGACTGGCGTTACAATACGGGTTGATTGCGCCTTATGCAACACACCGCTCCAACTATCGCGTTGCTAGGCGCCTCCAGCTTCGTTCGTTCAGCTAACTTAGGTCTGCCTTTTCCTCGTTGTACCTCGGGGTTGGAATCGAAGTCTTTGCAGACAAAAAATCTTCGGTATCCATACGCTCTAGATGATCTTCATACGAGACTAGAAGCTTCATTGAAGACGACAGACACTTTTTCAAGCTCGCCTTTTTCAAAGAACTGCGTTATCGTCAATGACGCCCGGTATCACTAACTGGTCTTGAACGTTATTTTGACCACAATAAGCGAGCTGAACCTAGTCGATATGGGGCGCTACATGCCATATTCCCATTCTCTCTGAGGAGCTTGGTCGCATACCGAGTTATAGTCGATAGACTGAGCCACGAAGGTCGAGAAAGACATTAATGAAGGGCCAGATAGCTAAACATTCCTCCAGAAGAGCCCCAAACAAGTTCCAGCTCGTCGAATGGCTTAAGTTCACATGGTCAGGTGTTCAAAAGCATTTAACTTCGAACACCGATGAAACACTAAACAACGTATTAATGGCATGCCAGCCAACTTAAGCCATTGAAGTCTCAAACTAGTCTTATGAACAATAAACTCCGTAAGCTCCACCTCTTCGAACTACCATCGCCGGAAGTCGTTCACTCACTCGCCTGGAAGACAGCCTTGATATCGTTGTGCACCCTAACCGCTAATTGACCAAACCTGCGATCTAAGACAAGTTTCAAGAGAATAACCATCGCTAATGCTGCATTCTCGCGGCGAGTTAACCCCTCACACGAGACCATTAGACGGCTAGAATGTGTGCAATTAAGATCGTTAACGGCGCCTGAAACGGCAAGCTTAGCGCTACACCGCACCTTGAACGCGCTGATACCCGCGGACTAACAGCCAGCGGACGAGGTATCATGTCCACTAGATCTGAGCAGACTTGCATTTGACATTTGCTACGCGAGCTCACTCTGCCAGCTGCTCAGCCCGCGAACGCGGTGACTTCGGCTCGTCGGAATGACGTACCCTTTCCCATGCGCGATTTATTTACTAACTAATTTTAATCTCTTCATTGAATAAAGCTGAGTAAATATTTTCCTTGCGGCTCGGCGTAGCCGCGCGGCATTGATGTGGCTTTTGATTGCATCCATAGAACTCTACAATGACTTAATGATCTCACTTGACGGGTAATTGATTGGTGACGGCGTGGAAACCTGTTCTCAATGTCAGAACGATGTCTACGGTTCGAGTGCTGCGTCCTTCGGTGCAATGAACTCGACTGCATTAAGCGGGCGAAATTCATGCGATTGTTGTTTAGATCACATCGCGCCGTGCGTCGTCGTGTGAGTCTTTTAAGTCTGTGCGATTGATTGCTAGCCATTATTCGTCAGAAGTCCACTTGCAGTTTTGCGAACTTACTTTAATCGCACTCGGCTTGAGGTGGTATCTTGACAAGTAAATCTTCGCTGATTTAATGGTTACACTCACGCAGGAATTTCGAAATCGAAGCTTGTTTGCTTCTGAGATCTAGCCAGATGAAGTGGTGACTTGGTTTGTGCCCAGGCTGATGAGAGCACTGTGTTCTTAGCGCTACCTTAGATAAGTGAAACGTTCTCTGATCTAATGTGGCACCAAGAACACGGGTACACCGCAGCATTCCGAAAGAGATCTCGCAACAGGACAGCGAAGATTGTTGTCAGGTGTAACCAACTAAAAGCCTCTCCGCGGTTAAATTAATCCAGTTGTATGGTTACCATTGTCCCCCTTGGAAGTAGAATAAGGATGCCACTGGTCACGGGAAGGATTGTTAAATGACATTGCTAGACACCAAACCTCCGACACTGAGAGGATAAACTTGACTAGATGAACAGATGCCATCAGTACCAGTCAATCAAAACAAGCTGCAACCGCCTCAAAATGCGCCTAGACTTCTAACACCATAAAGCGACGTAATCAAAAAAAACACATTGTTGTGATTGTGAAAAGGACTGAGCCAGATGAAGGTGTTTTGATAAATAAGTGAATGTTACATATTCCCTCCATCTGCAGCCAGAAAGACTGAAGACTCCAGTCCGTTCCAGGAGCATGTCAGCAGTTAGATCAAGGTGCCGGAGAAGGTTAGAAGGTTGCACAGAATGCTGATGAAATGTAACCCGGCCGGAGGACTAAACTCCGATCAGAGCAACATGATGTTGCCATTCGAATGTGATGACACAAAGTTAGGCATTAAAGTCTCGAAAGAATGGAAGGGCTGACTGCAAGTCAGTTGTGCTGTTGGGAAGCCTAATCAGCCTAACCCAGGCAATTATCTTAAAGAAAGCTCATGACCACCGATGTGCATTCCTGGAGAGACGGGTATTGCGAGTTAATTTATGGACAGGAGGAATGCATTAGGCTAGCTCACTTGAGCGTCGTTTGTTAAATTATCGATAAAACACGGACACGGCTTTATCGCTCGCTTTTGGATCTAGTAGGTGCAGGGTAGTCTGAGTAGATATGAGCGTCGTACTCAAGCTTAGGGCGAATAAACGATTTATAGATTAAATCCAAATCAGAGGGGATGAAATATTTCTTACATCGATTAAGGAAACCTAAACACTTTGCAGCATTTCCAGCGACCGCGAATATGTGATCGTTCCAACTATGTGTTGTCTTGATGCACATACCAACGATGGACAGTTTTCCGGTTTCGTCGATACAAGCGCCATTCATGGATAGTGACTGATTATCAGGGGTTCGCTTTAGAGACAGCATACAGTATTGAATTTTAGAAGCATTAAGATCCACTCTGTTGTTCTTACCCCAGTTAATTTTGTTGTCAAGATCGGAATTCAATGTGCTTGACAAACGCTGCCGTTTCAATGCTGCGTCCGAAGGGCAGTGTGTTGAATTTTGGAACGAATATGGAAAGCTGACGGTGCTGTCATTAGCGAAGGAGTGGATTGGATTAGAAGTAGCAGCCAGGGGATCATTTATAAAAATGATTTTACCCAGAACCTGGATGATTCAAGTCTCGTGAAGGACCAACAAGCTACCACGAACTTATTTTGGAAGGAGTGCGATGATTTTTGTAGTGTGAAAAAATGTAATAATTTGTTATTATTTGAAAAATAGGGCATAAAGTGGAAAATGTATTTGCTGTTGTACGTAAATCATTTTTGTTGTTTATTTCAATTCTGAAATGTAATCCATTTTTGCCAAGGACGATTGGCACAAGCAATTTTGGGTGTCGGCCTGTGTTGATCCTAAGACATGATAGGAACAATCTCATATGTGCAGAGATAATTCAACACGAATTGTAGACTCTGAGCGAATCATCGTCTTGCCTTTTTTCGAATCGAACAAGGTGGTGTGATCTGGGCACACCTGTTTCCATTTTTCGATTCTGAGAGTTTGGAACGTATCCGGCAACATTGAATTTTGGGCCGGAAAAAATTGACAGACAGGCTTTTCTAGTGGTTTTAAGAGCTCATCTTTCACGTGCCAAAGCGACCAGCTCTTTAAGGCCTACCAGTGACATGTGCACACCGTTTTCCAGGAGGTGTGCACTGGTCACATGCATTTGCACATTTTCCACATAAGGTGAGGCCAGCCCGGCTTGTTTATTTTAAGATATGCAGCCACCTTGTGTGCGCAGCAAGCAAAACATTTCTTAACGAACTAAATAATGAAAAATAACTTTACAACTGTTTTGAAGAAGAAGTGATACTCGTAGTTCGAGTGAAAGGACAAAGCTTCAAATTAAATTTGCAGGAAAAATGAAAGTCGTATTATTTTTGTAATGATATTCCCAGACTACCTTCAGTTGGTTCCCCGAATGATCAGAGTGGCAGCACAATGGTAGGTGCACTTCATTCAGTCAATGGTCACCTCAACTCCCCAACAGATAACATTCTTAATTCAATTAAGTGTCTTTCAGTGTTAAATAAGCCATTCGTCATCATGCTATGAAGGAACAATCAAAACAGAAGCAGTCTCAACAAGCAACCTTGTCCGACATCAACAGAAAACTGAATTGTCCCTTCTCGGCCGCTTGGCTTCTCTAGATGATCTTTTGTTAACAGCTACAAGGTGTACGTTGACAAATGACTTCTCCAATCTAACACTTGAGATTGTCCAGGAAAGTTGTTTATCTGATCAAATTATCGCTTGTACAAGCTTCTCATTGCTTTTGTGACATTGCCACCCGGTGGTGGACACCGGCGACGACCTTGATGGCGATACAGGGGCAGGGAAAATGGGTAGAAAAACATGCCTTCATTAGAAAGATCATAGAGTGTTACGACAGCTCAACAAATGAGAAACGACAGCCAAGTGGAAGAAAAACGTCGTTGGGGGCGATTATAAAAATTATACAAACATTGGATTGCTACTTCGTCGTTGTTTAATTTTACGAAACCGGTGAACGTTGTGGTCTTAGTCAGTAAATTTTATTAATTGCATGATTTTTTTTACCTGCAACATTGTCTAACGGTCAGGAAATCGGTCTGTTTGCTTAAGAATTAGAGAATGCTATAGTTGGGGACACTGGACACTTTTCAGTCGTTGAATAATCAGAGTATTGCATCACTTCAACTACTTACATGAATGTCTGCAGCCGTCATATGATCAATGGAAGACGGAAAAAAAAAACAATTTTAGCGTTTCAGGATTCATATGCCTATTGCTCCTGAGCAATATAAGCATAGCGCAAGCAGGGAGACTCCTTCAACTGCGCCAATTAAAGAGAGATAAGTCTCCTAAACATCGCCTATAAGATCTTCTATGCCGCTTTGTGTGAGCGCCTGAAACCATTTACCAATAGCCTGATGGGTCCTTATCAAAGCGGTTTCCGGCCTGGGAAGTCCACCATCGATCAAATCTTCACATTACGGCAGATCCTCGAAAATTACTCAAATGATGCACACCCACCACCCAATTGGCGACTTAGTGAGCGCATATGACAGCGTGCATAGAGAGCAGAGACGAGGTTTTGACTGCCAAACGCGTCAGGTTGTGCAGGACGACGATGGAGTACTCTCGCTGCTCCATCAAGGTCGGTAACGAACTCACCGAGACCTTCAATGCCAAAAAAGGATTTAGGCAAAGCAACGCGTTGTCATGTGATTTTTTGACTCCGACTTGAGAAAGTCGTGCAAGACTCACTCGCCAACACACGAGGTACGATCTTCCAAAAATCCGTGCATTTGCTAGCATATGCTAGCGGCATTGACGTGATTGGTCCAACACAGCGATCTGGAAATCAGGCGTTTGCTTGTATTGAAACGAAGGCGGCAAAAATGGGTTTAGCAGTGAATGAGGATAAAACGAAGTATATGGTGTTATCAAGAAAGGACACACAATATCGACAACTTGATCAGAACGTCACCGTCGACAGCTACAACTTCCAGGTGGTTAAGGACTTCGTTTACCTTGGCTCCTAAATTAATAGCATGAACAACGAGCTTAAACGAAGAATAACTCTTGCAGAACGGATTTTCTTTTTGAGTTCAAGAGGCAATTGAGTTATAGAGCCCTCTCTCGAAGGATCAAGCTAATATTATATAAGAACCTAATCACCCCTGTCCGGAAGCCAGGACTATCTCGAGAGCGGATAAAGACGCGTTTTGGTTCGTGGACAGTTTCTGGAGAAGAAGATTCAACCACGAACTGTGGGGTCTGTACAGCGTCATGAGTCTAGCCAGGCGTCTACGGATTCAACGACTAGGATGACTAGGCATGTATATCGGATGGAAACGACAGCTCCGGCCCAAAGAGTCATTGCAACAGCCACTTATATAGTTTGACTGCTGACATGCATCCACCTCAGGATGGTCTCCTTGAACACATAAGTTTGCTGTTTCCAGTTATGTCCAGGATTTAAATATTTACATACCCCATTTGGAGAAATAGTAGCATTTTTTCGCTGCGTGCATTTCGACGCATGCTTCTGATGTTCACAAATGTAGGTACACGCTTTAGTTTTTGCGCCACCTTCTTCATATTCTTATGGCGCTACAGTCCGGGATGATCCTGGACCTCAGCCAACAAGCCTCTCCAGCTGACACGATCCTTAGCTAGCTGCCTCCAAATTCTCATGTCAAGTTGATTGAGGCCGTACTAAACTTGTGTGCGCCATCGCCTTCGTGCTCGTCCCCTATTGCGTTGTCCCATTCGTTCGGAATAGTGCAATTATTTCACAAAGAATAAATCGACGAAACGTATCTCAACAGTCTTTCAATTACGAGCTGAGCTGATGAGACTCAATTAAATTGGTGGCGCTACAGCCCATAGAAGGCCAGGGCCTAGCTTCTCAGCAACTAATTGTGTTGTGCGTGCTATTGTTCTCACACGAGTGGAAGGAACCTACAGTTTAATCCCGACTCCGAAAGGCCAAGTTTGAGAACCTTTTTCTAGTCAGGAAATACGCTTTGAGCATTGTCAGTGACTCGAAAGAGGTGGGGTCGTGAACATAACTGTTCTCGCTCAGAGTTGGAATCAAACCTACGCTGTCGAGGTTGGGGTTGACGCACATACCCACAACGCCACGGGCTCCTTTACGTTTTAGGTGGTGACGTTAAAAAACAGAAGTCGTATATAATAATATAAAAGACAATAATATCGGGAGAACTGCAGCCCGTATAGGGCGAGGGCCTAGCTTCTCAGAAACCAATCGTGTTGTGCGTGCTATTGTTCTCACGAGTGGAAGAGACCTTGCTTCTAGCCAAACACGTTCAACTGACATTTTTACCCATTGCAGCTGCACATGCCACCGGATGTAACGTCTTCCTTTACCGCTTTGTCCTCTGGGGTTGGAGACGAAGACTTTCCTAGCCGGAGCATTGGTGTCCCTTCGCTCTACGTGACCCAGCCTTCTGAAAAACAATTGCCACATCTTTAGAATCTAGCAAAGAATGCTGAGTTTCCATCCGTCGGGCACATACTTTCATCCGACCACATTCTACAGATAAGTTGGTGTATGCACCTTAACAAATCACCAACAACTGATATGAAAGGTCGGCAGGCAGGCCATTGGCACCAGCAGCTTTATTGGACTTTAGTTTGGCGAGTGCTACCGCAATTTTCCTGAGGTCAGGAGGACGGAATTCTTGTCCATCATCTTTTGTGTTGATTGAAATTATTCTGCCTTAATGCCTTAACTGCCGATATTTGGTCTGCCGTTTACAGTCTGCAGAAGTCGTCTTTCCATATTTCCAGTATGGACTGTAATTGCACTAGAAGGTTCCCATTCTTGTGGATTTTTGACAGTCATAGTCGACTGTAAAATTCAAAAATAACACAGCTTTTGCAGTTAATTGGCACTCCAATCTCTGTTAGATTATAAGCTTCTACTCATATTCACCTACTTAGACGATTAACTTACTAACTTGCCCACTTAGTAAAGGTCTGTACTATGAACATTTCTTACGGCATTAAGCAAGAAAATGGAATGGGCGACGCAGTGAGTCAGCAATTGGACAACGATCAGTTGAGCTAAGCAAAGCCTTAATCATATTGGATGTAAGATGTTATTTCACGGAATCAAATTTGTCGCCATTTCGTTAAGTTTCGTTCAGTTGTTCTGATTTGCAATGCTACACAAATTTTTAACACTGTTTACCGAATCAGTTCGTGTTTGCTTTGGCCTCCTGCTCAAGCCATAACATTATTAATGTGTCTACCGAATCGATCGCGAAACAGGCGCACGAATCATAAATCACAGCAAATTGTTGTCCAAGTCCACGCACCTTCGACCGGCCAAAATGTCCGCTGACCAAGAGAAAGCCAGACTTCCACATCACAACAGTAAAAGTGATGTCTTCTTTCCCGAATTCAAGAGCGTTTAATTAGGCAAATGAAGCAATTAAGGGACCGACGAATACCGCCATTTGCATGCGTTTATCACTTCTCTCTGTTACACAGCATGTCGGCCAGCCCATTCGAATTAATGCCATCCGCGAGATATTCCGTCCAAAGACGAACCCTTCTGTGAGCGTTATTCAAGACGTAGCGGCTGCTTGTAATCAAAATTCTATTATGTACAGTTAAATCGATTATTGCGCCCTAACACTATTTCTGATTGCACACCATTCAGCGATGAAGAGAGGCGCAAAAAGCGAAAGTGCCCGCCACAGTTTAACAATTCGCATAAATGTCTTTTGTTTATTCAACAGTCCGTGGAAGGTCTTCTATTGAAAAGACTTGCGAGCGAAATGTGCTTTTTTTTCTTGCCATTCAAACGCCAATAAACCGATTCGAACGCATTCGACATGTTGAATGAATCTTAAACGCTTTGATTGACATCGCCCTCCTTTGGCAGGCCCACCGCTCAGATAGATGAACACATTTGGTCACGTTTGGCTGTTGATGTGGTGTGATCTTTTGAAAAGGACGAATTTCTCATTTCTAATTGTGGGCACACACCACAGCGGATGCATGAAGTGTGCTCGAACCAATTAAGGCAAGCGCAAATAGATTTTATTTTCTGATACAAATTATTCTGGCGTAGCTGGTTATGGCCAGGCTATAAGCGAACACAAACAGAAAATAAAAATAAACTGTAAAATAAAATAGAAAGTGAATAGGTTAACACGCAGTCATGTGATCCCCGGCGTGTGTACCATGGTTGTAGGGGGCGACTTGCTGCCTCTGAGGTATGCGAGAAGTGCCTACTTGCGATTGGGTAACCACCACGCCACGCCACGACGAGCCGCGCCGCGCTCTGAGTGAAGTGGTCTGTGGCCTTTGAATTGATTTCATTCAACTGAATTGTTATCTGGTTATGCAGTAAAAATCTGTTTGATCTTTTTTGACCCATATTTCGGGTTTTTTTTTGCGCCAGGGGAACACGTCACCCGTTCGATTTAGATTGTAAAACGCTCTCCAATGCTGGATGCAGCGTGGGTGGGGAAAGAGCGATCAGAAGAAATTTATCCGGAGCACGATTTTCGCTAGCGGGTGGGTTGTAAGTAAGCGGCAAGCAATTTCTGATCACTCGTTTAAAATAGAATCGGTTGCTCTTTCAACCCAGAAATGGATAAGTCATCAACGATACCTGGCTTAAGCGTCAAGCAGAAATGAACAACAGTCCGTGTTTCTGCCAGGACCCGGTGTTTTATTGAGTAGTTTAATCTCAAACGATGGCGCATTCAAGTGGAGAAGGACCTCAACCAACTTGGAGTGCGGAATTGGAGGCAGCTGGCTAAGGATCGTGCCAGCTGGAGAGGATTGTTGACTGCGGTCCATGTTCGCCCCGAACTGTAGCGCCACAAGAAGAAGAAGAATAATCTCAAACTTGGCAGCACTGCTCGTAAAAACGCTCAATTTCACAGTTGAGCACCCAAGCAATGATTCAAAATTTAGTGAAATTTGTTTCCAAAAGCTTGACTCTCAGATGGACCCTTCTGGCGATTGACTTCCTCCTTGTGCCCGTTTTCCGTTTCAAATCTAGGCATCACGTCACATATCCAACACTACTCTCTTGTCAGAGCATCTGTCCTCTAAATCCCCGCAAATCTTCTCTTGCCATCTTGACGAGAATCAAGTTGAACACTCGTCCGTCCATTCACAACGACTCGAAAACAGCCGAAGGCCAATTTCAAATTCGGATGTGTATTCGTTCCCGTTGACGAAATGTTTGAATAATGTCATGTCATGCACCGTGAACTGTCTTGTGCGACAGTGCCGAGTGTCAGACGGTAGTCAAAGTCACACTTGAGATGGGCCCGTAGGCATTTAGCACTTATCGACAAATCCCCAATTCGATCCGAAGCACATTCGAATGGTTTCTGAAACGCACTCCACGACAGCGGGAGGGTTTGATTCGCAAAAAAACAATGCCTGCTGTTGCTAATTCTACAGTCATTGCCTTCAATCAGAGACGCTTAGTGCGACGCAAGTGGAACTTCGACGTGCCTTGTCATTAACACCTATCTGTTACTCTGGAGTTGAGTGAATTGGAAAAGTCTATTTGCCGATTGTCACAAGCTGATTCACTAGGGGTCGCATTTCAATTGAGTCGTGAGACGCGCAATGTCAATCGGTGGGCTTGAGATCAATTTTTGAGGAATGAAGGTTATCTGAGAAATGGGGAGAGAGATGACCTACGTTTGCTAATAAGTCATGGTCATGTTCGTTGTGAAGTTAGAGAAATTCTTCTGTGTCTGATTCAGAAGGGCTAGCTTCTTGGTTTGTCTGTTGCTAGCTCCATTGTGGACAAGCATTTGGGGGGGCATTTGACAGACATTAGAAATTTTGCTTCTGCGGATGTTAAAGGAAACTCGGGGCATCGACCGCGTCGTCTATCGAGAGACAAGTCTCTTATACGGCGTGTATACGATTTTCGATAATAAATCTGATTATCAATGTAGAAGAGGGAAGTGCACAAGACATACATCACATTTTCACAATCTTCTAGCTGAAGAGTATATATTTAGTTCGTCCAGTCCTCATTGACTTTAGGTTAGGTTAGATTTTAATGGTGCACTTGGGCCCATTGTACTGCCTCGTGGGTCAGTAACAGAGAAATATTACGAAGATTGAGTTGTAACTTGAAGGTAGCTAAGGGAGTAACTACAACAAGATATTTCATCAACTAGAACTTTTGTTAACTTTCCAGTTTCCTTCAATGTCTCTATGGCCTAACACTCATCAGAGGCGAATTTGACACTGTTCTTTAGAGTTTAAAGGGAAGCTAGGCATTGTATTGCTGCCTGGCTATCTGCAAAATTACAGATATCGAGAGCGGATTTCACGTTCCACCTCTACCAGAACAGGGATTCGTTAATCGCCATATCTTGCGCTTGGAAGACACTGCAATGGTTGGGTAGACCAAGAGATTTTTGTTTGAGATGGTTAAAGGAAAATACCACTTCCTACTCCATCTTTCGTTTTGGATCCGTCTAGTGTATGGCGTTGCCAAGGAAAATATTTAAATACCACAAGTCTCTTTCCAGAAGCAGGGCTTAGAAGTGTCTCTCTGGGCAGTACCTAGGTCAGGAGTCAAGATTCGTGTGGGTAAGGTCTGAATTTTTCAATGCGCCATGCTTGGTTGCAGACCCAATTAATGCCAGACAGCTTATTTTCTCATATAACAGGGCAGTGATGGCTTGCATTGCTCTTTCCACTTTATTGAGCTTCCAGTTTAGCCTACTATCCAATATGAGGCCAAGGTATTTCGCCTTAATTGAGAATTGTAGACTGTAGGTGCATTTAGGGAGGGCGGACCAATGCGCAGAGTTTTATATTTTCTAGAAAAGAGAACGATTTTGGTTTCTGTGCGTTTGTGCTCAGACCATTTTCAATCGCCCAATTGTTAAGTAGAGTGACACCATGTTGCATTAAGTCTTCCAATATTTCCCAAAAAGGCTATGCAACATCATTCGCATAGATAATCGTTTTGCTGCCCGTCTCTTTTAGTATTAGTCGTAGTTTATTCACTATTGACTTCGAAAGAAGAAGGGATAGTACCTCTCCTTGCGTTGCGCGTCTTCTGGTCGAGCTTTTTGTGGAAGAGTTTCCTAAGGAGACCGATGTTTTCTCCGCAATATGTACATATGCTTTCGAAAAGAGTACAATCGCATTAAAATTATAAGGACTGGGCATAGCATACTCAGATTTTGTACACATTCACACAACATTTAATGCCGTTAAGCATGACAACGTTTGTGTGAAAAAGTATTCGAATAGGGTTGTAAAAAGAAGCAGCTAAGGTGTATGTATGATTCCAAATTGCGATTTTGATTGTAAAAAATAGCAACTTAGCCGTAGCTGTGATGTTTCGCAGTTTAGATCAGATTTAATCGCAGACTGCTAGTGATATTTGCCTCAACACTAGTGTATTCCTTTTAAAGTAGTTTTGTTCATTAGTTGAATCTAGCTTAGCACAGATTTGGGCAAGCGACAAGTAGTTGTTCCATCATCTCCTTTGCCTTAATGTAAGAATTTGGTCTATAGTCGATTTACCGGGCCGGATGGCACGTTGGTACGTACGCCTTGTGATGTGCAAACAGCCTTAAACATCACACAGTACCCTGGACAGAAACGTCACATCAATTACTTTTAAAAGCCGACGACTATCGCTGCCGAATATCATTCAGAGCTTTTGCACATAATCCATGAAGCAGAGAAGATCAAAGAACAAGGGCGGTTCCAATCAATGAGGATGTCTCGTCAGCGTGGCAAAAAAACATGAAATTGACTGCGGATTGCTACACCATCTTGCACATTCTCCAGGTCAAGACCCGTTCGACTATTTCCTTTTTCAAAATTTGGTCGTCATTGGCAATTTTTTAAAAGGTGGGGTTTAACAACAATGATGCAATCTTGAGATTTAACAAGACCGCCTTCGAGAAATCCACAAAGGAGATGAGGTAGTCAGGGACTTCGCCTACAAGAGGGAGCCAATAATATCTATATCCACGACCCTGAATATCGCGTCTTATAATTATCCTAAACGTTGTTTGTTTTCTTTGGTACGAAGCTGTGTCCCAAACTTTAGAAGTGTAAAAACATCAAGGTTAACAAGCAAGAATGTGTTGAAAGTCTTTCTGCCTACTTCTAATTTCACTTTTAGAACGCTGACTTAAAATTCATTCGAAAACGTTACGCCTTAGGTCTTCCATATATTCAAGCCATCAATGCGGCCCAGAAAGTTTGACTGTTTGACGGGCTTTGTGACCTGTTTGAATTCTAGATCCGCATTTCCTCAAAACAGCCTTTCTGGGCCACGGTCACAAAACTCGACCAGAGTGTCACTTGTTCACCGGCGAACCAGTGATGTGCCCCTGTCCGAGCAATACCCATCAAAGTGGTCTTTATTGTCTGAACACCAAAGAACTTTCTCTTCGCCGCCGCACCAAGGCCACGCCACACACCCATCCGTCCGATTGATCGGCAATCAATTGCAGTATTGCCCGCACTTAGACCCGAATACTGATCGATCACGAAGGTAACTTGGTCAAGGACCACCGAAAAAAATTATTGTGCTCCAGTTACATGCATTCCAAATGTCAAACGCTAAACGTCACAATCAAGATGACAGTATTGCCCCACCAGCGCCGCCCTCTTGTGCATACAGAAAACGTCTCACAGCTGCGTACGCGTCCATTGGAGATTAGCAACAGCTCGACTTTGCAATGCGACATGCGTGGCACATTACCCGCCAACTGTCCGGCGTTCACTTAACACAGTTTCCTAACAGCCCTCCAGAGGCACTGCGGATGTGACTCTGCGTGTCACAAGCCGGCACCGATCTCTGGGCAGCTACGAGAAAAAGCAAACGCCAATAAAAACAAAGCCCATCAAAAAAGAAAGGCCCCCTCGGATGGCATGTAAAACAGCGTGCGGATGCCTTTGTCCAGCCACCCGAGCCCAAGTTATGACACTTGGCCATTCAGCCCCACACTCGAGCGGCACTTCAGGCCGGTTATGGCAGCTATTAGTTATAAAATCATATTAGAGGCATGCAATCGAATCGATCTACATTTTGTAAGCATTCAGACTATTTCCACCGGAAATTTATGTGTTCGCGGATTGCATGCTCTATCGGATGAGCGGCTCCATGAATAGTCAACCAGCTCTTTTGTATTTCACCAGGAGAAATGTTGTTGCATAGCCGCGTCGCGCCGTGCCGCTGTGAAGATAAATATGTATGTACACACACACCTGTTGGATGGGTATCTTCACGCTGTTGGTTCAGGTGTAGCTGATTTTCGCCCGATCGCATCGGACATATTGATGAAGACTTGTGGGCAAGTGCGCGCTTGTTTTCGCTAGAAAATGCTAATCCTAGTCGATGTCGTCAATTTTACGAGCGACTAAGTGATTTGCACGCTTGCTAGTCTCGCAAGAGTTCATAAACCTAGTCAATGTCAAAGGAAATGTTTTTTTTTCTTTTGTGGGTGATCGGTGAGCCAAGCCATTGCAGGTGTTTAACGCGATGATGGGCGAAATGTCGGGGTTTCGAAGGCGAATGTGATATCATATCGTCACTTTTCTCACACTTGCCCTTCTAATTTAGTGGCTTTGGTAGCTGTCAGTAGGATCCCAGTGTAGCTAGCGTTTTTAAATAGATTTGAAGGATCAGTTTCCTTGTGAGGAAATGTTCCCCATCCTGCACATTGATAGCCTTCTTCTTCTTCTTTGAGTTGCGCTACACTCCGCTGTGGACCTGGCCATCAGCTAGCATTCCTCTCCAACTAGCACGATCTTGGGCAAGACGCGACAAGTTTCGTACACCCACCTGATTAATATCTCTTTCCAGCTGGTTACACCATTGGAGGCGAGGTCTTCCTCTACCGCGGTGTCCCTCAGGGTTAGCCTCGAAGACTTGCCGAGCCGGAGCGTTAGTATCCAGTTGATTAAATAGACTGCGATAGGGGCGCGTCACCGAAAACAAAACTTTTGAGGCTTGTGTCTATTCGTCCGTCTAGATGAGAACTTTTATTGCAATGTATAAAAATCTTTAGATGAACTTACCATAAGCGTGTGGAGTTGAGTGGGTATTTTTGTTACAATGTTCTTGCTGTAGTAAACTCCCGCTTATGAATCTTACGGTCCATGCTAATTTTGAAAGGCCTCCATTTGGATTCGGGTGGCATTTGCCCGTGATAGTGGTAGAGAGTGTTTGATTATTGAACATGTTCTACTCTGTTTGATGCTAGACTTCGAGGTGAAATTCGTTGGTTAGTCGCAGTCAGTTACACAATGAAGAAGTTAGTAGAGAACTTAGATGTTGGGGCAGTCTGCTGTATTGTACCAAAAGCTCGGACTTGGTGTCGGGCAATTTATCCATATGCTCTATGCCTAGCACCTTCGACGGTCTATTCCCAGACGTCCGGGAAGACTCAAGTAGCTGTACAGTCCTAAAGGTAAAAATTATCAAAGATAGCAGGCAGACTCTCGAAAAGACCGCGGAATTCTTCACTCGCTTTTGAAAATGATCGTGCCTCTACGGCTAGGATGATTTACGTCTTGTGTAAAGTTCGAGAAAAAGTTTGCCTCTTGGGACTAAAGAAACAACGGCTTAGCAAGTGTTATTCTGTGTGCTCTTGATATTGATTTTAATAGTTTTTTTCATCCAAAAGCCGAGGTGAAATTGTTGAACTAAAACTGAACTGAAGCTATCCATCATGAATTTCTATCGTAATGAGGGCGTAAAGATGTGCCAGAATTCAATTTAATTCCTGAGGGAATAATGTGTCGTGTTTTTCCTACAGTATTTATCAGACTTGTGATACTCTCTTGTTAACAAAGGTTGAGGTATACAATGCTACAAGTTCTCAGTATAATATGGGTGGCGCAACAGCCCGTAGAGAGGCAGAGCCTGACTTCTCAGGAACCATTCGTGTTGTGAGTGCTATGGTTAGGTTATTGTGCTAGCACACTTATACCAGATGGGATGGGTCAGCTGGAGTTGATAAACCGATAAACCGAGTCTAAATTTAACATCAAACAGCAAAATTTGACTAGGTATGATGTAAACACAATATGCTTTGCTTGGTTAAGCCAAAGAGACCGAGTGGTACTGACTTCTTTTTCTTGTCAGACGCGTGTGCCCGTGACCATGTGTTCTGTTGCTAGTAGTAATCGGTCTACTTGCTTTTCTTTCGTTATTTCTTTTTGTATATACATGTGTGTGGCTACTGGCTATTATGTTTAAGGGTTTGTTTTTTCTATGATATCTCAAACAGTGGTACCTTGGGGACTCATATTAAAACAACGGTGATTGGACCAGATTAAAAAACCAGATAAAAGCGTGCTTACTTTTACTTTCACTGGGATTCGAACCAGGGACGCCCTGTAATCAAGAGCAGGCACTCAATCAACTGCGTCATCCAGCCGTAAAGTGCTATTGCCCACTAGTGAATGGGACCCACGTTTTATGCCGTCGAACTACTAAGTTTGAGACGATTCTGCTAGGCAGATACAAGTTCTCTTTGCGAATTGCGAAGTTGCCGAAGTTTAAGTGCGTAGTAGTCTCACGACTGTACCTTTGTCAGTAGAAATCTAACAGCTGTTAATCATATCTTATTACAACCTTGGCATTATAATTCTTCAAAAACTCAATACTGTCCTCTAACCGAATCCTTAATAATACTGGGCAACAATAAGGAAAACTTGTTCCGACTAAATACTGTTTCCCTAAGGAAAGAAAAGCGTTTGATCAGATCACAAATACTCATCGTGAGATCACACTCTTTATCAAACGAGGTAAGTTCTATTAGGTAAGCTTCTTTGTGAGTAATTTAAAAAGAAAATATACATATTTGACTTGTCCGTAAGAAGAATATTAGAAGCACATTAAAGTCAGAAAATGTCACGAACTTGTGTTAATGGTCTAGATGTACTCTTCTATACTTGTGGCGAATTAGTTAAGGAATGCCGCTGTCGATAAAGCCAAACAAAAAGCTGGGTATGCATGTGCACCAGCACAAAACTTATTTGATAAGTTCACACTTTCGAGGTCACCAGAAATGCTGCTACACTACATTGAAAAATTTCACATACAGGCCATAGTATGGTACTGTAAGAGTATATTATCAGCACCAAACGGCCAAATCTTGTTGTGGGTTTTTACGATGAGATCTCATAGCCGAGACATAGAAGACACAAGCTTTCTGGTGACTTCGGGGGATGTCTTATCCCACTCCTCTAAAATTAGTTAAATTAAGCAACTTTTACTTGTGATCTGATGTTCTCGGAGCTTCTTCTCTAAATATACCAGAGATGCTCGATGGGATTTAGGTCTGGTGATGGTAAAAGGGGATGGGGCGGATGGGATAACGCTGATCTTACATTATATAGCTGCCATTCCATTTTGGATAAATGCTTGAGGTTGTTATCCTGCACCAACGAAGAGTCGCCAAATAAGATTTATCTGCAGTAGCTCTTAAATTATCTTTGAGTATTTGTATGTAGACGATTTTGTCACTTGTAGTTTCTACAATAATCAGATTGCCCACGCCAGCGGCATTACAATGCAGCAGTCTGGTCTGAGTACGTGCGCGGATTATGAAAAAAATTGTCATGCCACAAGTACTTCTGATATCCCAACTGCTGGTCAAAGAGTTAAGAGGCACAAGTTCACTCGCAATTAAAGATACAAATGCTCAAGACGAAACCTTTGCATTTTTGGATCACTGAATCATTCAGCGAGTTTTCCCAGTAACACTCAAAGAGACTAATAATTTTGCTGGATTTAGCGAGTCATATTTCCCGTGCTCTAGTTGCTCCAGTTCCCTATGAACTACATCTCATGAGTTTAAAATTACGTAACTTATTTTTTCACACGCTGGGCATTAGTTGCAAAATGCTGTAAATACACCCCAGGTGGACAAGCATGGGTAAGCTATTCAAACAAGAAAAAAAAAACCGCCACAACTTGTGACACTAACCTCAAGCGGGCACTAAGCTCCTCTGGTAGTCAACTTAATAGCTCTTACCGATCATTTGTCTACCGTCAGTCGTCGTATTGCGTGTCAGCAAAAGTCTGCAGGCATTTAATTGGATTAGCATACGCGACAATCAACTTGTTACCGTTGCTGACGTTGTTTGACACTACATGCCCAGTTGTGAAGCATGCCAAGTTCTGAATTGCAAAGTAGGCGGATGTTCCCTTGAGGTAGGCGGCGCAGTTACTGTCCACCCAGATATGAGTCAGAATCCAACCTTTACTCCTGTATCTTCAACCAATCTGTGATTACTCACTTGTCACAACATTAGCATTGGATGAGCCACGGAATGCACTCAGACCTGTCTTGGGGCCGTCAGCGGGTAAAGGCAACCAAGAACTTGCAAATCGAGCGTAAATTGAAAGCTCAGTCGCACCGATTAAGTCAATTAAACGAAGCTCACGAGTGCAGTGATGATGTGCTGTTAACAACCATCAGCAGCCAGGTGTATGTGCAGAAACTAGAAATCATAGAGATCCCTAGAGCCGGTGGCTTTCTCAGCCACCCGGCGATTAAATGAAAGCAATAATGACATAATTGCATAAGTCCCGCGCCGCAGTGAATGCCAAAGGCGCTGCGTCGGTATCATGGCAAAATAATTGAGCAATTCTGCGCACGCCTAGCCCGGCCACTAGTCCGTTCGAAGCCAGTGAAATGTGGAGCAGTTATCCGTGCAATTTTCCAGATAGCCCCTGGCGAAGGGTAGCATTATTAGTGTGCCTCGAATTGAGCGTTGCTCAGACAATAACAGCCTACTGCACCCATGCGAAGATGCTGAGTCACTAGACGGAGTATGCCGGAATGCGTCCGCGCCAAAGTTTGGCGGCTGTGTGGGCTCAAAGGAACACAAAGGCATTTGCTTTGCACCGAATTTTTATGCAAATCAGTTTGTTTAGCCGATTCATTGAACGAAAATAACAAGCCGCTCTGGAATGCCAAGAGTAGGCCTCCGCCGTGCGTATCTGCGGCAGATATCCGAGTCGGTGAAATATTAATTAAGTGCGCACTATTTTGTGGGGCTGCCGCATGAAATTATAAGAGCCGATAAATTATTCATCGCTTTTTAACTGCGTCATAAATAATGCATTTTAAGGAGGCCCGCAAGTTGGGTTAAGCCTCCACGAATCGGGGCTATTTCAGCTTCATCTGCAGCAGGTGCAGAGTGACATTCCTTCAGACGTAATGAAGTGTGCGTTGTCTCTCGCCAGTGTGATGGAAAATAGACTTCCTATTGAAAGTTGAACAGTCTATAGTGGTGATGGTCAAATGCATACCAGTAAATCGAGAGTGTTTAGCTACTGCGTCCGTATATCAACGCTTCAGTGATAAACAGGTGCAGGACGTCTCCTCCAGACGGAAGTTTCCTGAGAAATGGATTGTGAAATTAAAGACACACTCTTTCCTTGTTGAAATAATTAATATGCACGTGAATTTGGAGCCTTTTTTCCTAATGGATGTATTTGGCTACAAATGTGGCTTCATTGCAGAAGCCAACATAAATCACCACATACTGCGACTAATTGTTGAAACCATCGAAGAATTTCAGAAAGACTCTCACCACCTATTGAAGGACGCTTATAGAGCGTCTATAGACACGTGCTATAACCGTCAGGTTGGGCAGGAGGACAACAGTAAACCCTCGCTGCTTCCTCAACGTCGAGAACAAACTCAGTGCTCAATAGGATTTTGGCGTGTCCTCAGTCAACCGGTCCAGTCCACGTCAATTCGTCACCATAATTAGGCTAAGGTACCCCATCGACTGAAGCCTGAGAGGGTACAGAACGTGTACTGGAATGCAAGAAGAAAGGGAGCACATTTTCTTTGTAAATTCAATCGAAGACAGTGGGTGGTGTGAATAAAAACTGAGTGTGAGCATTTCCTCAGAATTTTGGAGGAAATGCTCCATCTGGCGTGAATAAAAATGTATTTCGTTAAGTTTAACGAATCCTCTCCGCTCACATATTTTCACAGTTGAGTATTACCTCAGTTTTGGTGTGAATAAAGATGGAATGTATTCAGATATCAATCGTTGAAGTTGAGTGTGCATAGGAGGTGACTTAAGAGACAAAAAAGTAAAAAAACAATAAAAATAATGGAAATTACTGCGTCGGAGGAGGAATATTTTGACGGATTAAGCCTTATTCCATAAACAAAAAAAATCTGGAATGGGCGATGGCGATTTCATCAGGTGTTAACAACTGTATCCGCGTTTGCTGGAAAAAAGCCAAACCGATTCAGGTACTTATCGCCATGTAAATAAGGCTTTAATATTGCAATATGAGTACAATCTAAAGCGCCAATTTCACTTCTCGCAATTCCTCGATCGAAGAAGGAAATTTCATCCACAGATCCGCCTTTGCACATATAGCAACACACTTGCCAAACTGTTTTTGGTACAGTGGTGTAATGAACCCCAAAGTCCTCTTCAACTCCAACTTGGAAACCCGGGTCACCAATGTATCGAAGGAATATTTTCATCTTCTCCATGCTTGGTATTGAACCACCACGGTTTTCTCCAGGAATATCGGAGAGGACTGATTGGTTAACCATTCCATGTTGCGAAACTCGAATCTGTAATGTTTCTTGAAATTATCCCCTGTGTCCCCGAAACGCCGTGAATTATATTGTTTTATTTTTCGCGTTTCTATATTTAAAAACATGATTGAAAATGAATAATTCGCATGTGTTTGCGTTTGTTAATTTAATTTGAAGAATGTTGACGAATAAATTTGCCAGCTCTCCAGCAGAGTTTTTAAACGTCAAATTGAGGATAAGAACCTGCTTTGAGGAACATTTTTATTCACACCAAATTGAGCATTTCCTTTGACGAACATACTCGACTCAAGTGTTTTTACTCCGAGTGTTTTCTCAGTTTTTATTCACACCACCCAGTGTCTAAACGCATGCATGTCATTTCTGCTACTGGCAGTCGGCGGTGTTTTGACGGCAGGTGAGCATCGCTCCTCGACTGTCGGAAGTATGTTCCACTTGTTGATGTACTCTTTCTGTTGCCTGCATGTAATGCTGTGTCAAGCTCATTCCGTCTGGAATACGTTAGTGGTGAAGACAGCGTGATCGGTTGACTGGTGATAGAAATTGAGGTAATATACTGGTAAGCCCAATAACTTAAACGAATTTGACTCAAGGAACGATGTCCACCACCATGTCGTAGGCGATTGCCACAATGGACAGCTAATACACCGAGGTAGTTTAATCGATGTTTCTGTGGTCTGAAAACACGGTTTTTGCCCGCAAGCATTATGTGTTGGTTGGTTAGTGTAAGGGGCCGCAAAATGTTCTGCTTTTTTATTGCTTTTTTATGCACGGGTATTGCACCGAAGAAGTAGACACGTCATAAGATAACACAAAACTTTAAGTACAACCCTCATATCTGGGTTGTACTAAAGTTGTACAAGACCACGCTGCACGTACTAACTAGAATGCAAAAGGGAGCGATTCAACTTATAGCAGACAACAAAATCGCGGGTCCATTAGACTCTCTCGAACATTGACGTACTGTGTCTTTCTTATCCGTGTTTTATCGCTATTTTGACAAACAATGCTCAAGTGAACTAGCCAGCCACCCTCTCCATGAATTCACCCGCAATACCCGTCTCGACAAGAATGCCTTTCAGTTTACTATTAAGTCGGCTTTCGGACGCACAGTTAAATTTTTGAGAGTCGTTTTCAACCGCACTACCTGGATATGCAATACTCTTTCGAGGCCATTATTTACCACAGACTATAATCTACAGATTTGTATGTTCAATGGACACATTAAAACCCTCTTCGTATGTCCCTTTATACCTTCGGCCCGTGCTGTGTGTTGACCCCACACAATTAAGGGTATTAATAACACCTTGAGCACGATCAAATTATAAAATGAAAATCAGTAGTAGTAGAGCTCTCTCGCAGAAGAGGAATGATCAAATTCTAAATGCGATGAAAAAGTTCGGGATCTCTTCGATAGAAAAGTTCTGCGCGCCTTCTTGAACCTATTTGCTACGAATTACGACTTTGCAGGCTATAAAGCGACTTGAGTCTAGACCGGCGTCTACGGACCAACATCTTAGGTGAAGGCTTGGCCGTTAAGATCGCAAAGGCCACTCAGCTTCGGCACGAAGAGTCGTACACTCCGAACTTGTAAAACAACGCAACAGAGGATGACCGCGTGAAAGTAAGAGATTAATTTCAACCAACTTGGTGTCCAAAACTAGAGCCAGCTAGCCATTTATAGTAGTAGTTGCAAATAATTTTTGGATAAGGTCTTGTTCGTGCGGGCGGTAGAGCTACACAAAAAATTAGAGCTCCTTCCGACGAGAGCAGACTGCGGTAGCAAACGTATATGTATCGTCCCCGATGTGAGTGTAAAGAATTGCGGAGTCGGCGCAAGTATTTCATGAGAATATCTCGGTAGTTTAATCAACGTCCACAACTTCAAAACTTGTGCTGGAATTTTGCAATGAGCTCATTGCTGCATCCAGTTGCGCACAGCAAGTTGGTTGAAGTCCTTCTCCACGTGCGTGAGCCATGTCGTTCGAGGCTGTCGTTCCTCTGCTGCGTAGTTCCAATGGCTCCGATTCTAAGACACTTCGGGCCGGAGTGTACATCCATGACCCAGCCAACTTAAGCTCAGATTTAATCTTGGTCAGATTATTATGTAAAGTCAGCTTGGTGTTTGGAGAGATGGCTCTGTTGTTCAGTTGCCTCTTGAGCCCAAACAAACAGCGATTGGCAAGAGTGATTCTGTGCTTGAATCACTTGGTGTCGTTGTCCCTGTTTACTGCAGAGCTGAGATAGATGAAGTCCTCGACTACCTTGAAGTTCATGCTGCTTTGTGACACTCTGTTGCTGTGCGTCTTTTCGTGATAACAGCTAAACATATTTTGGCCGCTTCCGCTTTAATGCCAACAAACGCCTCGGCCGCCCGTGTTCACCCAATCACGTCAATGTCATTCGCTTAAGTAAGCCGTTTAATGGACTTTTGGAAGATCGTGCGTCTGTGGTTGACGTTTGAGTATCACACGATCTTCTCAAGAGTGATATTGAAAAAGTATGACGACGATCTGAATCTTCGAATAGGTGGTGGGTGTCGACCTCATCCCTTAAGCCTTTTCCATGAACAATGCCTGGTTTCCATATTATGGTTACTACGGACGATAAAGGCAGCTACCAGTAGGGGCCATGAAGTTAGACTAGGAATTCCATACACATTGCCGTAGTTGTACGAGGCCGATAGAACAAGTATCATTGACTCATTCTAATGCTATCGTCCATCGCTTGCAATAGCAAGGCAGCAGACCCTGAGCAAACCCTTCCTTCAACCGCGAATGAACATCAAAGAAATCATAATGTTAGTAAACGCCTCACTATGGCCAGAGACATATACTCTGTGAGGCGTCTTCTTCTTCCATCGACCACTAGCGACTGCTATTACGTAGGTACATGTGTCAATGTTGTGTCTGAATTCATTTGTGTCGATGCTTAATGTTGAACACGTGCTTACGAAACAGGAATTCTAAATAAACGTCAGCCATTTAATAAGGTTTAATTAGAGAATAAACGCTGAAAACACAATTTTATGTCTGTCCGCGAGAAAGAAATGTTGACATGAACAAAAGCAGGCATTGACAGCATTTAAGCTCGAACGGTAACGCAAGAAAAACATTTCAACACGTGTCAAGGAACTTGTTATTTTCGCTATACATCACACAAATTGGTTTTAATTGCTCCAAGTACCCGATAATCCAGTACGAACGGCAGGGAACAACGGAAGAAAACATTTATTCGATCGTAATTTGGTGAAAGGATTGGATTAAAGCATGTAGCAGTCGATGTTCGATTTCGATTGATATCATGGACAACGACTTCAAGTTGGAGATCTCTGGCAGGTGATCCTGTTGAAGGGTCATTTTTTGGCAACATTATCTTAAAATTTGCATGAACCTTCCATCCAACTTGAGATCGTCTGGCAAGATTATTTGAAATCACCACTATCAAAAAGGTTGAGAGCCTGGCTGCAGATAAAAATGTCAACACTTAATTTTGAATCAATATCTGCTAATAGAAGAATTGTAGCCGGCTTGAGGAAGTCTGTCGGATGTGACCATACTTGATCTCGCTTTGTGTCGACTTATATTTTGTACGAAAGTGCGCCGACTAGCCAATACAGAGGACACAGGTGTGCCGTGTATGGGGTGCTATACAAGCTACAAACATAGACTTTCATTTCCTTGTTGTGACCAAGGTAAGAACACGGATATAAGAAAAGAACACCTAAACGAGGAGCGACACCATATTTTGAATTCAACTACATTCGTAGCAACAATATCCCTTCCTGATTGACTCAGAATTTACAGTCAGAAATATAGATTCGAATAAGAATGAAATTTCTATGAAAACGACTGCCGCTGTTGTGGTGGGTTATACATGCTGAGCTAATGAAAATTATCCCATTCCTCAATCGACACAAATACCATCTTGAGCTACACTCTTGAGTACAGGAGCGAGTGGCCTACGATCGGGTAAATCACAGTGGAATGCCAAAGCAGTAACCTTTGGATCGGGGAAAGGTACGCTCGACATCTCTCATCTCTCTACCGAAGGTCTACGATCGTAATATACGACAACACCGAGGAACATAGCAAAAGTGCAGCCTGTCAGTTAAAAGTTCATCACCACTCTGCCAGGAAGAGGTAAAAACAGAGTATACTAGTTGAATTCGCAGGAATAAACGGAATGATTATGAGACGAAAGGAATCGAGTTCAAATCATGTCCGAAATTTGACCAGAGAGTGATAAATCGAATAGACATGCTATGCGGAAAACAGCTGGTTGCAAGTGGCAAAAATGTCTTTTCTTTTAAATAAATTCAATTCCATGCGCTTACTCTTGTTATCTGACCCACGAGAACGAACCGCTGATTGCGCCAATCGCCAATACATAGAAAAAGAAAAATGGTCATTTGAATGCATTTGATTATGAGAACAAAGTAACTTGTTCTTCTTTGAATGGCGCTACAGTCCGGTGTGCACCTGGGCCTCAGTCAGCATTCCTCTCCAGCTAGCATGTTCTTCGGCGCCTCCAGTTTCGTACACCCAGGTGATTAAGATCTCTCTTCCAGCTAGTCAGTGCCATAGGAGGCGAGGTCTTCCCCTACCGCGTTGTCCCTTAGGTTTGGACCTTCCGAGCCGAAGCGTTAGTGTCTGTTCTATCTACATGTCCTATCCATCTGAGTTGAGACAATCGAATTTGTTTGACTAGGTCAATGTCGTTGTAAATCTCGTCCAGTTCGTCATGCAGTCTTCTTCTCCAAACTCCTTCTTCGCAAATGGTACCGAATATGATTCGAAGAATTATACTTGCGAAACGACCAAGCATCTTCTCGTCCTCATTTGACATTGTCCATGCTTCTATAGAGGCAACATGGTTTTTCAAGACAAGGCCTTATTTTCCAATTGCCGCCTAAGTCCAAAGACACAGCGATTGACTATTATTATCCTTCGTTTTATCCCCGCGTTGATGTCATTTTCGGAGTTTGTTGCTGATCCTAAATTGACAAAGTCTTTAACAACATCGAAGCGATATCTGTCTATTGTGACACTTTGTCTAAGATGTCGCTGTTGATGGACCTTTTTTGTGACAGGCTGTACTTCGTCTTACCTTCATTCACCGCAAGACCCAACTTAGAAGCTTCCCTCTCAATGCTAGCGAATGCCCGACTGACAGCCTGTTGAGTTCTTCTGATGTTGTCAATTTTTGTTTTGCATGAAATTGTTACTTACTTGCTAGACAAAAATTCTTACAACCAGCTTAATTAATTTATCAATAACTTATTGAAAGGATGTCATCGGCATATGCCGTATGATGTGCCTATGGTGTTGACGTCTGAGTTTCGCACGATCTTTTCGAGAGTTATGTTAACGAAGTCGCATGACATTGCGTTGCCGTGTCTAAAGCCCTTTCTCACATCAAAATGTTCGCTAAGACCGACCTCGACGCAGCAACGGGCGTTCTCCATCGTTCTCCATTTTTCATCCGTGAACAGACGGATGAATTTTGCAGGGATGCCAAAACTAGAGAAGGCGCTGTATAGTCTCTATTTAAAATGCCATATGCAGCCTTAAAGTCGATGAATAGATGGTGGGTATCGACTTGAAACTCCTGGGCTTTTTCCAAGATCTGCCGTAATGTGAACTTTAGAATATAGTCGATATATTCGAAGTAAATATACGATTTGATGTTGACCATTCAGGCTGTTGACGTATGGTTTCAGGCGCATACACAAGACGGAAGAAAAGATATTATATGCTAAGTTCTAGGGGCTTATACCTCTGTAATTGGCACAGTTTAGAGGGTTTCCTTTCTTTAGGATCGAACAAACAATCCAGACATTCATCCGACAAAATTATACAGATGAGTTGGTGTATGCACCTTTCCAAATAATCGCCAGGACGAAGTAACTATCAACAGAAAAAGGAGAACTCCCAGATTTGACATGAGTTTTTGTGAAACTAGAAATTTTATCCGCTCCATTAAGTTGTAATTAATATTGCAGATTTGATAAAGCCCTTCGTCTGAAGAAGGCAGCATTTTGATATTTGACAAAAATGGGGATTAAGTAAAAAGCTGAACTTTTAATTCGAACCTTTTCTATGATGGTACCAAACTCATTCACCTTACCGACAAAACATTCACTTCAAACGACCAAAAGTTGTGAATATGAACGAAACCTTCCCTCCAGGTATTATTTCTCCTATCTTGTGCGCCCTTTAGTTGCGTGCAATGTTCTTGCTTGACCGTTAACCACTGCGGTGATTCTGAAGAAAGGCCGAAGAAATGCAGATCAACAGCTGCAGAATTTTCAAGCACAAGCTCCGCGCTGCCATTCTTATACAGGATGCCGATGGTGAATTCTTGTGTTCGTTAAAGAACGTTGGCGAACGTTAAAGAACTCCCTAAGACCTTAACTGCCAACCAAGCTGGACAAAGACGCACAATCATGTGTCTTCTTCAACATCGCCATTGCTTGCATTAGGTTTCAATAGTGGCCCAAATCGCACACTTCAACAGTAGAGGCACGATCTTCCAGAGATGTCCCTTCAGGTGTTTGGCTTACGTGGATAACTGCGTCGGTTACAAATTCAAAAGTGAATTACGAAGTCTATGGCAGCTCTGAAAGAGTAAAGCAATTGCTTCGCTCTGAGTAGTGTGGGACAAGCATACAGAGCAACAGATTTGATCACTAATCCTTAAGAGCTCATTGAGAATGGTTGACATTTTTAATGCTCTCAGAGGGACCCAGCTACTATACAACAGAGTTCAAGCGGAAAACATCACAAAATAGAAAATGTCTTTTTCCTTAAATGCCGTTCAAGTTTCAAAGCTCACACGGACCAGTCTTCCCGATAGATTCATCACTGCGCGTATATCCAGGAAATACAATCACATATTCTTAACTCCATGTTTAGAGAGACACACAACCTTAAAGCGACATTTCTACTCAATCAAATCGACTTGTCTGAATGTCCTCCCGATTCGGAGCGGAGAAATAAAACAACCCACCGATGACCTCGATGATAGCAATATTCTGCGAAATGATACCACAGGCGACACTTCGTTTTAAATTAATTATCACATGCCGAGGCGTACTCCACCACTTACACTGCGTCATTGGTCTTTCCCAACTGCAAATTAAAACGCACCATAGTTCAGACAAACCACGGATTAGTCTTGTAAGGAGGCGGCGGCGGCGTGCAATGAACAAAAACAACAAAAAACCCGCGTCATTTGTGCGCAAAAAACTAAAGGTGTACCAACAATATTTTTTTTGCCAGCAGACGTAAGAAACGACATTTTTCAATATCGATCTGCCCATGTATGGACATCACTAATGAAGCAATTGGAACATTTTACGGCTCCACATGCCTTTGACATGTACAACGGGTCGAAATACTGGCTGCCTATGTACATCGGTGGGAATGTGGATACATATGTTCTTGTGTTATGTATTCTTTTCGGTTCACGGCTCTGCAAAATTCAGCTTATCAATAAAACATTGATTAATGAGAAACTCGCAAGAGCTGTAAGAATTTGTTTGAAATTCTGCAGCTAAAAAATGTGATTTTGCAATTTTTTAGTTTTCTTTAATTCAAAGAAAAATTAATTATGAAGCTAATTTTGCCTTTCAAACAGGTCTATAAAGAGTGTTTTTTAGACGCGGATGACTTGGCAACATTGTACTTTGTGAAATCTTATTTAATAGCTCTCGGTTGTCTTGCGGTTAGTTTGGCTTAGCAACTGATTAAGCATCGACACAGTCCGAAGCAACGTTTATTCATTTTTCTGAAAATCTGTTTTGAACATTTTCCCGCGCTGACCTAACGTCGTCCCAGGTCACAGCGACATTCCACTGTCCCAGTAAATGAGAAGACCGATGAACGAAAGGTGGTTCACATCCCACTAAAAGCAGTCAATGCTTATATGTCTACGTCCTTCCTTGAAAGAACAAACCTCAGATTCGCCAGACTGACAAGGCACGAAGAGAAACATATCCTGAGTAGAACCAGTCTAAAACAAAAGATCTACTTCGCGAACTCGACATGACTTCACTAGATTGGTAGCAGTCTGTACGATGCACTGGCCGATTGGAGAAGATGCCGCAAAACTTGGTATCCCACATAACACATCGTAGACGTCGAAGTTGCAACAACACTGCCCAGCTCTTGCTGGAGTTAGTCAGCAATCGCACTCATAGCCAGACTACTAACTTTGATCCCAACTGCAAACGGTGACACAGATTTGAAAACCGGATGAAGCTTATTAACTCTTCATTCACGGGACTCAAAACGGAGTCTCCTCTAGCCACAGGCAGTCATTCAACCAACTGCGCCATCCAACAGCAATCCGAACAATTTCTGACGACGAAGCGTGTGCAGGATGGTTCCTATCGACGTTGTCGCCAACGATTTGCAAAGAATCAATTGGTTGGAGTTTAGCCCCTAAGTAACTCAAAGCAAAACATGCGGCAGTTCCATGAGGTGAGTGCTGGTACGAAGGCGCATTCCCTATAAGTATCTTTAGAAGATTATCCCATTCCCTTACTTCATTACTTATCAGGCAGACGACCCATGAAGAGTCCGAGCCTGAGCAATTGGTGCCTTCAATGGATGACGGTCCTTGGCGCGCTGCTTCTAGTCATCAAGGCCAAGCTGTCTTACATCCGCCAGGTTTGGTCTTCCTCTCTTTCTCGGATCAACAGGCTCGGATTCGAATACCCTCCTCTTTGCTAGAGCATTGTTGCCCATGCACTCGTTGCGCCAGAGCCAGTGTAGTCGGCTTCATCCACATCCTGGTGCAGTTCGTAGTGTTGGCGGTTGCGCCTTCTCCTGCATACCGTATATCCGACGTAGAATTTTTCATTCGAATGCACCACGAATCAGCTCTCTAAGCGTTCGCCTCCATAAAGCAGAATTTAAGCTTTAAAATCGATAGAAAGATGGTGAGTATCGATTTGAAACTCTCTGGTCTTCTCCAGGATCTGCCTCAGTGTGAATATTTGGTCTATAGTCGACTTACCAGACCGGAAGCACTGCCGATTAGTGCGGTGCAAAGCGGCTTTAGACGTTCACACAGTACGCTAGTATCTTGTGGGCGTCGTTGAGCAGGAATATGCCTCTATAGTTTTTGCAGAAGGCAGGATCGCCTTTTTTGTGGATGGGGCATATGGAGCTGATATTCCAGTCGTCGGGTATGCTTTTGTCTTCCCAAATTGACCCATCTTTGAACAGCTTCGATAAGCCATCTGAGCCTTTAGCTTTGTTGTTCTTCAGCCTTTTAATGGCTGTACCGACTTCTTCAAAGCTGGGAGGGCTACATCGTCGACTGGAGTTGGGATTTTCTGGTTCCCTACCACTTTCTTCTGGTCAGGCCCGCTAGGCAGCTGTTGGAAGTGCTGTTTAAGCACATTAACTATTCTCTGAGAGTCTGTTACTAGATTAGCCCCGCAATTTCCAAGAGCCTGGGTGCCTTTCCAAAGCATATTGCCAGGCTTTTGGCTTTTTTGTAGAAGGCCCGCATTTTCTGTTTGTCTCTTAGACTCTTCGATGTCTTTGAGCTGGGAGGTTGCGAGAGACATCCCATTCCTTTAGCGGAAAGTAAAAAAAAACGCAATTAAGGACTATAAAAGACTAGATATTACCGCAGTTTTGCATGACTAATCCGACTACGGGCCATTAATATCTATGGCACACCCTGGAAAAGACTACCGTGTTTTGCATCATCTCTGCCTCAAATTTTTAAGCCGCATACGAAAGCATTCATCACAAGGATGATGATGCAGTGGTCAAATTTAGGATGCTTGCACAATTGATCCGGCTGTGCAGTTCTACACTTTAATCTTTGGCATGCATAGTCCATTCACCGCGATGACTAGACGCAGAGCCTATTAAAACCATCCACCGGACATCGAACTGGGATTTGTATGAGCGACGGGCAGCTGTAAGTGCGGAAGTCAAAATCTCAATTCCGGTGTTTGAGGCAACTGTGCAGTTAACAAAATTTAGTGCACATCACGTTAAAATAGGACCACTGTTCACTGGTTTTGTAAATTAAATAACAATCATCATCCCAACGATGTTTCTCTTCCACTTGGATGTCGTTTCTCACTTGTTGACTCCCTAACAAGATCTGTGAACGTAAATTGCATGTTTTTTAACGAATTACCTCTTCCTCTATATTTCCATCCAGATCGCCACTCTTGTACATCGCCGGGTGACAATGTCAACGCAGCAAGAAGAAATCATAAGTTTGTACAAGCGATAATTTGGTCAGATGAACAAGTTCCCAAAAGTTAGATTAGACAGGTCTTGTAGTTGCTAACAAAACATCATCCACTGAGGCCAAACGTCCAAGAAGGGACAGCGTAGTTTTCTCTGTGATGTCGGGCAAGGTTGTCACTGTTGACACTGTTTCTGTTGCAAGTGTTCGCGTGAACAATTAACCAAACAGAGTTTGAAAAAGTAAGATGACAAACCGAGGCGAGAGTGATTATCTGCGAAAATGAAAAAATGACATGAATTTGTCCACAATTTGTGCAAAGACAATGTAATTTCATTTCAAAATAAACATGCCCCAAAATGTTGCTAGCGAAAAGAAAACAACAATCTAGCATCTGTTCGGCGATGTCGCATATAAGCGCTCCATTTTTACGAACGCGCAACACATTTTCATTGTTAGGCAATGTTTGGTAAAAGTAATGGAATGTTGGCTGATGGAGATCACAATGTGACTCGTGTTTCTTGATACGTCCCTTCCATTTTTTGGGAAGTCATTGACTTTTTGAATAACAAATATTTTTTTTCAGCAAAAAAGAGTTAAGCCCCTTAGATTTTTTCCACCGTTCCTCCATTGAAACAAACGCCTGTTCAACTCATTTTCAGTGACTTCCTTGATCCACAAAATGGGTCGAGAGCAAAGCACGAACGAGAGATTTTCAGACCAGTCTATCCTCCGCCATTAACTCCAACTCGCCAGAAGCCAAGCCGAGTTTTTGAATTCGGTGCAACTACCTCTTCTTGGGTCTGACTTCAGCACTTCAGCGTCTCGAAAAGTTCTTACTGACGAGCCAATTTGGTGAATATGGATTTTTGATACTCCTTTGAAGATATGGGGCTACAGTCTAGGAGGACCTGGGCCTCAACCAAAAAGCCCCCCACAGGTTCAGAGCCAAAGATTCTTCGGGCAAGAGCTGAGTTATCCAGAGGTCGGTGGGTAGACGAGATGGGGCCACGTTTCACATAGGTCCAGTTGGTCCCATATTGATGCCCATGCCACCCAGAGATCTTGACAAACCTGAAAATAGATATAAAAGTTGTAGGTACGTGCGTCGACCCCAACCTCGACGTCGTAGGTTCGATTCCAGCTCTGAGCGACAGAAATAATTTCCACGGCCCCACCTCTTTCGAGTCACTGACAATGCTCAAAGAGTATTTCCTGTCTAGAAAAAGCTTCTCAAACTTGGCCGTTCGGATTCGGCGTAAAACTGTAGGTCCCTTCCACTCGTGAGACAACAACAGCACGCACAACACGAGTGGTTGCTGAGAAGCTAGGCCCTGGCCCTCTATGGGCTGTAGCGCCACCCATATTATTATTATTTATATGCAATGTCTTGGAGGTTCCGGAGAAGAATTCACCCACTGTTCTCTGTCTCAATAGTCAAAGACTGGGGCATTGACAATGAGAATAAGGAGTCCTCATTTTTTTCTTCATCCCCACAGTCCCTGCATATGGTGTCATGGGTAAGTCCAATTTTTTGTTGAATGTATCTCAGGTGATTGTGACCAGTTATCGCTCCGACTTCCATCCGCAACAGCAGTTTCTGCATTGGAGAAGATTATCGGTCTTTGCGTTATTGTACCCAGGCCATAATATTCGAGATGTCTCCCAGTGCCCACCTGTAGAGAGAGTCCCACTTTTCATTAGCTAGCTCCATGACTTTATTTTCCACTTTACTCTTGACATCATGTAGAGGTGGATGGTAGTATGGGACGAGTCGGTTTCGGGCCCTTTCCTAGCAAGTTCATCTGCTACCTCATTGCCGGATTCGCCTCTATCACTTGGGGCCTAGCAAACGTTTCCAGAGTGACCACAAACCAGATGTCATTTTTTTGCACTAAAGGAGTCTGTTTGCGGATGGCTACAGAACACCAGCGTCGGTTCGCACCCTCTACGATTGAGACATGCACTTTTTTCTCGAATCCGCAAAAATGGTTCCAATCTATGGGCTGGAATCCCTGAAAAGTTTAACAGTGGCTTATTTGCCAGTTATGTCTTAGATGCCCGGGACGAAAGTTGCGTACTGAGCTGTCTGTCTTTGAGATTTTCATGAGAGCATGCGGTCACCTTAGACTTGATTCCCATTGGCGAAATTCTTTAAATGACAACTTGACTATCTACGAGAATGGTTATATCAACCAAAAATATTTTCAACACTGATATCAACCTGATGTGAATGAAGTCTCACTGTACTCACCCCCAGGGTACAGTGAAGCGGACTTAATTGAAGCCGGATTGGACCAGGTATTATTGCGAAGCCTTTCATTCCTAGGCACGGTAGTTTACACCAGGATTTGAACGTTTTATCAGTTTTTCCACTCTTGATCCTCTATATTTGCTAGTAGTAGGAGGACCTTGGGCAGATTGTGACCATTTATGATACGTATAGCGATCTTAACGAGAAATTCTGACTGATTCCCACTGAAACTCTACCCTCTTGAAGGGAATGGTGTTGCAATTGCAGACACTGTGTGCTTTTCAAAAATGACTAACGTACCAAGCTGTCTTCACAGCTTAGTTAGAAAGTTCAAGTAGGATCAGATTAGCTTACATTATTGTGTCCGGTCTGAGCAACGTCCGGCTTTATCTTCTAAGCCATTTAAATAAAAATATGAATATGTACACATTGTTTGCATGTTTCTGTTGAACGCCGCTCTTTCATACCCTCTTGGTCTGTAGTCCTAGATGTTAAGGAACTCAACTGGTGGTAATAGGCCGTATTCTGTGTGTCATTCTATTTTCTGCTGGACTATTTGAGAAGGTAAGTAACTGCTATATGTGATCAAAAAGAAAGATCTACCACGTTTAGCAAAAATGTGCTATTTGTCACAATTCAGTATACATACATGGCTTATGGCTTAGCTAGCGTTGTGTATTCTATTAGTCAGTGATCTGAGAAATATATTTAAGAGAATATTTCTAAACAATCCATTATTGAGAGCATCGCATCGTGGTGGCTCTGATTTTAACCAAAATCGAGAGGACTTTGGGAAATTCTTACACCTCTGCTTGTGGCGATTTTGTTTGACCTAGAGGCATTCAGAGTATTATGGTCCAGTGTGGAGTTGCTGTGGCCCATGAAGCGACAGAGGTGCTAGGCAGAACTCGCCCCAAGCCGAGTGGTAGGAGTTTTGTCTCTTACGACAAGAACTCAATCGGTAACTGGGGCAACAATCGACCCTTTTCTAGACTCTGTGCCCAAGGACTCCGTAAAATAAAATCAATCTCAAGTTCCCAGCACACATGAATTTCACTCGAAAATAGAGTCCCCTCTGAAAGCAGATTCGATTTCAATTAAATCACCTACATTCACGCGGAAGTTCCAACCGCTCACAGCTCAGAATTCCAGTCGTTTCCAGTTTTGTTCCAGTCATCTCCGCATCATGTCTCATTAAATCCATCACAATCATTGTAATTTACGCCGCGAACCGTGTTCCTACCGTGTTTCGCAAAACTGGCGGAATCTCGAAGTCATCTTTCACTTTCACCTGCTGTGCCGCCGTACGCGATGATCTCGTCTAGCAACATTCCCAAATGTCTGGTATCTAATGAATAATGGGGCCCCAGTGCACCCGTTACACACATAAAAACCAGCGGATAAATGGGTGAATGTTTTGGCTCTGTACACCAGATGCCTGAAGGCGATCTTTTTTGGCGTCGCACACAATCGCACGCTACGCGGCCAGGGATCGGGTTCGACGTGAACGTGTGCCCACAGCAACGTATTGCGAGTCCCCAAGGGGATCAATCACACGTTGACTTGCGACTCCCCTTTTGTGGCAAAAAACAAAGTTCAACGCGGACGCGAAGAGTGAGTGCCATCGCCTGAGGTGCGCATGCGACCGAATTGGTATCCCACCACAAACTAGTTGGCAATTAATGTCGCTCATTACTTTGGCTTCGCCGAAGAGTTTCCGCGTCGTGTGGAGGGATTACCTTGCTTAGTCATCGAGGCGGCCGGCTGAGGAGAATCCTTCTTCGCTTGAAAGTGAAAGCGTGGAGCGTACAAATTGTAGGAATTTCCGAAAGTTCGAGCGTCTAGCATCGACTGGAGAATAAATCTGGCTGACATTTACGCAGATACTGAGGGAATGGATGTCGCTGATTAATTCAATGGAGTTCGCAGTTGATTGAGTCGTTCGCTTGCACTGCTTATTCATTCACAATAAATCAGCAAAAACATGCATTTAGCTGCTAAACTGCGAAATCAAGAGTTGCACACGAGAGAAGGCCGTGCGATCAGAGGTGGGACGATTGATGTCTTTCGAAAGATTAGCGATGTTCAACTGGTTTTCGCTGATTGAGCAGCTGTCGATGGAGACAAAGGGGACCAAGTCACAGTGGAAGCGTTTAGCAATGTGTGCCTTCCGCGTTAGGAAAGGCGCTTAGTCCACCGAACCTCTTATGTGGAAGACGGGGTGGAAGGAAAGGTCTGCAAAAAGATGGGAAAACAGGTAAGGAAATGATGGACACCACTGCAACGTGAATTTGGTGCTGAAAGTCAATGAGGCATGTGGATACAACCACATCCAAACCAAACGCAGTTAACGCTGTTGGCATCGTACAGAATGAGCTTTGACAACCATTTTCTTGTGACATACTCTAGTTGCCAAATTTTAACAAAACTGTTGGCATCAACGCTCTTAGAATCTACTTTAGCAATCTTCTCAACCCAAGACAGAATGTCTGCAACACCATTTAATAAGGATGACATCTTGGATTCAATGACCACATCGTAGACAGCTAAAGTATAGCAAAGCAGCTGGTTCTGAACAATCTGCAGATTTCCACAAGATCGGAAAGTCTTATAAGCAGCCTAAGAGATTTAATGATATTTTAGAAAGTGGAAAGATCCAGTAACCATACTTGATACACAAGTCAGAGCCAGCTAACTACAAACGAATTTCTGCCATTAACGCATCATAGTAGATATTATCTGCTTTACTTTACAAACAATTGGAAATATGGTTAGAAGACAAAAAACTGATCGAGGACCCTCAGGCAGGGTTACTACTTACTTCCACCGATGACGGTCCTGGGCACGCTATGTTCTGTCATCAAGGCCAAGTTGTCTTACGCCCGCAATGACTTTATCTCTAAAGCTTGTAGGAGGTTTGGTCTTCCTCTCTTTCGTTCATTCGTTCATTCGCTCGTTGCGGCCGAGCCAGTGTAGTCGACGGATTTTGTGCCATCCAGCTCGTAGAGTTCGCGGTTGTTCATTCTCCTCCAGTCGACGGGACCATATGTCCGAGGCAGAATTTTTCTTTCGAAGGCACCAAGAATCATTCTTGCAGCTAAGCTTAGCGTTCGGAGGACTGGCAAATTAAGAATCTTGTGAGGCTGATTTTATTCCTTCGAGTCAGGAGTTTCGACGGCAGTTTTCTTGAAAAGCCGAAGTAACATCGGTTGCCAAGGGTGGCTCTACGTTGGATCTCCAATACGATATGTGCGCTACTACCTCGAATTCTTAGCTGTCGATTATGACATTTTGGTCAAGGTGGTGTGCGGCGGATGGCTTTTTGCTCGACAGCATGTATTTGGTTTTGTCCTCGTTGACCTTTAGACCAGTTCGTTTCGGCTCTTCCTCAATTGCCGTGAAAGCTGACACTACGAAGCGTTGGGACCGCGGGATAATGTCGATGTCATCAGCGTATCCCAACAGCTGGACTGACTTGTAGAAGATGGTGCCTTCCGTGTTGACTTTTGCCGACCGCACTATCTTCTCTAGTACTAAATTGAAGAAATCACACGACAGCGCATCTCCTTGCCGAAATCCGGTGCAGGTTTCGAACGGTCCAGGGGTCTCTGAACCGAACTGCACGGTGCATCGCGTATGTGTTAGCGTGGTGCGACACAACCGGATCAGTTTTCCCGGGATCCCGAATTCAGCCATCGCTTCGAATAACTCCTTGCGATGAATGCTGTCGTATGCGGCTTTAAAATCGATGAAAAAGTGGTGAGTATCGATTTGAAACTCGCTGGTCTTCTCCAGTATCTGCCTCAGTGTGAAGATTTGGTCAATAGTCGATTTGTCCGGGCCGGAAGCCGCACTGGTACGTGCCGTTTAGTGCGGTGCAAAACGTCCCTAGACGTTCACACAATATGCTTTATGGGATCTTGTAGGCGACGTTGAGCAGGGATATACATCTATAGATTTAGCAGGAGGTAAGATGGCATTTTTTTTATGGAGCATATGGAGATGATATTCTAGTTGACGGGTATGCTCTTGTCTTCCCCAGTTGGACAAATGATACGAGGCATGCTCCCTACCAGAATGCAGCCACCAGCTCTGAGGAGCTCTGTGATAAGCCCTCTGAGCCTGTGGGCGACACAGGAGTATCCACTGTGAAAACCTGCATGGAAACCCCTTATCGAGTGTGCCTTCCAGATGTTCCTATATTCGCTCTTATACTGATTTCATTATTATCTTAGCCACAGCATTAGGTTTCCATTCATAGGACGATTATTCCCTTCGGGCTCCCAAGCTCTCACAACTAGAGGATGCAATCACACAGCCCAAATTGTTGGCTTGGTTTGTAAAAACGCCGCAGGGACTCCGTCAAGTCCTAGGACGTAGGCAACTTCGATCCTATTTAGTGCTATGACGGCGGTCATGAAGTTGTGGTACGTATTCGGGAATTTTGTGCTGTGTGAAACTCAAGCGAATTCGGGGGCATAACGTCGGCGAATACAGGATTCAATGCCGGAGAAAAAAGATCCTACCACCGATTTTAATCTGGTCCTCATCCGGAATAGGTTGGAAACCGTCTAGACTTTTCACCTGGTGTTGCATCTAGCGGGTTCACTGTTGTTTAATTAGTGATTTTATAGACGGTACGACTGTCTCACCCACTTGCTGCGTCTTCCGCTTCTGTGGCCAACGCGTTGAAAAAAACTATAACTTCGTTTGTCACGAATTCGTGCACCCTACGCTGTACTTCTCTCATGTTCATGCTAAATAAGGGTGGCGTTTTGGGTATTTTTGGGTATGTGCGTCGACCCTAATCTCGACATCGTAGATTCGATTCCTGCTCCGTGCGACGAAAATAAATTTCACGGTCCCACCTCTTTCGAATCACGAATAATGCTCAAAGAGTATTCTTGTCTAGAAAAAGCTTCTCAAACTTGGCCTTTCGGAGTCGGCATAAGACCCTTCCACTTGTGAGAGAACAATAGCACGCACAACGCGAGTGGTTGCTGTGAAGATAGGCCCTGGCACTCTACGGGCTGTAGCGCCACCCATTATTATTATAAGGATTAGCTCCCCACAACCTCCTGCCGAGTTAACTGCAATGCGAGCTTTTTACACTCGTCAACCAGCCTCCGGCCGATTTAGTAGGCCATGTCTACTGTGCTCAATGCTCTCCACGGAGAACTTAAGAACCTTTTTCACATCACACCAGTGCTCTTTAATTGCATGTTTTGCACCTCGATGTCGCTCGGGCATAAAATCAACCACCGCCCAAGCGACGCCATCAAACGTCATCCACTCCTCTCTCTCTCTCTCCCATTTCCAACGTATGTAAATCCCCCAGCAAAACTCCTAATTTTCACAGCAAACCAAACACCAAACCACACAGCAGCCAACGAGTCAAGCAACAAACCCAAATGTAGTTCAGATTGAAAAGTTGTTTGCAATGAAAACGGCAATTCTTCCTCAAACCGCGAGAACCTTAAATAAATCATCATTGACCAACACTGGATAGACGCGTGCAAGCGTCCACACAACTCGGCGGCCACTTGCTGCGCAGACAGACAGCACACAACCCCACTGACTTGCATCAAGACGAAATTGAGGTTAAAATGCTCAAAAACAAGAACCAATTGTGCCACACATTCCAGCCAGAAGCTCGAGTTGCATTATGCGACGCGTCCAGGGTCAGAAGTCGCTGCTGCAAATTACTGCAAATTTGTTTTTAATCGATATCTTGCTGAAAAGCCGTAACCTGAAATTACCATATGCCTTCCAAAGATTGCCGCCTCCGAGTGCAAGAGGTGTGCTTGGCTTACACCCATTTTTCCACTCATTGTGTGTGAATTGCAATCGTTTTCTTGTGCGTACCTGTGCGGCTTGTGGCACGCGCCACAAAAACTGATGTCAACTTTATTTAAATGATGATTTGAATATGGGGAAACAGTGGATGCGGAATGTGTGCTGACAGGTGCGATTAATTTGTAAATTTGTGGTAATAGATGCACAAAGCGACATTATGGCGGGTCTGGAACGTAGACGAATCTCCTCGTTATATGCTATTCTGCTGCTCTGTACCACAAGGTTGAAGGAGCTGTACTACTTGACATAATTCAAATGAGACACGTTGGTTATTGCCAATTCGATTGTGATTATCGACTTAGTCAACTTGGTGGCCTGTGGCTTTTTGCGTATATGCGGCGACCACATCGCATTTGAACGTCACGTCGCAGGTTCCATCCGTGGTCTATACTGCGGCTGACAGTGCTCAAAGAGTATTTCCTGTCTCAAACATGGCAGTTTGGAATCGGCATAAGATTGTAGATTCCTTCCACTCGAGAGAGAATAATAGCACGCACATCACAAGTGGTATTACTATTATATATCCCTTGTTAACCAAATTGATCGCATGGTAATCGACGTAAAGCGCTCATCGGGTATTCTCGACGTCTAAACCTTCTGAGAAGCTAACACATACATCAATTGAACAATGAATAAAAACAAGAACACAGCAGTTTCACATCCACTAGGATTTAGTCTCCTCGAAGTCTCCTCTAAGTTCTCAGTGAGTCCAACTATGGCGGGCTCACTTACCTCTGATCTTGTTGCTCTTTAAACGAAATATAAACCTGGTTAGGCAACAAGAGCAGGCAGGATCAAGCAAAGCAAACAGCATAGATAGGCAAGACAATCTCGTGAGTTCTACAAATTTCTCAGGAAGGATCGACGAAGGAATGATGTCGATAAATGGGTCTAATTTTTAGGACACCATCGTCCACATCTTCACACTACGCCAGAAAGAAAGAAATTCTCTAATCTGTATTTGAGGAGAATTGGAGATGCTGTGCAGTAAGGAGTTGTGAGTTTGATGGCAGAAATAACACCGACACTTGCTTGGGCATTGGTGTGTTGTGTGGCTGTATGCCAAACAATTCTCACACACTCCCATCTTCTGGACAGTGTTCCGTCGGACCGAGACGTCCATTTCCAGGTAACGACTGCACATTCGGATTGCGTGCGCACCTTTGTTGCAGACCTTACAGCTGAATTTAGCTTTTTTTTTGCTTTGTTACTGTGAAAAGCTTTTGTGATAGGTGGCCTACTGCCAACTGCAGCCTGTTGTAGACCACCCGCCTCCAAAGTACTAAGATTGCTTTCAAAAAAGCAGTTCGACATGGGTTTTGGTAGCCTTATATTATTTTTACTTATATTTACTTGACTTATATTAGCACTTACCGGTTCTTTGACCGTTGGCATTTCGTCAAGAGCATCCATTAATGCCGTCTTGTAATCCAGGTAAGTCTCTTTTATTTCATCGAAAATCTCCTCTAACTCTTCTTCCTCTTCCGTATCGCATGCTGAAATTCCATCGATGTTGTTCTGGGTACTCCTTCTAAACTTTTCCTCCTTCTCGGAGATCGTGTTGACTAGGTCATGCCTGATATTCTCCTTCATTACTCGCTTACGGAAAATGTCGAACTCCTTTGCTATTTGGCTGAGCAAGTTTCGTTGGAGTCTCAGAATCGATGACATGTTGAAAGCAAAGAGGTTGGTAAGAGAAAAAAAATGGGTTGAGTGTATTTCAACTTACGTATGTATTTTATTTCGAACGGATTTGTACCGTCGTAGCTGTTTTAGAGTGTGTAGCGGATATTGAAGAGCTACGCTTATGTACATATGTATATATATATTAATCCAGCGGTGGATGCTTCAAATCTGTATTGCACGACGCGAGACACCGTTTTGCACTTAAAAAACTCACTCAATTGTCTTTTTTACCGAATGTATTCAATTTTCACGTGTATGTATTTTAAAGTTTATTAAAATAAAATTGAGTTTGTGTTGAAAAATAAAATATTGTTTGTATTTTTATTCACACACACTTTTGGATTATTTACTTAATCCACTAAAGGCTCGAAGGACCATGTAAAATAGTGAAATAATGCAAATCATAAAAATGATCGCCGAACAAAGAATGAAATAATAAGAATATTATTTAAACGTTATAATTAAATATGTATATTTTCCGTCCGGAATGTGTGGGGTACAATTTGCAAGTATGTAATGCCAACATTCCATGAAACTTAATGAATTGGTTTACATTTGATGACATTTTATGTTTCGTTAATTTCTGTACAATAGGGAATTCCTTATGGTAAAGCAGTTCACTTTTATATAATTAATTCATAATTCGGATGCTTAATAGATAATTGTTGCGATGAAGAAATAAAACTATATTCACTTAAAAACCCTTGTTTGCTCTCAAATACTGGGAGAACCCAAGTAATTAGCACCTGTTTGTGGGTATTATCTGGGGGTTATTCTAGACATGAAACAAAATTGGAAACTTAATAAGCAAGACAGAATATTGGACCAAAAATGGATCCCAACCCTAAAACTGGATGTATAGTCAGGCCAATCTATGTAGTTTGGTGAAAGACCTTTTCTAAGGGCCGTCAACTTCAAACTACTAACAACAATTCAGAGACTTTCATGTCTAGGAGTCATAGGAGCCATATCCACCACTCCAGCGGCGTAGGTGTAGAGGTCTTGGTGAACCGCCGACTAACAGACCTCCACGTACAGGTGACAACTGCAAAGACCGCCATTAAGATTATCTGATCTAAAATCTGGATGTTAGAAAATTTTGAGGTTGAAAGTGGAGTTCGTCAAGAGTACATACTGTCTCCGGTATTGTTTCTAGCGGTCATCCGGGACGATGATCATGTATCGGATACTTTTAATTTTTTTTCTTGATGTACCCTTTACAATTGCATGGTAGTGCAGAAGACTGTCTACTTTGCGGCAAACGTAAACTCCACAAATGACATCTTAGTGGAGATGCGACGTAGAATCGCCCTCGGCAACCGATGCTACTTGGGTTTGTCAAAACGACTGGCCTCGAAACTCCTGACTCGAAGGACTAAAGTCATGCTCTACAAATCCCTTATTCTGCCAGTCGTAATTTATGGAGCCGAAAGCTGGACATTAAGTAAGACTGATTCTTGGTGCCTTCGAACGTCGGATATATGGTCCCGTCTGCGAGGAAGGCGAATGGAGGAGAAGACACAACCGCGAACTCTACAAGCTGTACAAGGATGTGGATGTAGGCAAAAATCCGTCGACTACACTGGGTCGGCCACATCGAGCGAATGGACAACAACGCTCCAGCAAAGAGGGTCTTCGAATCCGAGCCCCCTGGTTCGAGAAGAAGAGGAAGACCGAACCTCCGGTACAGAGACCAAGTCATCGCTGATGTAAGACAGCTTGGTTCTGATGACTGGAAGCGGCGTGCCCAGGACAGTCAGCGATTGTATGCAGCAATTGCTCAGACTCGAACCCTTAATAAGTAAGTATCAGAGGAAAGAAGTCAGTTGAACACCCACGTAAGTAACCAGATGGAGATTGGTGTAAGTGCCGTAGCTGTGGTCACTATCAAAGAAGGCCTACAAATATCGACCAGCTGAATTCTACATGGTCAGAGAGTTCGGACGAAGTTATGGGCTATTATTTGTAGAGCTCACTCACAATACGAGGTAAACCTACTCCATAACTGCCTCTAAATTGTAAGAGCCAATCCTGATGCCTTGTCCCACATGGTGTGCTTGACAGCATTTACATACTTCGTCTTTTCCATTCGGCTTCTCTCATCATGCTGCTGCCCTTAAGCTTAAGACTCTCCTATTACCAAAGTGACGACAAACTGTCAAACGACACTGTACTGTCGCCACAGTTAAGAAAATAATAAGTCAATTGCAATTAGAGTGAGGGCGTGGACACTCGTTAAATTCATATGATCGTGTAACTTCCTACTCACCGCGTACGCGTGCGTAATTCTCTGAAGCGTCGGGAAGTCCATTTATACGCTTGACCACCACACACCGTGTCGGCGACAACTTTCGCCGGGCCGCATAAATAAATGAGCTCGACAAATGCAGTCTTTAAAGAAAATTGTTATCGATTATGAGTGTGATATTATATAAATTGAACGGGTCTCTGGGGACTTCAAGCTCCGCGTCAGCTGTGTGCCAGGCGCCAAGTGGCCGTGTTATTGTTGTCTGTCGCGTTCAATCTAACAAGCGTATGTAAATGCCGGAATAAAAGCGTTCGATTTCGAGATAAAATGCTCGCACTGTTCACTTTTATTGGTTGCAGTTGGATCTTGCATACAGCGTTGCAGCTAGAAGCTAAATGGGGGCAATTATAGCTCGGTGGCCTCAGTCTGGGGTTGGACGGTTTAGTCTCTGACGAGAGGCATGGGCAACCTTCGGGAGAAGTGAAAGTGGAATTTTAAAGAACTCAAGGTGACGGTTCTGTGTGAAGACTATAAGAATCTCTTGTGGTTACATCACACGTAGAATTGGTTGAGTTCAATAGTTTGTGAGTGCATTATGGGATGTGCAGAGTGAGAGTGGAAGAAGTCTGGTGTTCATCATTATCAAAAAATGATTTATCTTAGCGTACACCTATGAATAATCCTTAATCTTTGTAGACACGTCTCAGAATGTATGGTCTCATAAGTAAATTGGGCAGAACTGTTATGCTTAAGCTGAGCGGTGTCTATCCATCTCAAAATTATTTTGCTGGTATTCCGTGAGGGTTGTGAAGATCTATAAGTCGATCAACGCCGAGAAGCCAGCTTCACGGAATGATGAAAGCTATGAGAAAGCTACCAAAAAAAAAAAAAGCAAAATCTGCGCTCTGATGAATGGCCACAACGTTTCACTAAAATTACAAATCGAATACAAATCTGAATGCGCAAGTTTAAATTTGAAATCTGTTCAAGCAAGCATCAAGCATTGCGAATTCGATATACTCTTACTTTGGTACTTCTGAGGCGGCGACCCGTAAAGGTTCCGAGATTGCTGACTTCCATCGCTGACGGTCCTGGGCACACTGCTTCCAGTTATCAAGACCAAGCTATCTTGCAAACGCGATGGCTTGATCTCTGTACAGGAGGTTGAGTCTTCCTCTCCTTCTCGAACCAGCAGGCTCGGAATAGAAAACCATCTTAGCTGGAGCGTTGGTGTCCATGCGCTCCATGTGGCCGAGCCAATGTAGCCGATGGACTTTTGCCTTCCGGACTACATCCACATCCTATAAGCTCTGCAGTTTTGCCTATCGTCCAACTTTCAGGTTCATAAAGCAGGACTGGCAAAAAATGTCTTGTAGAGCATGATTATGTTCCTCCGAGTCAGGAGTTTTGACCACAATTGTTTCTACTGATCAAAGCTTCTACGTCGGATCACCACCGTGAGGTCGTTTGTAGAGTTAACCTTTGCCCCGAGGTAGACAAACTCCTTTACCACATCAAAATTGTAACTACCGATTGAGATATTTTGTCATAGGTATTGTGTGACGGAGCGTTTTTTAATTAATTCATAAAAATTGCCGTAGTTTCAGCCTGAAGGACTTTGCATTGGTTAGGCGTTCGAAGGGTCAGAGAAAATGAGATCCGATCCCTTCGACCGTCTTGGTACCGTTCGTGTAAACTTCCATATTAACAGATTTTCTGACATTTGCCAGTCCTCTCTATCTGTGATCGGCATTATTAACCAGCTTGAAAGTCAGTCTGTGTGCTACGAAATTCTCGTATTTTATTGATACCTGCGCTGTATGTTCCACTGCAGCGGCTATACTCACTCAACATAATCGCTGCCTTAGTAGCTGTTAGCTTCTCGCAAATGTCGATTGAAAGCAGCAGTAGCATTGTTTTTAAAAGCTGATACTTTTTCAAGATTCGTCCATGTAAATGTTGACCACGACTAAATCTTAAAGGGTTCATAAAGAGTGCCCCACTCCACCTTCAATCGTGAGAGCACAATAGCGCCCACAACACAAACGATTGTTGTAGCACAGAGAGGCGCCCACTACGGACTGCAGAGTAGAGGTGACATCACTCTAATAACGACGCTCAAGTTATCTTCCAAGACTTCGATGGAGCTAGCTTGTGGACGTAGACGAGTATTTTTGCGTATCTCTAAATAGAAACACTCAATCCAAAAGAGGCAAGTTCCTCACTCTCTTCTCCGTTGGTCCATCCATTCGCGTACTGTGCGAAGTACAACAGAGACCACATGTCGACCAGGCTCAACTCAGGCACTTTGTAAAGAAAATATTTGAAGTTATTGACCGATAACGGGCGCCATTGACGGTCGGTCGCCATTAAGAAAAATACTGACCAATGATGCCACCGACCCATACGCCGCCCCTGAGAGTGTATTTCTTTTCGGTCGCATTGGCAGCACTGGTATACGCAAAGGTGGCTTGATGCCCAATAGCGTAAAATTGGTCGCTGTTTTGAATGAACTGCTCAAATGGACCGTAAAATTGTTGCAGTGTGTGAAAAAGAGTGGACATACTAAATTTAAATAATTTGTAAACGGAGGAGATAAACGACTACCTCGACTCAGTATGCACTCGATATGGGGACGTCGTCAAAGTGTTTAACATTGACCGATCGTACGAGGGACGTCAAGTGAAGGCCATTCAAATGGACGGGCTGCACCGGTTCGGGTCAAAAGCATCTCAAGAATACTGCAGCCCCAAGATCATGGTTTTCATCGAAAATTAAGATTGCGTGGAATTCCGGGTGAGTTGTCTTAAATAGAACGCCGAAAATCCAAACCGTCGTCAGTCACCATTTGATAGTCAATTAGCAACTAAAAGTATGCAACAGCATTTCCCTCAATGTGTGTATGCATTTAGTTCAAGAGAGAAGCAGCATTTGCTTCGCTCCTCGAAGTATGCAGTATAAGATTTAAAAACTGGACACTATTCATGCCTCCATTTCTGTCTCCGTTCATCTGACTTGTGATAATTTGACACAAGGACTGTGGACGAAGATGCGGACGTGGGTTCTCACACTCCACAGCGAGTATATTGCTTCGTTCTAAATATATTTGCGGCACAAAATCCTACGAAACACTGCCAAAAATCGCGCTTTAACACAAATTTGAAACCCAATGCAAAAACAAACTTATCACAACTCAAAAATAAATCCATTTACTTCTAAATCAAATCATCACGCAAATATCCACTTAGCTACTAGTCCCAGGAGCACGGTGAGTTGCTATATAACTCGTACGCTGCAAAAAATGACCGTTAAATAGATTCAAATAAATTACCAAGCAATCTACCAGATCCAGATTCACAGGAGTACTTGTCCATTTCACAGATGTTGGCAAAGGTACGCCTTTTATTGTCGATGTATCCACAAACTGGGCTGTCATCGTACGGGCAACTCTCGGGACAGAAACTCTGACATTCATCTCGAGAAATTGGTTGCAATGCTGCAAGCAACTCAAAGTCAGTAGGTCTCGAAGTATAGTATAGTAGCCAGAGGACCAAAATCCTAAGGCTAGGACACAAAGCAAACTTAACACGCTCGAATACTCACGTTCTTTATATCTGTTATATCTGTCACAATTGGCGCTGGCCAAATAGCAGGGATTCCGGAAGCCTAAGCAGAGATTTCCATCTGCCGCCCACACCGGATTCGAATCGTCAGAGCACCAATACTGGATTTCACAAGGCCTCTTGGCCTGGGACGAGTGCAGGCTGCTTAGAGCCGCAAGGGAGAGCAAGGTAACTGCCAACAATGCCATGATGCAGGTCCGTTCGTCTTGAAAGCCTCTTCCTCACTAAGCGCACGTAAATTTGCGTCGCTCTCGTGAAGGGTTTCGCCGAGTCGACTTTAATTAAAACAAGTCACGAAGTATTGTTCGTTAAATTTAGTCTAATAAGAATTAAGAACTCATTAAATGTTTGACTCATCCGGCTGCTTGCAAAATTGCAAATCTATTAACGGTCACCGAACCTGGAACGAATTTAACTTGATCGCGTCAACTGACATTTGAATGGAATTTGGAAAATTTACTGAGGTTTCTTTTGAGATTCAATGGCAATTTGTTTGTGGAACCCGCTGTCTTGATTGTCTGAAAGTCTGTCTGTTCATCCCTTCGGAGGAAGACTAGTTTTTGTTTTTGTGTCTGCTGTTGAAAGTTGGTTCAGAAATTTCCATTTCCATTCCGGAGTGGTGTGTGTCCTGAGATCCATCTATCTGCAGACCGTTTACATATTCTCTACCAAGTTTTGAATTAGTTGTGGTGGTAGTCATTTTCAAATTATCAACGAGACCTAGCGCAAATTTTGTTATGCGCAGTGCACGATCACGTTTCAATTATACAAAGGCGCGCAAGTGTTTGTCACAGATACAGAATTGAGGCCGTTTTTTACATTTTGCATCACTTTCCGACTTGCAGATGAAAATTGTTGCAAACGTATTTTTAACTTCCATTAAGACAAACAACCGTGGTGGCCCATGGCATTGTGCGTATGAGCGGCGCACGAGTAGTTGCTGAGACGCTAGGCCTTGGCACTCTACGGGCTTTAGCGCCATACATATTAAATTATTATTAAAGACTAATACCCCTCAAGTGCTAAATTAATAAATAGCTGACTAGACTTGTGTGACAACAACAAAGCGTTAACTAATCAGAAACATTCATGTGATGAGTCTTATTTTCGAGCTCGCACATCCGTTTGTGAAAGCCTGACAAGCGAGTCATATTAGTGAATGATTGGACCAATTAATATGGAATTCTGTTCGCTGATTGAAACGATTCGTAGCAGTTGAAACGTCGATTCGAGTTAAGTTGATCAGCAGATCGTTTCGCACTCATTCAGAAGTTCTCTCATATATGTATGTACGATTCGAATTTCTAAGACTGGATGATCTCTATAAGGACTTAAGCTCTAGAACTTCTCTTCTTCGTCTAATGGCCCTTCAGTTAGGGATCGCCTTTTAGCCTAGCTACCTTTTAGCAGTCAGCCACTACAACCTAACCTAACCTAGCCCGCTGCCTTCAAAATACCATCAGCAATTCAGAGACTTGCATGTCTAGGAGTCACTGGAGCAATATCCACCACTTCAGGTTTAGAGGTCCTGTTAAACTTCCTACCACTAGACCACCACCTACAGGTAACAGCTGCAAAGACAGCCATTAGGATTATCCAATCTAAAAGCTGACGACTACACTCTCCCTTACTTCGACATCGATAGACTTCGATGTCATTTCCCAACAAGGGAGCAGTGGACTACATACCCAATGGAGCCATTAAAAATTCAACCATCCAAGTATACACAGATGGTTCGAAGAGTTAAACATAAATAACATAAACATCTATCAGGATTCCTGATAGTTGCGTTCTTCCGATAGTGTCAATATCGTCGGCATAGGCTAGTAGTTGGACGGACTTCTGAAAGATTGTTCCTCTGGTGTTGGCGTTCGAGTTTCGAACATATATTTCATCCTCAGACAATGACACTAGCGCTGAAATCAAACGAAGAATAACTCTTGCCAATCGATGCTTCTTTGGGCTAAGAAAGCAATTGGTAAACAAAGCCCTCTCTCGAACAACCAAGGTAACGCTTTACAAGACCTTAATCGTCCCAGTCCTGCTGTATGGCGCGGAGGCATGGCCTCTGTCAAAAGCGGATGAAGCAGCTCTTGGCTCCACTCCGGACTGTAGCGCCGCCTTAAGATAGTAAGTAAGTTTCAAGCGGGGGCCCTGGCGGTCAAAGAAGCGTCCGAAATGATATCAATGTTGGAGATATCATTATTGACAGTCAAGCGGCCATGGAAGCAATTCTTACGACGGAGAACAAGTCCAAGCTGCTCGCATGCTGTCGCGAAGAGCTTAAGTTTCTCAGCACACAGCACTCGATTACACTTTGCTGGGTCCTGGGTAACCGAGACCTAACCGGCAACAAAGCAGCAGGCGAAATCGACCAGACCTGAGCAATCCTAAGCATTCATCCTCGTCTGGCAAATGTCAAAAGGATAAATGGTGGGACAGTAGAAAATTCACATGAACGGTGGAAAAATCTTCCCAACAGTGCAGTGCAGTGTGCAAAACCGACAAAATCTTGAAATGTGATAAAAAGCTACTCAAAACAGTAGTCGCACTCACTGGTCACAACCATCTGCAATGCCACGGAAACGAAATGGGTCTTACCCATGACTGCAGCCAATCTTCTGCAGATTGAGAAAAATAACGCTGGGAGATAATTTTTTTCATGACCTTAATGTACCACTAATTTCTCTATACAGATTTGTATGGCATCTGGATGGCTGGACAAGGACAACACAGGAAGTACGACATGAAGGACTTGGCACGCTTGACCACAACTTCTAATGGAGTTGCAACGCGGCATGTTGGAAAAAAATGCCCATCAATCAGCACATGCTAACTCGAATGCGTATAAATCGAATACATTTTTTATCGGCAAACAAAAATCAAGCAAAGCACTTTCATTTTCAAACTAAAACCGAAAGTGGAACCACATTTCTAACATACATCACAGTCACTCTTGGGGACATGAACCAATTTCTGGTGGAAAAATAAAGCCTCACCCAGGCTTTTGTGATTCAGTGAGTGAATTTTACGAAACGAAACGAGTATTTTAGAATTTTCGATCGTAAAAAGAATATAAACCACGTTTGATTAGACTGTAGCCAGTCACGATCTCTTTAATGAACCATGTAATTAAGAACAAGTTCACATTTAATTAAAAACAAGTTCAGCGCACGCAAATTGGTGCAGTTTATTACCTGAACCACAGCATATCGTATTCGAATCACTCGAACGCAACGCAACCCTGCGTCCGTGTGCAACGTACGAGTAATCAAGAAAATTCAATTGTATTGTTAAAAATATAAACTGATGCTAAAACGATAACGATAGTGTTGTTTGAGATAAAATGGGCTGTTGTTTATGGTTTTTGTTGTTGTTGAGGTACACAGTACATTACATGTTTTTCTCCCAACCAAAACAAAACTTGTAGCTGGAGAATATTATCTGCGGAATACACGGGCGGAATACACGGGCTTAACTGTTAGGTCGTTGTATTAGGCTCCAAAATGATATAGGCGATGGGAGTAAGTACTGCAAACCAAAGGTAGTCTAGTTTCTCTTCATCCAATTATATAGAATAGTTATTCAGACGATAGTGACCGATCCATTACGCAGCTCGGTTCGTTGGTTTTTGCAATTTCCTGCTTGGAGAACTGAGTTCGAGCAATTCCTGGGGATTCTGAACTAGTCACGAATCGTGTGACCACTCTCAACCTCGCTCACTGATCATTTTTAATTCAAAAACCTACAGTTTGATGGACTATCAACACACTATTGGCCTGCATGAAGAAGTCTGTATAAAGCGTTGTTAGCTGCTACTAGAGATGCCGATCGCATCGTGACACACGCGCCGCACTGTAATTTTGAATTCCTACTTCTTTATTTTTGGGCTGGCAAAATAGGCTGGTGTGCATCTAGTTCTGAGTCAACATGTGTCTCTAGTTTCTCTAGTTTCGTAAGATCAGCTAAATGAGTCATTGGTGCTCACTCTGCATGAGGTATTTATCTGATTCTGACATTCTTCATGTCAAGTTGTTAAGGAACAGCGCTTCTAAGTGACTGAATCTACGAAAGTAAAGGGCATTGCAGTTACACAGAAGGTGTTCAAAGGTCTTCTCCTTCCCTTCATCTTTGCAGCTTATACAGAAGTCATTGTAGGGAGTGCCTAATCTGGAGGAGTGTGTGTCAATGGCGCGATGCCCGGTTAACATGCCAATTAGGGTTCTGACATTCGGCTTACTCATACTTAGCAAGTTGCGTGATGGTTTTAGATCGAGGGCCATGATTGTTTTGTAATGAGGCACTCACTGCCAGGGGCCATCTACGTTTGGTTTGGTTACAAACTTGAGTATGTGTGTCCGCTTGTGATACAATCCACGCTTTTGCGTCAAACAGCAAGACCACTGAAAATTTCGCTACTTTCCTTCTAAAACTCCCCCTTCGGTAGAATATACCCGAGGTAAGGCATGCCTGTCGTAAAAGGCGACTAATATCCTGAGCTACCTGGTAAAAGCTAATGCTTTAGGAAATAACCTAGTCCGTTGCTTGTCAAAATGATGGTTTCAAGCTCGCAAAAAATAATAAACGTTAAGTACCTTATCTTATTATAAATACTGCACAATAAGTCTTGGCTTTATAACAATGGCGGCCAGTCCCGAGATGTTATGGCATTCTACTGGTAGCTTGACCAGAGGCTATAGTCTGGTGCCACGGGACATCAGGCTTCCGCCCGTGAGGCCCGCATAGGTCTCATCATGATCGCCTGAGGTTGGCCCCCAAGTGGGAGCATCGTGGTGGCTGTGGTTTAAAACCCAAAGTCGCGGGGAGAAGTGGAGATATACCCGCATGTCTGGAAGTTAATCTTGTCTATAAAGGCTATAGGCATTTGCGACTCTCCGACGTGAAAGGTATTGATCCAAGTCTATGTGGAGTTGCAGAGAACAACCAGGTGCTAAGATCCAAAGAGTAGCAGAGGTGTTAGATGGGCCTCGCCACCCTACCAAGGTGGAGAAATAGGTCCATAAGCTTATTTCTAAATTTGGAACTTGAGATTCCTACTGAAGGCGTCTGGTCCAGCATCGTAAAATGGTCCGAAGGTTAAATTCGTGATATAAGCCTAACGGTAGGTGATCACGTAAAACACTTACTTAGGTTAGGTGTTAGGTGTACCGGTATAAAATGAGTTTTTTTTTAAATAAGACACTTATTATTAATGTGAAAGTAAAAACGGTCAGAAATTGTTTGTTGTGCAGCATTTAACATTGCTGCCATTTGCTTTTGACTCAAAGTGTCATCTCCATCCAATATCGTTGGCAATTCGGCGTCTTCGTCCGTTGAAACTATCTTTTGCATGTTGCTTCTGATAGAGCATGATCACCATATGCCTCGACAAGCATTCGATGCGACTCTGCAGCACTTTTCTTCAAATGAAAACAAAAAATTAATGCTCTCCGCAAATCATCACTTTCTGGTACAAAATTCGACATTTTTAACACGATGAAAAAATATGATTTTGTCTGTTCAATGACTGAGATTTGATGTATACTAAATATTTTTCACAGATGTCATAGCAAACAAACAAAAAGAAAATAAGGGCTCGTTCACAACAAATGTTCCCTATCGAGACATTTGGATCTTGACGCTCACTTCATACTGGTATACCTGGTAGCCGTGAGAAGGTATTCCTTTTATTTCTTACTGGCTCAACAGTGGTCATTGGTTCAGGATCTCTACCCTTAGATATTCGTCTCGTCTAGTTTGCTTGAGTAATAGATCGCATCGAATGACATGGAATGATACAAAACGCGCCAAGAAAATCAATAATATAACAATACGGGTGGATGTGGCTACAGCCCGTAGAGGACCATTGCCTACCACTCGTGTTGTGCGGCGCTATTGTTCTCTCACGAGTGGAAGAGAAGCTTTTTCTATACAGGAAATACTCTTTGAGTATTGTTAGTGATGGCCGTGAGAATTATTTTTTGGCATTCATATAAGGTATCGAACCTACGACGTCGAGGTTCAAGTGCTTTGTGGTCGACGCACACCTCCACTACGCCAGGAGCTACTTGAAAATCAATGCAATGGTGCTAATAAATCTAGTAATCGGCGGTCTTCTGCAGGATGTGTGTAGTGTAGTACTTGGTCTATAGTCAATATGGTGGCTTGCTGCTGTTACAATCAGGTATTCACAATCAGGCGTTGTCCAGTGTTCAAACTTTTTCTACACATCAATTGTGCTTTTTTTTACCTCCACGTGGTAGCCATCGGGTGCTGATTGTAGTTCATCCGAACTCAACTTGCTAAACGTATAATTATGACCTCTTGGAATAGGGGTTACAAATAAGGAATGGTCCTCCAGGTTGGGGATCGTGCATCGGGGTACCTGCCCAGCCACACAACAAATTTATAATTATGGTAGAAGTCTCGGAAAAGGATGATTTTATCGACGACGAAACCTGTAAACAAAATAAGAACAACGATCTTCGGATCTGTACGTGGAATGAAAATTCCCTTTGTAGTTAACATGCGGCCGAACAATTAGCTGAAGCCCTAGACCGCTACAAACTAAATATAATTACCTCCCAATAAGTGGGACGAGACGAACCGGACAAAAAGAGAATGGACAAGTGTTCTATTAGCGTTATTGTTATATCAGGATTTGTTTGTATGTGGTTTCGTCTTTAGAGCCAGACTTAGGCAAGAGGGTCTATTGTTGAGTTTTGTGAACGAACGCCTGAGGACAATTCGAATCAAGGCTAAATTCGCAAATATAAGACTTATATGCGCACATGCCCCACAGATGAGAAAGATGACGACACCAAAAACAACTTCTAGGAGCTCTTAGACAAAACATACGAACAATGCCTTAGTAGCCAAGGGGCAACAAGCTAAAAATCGAGCTGGCTAAAGAGACTTATTGGTTGGTCCTCCCCAGACTGTAGCGCCAACTTCAGTAAACAAGTAAGTAAGTAAGTCAATTTGCCGGCAGCCGATTAGTGGGCTAAAAAATATCTTTAGACTTACTCACAATACCCTGGACAGGGTCTAAAGAGGAGCGTTGAACAGAGATGCATATGCCTGTATAGCTCATGTAAACAGTTTTAGAGCTACTATTTCTATTCGTTCTGTTCACCATACAGTCGGTCTGTAGTGTATGTGTAGATCAAGACACATTTTGTTTTTAAGCGTTGATTGACTTCTCGGGCCATATGCCAAGTGAGTTCAAAGGCTTTTGTTTCCGCAAGACCGCATGATATGCAGTTGGTAAGTGCATTGACCTTCACGCACAATACCCACTTGACAGCGGGCAATACAAATATGATAATGAAGGGAATGAAACCCCAAAATGTCCCATTCGAAATACCGAGCACTTGAATAAATAACGATAACAAAAGGTTCGAGCCGCTTGCAAAAAGCTTGTGTCATCACATCACCAGAGGTTCTTCCAAAAAGAGCCTCGATATAAAAAGCCCTGGCACTTTGCAAAATTCACTTGACTTCACCTGTTGCGTTCAGAGAGTGCACACGATGAAGTTCGGTTTTATTGCACTGCTGTTGCTGGTGCTGTGCAACGCCCAGGATGAACCAATTACTTCGTGCGCTGCCATAAGGTGTTCGTTCGTTGAGGAGCGGGTGTGGGCTGTTGCTGATAACAAATGCTATGTCTTTCGAAATAATTGCATTCTACGCCTTGAGAACTGCCGGCGCGAAGCTAGCAACGAAACTGGTGAGGAGTTTTGTTATTACATGATTTAGTTATTTGCTGAAATTTTTTTTATAGAATTGGAAATCGTGCCAAGGGGGAAGTGTGTTTCTCTTTGCGAAGTTCAATGTTCGCTAAATGAGTTCTAAGCCTACAAGGGTGACGACAGACGGGGTGTGGTGGACTGTGATAGAAGGTGTAAGCCTGATTCTATTTAATAAGACTTTACACATCAACTTGGGCAGAGAAGAACCAGCTTTTTTTTCAGAAAAATAAATTTACATAAGGGATAAGTTCACAGCGTTGAGATAAATTTATTGTTTTTTTAGACAAATTGTGGAGGTCTTTTCATCATAGTCGAACAGAATAAGAAGCTAACTTCGCGTATAAGTTATCGCATTCCCTGACTACTGTGTTGTGGCGACCAACCGACTAGATGTGTATAATGGTCCATGTGGGCTGCCGCGAAAGAGATGGTTTCAGGATATGTTCCAGGAACACGTTATTATTGTAGTCACAGCTTGAAAAGCGCAGTGAATGATTAGGCTCATATTGTGATTTCTGAGAGTTTCTGAAAGAGGATTCGATCAGCAATGTTTTGCGTGGTCGATAGCTATAGAAGCTTTCCGACTTGATGTTCTTCAACGACTCTATTGTTGCCTCGATTTCAATGCCGGTTAATAACGATCCGGATACTAGTATATTTTGTCTTTGCGGAAGGTTCAGACAGAAAGAATCTCAAATTGATGTATATATAACCCGCGTCTGCATATGGATTTTATTCCCATATACTGACGCTTTGGGGATCACGTTTGATAGACTACCACTACCACGCAGAGCACAATATAAAATCATTAAGTTATTAGCTGAAAATTTGTTATTTCTGAAACCTTGCAGCTCATGTTTCCAGAACTTAAAGGAGAACGGGGCCAAGTGGTAGCCATAGAGAGGTTTCGCTTCTCTAATCTGTAACAGTCTGCAGCTGAGAGGCTTGTTTGGTTGAAGACCAGTTTGGCCCTAACCTGTAATACCACATAAAAGAGAAGAGGAGGTACATACGTATGTTTTTTCAAAGTGCAATACCTGTATTTCGAGGTAGTAAAGGAGTTTGTCTACCTCGGGGCAAACGTTAACTCCACGAATGACATCGTAGTGGAGATCCGACGTAGAATCGCCCTTGGCAACCAATGCTACTTCGGTTTGTCAAAACAACTGGGACGAAACTCCTGACTCGAGGGAGCAAAGTCATGCTCTACAAAAACCTTATTCTGCCACTCCTGCTTTATGGAGCCGAAAGTAAGACTGCAGAGCTGATTCTTGGTGCCTTCGAAAGAAAAGTTCTTCGTCGGATTATGGTCCCGTCTGCGAGGAAGCCGAATGGAGGAGAAGACACAACCGAGAACTCTACGAGCTGTACAAGGATGTGGATGTAGTCCGGAAGGCAAAAATCCGTTGAATGCACTGGCACGGCCACATCGAGCGAATTGAATCCTTTATATGATAAGTATTGTCTACTGCTTGCAACTTTTCTCCTAGTTTGAAGCATGAGTATAAGTTAGTACGTGTTAGAAGGAAAGTGTACCAGTATGAAGTCGGCGTTAAGATACAAATGTCTCGATAGGGAACATTTGTTGTGAACGAGCCCTTATTTTTTTTTTTTTTGCTATGACAACTGTGAAAAATATTTAGTATACATCAAGTCATTGCACAGACAAAATCATATTTTTACATCGTGTTAAAAATGTCGAATTTTGTACCAGAAAGTGATGATTTGCGGAAGGCATTAATTTTTTGTTTTCATTTGAAGAAAAGTGCTGCAGAGTCGCATCGAATGCTTGTCGAGGCATATGGTGATCATGCTCTCTATCAGAAGCAACGTGCAAAAGATGGTTTCAACATTTCAGAAATAATGATTTTGATGTGAGAAATGAAGAACGTTGAAGACGCCGAATTGCAAACGATATTGGATGGAGATGACACTTTGAGTCAAAAGCAAATGGCAGCAATGTTAAATGTTGCACAACAAACAATTTCTGACCGTTTTTACTTTCCCATTAATAATTAGTGTCTAATTTTCAAAAAAACTCATTTTATACCAGTACACCTAGTATGCTCGCTATTATGCGATTCAATAAATTTCACAACGGTTTGATCAGCTTAAAGCATGTAACACACGCTCATTTGTTTTTAGCGTTCCCCTTGAAAATGTGCATTATTTTAGTGTGTATTCCTTCTTTATCTACATGTAGACTTACTGCCTCTGGTTGTGAAGTTAGAACAATTATTTTTGGTCGTACTCTAGTAGAGCACTAGAGTAATGATGACCATTAGTGTGATGACAACGTACCATATCCATTAGTGGTTATTTTTAATGCCACTTCAATAATAAACACACGTTACTCATGACTTAATTTGTTAAGCGTTCTAACTTTGGAAGGTTTTGGAGATTTACACAGAAAGAATATATGTAGTAGTAGTTTAGGTTAGGTTAGGTTAGGTTAGGTTATAGTGGCTGACTGCTAAGGGCAGTCACACTTAGGCCAGAGTAGGCCCATTGTGATTACACGCGGATTGACTTCTCCTAACATTGGAACCAGTTGGTGCTTGTAGTGAAGTGATTTACCAGGCCTATGCTGGCGCTGTTTAGCTCATTGCGGCGCTGAACTAGATGGCTCCTAGGTGTAGAAACCTACGACTAGCCATAGCACTACAGGAGCAGAGTAGGTGATGAGTGTTTTCTTCCTCCTCTTCATCCATGCAGCTTCTGGAAAAATCATTATATGGAGCACCCATCCTGCGAGCATGAGTGCCAATTGCACAGTGTCCGGTTATGACTACTATGAGAGTCCTTAATGAATGCTTGCTGAGTCTAAGTAGACCGAGTGACCGTTTTAGGTTAACTGATGGCCAGATTTCGTTTGTATTAATTCAGGTGGTGCCCTCTTACCATTTGTCATTAGTGGTTTTTTGTGAATCTTAAGATGATGGTAGGCTGTAGCGATCAACATGGAAAGTGGTACCCCTGCTATTGATAGAGATGAGGTTGTACCTGCCGAGTTCATCGGCTTTGCAGTTTCCTGGTATGTCATAGCGTCCCGGCACCCACATGAGGTGAATGTTAAATGCTCAGTCATCTCTTTAATAGACAGCCTGCAATTAAGGGATGTTTTTGAGTAAAACATGGCATTGTCCAGGGATTTTATAGCGGCCTGACTATCGGTACAGATGGATATCCCTTTTTGAGTTCATGTTGCTTACCTAACCTAACCTATTTATTATTCAGATCGTTGAAGCCCTGGATACACCGATCACTTTGAGAGAAACTTCTCAACCAGCATGTAAGCCTCCTCCTCCGAGACCATAGCGATTAAAGAAGTTTTGTCTTGGTTATAAACCGGGACATTCTATTGCGGTGCGGACGAAGTAACTTGAAGGGCACTAAAATCTCTCTCAAGTTGGAGATCTGCCAAACTAGTAAACATAAACCCTTGACCAGACGAAAATAGCCTGATCAGAATGTGAAGCCCAAACACTAGGACATTGATTGCCATTATCACTGAGCATTGGAGCCATGCTTCGAAATGGGACCTACTCCGTCAATGTTGTAGAAGATGCAAGAACAAAGATTAGAGGGAAACTATTGTGCAGATTCTCTATAATTGAAGCACTGTCTCCTCCCGATGGAGGTGCCTAGTTCTTACACAACCCGGCAGTCAGCCAACTGCTGAAAAAGCGACCTCTGGTTGACAGAAAACGATCGACTAGATCTGCGTTATAACACAACGGCCTGGCGCTTAATTAAACTCACCAATGGGCATCCGATGTGGGGCTGAACTTATTTTCCAAAAAAAGCAGCCGGCTTATGAGTTAGTAGGAGAAAACCTACGAGAGGAGTTAATCAACAGTTTTATGCTGAATATAAAGGTCAACAAAAACAAAACAATTTGAGATTTGAAAACTGTTATACTCCTTGACGTTCGTCAATCACTTGAGGGATGTGAAGCCGTCCATAATGAGAGCTTCCCTGTCAGAAATGCAATGCAAACAATTAGGAAAGGTCACACGTAACGATTAACTACGTAGGTCCAGACGACTTTGCAGCAACAACTCATCGTATGTTTTAAACATATCGCCCACCGTGTTTACTGCATTACCGACATATGCTAACAACACTAATGATCTGTTGCCCTCATCAGCGTCTTATCATATAAGCAACCATCACCTGCTAAACTAGTTCATACGAGACGTTGGGGAAGCACTCTCTTATCAGCGCATACTGATCACACCAGAAATCCAGTCTTCCACCAAAGGCCTTTGAACCCCGTCGCCATAAATTTGTTTACTGCGAGTTCTAAATCGAATTCGCGTCTTTCCCTCTCCAAGCAAACAAATGAAACGTAATTAAATTCGCAATTTATTGAAGTAGAAAATCAAGTTCACACAAGTAATTAATACTAGGGAATGAGTAGGTCTCTGAACCGATGTTCATTCCATCAAGGTGTCAGTTTCAATGGTTCCTCGCATCGACCTTGGTTGAAGAGCATGTAAGCTGAGGAGAAAGAACAATCGATTGTAGATCAAGAAGTCTCGCTGCAGTGGGATCACTTACTTTCACCAGTGCTGCAGATGTGATAGTCCATCAGGCATTGATTCGCGAACTGACGCTTCTGATCACTGTAGTATCCGCAGACGGGCTTCATGATTCTGGTGCACTTCGGGTTGCAAAGGGCCTGGCACTGCTCTTTGGACACATCTTCTAGAACTGATACGGGAATGGGTGCCAATGGGTTAAGCAGACGCATCACCTACTCGTACTTACCATTCGTGTAGCTGTTCTGGCGGTGGCAATTTTCATTTGAAAGAAGACACGAGTTACGGAAAACGTAGCACTTCTTACCGTCCGTCGCCCACACTGGATCATCTATAAGCGAGCACTTGTAGGCGACGTTGCACGGACGCTCGGTAACTTCCTCCGCCGCACTGCAGCACGCGACAAATAGAACTGCGATAAGAATTGAGAACTTCATGATCACCTGAGCACACGATACGAGCACTTGCAAACTACTGAAATCCACACCCGCCACGGACTGCCTTTATAAAGAATCTTGCGGGAAAAAAAATGTAAAACACCGGCTGGGATGAGTCATGGTGAATTTTATGATCTGTAGTTGAACGTGTCGTCAGACGACAATCTTCAGTCGGTGTCGGGGTACACACAAAGGTCCCATTTAGAGTGTATTTGTTCGCAGTGTCGGCAGGTAAAGAGACAACATAAACAAAATACTACGTCACATCGCAGAGTCAAAACAACAATTTCGCGTATCGCTACTTCTGGGAAATGAAATCGTAGGGGAACTCCGCAAACAGCGCAATGGAAGCGAGCAATTAGCTTCTCGTCGACGAAATAGATGTGCAGGCAAATTCACTGATAATGGCATGTGTCTGTCTCGAAAGCAGGAAATGAACATAAAATTGAGATATTCGGTGAGGTGACCTGCGGAGTAACTTAAACTATAAACACTTTGAATATAGTATTTGTGGCGACACGACGACGCGGACTCTGCAAGGCTTTGTTATAAGGTCACGAATGGTTCGCATTCTAAGGCATTCTTCAGAAGTATCCTTTGCACACATAGCCACTGCCAAGGATTGGGTTGACATAACTTAATTGCATCCTAGAGCGAAATATATTACAGTGGACTCGCAGTAAGTCGAACTCTGCAGAAGTCTAGCCGAATTTCTCTCCGAATTGCAGCAAATACAAGAGGAGCTGAGTAAGCAATTCGGTGTCTTGTTCAGAACATGGTCTGGAGTTCGTCAAGTTAGTAACGCAGTGCCTTCTTTAGGTCATCCTGATGGTCCCCGAGCAACTACTTGTATAAATCCGAGACATAACTTAATTGCATCCTAGAGCGAAATATATTACAGTGGACTCGCAGTAAGTCGAACTCTGCAGAAGTCTAGCCGAATTTCTCTCCGAATTGCAGCAAATACAAGAGGAGCTGAGTAAGCAATTCGGTGTCTTGTTCAGAACATGGTCTGGAGTTCGTCAAGTTAGTAACGCAGTGCCTTCTTTAGGTCATCCTGATGGTCCCCGAGCAACTACTTGTATAAATCCGAGAGTGTCTGTGGTCTTATAACTAGACTACATAACTTGAGTCTGCAACCAAAACCAACCCGTTTCGAAAACCGACCATTATTCCTCGGATATGGACTGATTGCGGCGCTGTCAACAGGTTAGGGAAGAATTCGATAGACTCTTACATCTGAACTCAAATACTTTGACCACGCCGATGATGTATGTCTTCCGGCTCAGAGAATAATGGACCTTCACCAAATAACAGAAAATGTGGAGAGAGAAGCACACGTCTCGTCGTTGGGTTATAAGTTAAGTCGGCAAAAAATTATCAGCCTATGACCAGAGAAACAGACGATTGAGACAGTAAAGAAATTCCCATACCTTGGAAGTATTATCCAACCGATGACGCAACCGAAGAGGCTATAGCCAACGATATAGGCAATGCTATGCTATCCAAAGTTTGGCGAAATAATGCAATTAGCTTAAACACCAAGCTAGGAATGTTCCGTATCAACGTTGAATCCGTGCTGCTAAATGGACGTGTTACCTGATGGGCGACCACCAGTATTGCGAGGAAAATGCAAGCGTTTGTCAGTAGGTGCCTACACTACATCTTAAGAATATTCTGACCAAGCCGTATCATCAACGAACAGCTCTATCAAAAAATTGACTATGAGCCTAAAGTCATAACCATACGCCGACGAAAGTGGCATTTGATTGGACACACTCTACGAAAGGGGAACAGGTCTCTTTGTTAACCAAGGGATGCAAATGGTATCCGCTTACTCAGAATGGCAGTATGCGCGGCTATCCTAGGTGTTGAGAACGAAGTAAGTTAACTGGGAAAAAGTTGGGGAGAACTGAGGCACATTCAAACTGTTGTCGATGGCGCTTAGGCAGGACCCACGGGGGGATACAGGACATAAGAAGGTATCGCAATACATAAATATTAAAATGTCCCGCAATACAGCGGCAACTCTTCTGTACCAGCAATAATAAAGAATGGCACAGTGTTACGAAACACAATCCATGCCTGAAAATTAACTTGAGGCGTATGGGTTAATTGGGCACAGGCTAGAAACGAAGACAAGACTTAATGCGAAAATGATTGATTTTGATAGAGATTGATAGCACTGGTCTGTGACAATGACAAGTAAGTGCATACTACAGTAAGACAGTAAGTCATACTACATTTTTGCTCCAACATCATTTTGGAAGGAGTTCAATGACAGTCTGAAAAGCGACCACAGATCTGCCAGAAAGGTGTTCTGGCAAACTATTCCCCGACTCAGATGAAGAAAATTCAACACCAACGTCCAAAAACTCGAATTGTTGCGAATGGGCATAAATCCTGATGAGTGAGAGTCGATAGCGGAGGATCGAGAGGCCTGGACATGTCTAGTGTGTGCTTTATCCCCGCGACCCCATTAGTGGATCCTGCGGTTCGGAAGATGATGATGATGAACACTTTGTCACACTGCACCATTTCATTTCCTTGAGTTTTATCGAATTTAAGTTTAATTGCGATCTGCCCTAAGCTCCTTGCCACTCCTCCTACCCTCACGATAAGCCTTTTTCAAAGCTAGACATTTTACTGTGTGATACAATTTTATTGTAGTTTCTTGGTGATCATTAGCATGGTGATATTTGAAGAACGTCAGACACCAATTCTTGAGCCGTCAGTTGTGTATGGTACCCGTACCGGACACGCTGCTTTCTGTTATCAAGGAGCGCTTTGATACGACGGCAATGACCACTAAGTCTTCAACCAGGAGGCTAGGATTCGAAGATCCCCTTAACTAAAGCAGTAGTAAGTGCTGTATATGCACTCCATGTGCCGAACTTTTGAAGAATCAACTTCAGACGTGAGAAAAAAACGTATAACACGAATGGCTACTGAACTTAAGCCCACATTCTCATTGACTGAGCAAAAAGTGTCACTACTCGTTGTTAATTGAATCCCATCGCCCACGTCTTGTTAATGCACTGCAAGAGTAAATACAAATGCGTATAATAACAACAGAGGTAATCTCAAACACCTTGAATGCCTTGTGTTTTTGTTGAAAAAACATTAAACTAGTGGCAGTAAATTTATGCTACCTGCTTAAGAAAGAGAATGAGCAAAGTATGATTCACCGTCTTATCGCGCAAATAACAATTCTCAAGTAAGTATTTGCTCTCAAAATTGTAAATAAGATCCAATGATGCATGCGTGTGTAATCTGGCGCAGAGACAGATATATGCAGGTTTCCAAAGGCAATCGAAATGTGCACAATATAGATATCGATAAGTAAAGTTCGCGTAGCTGCACAACTTGTTTACTGAGCAGTAAAGGATGCAGCCATCACCTCCTCCTCCACCACCAACTACCACACTAGATAAATTAGCCTTGCTTGTATACAGGTCGACCGCATTCCTGCGCTACTCGTGGCAATATAAATCTTTAATAAAAATAAACTAACAAAAATAAAGAGAGAAGAAATAAAATAGAAACAAAATAAAATATGTTCTGAAGAGCCAGTCAGCTCAGGTTACCCTGGCCGAAGGTGTAATCGGTCCAGACGACAGCGTCACAGGGACTCTCCTTCAGAGACTACAGATCGAAACCAATCGACCTAATAGGGCGTGTGGCACTCTTACCAGGAAACCGAAGATCGACTCAAATTGAAGACGAAGTTTTTGACATCGAAATCAAAGGTTCACTCTGGATATTGTTTGAACAGTGAGTGGTCTATGGTCGACGATGGACCAGAAGAGATCTTCATTAAAGCTTAAGTACAATCTGAAGGATGTGTGAACGCTGGATGTGCACAGCAATCACCTGACCCATTATAACCTGAGACTAGTGAACTGCTAACTACTCGAACATGCTCAACAGAATACAAAGTTCAACCGCCGTTTGTACAAAGGGAGCTATAAAAAGCACGCCTCAACCAGATATGGACATGTTTGCGGCTTCTCCTTCCTCTGGACACATTCTCAAAAGGTTGCGCGGCAAAAGGCACTCTCAGACTAAGGGACTCTTTGTCGACAAAGAGCTGTAATTAAAATAATAGATGATCTGGGGAGGAAACATAGACCGAGTATATGTCTACCCACACATACTTCTCGTTCAAAATACTAATGCTATCGCCGACAGATAGTTGGCTACCGATTATCAACGAACCTGAGGTAGTCCTCACGACGAATCAAAAAGGGACACAGGTACTGAGGGCGGGTTTCCACTTAGACACTCTATACAAAAAAAGGAATCATTTAGCCTCCTCGAAATGTGCAACGTTTCCAAGCACAGATTCTTGCAATAGATAAAGCTGTCGAACACATACAAGATCGATATCCCTTCAGATGTCACCATCTTTGCAGACAGCTAGGCTGCACTGAAGTTTCGTACAACGAGATCAACGACTGTCATGAAATGTAGCGACTCACTGAGGTCAACCAGACACCACAAGATAAAACTCTGCTGGATTCCAGGCCACAGCTCAATGGGAATGGAAGACCGGTCGAGTTGGCCAGACTGGACAACGAGGCGGTTACGTTACTGCAACCACCCATAGGTGCATTATACCGGATCACACAACAATAAAACAAGCCACCTCGTCTTGGCTTGCAAGAGTCGACTGTTAGACAAGATCAACGCGGCCAGAGCTTAATATCGGCAAAATAAAGAAACTTCTGGAGTAAGACCGAAACTCGATCCTTATGCTCGGCGGAGTGATCACGGTACACTGTGTCTCGGAAATGGAACTTGGAATCCATCGATCTTTGCCCGATCTGCAGCGACGGGGAAGATACAACAACATCTGCTTTGTCGCTGTCCAGCTCTCCAGAATTGACGTCTCGCTTCGCTGGGCCACAGATTCTTCACAGGGGCTGCGGACAAAGGTAATGCAGATATATCGAGGTTTTGAAAATCATAAACAGCACGATGACACACCCCCATGGTTAGAAGAATTGTGTACTCCAGAAATAAAGCGTTTCACAATGGGTTCTATTGCCTTCAAGTGGAAGTGAGGATTACACAGTCCGCTTCCAAATCCTCACCTTATGTTAGTCTTAATCAGGCACTGAGCCATGCTTTGCGACTGAGCACACAGTGTTGCAAAGACGAGGCTTGAAGAAGTCAAACATATACTGCTCGAATGCACAGCTCCAACAAAGAAAGCAAGACTGTTCCCAATTTGTAGAGCTGGAGGCTTTAACTTGAATAAACAAGAGACAGTCTGCAACTAAGAGATGCTTATGAGTTGGACGTAACATTGTCCAGGGACTTGATTAGGGCCTTATTGTCCAAACAGATGATGATATGTCTTTTGAATGTTATATTGTTGTTGGGGCAGGACATCGCCTCTTCAATCGCAGTGGTTTGTGCCAATGTTAGGACACAACTGACCCAACACGTTCGACATAGTGAGCTACACCCATAAAGTTGTCAGGGTACCCATATACCTGCTTACTTAGCTTAACTGGTGACAGGGTCGTACTGGCTATTGACAGAAAATAAACTGACTCCCGCCACAACTCCAGCTCCAAAAACGGACACAGGGCGAGATTAGAAGCCACCGAGTATGCTACCAAGATGTTAATGGAGACCTTTATAAGAGAGCGGAACCAGGAAACATGACGACAAGGCAAGGCGAGTGGTAGCTGGCGGTTAATAAATTATGAAAAGGGGAAAATTGCGTAGCTCATCATGCAATTCCGTGGCTGCACGTAACACAAGATGGTGAAAGGTAGCTTGGCGCAGAATAGTAGAGAATGCAGGTTACGGCAATTGGAACGCATCAAGCAATCGTATAGTCGAAATGCCGCACAAGAGGATGCATGGCAAAATGAAGGAACTGTGATCCCAAACAATCAACTCATTAATTAACAACTAAATGCTAAAGGGAGTGATGAAAACGTTCGCACAGCTCACGCACGCAAACAATTATTACATCGCTCTATCAACAAATTTCAACTCGAGCAAACAACATCTCAATTCTCCAATGATGACTGTTTCTTTTGATACGTCATTTGATTGTTATTGCAGCAATAGATATAAATACATGTTTAGTTAAGTTGTGCGGGTCTTATCTACGTGGGAGAGTTGTTCGACATTGTTGTTCAGTCTTCGAGGCCGCAGTCGTCTTGCTTCGTTTCCAGCCATTCTGAAAATAGAAGCAATTACATCAGCACTGCACTTCTGTAAACCGAACTCACTGTAGTTGGAGAAGCAGTTCTCCATTTCGTAGATGCAGTAGTTGCCAAAGACCTCGGTCTGGTTTCCATTTGACGCACAAACCGGGTTGTATATGAACGGGCACGGTCTCAGGCACTCCTCCAGGACGAGCGAGTCAATGTCGTGCAAGCACAGCGTCATGTGCGTTGGGGACCACTCTGCAAAATAGATCTCTTGTGATCACCTGCCTGTCTACTGGATTCACCACACTTACGCTTCCCACTGCGACACCGGTTGTACCGCATCAAGCACTCGTTGTGGAAATACTTAAACTGGGCGGCGCCATCGAAGGCGCACAATGGATCCATAATCCTGGGGCACACCTGAGGACAGTCGCGGTCCAGTTCGCTTTCGGTCTTCAGGCCATCCGCGCACAGGACGACCACACAAAGGATCAAACACGAAAACACTTTCATTCTCTCTTTCAGACTCTCACTCCGGCTGACTGGCTGTCTTCTGAATGAAGATCTAACTGACGATGCGATTATTTATACTCGCAGTAGCCGAGATTGAGTTAATTATTGGGGCGCCGGCTTAAGTTGCACACCTTGCCTTGATTTAAGAACCGATATCATGTCGGCGGTTATCGGAATCGGAATTTATCAGCTTGTCAAGCTTGTCAACATTGCGTTAACTAGATAACTGGCGATTCGATGATCTGTAATGCGATGCTATTAGGGTCATGTTTGATGTATTTATCGGCGGTTGGCAACGGCTACCGGAAGAAAGATATTGGTTTTGTGTTTGTGACTCGCAATCAAGTGGCTCTCGGTGCAACGATTGACCTTTCCTTTCGAGTGCACCTTACGCTCGGTGATTATGTTGCACAGATACTGAGTGGCTGGTGCTTGACTTACATGGCGTATCAGTGAGGTTGTGAGATATAGACTAGCACAGGAATATGAACAAAATGTTGCTTATTGTGACAGCAGTTCATATTGACATTAGAAAGATCTTCGGCGTGGCAGTTCATGAAGTAGGCCAGTATTTGCCAAATTAGACTGAATTTCAGTGTTCTTTGCTTGTGGTGAATACCTCTAGCTAAGTCAGTGGTCGAATGCGATCCTCACGGGTGGAAAAGGATAGAAAGACCGTCATCGCATGCAAATATCGTGCCTGCGACCGTGAACACCAGAGGCACGATTTTCCACAAATCTGTGCCCCTGCTCGCACATGCCGATGACATTGACATCATCGGAAGAACACAACGGGCTGTCAGTGGGGCGTTTGTAAGTATCGAGAAGGAAGCGGCCAAGATGGGGCTTGTGGTTAATGAGGGTAAGACGAACTATATGCTGTCTTCAAAAAAGGCCCACCAACACCGACGTCTTGGACAAAACGTCACTATAGACAGCTACAGCTTCGAGGTAGTGAAAGACTTTGTCTACCTAGGCTCCGAAGTTAATACAAGCAACGACATTACTGCGGAGATAAAACGGAGGATCACGTTGGCCAACCGCTGCATTTTCGCACTCGGTAGGCCACTGAGGAATAAAGCCATCTCTCGAAAAACCAAGATATCTCTATATAAGACCCTGATAGTCCCAGTCCTGCTGTATGGCGCAGAGGCATGGACACTAACTAAAGCGGACGAGGATATTCATGGTCGCTTCGAGAAAAAAGTCCTCCAAACTATCTTCGGTTCCGTATGTACGGATGGTGTTTGGAGGAGGAGACTGAACAACGAGCTGTACGGGCTGTACAGCGGCATCGACCTGGTCAAACGAGTTCGAATCTCTCTTCTCAGATGGCTAGGGCACGTCGAGCGAATGGACACCCATGCTCCGGCCCAGAAAGTCTTCGACTCCAACCCCGAGGGACAACGCGGTAAAGGAAGACCGCGCCTACAGTTGTGCACGCAGCTAGACCTTAATAAGTTGAACGTGCGTGGCTGGAAGCAACTAGCACAAGACAAAGCTAGATTGAGAGGCATGTTGGTTGAGGCCCAGTTCCATCACGGACTGTAGCGCCAGCCAAAGAAGAACACCATCAATGGTGGATGGCAGCACAGTTCAGGAAGCAGGAGGTGAGGATACGGAAAGAAGAGTAAGTGGCATTGTCACTGAAGACTGTATCGTTGGCAATCCGGACTTCAATCTAATACTGTTCTGAACTACGTACATCGGTCGACATGAGATGTTCCTCAGTTCTCAGTCAAAGATTGATCAACGGCGACAGTTCAACTACTTAAAAAAATCAATGCACGTGATTGTCGTCAGGCACCACTTATCAAAGTTCAAACGAAATCCGGCCCCATCTTGATCCAAAAAGAACAGCCTACAGTGGGAGTTACACCGGACACTGTCTATTAGGTCCCTATGGAAAAAGGCTAGGTCTATTCTCTAACGACTTCTGTAGAGATTTCTTCTCCGCCACTTTCCCGCACTCAACTATTAAAGTCATTATAGGTTCCTACTTCTACGATAATCTAAACGACTGTGAATAATCGGTAAATGCATTAATAAAACTTGTCGATAAAACTGACTCGCTGTCAGAATCACGGCAGCGCACATGGCTGCACAATAGGTCTACTCTTAGGCCTAAATGCATCAATGCCACCTATGCACCTACTACCTATTCAACGGGCTTACAAAGCTACGCAAGGTGTTCAATCCTACATGCAGGCTAGCCGGTTCATTTTTACAGTTAAAAACTGTTTTTGGTGATTATCACCAGCACTTACGATCTTGTACGAGACCTCGTGTTTCAAGAACAGCTTCTCGGATGACGAAGCAGCTATGATGTACTTACTTGTTGTGCTATGGTTTGGGAAGCTCTACGCTTTGATAGCATAGCTTCGAATTTTATTCACTCTTTTGAGCCTTGCTCTGGCCGAGTAGTGTTTATTTGAACACGGGACGATTAAGGTATTTAATGAAACAGTCCCTGTCAATGTCTGAAACATATTCCGTTTCACTTACTTGTAGGTGCTATCATGAATCAGACACACCATGTTGCTCACATGTTAACAGTGGCCAACGTTCCCCATCCTCATACCACAAACTTGAAGGCGAACAAGTAATCTAAAATCAAGTCCCAATCAAGCGATTACATTTTTCTTGCGAAATTCCCTTTTTCCTGAGTCTACAATATGTATGGTGACCAGATAGCAATAAGAGTGTTTTCAGCAATTTGTAGCACCGTGGAAAAATATGAGCATGAGTATGCTCTTTTGGACCTTAAATCACTCGGAGGTTGGAATGAAATGAAAAAATTGAACACAGACTGAACAACGGCCAGTATGGAAGGAGTCCCAGAAATGCCGATTGGATCCAGTTCAGATCAATTGGATATCACTCGAAAGCCAACCGAGCTTATTTTGCAGTTGGACTTGGGCTTATATTCGTACAATATTGTGTTGACACAATAATTGAAGCCGGACGACCATAGACGAAGCAGTAATTTCGGGTTGGAAATAATGTCGACAGATTACGATTTGGCCAAAACATATGAGTTTAAATTTAAACTCAGCTCAGCTCAACGTTGGATGGGTTGAAGTGGCTGACTGCTGTGCAAGGTAACAGCAGCCACACTTAAGCCAGTATAGGCTCATTGTGATAACACGAGGATCGGTCTATCGATTCCATAAGCCTTGGAGCTTTTTACAAAGTGAACGAGATGACCAACAGAAGTCGTTATAATGGAGAGGGTACCAATGGCGCAGTGCCCCTTTTATAACACCAGAATTCTAAGGTTAGGCCTGCTCATGTTGATCAGTTTGAGTTATCATTTGGATCCAGCTTAGGACAGAGTTGTTAGGTTGTGAAGCATCATATATCCAGTTGACCATCTATGATCTGTTTGGGCAAGCGTGTCCAGCTCCAGTAGATGAGTTCGTTAGCTTTGTATTTCTCTTGGATGTGACAGTGTCCCGACACCCACATAAGTATGATATTAAAATGCTTGGCTGTCTGGTTAAGAGATAGGCGGCAATTAGGAGAAGTCTTGGAGTTAAATGTGACTGAGAACAGAGATTTGATTGCCTGGCTGTCGGACCAAATAAAGATATCTGTTCTTGATACCACATTGATGCTAGCCAGGACAGGGCTTCATTTAACGTTATAGGTACAGCCTGGAAGAAGCTACAATGGTTTGCTAATCGGAAAGACAGCTGGATGAGATTCGGATTCATGCAATAGACCCTAGCATACATCTGTGAAGATTCGCAATGGACTCTCCAGCGTCTGATTTTCAGATTCCATTAAGACCTGGGGGTACGCTGGTTGAGAAACTTTCAGGTATTGTAAGGTCAGTGTATATAGCCGTCGCGAGTTATACTTTCTAAGGATCGTACAGTGTCCATATCTTTCCAGAGACGAAGCGACCTCAACAACCATTGATGGAAAAACAATAAAAAAATATTCGACCAACCATTCGTGCAACAAAACTAAGGCTTAGTTTCTAAACCCTTAAGCCCTGCAATGAGGACAAGACAAAATATATGCTGTCGAGCAAAAAACGATTCGCCGCACACCACTTAGGCTACAACGTTACAATCGACAGCTACAATTTCAAAATAATAAAGGAGTTTGTCTACCTCGGGGCAAATGTAAACTCGAGGAATGACATCGTGTAGACAGTGGAGATCCGACGTAGAATCGCCCTTGGCAACCGATGCTACTTCGGTCTGTCTAAACAACTGGGCTCGAAGCTCCTGACTCGAAGGACCAAAGTCATGCTCTACAAAAGCCTTATTCTGCCAGTCCTGCTTTATGGAGCCGAAAGCTGGACATTAAGTAAGAATGCAGAGCTGATTCTTGGTGCCTTCGAAAGAAAAATTCTACGTCGGATATATGATCCCGTCTGCGAGGAAGGCGAATGGAGGAGAAGACTCAACCGCGAACTGTACGAGCTGTACCAGGATGTGGATGTAGTTCGGAAGGCAAAAATCCGTCGACTATGAATGGACAACAACGCTCCAGCAAAGAGGGCCTTCGAAGCCGAGCCTCCCAGTTCGAGAAGGAGAGGAAGACCGAACCTCAGGTACAAAGACCAAGTCATCGCGGATGTAAGACTGCTTGGCCCTGATGACTGGAAGCAGCGTGCCCAGGACCGTCACCGATGGAAGGCAGCAATTGCTCAGGCTCAGACCCTTCATGGTTAGTCTGCCTGATAAGTAAGTAAGAGCCCCTGCGGATCCCCAGCAACGAATTTTTATCTCTCGGCGGATATCTCTCAACATGCAACTATAGTGAAATGATAATAAAACGTATTTTTGTTTCATTGAAACGCCGTCGCCCACCCCCTAAGCGATGCTCAGGTTGTAAGTGGTTGGTCTAAGGAATATAGCGATAGATATCAACCGACATCTTGAACTTGATCAGAACTGAAAGACATCGCTAATCCGGCATACAACCAACGCAACGCTCGAAGTTGTGTAGGAGAAGTTTGATGATTAGGTTCTCACGACGACCTTCATTAATTGGCCGCGGAAAACATACCACTTAGAGCAAAGTCAAATGATTGGTCTTCTCTACAAAACCAACCACTTTGAACGAGCTCGAGGACAGCATTTGAAATACAAGTCAAGGCATCGACTATTGTACCGACCGTTTTGAACCACTGCCACCGAAACTGATGGCGCCATTTGAATGAAGTGCTATTCCACACAAAAAGGTTGATTGTAGCTTCAAAATAAAGCCATAATCACTTGTACCACTTGTATATTCCTTGTCACTTGTATATTCCTCACCATTGTTGGTCTATTTAAATTTCCAACCAGTACCTATTAAGAATTAATTGCGCAATAGTTTTCTCGGATTTCTTCCATTTCATTTACACTTCTCCAGTGAATACCTTACCTTACCTGCGAAATAAATCAACTGAGATATTTGCAATTAAGAACCTGTGCGTCATATTGGTTCTCTAATTGGAACAAACTTCTTTCCAGCTGCCGTGTTATTATTCTATTATTCATGGAAATCCATGTGCCCGGGTAGCTCAGTCGGTAGAGCGTTGGACTTTTAATCCAACGGTCCAGGGTTCAAGTCCCTGCTCGGGCGGCCTACTTTTTTTTCCAAATTTCATTTTTTTTTCATCTCTAACGACAGTCCGCAGTTATGCACATAAAAGAACCACAATTTGATAAATACGGCGTATGTATTTGCCGAAATATGCTCCAAACTACGGACACTCCATCAAATTAGCTCTGTTCGAGGTGTGCTCCCACTAACTCACTCACTGTTAGTTGCGCGTGATGGCACAAGCGAACAGAGCCAAATGTGCAAACTTGAGCAGCCGCAGTCACAGTCTTTTGCATCCCCCTTCGTAGTCGCCTGACAAAATCAGAAGTCAAGTAGCAAGGAGAAAAAAAAATTAAAACAAATCTGTTGCAATCGCGAATATTGTTAAGTGCAACCGAGAAGTGGACAACCTGTGAATAGGTGAGTCTATTAAATACTCTCGACTTTCGGTGGAACTCAAAATTAATGCCATAAGATTGCAAAAATATAACACACTACACGAGTACAGCTGCCTGCACGCTCAGGCATACATATACGCGATTGTCTCACGTACGTCCGGTTTGTAAGGACAACACGTTGAAGGATAGATATTTTCTTGGTTTTTCTTGAAGGAATCCGTGGCGTCTGGATTATATAACAGTGCATTAAGTGAACGTCTGGAACAAGTATTTGGGTGGAGTTGGTGTGAAAATAGGTTTGTGTCCATCCATATTTTCGTGTCCTTTGTGTCCCGTATGACGCGCACAGGTAGTAAACAAACAACGAGTGGGGTTCACGGGCGGTGGGTGTTTCCATTTCACTAGGAAAACCATGACGAACCACTGTTTTAATTTATTTCTGAACAGATTGTGCGGTTTCGGAAGAGGCAGACAGGACAGATGGTCATTTTGAAGGTATGACAAATTCCTGACATCATCCGAATTACTATAGAAGCTCTATTTTGCAATGGTCAGTGCATAAGTAGGGCAAGGGCAGTGACATTGAAAAATATGTAAAGGGAGCAAAGTAATCAAAATATGTATGTACATACATTTGTATGTATACAAAAATAATAAGTAAAGTGGGGCTCGCCGGTCAGAAAAAAAAGAGAATCTTTTTCGCTCTAAATGCGTGGCCAGGTCCTAATTATCGGTTTTTAATCGTATCATATTTCACAAAAATGAGTTCATTATTTTAATCCTGTACCTCTAATGTCTGTAAGAAAGCAGGATGCTGTTCATAGCTGTCGAGGGAGTTTGGGGTTCGCACGCACAAGCGATGAAATAATTAAGTATTCAAACTCCTGTACGCAAACTTCCCAAATTTTGACATTTCCCCCAACTTTTTTAGCCGCACAATGTGGATGTTTTTTAGTTTTAAATGTCATTGATATGATCTAACTACATTCTCATTCGTAGAGAACCATGGTGTAAAAGAAAATAAGGTGTGCTGGACCGCTTGTCAGATCCGCCATATTTTTGTTTTGTGACGTCACTCAGAGCCTATTTTTGTAACTTGCTTAACACGTTCTACCCGGCGTTTTTTTCAATGTTGATAAGAATAGCATGCTCGATTTGAAATTTTGTTCGTAAAACGGCATTTTTTACTATTCAATTGCTTTCGTTATTGTTGGCAGACAGCAGAATGTTAGTTATTGTGCGAATTTTGTACAAAGTGGTTGGTTTCTTGAATTGTGAGTTTTAAAATATTTTAATTAATAAAATAACTTTTAGTAATTTATTCAATAATTTTCAATAAATCAGACAAATGAATGTGCATGTGGACCACCGGTGGTCCACGCCGCCAGATATACGCAGTGCCCGTGGACCACCGGTGGTCCACGCCGGGTAGAACGTGTTAAGATTATATCAGAACTCAATTTCGTTTATAAAATTAGGACTGAAATTGATGAAGATGAGACGATTTATTTTATTTATATCTTGGCGTTAGCTACACATGAAACTGGAAAAACGTGCACAAAAAGGATGCAGAAACTGAAGGGTTTACCAATAAGGACTTTATAGTTTTTTTTTTTTTTTCAAATAAAACTCAACCCATTTGAGATATTTCAAAAACTTTATTGTTAGCTTGAAGTGCAATCAAAACATTTTTAAACTCGACTTCATACGGAAACCGCGGGCACGCAGCAGTCGGTTAAATAGATCCAATTTTGAACGCCTTGGCCACTCATTTCGGCCGAAATTGTCGCTATTTTGCATTCAAAATTGACTCTGAGCTCTTCCAACGTCGATTGTTGGCATAAACCAATGATTTAACGTAGCCCCACGGAAAGCGGCTTTGAATCGCACGAACGAGACATCCAATCGACTGGGCCATTTCTTGAGACAACACGCTCATCATACTTACTCTTCAATAAATCGATTGTAGCGTGTGCTGTGTGGATTGTGGCACCATCCTGTTGAAATCACATGTCCTCCAAGTCATTTTCGGCCCAAAAATAATTCACAAGCATGGTGCGATAAAGCTGACTATTCACAGTAACGTGACGGTAGTTATCGGGAACGAAAAAATATGGCCCCTGCATTAAACAGTCATTTTTGAACGTGAAGTGAAGCACGTGTGGATTTTCTTCGACTCCGAACCAGATAGAGGACGACCACGAAACCGATGACGCACACAAGTGGAGAGGGACCCCGTTCGAAATTGGAGCTGACTGGCTGATAATCGTGCCAGCTGGAGAGGCTTGTTGGCTAAGGCCCAGTTCATCCTGGACTGTAGTGCCATTAGAAGGAGAGAAATAACGCATAATATGCTTATTGACGAACCCACTGAGCCAAAAATGAGCACACCGAAAATTTGAGTTAACGCTCTTAAAGTTGCGATGACCGACTCCGAATTTCGGTAGAAAATGCTTATAATTTGCAGACGTTGCTCGTTCGTGTACTTTTGTTGAGCTTACTAAAATAAGACAGTGACAGTTTGAAGATCAGTCAAAGGGACAAATTTGTCAAGTCCTTATTGAAAAACCCTTTGTAATGACTAGCGAAGTATTGAAAAGGAATAGATTTTATGTTTTTGTGTGTGTAAAATATCTACCTGCTTCTGTTTATACATAAAGGGTGATTTTTTAAAAGCTATAGGAAAGTTTTTTAAAAAAAAAAACACATACCATTCAGAAAAATGCTTGAAATCTTTATTTGAATCGATAGTACGGTCCATATAATTTGTTTGAAGATTATTTCATGCAAATGTTGACCTTGACTGCGCCTCAAATGGTCCATCCGCTTAGTCTAATTTTGGCTTACTCTCTCCAACATTTCGGCCGGTATCTCACGTCTTCCAATGCGTCAATTGAAGCTGGCTTGTCTGTATAGACATGAGCTTTAACAAAAAATAGTCTAAAGCGTTAAATCCCACGATCTAGGCGGTCAATTGGCCGGTCCCGAACGTGAAATAAAATGTTCACCGAACTCGCCTCTCAATAAGTCCATTGATGCGCGTGCTGTGTGGCATGTCGCACCGTCTCGTTGAAACCACATATCATGCAAGTCAAGCTCTTGCATTTTGGGCAAAAAAAAAGTTGGATATCATCTCATAGCGGTCACCATTCACAGTTACGTTACGATTCGCATCATCTTTGAAGAAGTACGGTCCAATGATGCCACGAACCGCACCAAACTGTGACTTTTTCTGGATACATTGGTAGCTCTTGCAATGCTTCTGGCTGATATTCACTCCAAAATCGACAATTCTGCTTATTTACGTACCCATTGAGCCAAAAATGAGCTTCGTCGCTGAACACAATTTTTCGGAAGAAGCGCGCGATGAGCTTTCTTAACAGAGCACGCATTTTGATAATTAAATGCAATAATTTGCAAGCTTTGTTCGTTTGTATGACGATTCATGGTTAAATTATAGACCAAACTGAAGATGTTTGACAGTGAAACAAAACACGAAACGTGAGTCAGCTGCTTAAACCAGTGTTGCCAAAAAGATAATAGCTAAAAATCACCCTTTATATTCTATTACGACCCAAACGAGATATTTGTCAATAGAAATGATTCCAGGCTACATAGCTGCCTCTATTTTTGCACATCAAGTTGGTTAATATCCTCCAACCGTTCTGCACGAGACTATAGATCTGACGGAATCAAAACTCCAAGACCGGAGCTAAGGATATCTGCCTCGAGTTTCGCACTTCGCTTTGGTTGAGGTCCTTCTCTTATTAGGGGCATAACCTTAAACACGAGCGTCTTCTGTTGCACTGCTTTACAGGTTCGGATTCAAAGATTCTTTGGGCCGGAGCTGAGCTGTCCATACGCTACACATGGCCCATAGGGTTTGGATCAGTAGACGCCTAAAAAAGCTCATGTAGCTGTTCAATCCGTACAGCTCGTGATTGGATCTTCTCCTCCAGATCCCATCAAAAAGGACCGAAGTCCCACAAAGAATTATTCTCTCAAAGAGATCAGGAACTTCTTCATACTCCTTTTAGATTTTCTACGCTTCCTCGCTGTACAGCAGGACTGGAACTGTCTTTTATATCATCAACTTGATCCTTTGGAAGACAGTCTTGTTAGTCAATTGCCTATTGGGCCATAAAAACCGCGGTTGGGCAGAGTTGTTCTGCGTTTGATCTCGGTACTGGTGTTATTCGCATGATTTACTAGGGAGCCGAGGTAGACTAAGTTCTTAACTAACTCGGACTGTCGGAGACTGTCCAATGTGTCGTTGTTGCATGCAATTATTTATCTTCTCCGCTCTTTTAAATGCTATCAAAGATCGTGTGCAATTTCTTTATTGAAAATAGATTGGTTTCTAAACTTCGGATTACGTTTTTATGGCATTACGACTCAAAATGAGAAACCGGATATTTCAAGGCGCAATAACTCTAGCTGTACGTGCTTCTGGTAGGTACTCCACAACTTTCGATTTCTCGCCTTTTCTTTCTTTGAACTTTCAAAAAAGTGGGCTTAAACTATATTTAATTGTTTAGCGAAAAAGAATATTTGAACCTCTATATCTTCTGGCCCCGTAAACCGTAGGCGAGCCGCTTTTTTCTACAATTTAAATAATTCTCTAAGTTTAATAAAGAACATATGTGTACCTAAATTAATTACCGCTTCATAGCAAAGTCCATTCAACCGCACTCATTCAATGCCTATACTTTCGTATCAGTGTACTGAACAGAAATTCACCACGAACACTCTGTTTCATCGTACCCTTACCGAAAAAATCAAACAAACCTCAGTCGAGCAAAAAAAAAAAAAACACGAAAATAACAAAGATAGACAGAGAGAGAAAGCATGCCCAACTTCCATTCCTGTACTCCTCTTTTGTTAAGGAATTTTCTTCTGAGATAACAGACGCAGTCGTAAAAGAACTCAAAATGCAGACCACTCCTACCATCTCGCCTCATCCACTGGGCCGACCAGCCGACAATCTCAATATCCATCACTTTTCCACTCGCACCTTGATAGCCGCAACAAGATACCAACCGACCGAGGCAGCGAGCTAACAAACATCTGCGCCGTTCTGTCGCCTTCTCCTGCAGTCGTGGGGTGCAACATTTTTCAATTGTCTCAGGTTCTGTGCTATCAGTGAATTACTTCAATTTATTTTTTTCTCAGTTAAAAGTAACTTTTCATAACGATGACATTTACAAGTAACAACAATTTCCCAAATAAACAAGTAATTCTCCCCCAGTCAAGTGTATTCAATTGTGTTCGATTGATATGAATAAGGTAAGGCCGACGTGAAGGAAAAAAAAACAATTTTCAGCGACTGGTGTGTATGTGATAAAGAACTTTCAGAGGGTGTTTAGCTGCACACAATTATTTAACTTTTTCGAATAAGATTCCTGAATGGAAACGCTGTTTTTTGTGCCTGGGGGTACGTTTTAAAGTGCGATGCTTCTGGCGGAAGATTAGGGAGCCCCAAAAACAAACGCTTATTTATCTCTGTGTCAATGGAAAGACCCCACCCACCCCCTAAGCGGTGTGGTCGCCGTGCTGCTGTATTGTGTTTTTACATAAATTATCTTATTTTTCTTTTCTTTTTTTCGAGATAAATATTTTAAATCATCGCTGACTCAGAGGTTTGGCCCAAAAAGGGGAACCAAGGAACCATATAAAGTATTCAATTTCATTTATCGTATGTATTTTGTTTTCGCTGCTTTGTGGCTGTGTACTCCAAGATTGTTCCCACTGAAGTGGTGTGCCGAACGTACGTTGGTTTTTGTAACTTATTGCATGTTGTCTATGAAATCGAGTTGGATTCAAAAGATTTGTCTAACTTCTCTCGGAGCCGGTGGTACTATCTAACTAGACCGGGACCGGAATCTTTTTTTGACCACCAAAGCGTGGGATTGACTAGACATGCTATACAGTGTGGTGCAGAAATGAGTACACGTTTGTGCAAAGTGCAATTAATACTGCATATGAACAAAAAATGAGGCGCAGTGAAAATTCCTTTTATGTTCAATTCCAAGCCAAAGATAAATACTATAACGCGGATAGCTAAGACCCATAAGAAAAAAAAAACAAGCAAAAGCCAATCATACCCAATGTTGCACATTTCAGCAAGAATAGTTTATTTTCAGTTCTTGGCCCAGAGCCCTTTAATTCTTATTTTCATGCACATGTTCGAAACGTTTTATGGCGTACTTTCCAGCAATTTCCTGATTTGGAGTACTCTGCAATTGCCGCTGTACTCTTTGCCAAACTTATTGGGGCTGATCGGTACAGTTCTGCCCGACTTTTCACGATTGACCACAAGTTCTTATTTGAATTCTGGTATGCAGCCGCCCCTACTCCACATTTTGGAGTAAGCCATTCGTTCGTTTTGGACGCGTACTTTGGGTCGCCGGGTTAGAACCGCCGTGATATATGACACCCTCTTCAGGATCTATCTACAAAATCCGAAATGTTGCTCCAAAAATTGCAAAAGTAACATTCTTTCCCTCCTTTCCAAAGTACTAACATGTGATGCAACTTCTTCCACGGTTGTTCGCTGTTTCCTTAACGTGGTGCGTGCACAAATGGCTAGAAGGCACCACCTGCCTTAAAATAAAAGAAATCTGGCCATCACTCAACCTAAAACGGTCACTCAGTCTACTTGGACTCAGCAAGCCCTCATTAAGGACCCTCATAGGAGTCACAACCGGTCATTGTACAATTGGCATTCATGCTCGAAAAATGGGTGCCCCATATAATGATTTCTGCAGAAGCTGCATGGATGAAGAGGAGGAAGGAAACACTCGTCACCTACTCTGCTCCTCTAGCTCTCTGGCTAGTCGTAGGTTCCTACACCTTGGGGCCTACTACTTCATCGGCCGCAATGAGTTAAATAGTGCCACCATAGGCCAGCTATATTGCTTCACTACAAGCACCAACTGGTTCCGATGTTAGGAAAAGTCTAATCTGCGTGGTATCACAATGGGCCTACTCAGGCGTAAGTGTGACTGCCCTTAACAGTCAGCCGCTTTTACCTAACCTAACCGAAAATGGTGCATTTGGATGGTCTCTCCAGGGCGTCGCAAGGATTATCCTTTACCTTCGGACTGAATATATTTTGATTCGTCAGACCGGAGTGGAAGTTTCCCATCACCTGCTGTCCAATTTCTGTGTTTTTTGACGAACATTAGTCGTGCTCTAACATTTCTTACAGGCAATATAATTGTTTCCCTTGAGATGTAGCCAATGTTGTGGATAGCTTTATTTGCAGTCCATCGACTAAGCTTATTGACTGACTACAGAATAATTCTTTGGTGTTAAACACTTATTTCGAAGTTTTGTTTTCGAATCTGTGTTATCACAAATTAGTGGGATCTATTCCGTTAATATATATTTATTTATAAAAGTATTCTACTTCTACTATGGATGTTGTTTCTTTCGTCTTCTACTCTCTAATGACCACTTATTGGCTACATGAAGCTACTTAACTATTATTCGCGTCGAGGAATAACTTTTTGTTACAATATCAATCGTTACAAACATTTGGGACAATATCGATCACCTCGACCTGGAATAGCTTGGGCAACGAGTACAGTGGAAATTCCAGAGTAATCCAGATGCAACTGCATAGAAGTTACTGGAAAGTACGCCATAACTTGACCACCTGGCCTTCCACTGCAAATTTCTATAGACCATACGCAATAATCAGGCTCACATGAGAACATAATTTAATATTTGATATTCGTCCCCTTATATCCTTTGTAGAAATGTCATCATGTGAGTTGACGAAGGGCCTACCAAGCGCTCGTTGTCTGGCTCTAGCAAGTGCCGGGCAGTTACAAAGGACGTGTGGTATCATCTCCTTCTCATCAGTGTTGTTGCAACTGCGACAGTGTAAGTTTTGTGAGATATCTAATTTTTGGGAATGATTTCCTATCAGCTGGTGTCCTGTACAAGCCGTCAGCAATCTTACGATATCATGTCAGTTTCGCTGTAGGAGATCCTTTCTTATGAATCGATTAAACTCGGGCAAGATTTTTCTGAATGTAGCACAGTTTGTAAGTCTAGCCCATCTGTGGTCAACAATTTGAAGGAAGTGTTTCGATATATTTGCCTTGACTGATCGCTGCTTGTAGTGGTACAAATAGTTCATTTGCAAACGAGCCTTGAAGGGTGTATAGCTGTGACAGTGTGACATTTGATGCCATCGTCGGTGTTATACATGAGCCTGCTGTTAAAATAGTCCATCATTCATTATCTTTAATAGGTAAGACGGGCGTACCTATGGGCCATCAAGGTTCTCCGTATGTGCGTCCACTTCGAGGCGTTAAAAGCGTTTTTAAGGTCCAGCGTAACTACAGTACAGCATTTTTTGACGATGGTATCTCCATATATCTCCTTAAATGACTTCCCTAACTATGTGGACTACCATTTCTGTTTGGCGCCGATTTCAAATCGCAAATCTTCACTTTAAAACGGGAAGTAACTTTTTTGTTTTTGAGATAATCGGGCTGGATTCTGCAAAAGGGATGCTAGTTAAAGTTGTCGCTAGTAAACAAGATAACTCTTCATATTGAATGTGTGTCTAGATGTGAAGTCTCTTCTCTGTAGGCCACAACCTTAGGGCATGTGCGGACCCTCAGCAAGTAGTCTGTGGTAGAATAATAATTAAGACGGATTTTTTGTTGTCTTTAAAGACATTCGCGGATTCCCTTAAAATGTCCTCAGAGGTCGGCAGACCACGGGTTGGCTGCTAAAGGCAATCAATCCAATATAACATTAGACTAGAGGATTTTTTTGTTCTGTTCAACAATTCACGTAAATCCTCCACGAGGACCACAAACACTTTATTTATTTATTGATTGATCCTTTAAACTGCCGATCGGAGTTGGAGGATAGTTCCTTTCGCCATTGAAGAAACTGAGAGCGATAGTTTTAAAGGCGTCTGCCAGTAATAGACCTTTTACACTTTAAAGTGAGTGGTTTCCACCATTGTACTGACCGGTGTTATGCGAACAAAATCGAAAGGTTGACGAAGTCTGTGCTCGTAACATCACCTCACATTTTTTTTTGTTTGGCGCTACAGTCTGGGGTGGTCCTGGGCCGCAACCGACAAGCCTCTCCATTCAGCATGATTTTTCGCCAGCCGCATCCACTTGCGCACACTAACTTGATTGAGGCCCTTCTGTGTGTGCCATCGCGATTGAAGACGTCCTTTGTAGCGTTGTTCCATTTGCTCGGATTGGAAGACTCTTCGAACCGAAGCTGTGGTGTCCATCCGTTTTACATAACCTGGCCATCTTAGGCACTGGATACGAAAACACTTAACTTGTCTCATGCCGCTGTACAACCCGTACAGTTGGTGTTTCAATCTTCTCCCTCAGATGCCATCAACGCAAACAGGACAACAGATCGCACGCAGAACTTTTCTCTCAAAACGAGCAAGAGCTTCTTCATCCATTTTCACTAGCGTCCATGTCTCAGGCCAAGGATGATCAGAGTGTGATATAAAGTCGGCTTAGTCTTTCGAGAGATGACTCTTTTACTCAATTGTTCCTTGAATCCAAAGAAGCAGCGACCTGCAGGAGTAATTCTGCGCTTGGTTCTGGCGTTATTGCCACTGTTTACTGCAGAGCCGCCAGTGTATGCGAAATCATTGACTTCCTCGGAGCTTCTGCTGCCCATTATGACGCTCTGTCCCATACGTGCGTCCTTCCATCACAACAGCATCTACTTAGTTCCGCCACTAGCCCCAACGTTAAAATTTGATTAAAAGTAACATTTCCTTTACGTTCCTTTGCAGATGCTCTTAAGATGCAAAACGTAGAGTGTATTCGCTTTTAACCGACACTCCACAGCAGAACCTTTGCACGACATCACACCAACACGAAGAATAAAATTCAATTAGCCGAACTCGATTTTGTCTTATCGTTTTCATTGTGCACCGGCGACAAACTACGGCACTAACCTCATTACATCAGGAAGAAAAAGTATGAACTTGTGTTCATCACTCGGAACAAGCACAAGCAGCGGTGGTGGTGGCGCAACAGGCGTATTAGGCATTTGTAGTGGTGGACAGGGAAGCACAAACAGTTGTAACGAAATGCCACCAGAAACCCGGCCAAAGGTGGTGACCGTCAAGCATCCAGAATCGAATAAGCCCAAGCCGACCACAAAGCGGGGCAAACCGATCCCAGCCGATCAGGATGTCATCAAGGCTTTGCACCGATGCCGTGAGGAGGGCATCAAACGACTGGACTTGAGCAAATCATCGATTGCAGTTATACCGGCTACAGTCAAAGACTGCACACACCTGACTGAGTTGTATTTGTACAGCAACAGAATCGCAACACTACCACCAGAGCTGGGCACTCTGATTAACCTGAAAACCCTTGCGCTGAATGAGAACTCACTCACAACGCTACCGGAATCACTGCAGAACCTCACGCAACTGAAGGTGCTCGATTTGCGGCACAACAAGCTGGCCGATATTCCTGATGTCATTTACAAACTGAAATCGCTAACAACGCTGTACTTGCGATTCAATCGCATCCCAGCCGTCGGACCTGAGGTCAAGAATTTGACCAACCTGACCATGCTGAGCTTGAGAGAGAACAAGATCCGAGAGCTGAGCTCATCCATCGGGTACTTGGTGAATCTGACAACACTTGACGTTTCGCATAATCACTTGGAGCACTTGCCGGATGAGATTGGCAATTGCGTGAACTTGAATGCGCTCGACTTGCAGCACAACGAGCTCCTGGACGTACCCGAGAGCATTGGGAATTTGAAGAACCTAGTCCGTCTGGGTTTGAGGTGAGATTTGTTTTTCAATTGACTCGCCATCAAATGGGATTCATTTGAGGTTATCTTTTCCACAGGTACAACCGATTGTCAACCATTCCATCGTCGTTGAAGAACTGCAAGTTTATGGACGAGTTCAACGTCGAAGGCAACAGTATTTCATATCTCCCCGACGGACTGCTTGCCAGTCTGAATGCGCTAACAACCATCACGCTATCGAGAAACTCATTCCACAGCTATCCCTCCGGTGGACCGGCACAGTTCACAAACGTGACATGCATCAATCTGGAGCACAATCAAATTGACAAAATCCCCTACGGGATCTTCTCACGCGCCAAGGGACTGACCAAACTGAATATGAAGGAAAATGTCCTCACGTCGTTGCCCCTCGATGTCGGCACCTGGGTGAACATGGTCGAACTGAACTTGGCCACCAACTCGCTCTCAAAGTTGCCCGACGACATCATGAATCTGCAAAATTTGGAAATTCTCATTCTCTCGAATAATTTGCTCAAGAAGATCCCCAGCACGATTGGCAATCTGCGCAAGCTTCGCATCCTTGACTTGGAGGAGAACCGCATTGAGGTGCTCCCGAATGAAATCGGACTGTTGCACGAATTGCAAAAGCTGGTGCTGCAGACTAATCAAATAACCGTGGTTCCCCGGACCATCGGCCATCTGACGAAGCTCTGTCATCTCTCGATCAGTGAGAATAATCTGCAATTCGTGCCCGAGGAGATCGGATCGCTGGAGAACCTCGAGAACCTGTATGTCAATCAGAATCCCTGCTTGGATAAGCTCCCCTACGAGTTGGCGCTGTGTCAAAACCTCAAGTACTTGAACATCGACAAGTGTCCACTGAGCACAATACCGCAGGAGATTCAGGCGGGCGGGCCGTCGCTGGTGTTGCAGTGGCTGAAGATGCATTCCCCCTACAGATCAATGTGATTTGCATACTGTTACTAAGCTGAGACAGGCAGTGGCATCGGAACTGTGAGAGAAGCACTCCTTGGAGCAGTTTACTCGATCGTGGGATAAACTGAAGAAGAAGTATTTGTTTATTTTCTCGACAAGTGAAGCAGAATACATTAGGTGTGTTTGATTTAAACAAAAAAAAAATATAAAAAAAACATAATTATAGCTTTAAAATGCTTAAAAGAAATATTCAATATCAAATAAGCTTGACTCAGAACTATATAAGCACAACACAGAGATCTATTACTCGAAATCAAAAAACTTAAAACTTTTACAAGGAAACAGAGGAATGCCAGGAAGATGGTTGCTTTAATTTGTTCTGTTCGACTTTGTTAACTTCTCTTGGACTGCTTAAAAACGACGATCAATCAATTCAATAAACAAAACAGCCATTTTGAGTGACATCACTACGAAAGAAAGCAGACGTGATACAACAAAACAAAACAAAACAAAAAAACAACTGATTAAGGGAATTTAAGTATTTTTCATTTAATTTAGATTTACTTTGTTTGTTCTTTTCCGGCGGAAAGCGATATCAATTTTAAGCGTTGTTTGTTGGCATCGACATGTGGACTGTGAATTTACTAAATAAGGTAAGAACTTTTATTATTAATGTGTAGTTAAGCTAACGTTATTTACAGTGGCCTCTTCCTAAGTCGATTTTTTTGTTAACCATATTTTTGCATTCTGCAACTGTTCGTGGCGTTGTGGGTATGTGCGTCGATGCCCAACCTCGTCGTCGTAGGTTCGATTCCTGCTCTGTGCGACGCAAACAACTTTCACGACCCCACCTCTTTGGAGTCACTGACAATGCTCAAAGAGTATTTCCTGTCTAGAGAAAGCTTCTCAAACAAAGCCGTTCGGATTCAGCATTAAACTGTAGGTCCCTTCCACTCGTGAGAGAACAATATCACGCACAACACGAGTGGCTGCTGAGAAGTGAGGCCCTGGCCCTATATATTTTTTGCATTCTAAATTGTTCATTCAAAGAATTACTCGCTGAGTCGAACTTGCTCCCGTGACTATTCGACTTAGAGAGAGCAACCTGTATAATGTATATTACATGAGTTACGCTATAGCTAGGGTTCCCGGACACAGTGGCATTCCAGAGAATTGCGGAGCAGACGCACTCGCTAGAAAGCACGCAACCTCTTTCGGTACCATGACCTGCTGCCCATGCCTATCGCTTCTGTTAAACATCTACTCAATCTCAAAACGCTTAACCAAACCAAATGTAGATGGTCCACCGGCACTGGATGCCTCATTACAATCATGGCCTCCCCTCGGACCAAAACATTCACGCGACTTAAAAAGTATGAGTAGAATGAATCTCAGAACCCTACTGGCGTAATAATCGGACACTGCGCCATTGGCAGATGATTAAGAGGAGACCATTGAACACCATCTCTGTAACTGCAATACCTTCTCCTCTAGCAGATCAACCCACTTAGGCGCCCTTTAATTTAACAATTCGACAAAGCGGAAAAATATCAGCAACAATCATCTACATCGCTTCAGTATAAGCTACAATTGGTTTCTGGACTGGGGTCAACTTGATCCCTGTGGTATCACTCTGGCCTAAGTGTGACTACCATCTTTGCTAGTCAGCCACTCTAACCTTACCTAACCTACGCTACATGATGTGTGCCTATCTTCTACAGCAGCACTCGTGTGGTAAAGGTAACGGTCTCTCCTTCAGTCCGACTGCCTGTTGTTTGGGGATGACTAACAGAGTGTTGTTCCAATTGGCAAATTTTGGAAAAAATTGGCAATTACTTTGGAAACACTAAACATGTTAATCTTAGAACGATTTAACTGCGCACGCCACTCTTAACGGCTGGATGGCGCATTTGGTTGAGTGCCTGCCTTTGGTTACAGTGGTCCCATAGTCGAAACCCAGTGAAAGCAAAAGTAAATATACTTTTACTTAGTCCAGTCACTGTTTGACGCTGGGACCAAATTAAGAGCACTGAGTATCACAATGGGCCAACAACTGTCTAAGTGTGCTGGAAATTTTGCTGGCAGCCCAATAGCCTAACCTAACTTCAAGTTATTGTGAATATTCTTAATAACCTTGTCTGCTGCAAGTGTAGCCATTCACGTTGTATCTTTAAAGATGACTACAAAAGCATGTAGCATTTAATAATCGTACCTAACACCGGCCAAAGACAGATCCTGTATCTCAACACAAAGATTTATCTAAACACACCAGGATTTTGCTGTAATTTCGTACACGCAGTGCCCTTCGAACTGCCTTGTACGCAATTTATCAAGATGAATTGCTCTAGATTTGCGACAGGCATGTCTGAGAGGTTGCCATAAAGAGAGAGGAGATATCTCATCAAAATGCTTTATTCTCCAAAGATATTGTCATTGCCGCCTTTGGTAGGTTATGAGGTGTAAGATTTACTTTATAGCTGCTTGGAGTAGTCTCCATTCGTCAATTAATCTCCAGCCTTCGATCAATCATATTTGCAGAGGACCATCATGCACCTGTATCCAAGAGCTCCACTTTGATCTGGAGGGTAAAATGGTGCTTGAGAAGTGCTTCTCGATAACTGAGGCGTTCAGAGTCGCTATAAAGGAAGCTTAGTAAGGCGAAATATCTTGGTGCTACAGCGATTCCGACTGCCGACTGCATTCCGAGTGTAACCAGTGAAGGAAGTTAGAGAAGTATGTTCAGATAAGCAGGTGCAGTTCTCAGCGTTTCGTTGAAATACATTAAGGTCAGTCGCTGTACATTGTTCATAGCTTTTTATGCGAACAGGGCTGTCCACCTTACATTTGGCTTACACAAGCCTTACTAACGGAGTGACTAGCCAAAACACAATACACTGTAATCCCTATTGCTTTGTGTCTCAGATGACAGAGGCTGTGGCAGTGACAGAGATAGTAAGGAGTATCCTCTCTTCCTTCTTCGTCACCACAGTTTCTACCTATGAAGGAATGAGGAAGTCTTATCGCCACTTAGGACTCTTCCAACCTTGGGACTTTTCATCGCATTGTGGAAGTTTGTCGGTTTTTCCTGATTGATGTCTGATTTTGAGTCATAACATCCGGGTTGCCCCTACGACCTGGGACCCAGCATAGATATATGGAGTGGTAAGACCCTTATGTTCATCGCGGCAGAATGTGACCGTATTGAACTTTGTTTCTATTGCTGAAAATGAATGTTAACATCGGCCGGTGGTTTTTCCAATAGAGATATCATTCTGACCGCATCCTTGACTGTCACGACCTCCGCTTCAAAAATTCTGACCTACTCAGGAATTCTGATAGAGAGAGCAGAGCGTTTTTAACAATTTGGGAAAAAATTTCCGCAACTGTGAGGCAACAACTTGTGTACACGTGGATTATTGATCGGTTCCTTTGTAGTCCACTGCTCCCTTTAGGATAAATAACACTCAATAGTCGCTTTCAAGGTGTTCAGTATACTTGCAGGTCCTGTGGAGCTTGAGATCCAGCATTTTCAATTCTCCTGATGGCGCTCCTTGTAGCAGTCGTCTGTATGTAGAGGTCGGGTGGAAGAAAGATTATTTTCGGTTAAGGAGCGGCTCAACCTTACATAGCTTGTCCATAGTGCTACCACGGAACAGAGTAAACCTAGTAGAATAACGCTGTAGAATTTTATAGGCAAAATGTTCCCAGTAGACTTAGCAAAGTTTGTGAGATGTTTTTTCACGACGGCCACATCGGTTGATGATTTAAAGAGTGATTGACACAGTTTTATGTCGCGTTTCGGCTAGCTCGCGTAGAAATAGAGAAACTGTCTCAAAGTTTCAACCATCACTGTTTCTTTGTAGTTTCTGCGTCTGCTACTGTAATTATATGCATGGATAACCATCTCGTTGGCCCTTGGCTTTGTGGGTTTGTGCGTCGACCCCATTGAGCCTCGATGTGTAGGATCGATCCCTGGTCTGTAGGGTAGGTAGTAGTGGCGGACTGCTAAGGGCAGTGAGTGGCCAATGTTGAGTTCGGAGCACAGTCGGAGTGTTTTGAGTCTCAAGGCTGTGGTGGCTTCTGTCCACCAAACTGAGAGTTCATACAGATTGGTGTCGGGCTGACAATAGAGGTGAAAATCCAGTGAGCGATGCGTGGTTGTAGGCTCCAATGGCTTTTTTGCAGCTGAAAAGGGCAGAAGAAATTCCCGGTCTGTAGGACAAAAATAATTGTGACGGCCAACATTTTACGAGTCACTGACAATGCTCGAAGATATTTAGAAAAAGCTTCTCAAATTTGCCCTTCGGAGACGGCATTAAACTGAAAAATGTAGCGAAAATGCAAAGTACTTTTTTCGTCGGGGGAAGAGAGAGGTGGTGTCCCGATTTGACTTAGTGCGCATATTGTTCGAGTCATCATGTTAAGTAATTCACTTGAGCGCTTACTAACAGGCATCAGTCAATTTAATAAATACATGATTTATAAATTAATGAATAAATAAATATATACATAAAAAAATTAATAAAATACTTGATAGCTAAGTAAATAAATGAGTAAATAGTGAAACCAAGTTAAGCAGCTAGGCTTGAAATTAAGTCGTTATTGGATGATAGACAAGAGTTTATATAACGTCGATAAAGTCGCTCGGTTCTTGCAGTAATCATTTCCACATTAGCTACTTTATGAAGTTCTTTTGTAGAGAAACACCAAGGTAGGTTAAAGATCATTTTAAGCAATTTGTTTTGGGCAGTTAGTAGTTTGCGTAAATGGCAATTCGCGCACTTGCTCCGAATAGGGAACCCGTAGAATATAATGGGTTGACAAATTGATTTAAAGATATTATTTTCATCACATAGTTTTGATTACCTGCATATAAAGGCGTACAGAATTCTGGTCGTTGTATTAATCTTTTTGATGGTTTTCTGGATATGGAGGCTGAACGTGAATTTCTTATCTAGATTTATTCCAAGATGTTTTGCATTTGATTTCCATTCAACCCATATTATTTTTATTATTATTATAACCATCTACGGCTTTTTTTTCTCTCGTCTAACAACAATGTATTCTTATCCTTTTCAGATTCGAACTATACAAATAAAACGACTTCGCTTTACAAAAACAAAACAAAAAACCATCTGCTATTCGTCGCCATCTAGTCATTTAAGGAGAGATTATTTTTTATAAAACTTTTGAGCAGTGCAAACACTTTATTTTTGTATTATTTTCATAAAGTTCTTTTACATAATATATTTATGCAAACATTTTTTGTTTTGTATTCAAAAGCACTAATTTTCCATTGTGTCTCGCATTAGAGTTGAACATTTTTGAAAAAAAAAGAAAACAAAACAAATTTGCAAACGGAATTGTTTATAGAAAAAAAATATATATGTACGTAGTAATAGAAATATATATATGTATGCATTTAGTGTTAAATGTTAAATTTGTATACATGTAGGGACATATGCATGTGAAAATAATAACTATAAATATATATTGATCATGTAACTATGTATTATTTGTATTTTGAGGAATTTCACTACACATCTATCGAAAGTGGTTATTTATTTTTTTCATTTCACTGTTTTTTTGGTAGAGAGAGAAAACAGCTAAATATTTGTATTCATCGAATTTAGTTATACAAGAGATATGTTGTACATTGCGATCAAGTAAATAGCAATGTTCGACTTTTAGCAAGTGCTTAGATGTCTTACACTTTTGCTGTTGATGTTTGTTTGTGTAACTGTTTGCCGTTAAGGTGAACGGGAATGTATGTATGTTGAATTTGAGAATAATACTTTTACTTAAGCTCATTTTAAAACCTTTGCAATCATTGGTATTGACACGGACATTTTTGGGATGCATTTAAGACCTTTCTCTGGTGCGAATTATGAAGACGTTGATGTGTCAATCAGCTTTTTCTGCTGCTTGTGTTAGAAATTGACACCACGAACGAAACAGAAGGACATAACGATCACTGATGTGATGATCACAGTCGTCGCATTGCACATTGCTGCTGTTTTGAAAGCAAAAACCAAGGCAATAAGCATAATTATCAATCCATTACTGTGGCAACTGTTGTCCATTTAATTAGTGATCGTTATGTGCTTTTGGTTCGACTATTGCTGCTGATTTTTTTTTGGAGTTGAAGGCTGCTTTTAAACTTGCTAATTTCGAACATTTCCATCTTGTTGACAATGGAGTAAAGCAGCCCATACACGATTCAACTCAGTTGTCAACTCAGTCGGTTTTTTTTCCCCAAATAAACTCATGTGTGCCCTTGTCATTTGATCGATTTGACGATTGACGATTTGGTCGATGAAAAATCAAAAGATTTTGTTTTGATTTTTTTAAGTTGACTAAGAAGTCTTTCAACTTGATTGAATTGTGTGTGGGCAAGTTGATTGACAAGCTGTCAAATTTAAGAATTTGTAGTATACATTCAATATGTCTGTTCCATTTGCTGTGAAATTCACCGAAAATCACAGGAAAACTGTCCAAAGCCGTTCCATTTGGTGATTTCGTAGTTTTTGACAGAAGAGCGTGATCACGAGAGAGTAAACAATTTCCCCACCCTGCGAATTTCTGCCACAGAAAATTCTGTGGGCAGAAAATTGAAGACTGTCAAATTCAAAATAAAAACAACAAACGACCGTTCATTCAGAATTGAATAAAATTCTGTGCATTTCTACTAAAAGTCGTTCCACAAGAGAGATTTTTACCCCCACTTCAAACAATTTGCTCAACTACGAATTTCTGTTCACAAATCAATTGAAACAGACCTATTGTGCAATCATCTCCACATGCAATGAAAAAACTGCCATCGGAAACTGCGCCACTTCAAAAAAATTATAATAATATTTTTGACAGTAGAAGCAGTCTTTCAGTTTAGTCGATGTAGTGTGAGGCGAAGTATCAATTCAGTTGACAACTCAGTTCACAATCGAATTGAATCGTGTATGAACTAGCGATGGGCGATTGCGAATGAAATTCACAATCGAATAAATTGGCAATTGTTAAAATTTGAATTCGATTGTCGATTTATTCGGTCTCATCAGAAAACAATCGAATCGAATCGATTATTCTCAGTACCTACTACAACCAAGAGAATGCCGGGTACTAGTATCCCATTGTATAGGTATAGTTTCTTATTGGAGACACAGCCTTACGCTGATTTTTTAATCTGTGATCTTTAGATCGAGGAATACACACATTCGTTGGCGATTGAAATCGGACCTACAAGAATCGAAATTCAACAATCGACTCCGCTCAATTCGAATTCAAATAATTGCGATTGCTAGACCAATCGCAATTGCTCATCGCTAGTATGAACTGCTTAAGAGTTTTACTTCCCCTGCCTACAGGATGGAAAAGCTTGCAAAAAAAAGTCAGCTTTAGGATTTGAAAGCAGTCAAAGCTGTGAAAAGCTAAAATTAAACAACTTCTGCTACTTCAACTGAAGCAATTCAAACGCTGATTGTGAGTTCAAATATTCTGATTTGAAGGCAACTCCGTGTAGGCGGTGTAGACTTGCTCTGAAATATTCAGACAGATGTGGCAGTCTATTGTGTAAGGAATATAGGGGGAGCTGGATTGATCAATTCAGATTCAGCGTGACGTTATTGCGGCTTTCTTTTAACATTTTCCTAAGTAAATGACGTCAAAAAACAAAAAAGGCCTTATTTTCCTTACACCATGTCCTCTGATCTGAATGCGCAGTAAAAGAAAGGTCAATGGATTCAAATCGGAGTTGCAGCACCTACTGTTCACTAGTACTCTCGTGCCGACAAACTCGTATTGGCTATAAATGTCAACAATTTGCTGCCTGAATCCTTGAAAGCATCCTTTATTTAAACTGAAATGCACTGATAAACATTGTAAAATCATTTAATTGCTTTGTTGTTAACAAGTGATCAAGATCATTTCATTGAGTAAGGCTCATAACAGTGAGAAATAATCTCCGCTGAATGAGAACATAAAATGCCATAATTCACTTTGACGATCGATCTCTAAGTAGATCTGAAACATTTTCCAGATTCAATCTCAATCATTTGAAACTGAATAATTGCATGTAAAAAATTGAATAACTTTACCCAAAGCATTAGCTATCGTAATTGCTTTTAGTACTTTGCAAACACAACAAAACACACTACACACCTTCAATGAAACACGATATACACACGAAACAATTTATAACATTGAATTGGATTAATCGTTAATTTATCACATAAAGAACTATTCCGATACCAATCCGAAGCGAAAGGCATACCACGAACGGTGTGTCGGAAAATTCTGCATTGTGATAGCCTCATATTGAAATGGTTTTCATTATTAAAAAAAAAAAAACTAAAACTAAAACTTATGCGAGTTGTGTAAAATAATTGATGTGTGTATTGTAAAACATAATTTAATTGAAAGACTATGTGAGAATTTTGGGTTCGTTATTTTTGACTGCGTTCTGTCGCCATTCGTACTTGACTCGCGAATCGTTTTTACTGATTTGTGTGTGTGGTTAGACAAGTGTTTGAAAAAGGTTATATTGATTATCGTACTTTGGCGTGTTTGTTTTGGCTCTCGCAAATTGTTAGCGTAATTTAAAATATGTTTGTTATGTTAAAAATTGATGTTTCATAAGATATACTGAAAAATAGAGGTGCCAGCACGTAATTTGAAAGAATCAAGTTTATTCGAGATCAGAAATAATCACAGAATCCATTCGTACAATTCGAAGTTACGATACGAACTACGGAGAAATGCTATCACAAAATCCGAATGAAATTACGAACTTGTCGTACAAAACCATACAACTTCATTCGTATTCAGTGACAGCAATCTTCACTAAATTTGTAGCAGATTTGTCATTATGATTCTACTACAAATGAGTTCTATGATAGATTTTTCGGAGATCGTAGCACATTTTCGATTACGATGGAATTCGTGACATGGGTGAACAATCGAGCATTCGTTTAATCGAATATCCTCGATTGACAGTCTCGAATGACATTTATGGTTCACAATGACATTTTTAAGGTGGAAGAAATATTTGTTTCGAGTTGACCGACGATCGACAAGCACAGAACTCGATTTCATCAAGTTACGTGTTGACAGCCCAGTCATCCACAGGGATAGACGAAAAGGTTATTAGATAGAATTGACTAGTGAAAATGAATTCGTAGATGTCTGAACGGGTAATTGATTGCACACACAGACAGTAGACATCTAGATAGGCTTTCTGTGCTTTAAAAGAAATTCAAAACAGCTGCTGTAGCTTTTTTGATGTCATGCATTAGGTGTACACGAATGCAGGGCATGTTTTGTTTCAATTTTCCTTCTTCACTGCGCATGTTAAGCAGTACCTTTTAAATATCTAATCAACACTGTGTACAATACTATATATCGGCTTGCTGTGACAATGAAAACATATTGATTAGTATTTAGTAACATTCAGACCATAGGTCTTGTTAAGAAGGCAACACAAAATGAGAAGTAAACTGATCAAGTGACTGATGAGCCAGACTAGCCACATTAAAACGCACCGCATACAACAGAGAATCAACAAATACAGTCTGATTGAAAGAGAAAATCGTATATTTTTATGATCCACTGCAACAGAAACATTCTTATTTAATTTGCAGCCCAAATAATTTATCAACTTTCAATTAATAACAAATAATCAAACTAAAAGTAACGCACATTACCCTAAACTCTTCTATACGATATTCATTAGAAACTTAAGAAGCAAATAAATGTATGCATGCATCTCTTCTCTGTTCTTTTCGTTTCTTCTGTTGACTCGAACATATTTTTCTACAAAAGAGATGAAAACTAAGGATTTTTTGAAACTATTCTGCATCAAAACTTTGTGACAAAACAAACATAAAATGTCTTAATTGTACTACGTATATTTTTTCTACTGCAAGACCTTCTCTATTCATTACTGATAAATGATAATAAAAAACAAAATCCGCGTTAGTCATAAACAAGATGAATTTATAACAAAATAATGTGAAACAGACAAAATAAAACAAAAAAGAAGCATAAACTTGATCTTGTTATATTTTTATATTTGTACAAATAACTAAAGGAAAATAATTATAAATGTTTAAACAAAAACAAATTAATAAAAAAAAAGTCAACGAAATTTCAAAATGAAATAAAAAAAAACAAAAACAAATTAAATGTTATTTTTGTGTGAAGAAAAACAAAGTAAAGTGCATAAACATATATTATTTATATATATCAAAAGAAAAAAAATGTAATGTGGTACCTTAATTCGGAAACATGAAAAATACAAACCAAAAAATAAATATAAAACTATCCCATATATACATATACATATATATATATATATAAAGAAATGATGAATATAACATGCATAAATAAATTACCATTGTTGATGTATATGAGTGTCTACACTTAATTAAATTCGAGTTTGTAGCATTGCGACAGGCGATGGCATATGTTATGAGGATGAGAGAGAGGGAGAGATAGCGAGAGAGTGTGTGAAAACGAATGGAATGGAATATAAAGATAATAAATTATTATAAATGTCTACATGTAGTCCGTTGTTTCAATTAATAGTCATGTCCTTTAGCGCGTTACTCCAACCATTGATGTCATTGGCCGCTGTCATTATGGACCAAATATCACCATTCCTTAATTTCGTTAAGTTTCGTTCACTATGCCTCGATGGTTTCGACACGTGGCACGAATGTCCCCATCATTACGTCTTCCTGGCGGAGTTGCACGCCTCGTCAGACACGAGCGAGGTGGTTGAACCAAGTCTAAAAACTCGCTTGGTTTCGCTTGGACTGATGAGTTAAGGCCTAAGCCCATAGAATGCGGTGCGTGCGGTGTGTGGGCTATATGTGGAATGCATCAAAATGGATGAAGTTGGCGAACTTTTCTTCCGTTTGACAGTTTATTCTCACATGTGTGTATCATTTCTGCATGCATGTGTATCAATTTACTCTCCTGGTCGTGTGGGATTGTATGTATGTATACATATTTCGGACGCTAAGCACGTATTTCATTGGGCAACTCTTTGCAGTCTGGCAAATACGATTTTTGTGGATGCCAATTGCAACGCACGCACCAGATTCTATGGGCTTGGGCCTTTAGACTCGATGACGGAGGATCGAGTGGCCTGGAGATCTCTAGTGCGGGCTTTACCGCCTCGACCCCTTAAGACCCTCTCATATGAGGTCGCCACGATTTGCGAACTTCGCAAACACTGACGTTTCATTCATGTGCAGGTTTTTCATTTGCAAATAACTACGGGTGCAAACTGACACTTCACTGCGAATTTCTTGGTCGTGGAGGTTGTGGATTGCGTTTTCGTCTTTGGATTGCGTTTGTGTATCACGAACTCAGCTCACGGACAGTTCGCGGAGAGAATGATTTATTCGCAGAGAAAAACTTTTAATCATTAATTAGGATACTTAGACTAACTTTATTGGTATTTTTGTCAGTGAAAAAACTCGATCATTCAGTTAAAACCTTTTTGCATACCAAGAAATATAACTTTTTGCTTGTATTTGCTGGAAAAGGTTTGTTTCTGAAAACTCGCGTTCGCAGTTCGCCGCTCATATGAACGGGCCTTTAGGTGGATCATGCGGGTGATGATGATACATTAGGAACTGTGTGCAATTTAGCTAGCTGCGTCCAGTTTCGTTGCCACCTGCGTGCGCCACCTGACTCGCGGTCATCCTCGACTGCGCCGTCCCTCGTGGGTGGGTTAAAAGAAAGAAAGAAGACAAACAATTTAAGAAGGTCCACTGGCTATTAGTTTCTGTAGTCAGACCCATACTTCTGTATGTTGTCGCAATCTGGTGAACCGCACATAAAAATATAAACCTTGAGCCACTCGAACCACACTCCACCGACTGACAGCAAATAGCTTACACGGCGATCAGGTTTATATGTCTCCGTTTCTGGGAAGAGCTGGGATCTGGACACTCTACGATGCTTAAAAGGTAGAACTCTATACCTACAGACACTGAGCTCACAACACCTGAACTCCTCTTCGGGAAGAGTTTCTCAACCAGCATCCCCCCAGGTCTTCCTGGGAGTCTGAAAATCAGACGCCGGGTCCACTGTGAATCTTTCCAGATGGATTCAGGTGTGGATGCTGGGGTCTATTTCAAGGATCTAAATTTTATCCAGCCAAACATTTCCTACTACCAAACCATTGTAAACTTTTCCAGGCTGAATCCATAGCGATAAAGGAAGCTCTGTAGTAGCTTAAAACAATGTGGTATCAAGAACAGATATGGTCATCCGTTCCGACAGCCAGGTAACAATCATAACTTCACGAGATGACCAAGAATTTGTATATCCTACTTGTGTAAGTGCCGGGACACTGTGGCATCTCAGAGAATTGCAAAGTTGACGGACTCTCTAGAAAGGGTACAAGCTCTGCACTCTTTCACGATGGTGACACGCCTTTGATGCTTATTTCGACTGTAAGACATCTACTGAAGCCGGACACGCTTGCCCCACCAAATCATATTTGTTAAACTGGTGTAGGATGCCTCATAACCAATCAACTCTAGCCTTAGCTGGATCCCAAAAGATCACTCAAACTGATCAACTTGAGCAAGCCTTACCTTAGAATTTTCGTTGGCGTTACAACGGGGCACTGCACTATTGGTACCCGCTTATAACGACTTAACCATTGCACATCTCCTTTCCAATTATACCATTCTCTCATCCCGCAGATACAGACTTCTAGAAGCCCATCACTTCACTTGGTCATCTCCTTTCGCTTTATAAAAAACTCCAAATGGTTTGCTGAATAGATAGACAGATCCGGGTGGTAGCACAATGGGCTTATACTAGCCTAAGTGTGGCTGCTGTTCCCTTGCACAGCAGTCAGCCACTTCAACCTATCCTTTCCTAGGTCTTCGACTACCTCAAAGTTATATCTCTCTGCTGTGACGTTCTGTCCGAAATGTCGGTGTTAGGCGTCCTTTCGTGTTGAGCATACATATATTTGGTTTCCTGCTCGTGGTATGATGGCAAGTGTGAGCAGAAAAATCGATTCACCGAACTGCGCGGCTAAAGGACTTTCCAGCCGTTTCGAAGACGCAAGACAGCTTGGTATTGATGACTGGAAGCTGGACCGTCACCGATAGAAGGCAACAATTGCTTAGGTTTGGACCCGCCGTGAGTCATCAACGTGAGAGTACGTTTAATGGATGTAGATGAATGCCTAACTACCGAACTCATATGCACTTCAAATTCTCCTGAGCCTCACTCCGTTGGATCTTTGGTAAGCAAGTAGCAACCAATTGTGCTATACGCCTAAGAGCTTGTTCTGAATGGTGCCATTACACGTACGGACACGCCAAAATCCTCAGCAAAACCCAACTAGACTACACTTCACCTCGACACTTTCCAGAAAGCAGCTTCGAAGCCCTGACTTCCAGGAAGAGGTCTGGGCACCAAATCTTTTGGTAAGCCCATACACTTTTATATAGATAAAAAGTCTGAGTTCACCAATGCAGCATCAAAACCTCCAACAAAAATAAGTATCGTACCAGAAAAGTTAAACGGCAACATTGCCGTGTAGAAATAATCTGCAACAGTGCAGTCTCCAGCATTGTCTGTATGTACACAGGCGGCGATAAACAAAACTCGTGTGTTCAATGTATACAGGTGTACATACTCACAAGCGCTAAAGTTAGTACGCATTTGTGTTTATCAACAGAGTCTGCCTCCATCTCTTTATACATACATACTTGTGTATATACTCATATAGGTGTTAATCAGCTGTTGTTGAATTGCCTTCTGAGTGCTCAGTGGGTTCAACTTCATTCCGTGTTCGGCTGCTTTGTTGTGAACATAAACCGATCGATCCCTTCTCAGTTTCAGTGTAGTTTATTTGTTTATAAATATATTGATTTATTTACTCGCTGCAGTGATCGTCTTGTCCATTGTGTCCGCTCAGTTTCGCATTTCAGGTGAGGTCTGATTAAGAGTAATCAAAAATTGGCTTATGACATTTACCCATCAATTAAGGCTTCTTTGTCTGGTCTTAAAGTTATCATTTGTTTGTTTCGTGCCAACGACTTAAATGATAATACTCACGCGGCAAAAACAAATGCGATAAATGTGAAAGAAAGTTCGTGAGGTGATTCGCATGAAATATCTTTTTTTTGTCTGCGGCGTATAAGATCACACAATTCCGACTGGTCTTTGTACTCTCGAAGGCGAATATAAATATGCACATATGTATTTACACATGTACGTTTGTAAGAAAATAAATCAGTGACTGGACAAAGAATCGTTCTCTTATAATTTTAAAAATAAACAGAATCGACTGTAACTGATACGGTTTGAAAATCGCATTTAGCTTGCTTTGTTGAACTTGAATCGACGACGTTTTTAAAGGGTTTAATTATTGCAAAATGGGCATCGATGAAATGCAAATTGTCGCATGTATTTTCAGCCGACAAACATGAATATTTATATTTCTTGTCGCAATTTTTTCATTTCGGGTGTGGGTTGTTTTGTATGCAGATGTTCGTTTACTAATCGGAAGAATGGCGATTATGGAGATCGGAGGGCATCCAGATTCGATTTCTTTTCTTGTCACTTTTGCTTGATGTCCTTGTCATGTCGGTCTAATGCATAGAGTGCATTAGCATCACGCAAGAGTCCACAAGGTATGTGAACAGTGCAAGAGTACACCCTTGTGGTGTTTCTTTGTTTTCGTCGACCTATTCAACAAATTTGTGTGTTGTATGTACACCATCTGTCGACATGTAGTTCAGAACCCTCTCAAATAAATACAACGCTGTAGTACCAACTGTCGGAAGTTCCTACCTGTGGGTGTTCTTTAATTCAAAAAGGTTCACGCCGGTAAAAGAATAATTGTCGATAATGTAGGTAGGTACTTTGATTGAATTTCAATTTTATGTTCGTTAACTTTTTATTCTGTGGTGGCCCGTGGCGTTGTGGGTATGTGCGTCGACCCCAACCTCGACGTCGTAGGTTCGATTCCTACTCTGTGTGACGAAAACAATTTTCACGACCCCACCTCTTTCGAGTCACTGATAATGCTCAAAGAGTATTTCCTGTCTAGAAAAAAGCTTCTCCAACTTAGCCGTTCGGATTCGGCATAAAACTGTAGGTCCCTTCCACTCGTGAGAGAACAATAGCACGCACAACACGAGTGGTTGCTGAGAAGCTAGGCCCTGGCCCCCTACGGGCTGTAGCGCCACCCATATTATATTATTATTATAACTTTTTATTTAGTTTGTTAGAAGTACAGGGCTACAAGATAGCATTTTATAAAAAGAAAGGACGTACCTTTACCAGGTGTAGCGGTACGAAATGAGCGTTTTTTTTTTTTGAAAATAAAACAATCATTTTTAATGGGAAAGTAAAAACATTTTATTCAAAGTATTGGCCATTGTTTGCTACACATTTTGACCACCTTTCTGGCAATTTGTGAATACCACGCCAATAAAATTCTTCGTCTTTTAAAGCAAACCAATCAGACACCCAATTTTCGACTTCTTCGTAGGAATCGAATTGCTGCTCAGCCAATGCGTGTCCCATTGCTGAAAACAAATGATAGTCGGAAGGAGCCAAGTCTGGTGAATACGTCGGGTGGGGTAGCTGCTCCCCGCCAAGTGTTTTGATTGTATCCTGAACCGGTTTTTCTTTGTGTGCAGGTGCATTGTCATGGAGCAAACTTACCTTGCCGTGTCTTCTGACCAGTTCTGGTCGTTTCTCGATCAATGCATGGTTCAAATTGATCATTTGTTGTCGGTAGCGATCAGTATTAACGGCTTCACCAGGTTTTAGGAGCTCGTGGTACACCACACCTTTCTGGTCCCACCAAACACACAGCATTGTCTTCTTGCCGAATCGATCTGGTTTTGTAGTCGATGTTGATGGTTGTCCGGGTTAACCTATGATTTTTTCCGTTTAGGATTCTTAAAATAAATCCATTTTTCATCGCCAGTAACAATGCGATGCAAAACCGATTTTCTTTCGTGTCTTTGAAGCAAAATTTCACAAGTGTTTTTTCGGTTTTCCATCTGTCTTTCATTCGATTCATGTGGCACCCATTTTCCACACTTTTGGATCTTTCTCATAGCTTTTAAACGATCAGAAATTGTTTGTTGTGCAACATTTGACATTGCTGCCATTTGCTTTTGACTCAAAGTGTCATCTCCATTCAATATCGTTTGCAATTCAGCGTCTCCAAACTTTTTTGGTGGTCTTCCACGTTCTTCATTTCTCACATCAAAATCATTATTTCTGAACCGTTGAAACCATCTTTTGCATGTTGCTTCTGATAGAGCATGATCACCATATGCCTCGACAAGCATTCGATGCGACTCTGCAGCACTTTTCTTCTGGTACAAAATTCGACATTTTTAACACGATGTAAAAATATGATTTTGTCTGTGCAATGACTTGATGTATACTAAATATTTTTCACAGATGTCATAGCAAACAAACAAAAAAAAAATTAATGGCTCGTTCTCAACCAATGTTCCCTACCAAGACATTTTTTGACGCTCATACCGGTATACCTGGTAAATAGTCTCAATTCACTAGTTGCCCTCGATTATTAGGATGACCATACTTAAAGTTTTCATAGTGTTGTATCAGCTGCTAAAATGTTTAAAGAAAATAAAACGGCCACACATTTTCTAAATTATAAATGTGGGTGCATTAGTAAACAAATTTAGAATTCAATATACAGTGTGAGACTCTTTTATTATTCACCTTAGGATACGTAGTTGCTAACAAAATTCAGATGTTATTCAATGAGACAGAATAAATCATCCAATTTTGTTTCTGAATTACAGTGAAGTCTTACTTGTATGAACTCTCTTCTTCTTTCACTGCCGCTACAGTCCGGGGAGGACCTGGGCCTCAGCCAACATGCTCCTCCATCTAGTCCGGCCTTGTGCTAGTTGCTTCTAGCCACGCACGCTCAACCAAGACCTGAATATGAACTCGTGTGAATTATTCCAATGAATGAACTTCCAATTTTTTCGCACTGGAATTCAGTTATATAAGCTGATGTTCTAACAAATCACTGCTCGCGTCATATAAGTGTATTTTTTGCTGACATATTTTAGAGGTTTTAACCATTATTTTGTGTTCTTTTCCTCTTTTTCTGTTAAAAGATGATATCCGCCAAGTGGCTGTCGCAAGTGTTGATATGCATTTGTGCCCCTTTAATCGCATTCACTTCCAGTAGAACTATCTAGGCTCTGCAATGACATCAACGCGGAGGTAAAACGAAGGACAACCCTGGCCAATCGCTGTGTCTTTGCACTTAGGCGGTAATTGAAAAATAAGGCATTGTCTCGGAAAACCAAGCTGTCAAACAAGCCACTCCAACTAGCGCGTTGGCTAGCTGTTTCCAGTTTCGCACACCAAGTTCGTTGAGGTCTTTCTCCACTTGGAAGCGGACTCGAAGTTTCCTGCTATATAAGACCTTGATAGTCCCAGTCCTGCTGTATGGCGCAGAAGTAAGGTCAATGGCAGAATGTTTCCACTCAGATGGCTAGGACATGTAGAGAGAATGAACACTTACGCCCCGATTTGGAAAGTCTTCGAGGTCAACTCTGAGGGACAACGCGGTAGAGAAAGACCTCGCCTCCGATGGCGTAACCAGCTGGAAAGAGATCTTTATCAGCTGGGTGTACGGAACTAGAGGCGCCTAGCCCAAGGTCGCGCTAGTTGGAGAAGAATGCTGACTGAGGCCTAGGTTCACACTGGACTATAGCGCCACTCAAAGAAGAAGAAGTAGGGCAATAACTATTCGCATTCCTGCCGAATATTCGCGTTAAGGGCTTCACGTACTCCCAGTGGCACGTATCAAAGAAAGTCTGAGATTGTTAAATAGGCTGGCTGCATCTTGTCTTGTTGAAACCATGTGTTCACCAAGCTCCACTCTTCTAATTCCAGCAATAAGAAGTCATTTTGATTCATGTTTCTTCGTTCTTACCGACACCGATCAACGAGTCCGACGGCGGCTATCTGGTCTCTTTTGGTTTCAGTCTGTTCGAATCGAGTAGCTAAGCGACGGAATGTTTGCCCAGTTGGAGCTACTCGGTTGGGCAATCAACATCGAAAGTATGGCTATGCTAACACCACCAACCGATAATTAGTCAACAAATTGGACCAGTGCTCCAGTTGCACGCACAAGGCATCTAATTGACTTTCTCCGTGTACGCCGCGGGCCTCCTCTGTTGGATTGTGCAACAGGTTTAGAGTCAAAGACTCCTTGCGTCGGATCTAGGTTGTTCAAGCGCTCTTCTTGACTCTGCAACCTTAGGCGTTGGACCCATCGACGTTAGGCTAGGTTCATGTCTAATACATTTTGTGGTTATATCGTGCCCCAGATGTCGGATCACAAAGATCAAACTTTTCGCTCAATGAGATCTAGGTCCTTGATCGACTGAACGAACTTCTATAAATTTCAGGCATTTGGTAATCGTGAGTAAGGGAACATGCATGTCATTTGGTAGCCTCCTTAACCATCTCTCTGTCGGACATGTCAAGTTTTTAATCTAAGCAAAGTCAATGACATCATAATTTTGATTTACTTGCAATAATCGCTTTGCATGGAGAACATTTAACATCATTTGATTTTGTCATGAGTTTAGCTAAGTATATTAATATTTGGACGCCAAAAACTTGTTTCACTCTATGAACCATATCAGCCCTCTTGAATTGGGGGACATTCTAATGGACTCATTAAATTCAATTAATCCGAGAGACTCAACCCCATTTGGTGCAGTTGATATCATTTTATTAACCGATGAATGTGCAAATATAAAGAGTAGAACGCATTAAAATCGACGATTGAAGTGGAACTCAAATATTTTACCATCAAACGAGTAGTGATTCATTTTGGTTTAATGTGATAAATGAATTAAATGAAATGCTTTGCTGAATGCAATATTTACTCATTTTCATTATAGAGCAAAAAATAAAGAAATCTTACAGGTTTTACTTTTGGAAAGGCCACGATACAATCGTTTGCATTTGAATCTAAAATATTATTTATTTACTCCTAATTTTAGGTCATTTCGCGCATTCTTGCGCTCATATGCACCTTGACAAGGTGGTGATGAGACAGACAAGAAGCGACGCCTTAGATTTTTCACTGCGACGTGTTCTACAGGTGTCCGTGTAGTTACTTTATTTCGAACATAATTCTGGTAGGGTTGGTGGCCTAGTAGGAACGTCTACAACGCAGTTTGACATTTTGCTGGACCACCTTCACCAATCACAGAAAATGCCCTCGTGATTAAATCTATCATCAGAAATTTCTGTAAATAAAATCAAAGTTTGCTGGCGGTCCAATTTAATCGAAGGAGAATATTCAGAGTCGGACATTTAAGCGCCCTTGTCCATGGAATGAATGTGTCGGTCAGGCAGCGTTACATACATTATCTTGATACTAAGAAAATTAAGTTTTTAGATTCCCCTGCGCAGTCTCCAGAGCTTAACCCGAAAAAGAACTTGTGGGAGATATAAACCGAAGCCAATGCAACAATTTGAATCTTATTTATGTGCCAGTACGCAAAGACCAAACCATCGAAGCATGACTTTTGCCGTTCGGAGAAGGAGGTGCTCGTCATTGAGTTACCTGCATGCTGATGGGTTTCTCAATCTATTCCGGCGAGTAACTCCCACAACAGTGCGAAGAAATCTTATCTCAGCATGTTGCTATCTTATTCTTTCGGTCATAGCTCAAATTTTCATAGTTTAGGATTGGAGCAAATACTGTGTTGAAAGCTGCAAACATTGCTTTGACACTCAGCCTTTCAGATTACAGTTCTTCCAAGTTCTTCTGTCTATGCCAACAAGCTGCTTGGCTGTGATAAAAGCTCCAGTTCTCAACCATTTATTAATCAACCTGTTTGCTTGGATAGACTTTTTTGAAAAGATTTTGTATTGATACCTGCTGGTGCTTAAGATTTGTCGCAATGATTTTTTTGTTTAATGAATACTTTTCATGCCTAATGTATTTTTGTTTTCTTAGTGTGTGTGTCAGTAATCCCTTCAGATCGGACTGGATGACTGACATGCAAACACTGAAAGATCCTCTGCGCATATTCACAGATGGATCAAAGACAAAAGAAGGGGTGTCTATTCACAAGACCTCAACATTGCTATCTCCGTGAAGCTCTCTGATCACTGTAGCGTTTTTCAGGCAGAAACCATAGCGATTAAAGAGGCGCTGTCTTGGCTTAAAAACAATGTGATATCAAAAAGGGATATCACCATCTGTTCCTATAGTCAGGCCGCCATAAAATCCCTGGACAATATCATGTCAATGTCACTCTAAAACATCCCTTAATTGCAGGCTGTCTCTTAACGAGATGGCCGAGCATTTTAACATTCACTTCATGTGGGCGCTGGGACACTGTGACATACCAGGAAACTGCAAAGCCGACGAACTCGCTAGGTGCGGTACAACCTCATCCCTATCGATAGCAGGGGTATCGCCTTCCATGCCGATCGCTACAGCCTATCATCTTTTAAAGATCCATACAATTAAAACCACCAATGACAAATGGCTAGAAGGCACCACCTGCCTTAAAATAAAAGAAATCTGGCCATCACTCAACCTAAAACGGTCACTCAGTCTACTTGGACTCAGCAAGCCCTCATTAAGGACCCTCATAGGAGTCATAACCGGGCACTGTGTAATTGGCAGTCATGCTCGCAGGATGGGTGCTCCATATAATGATTTTTGCAGAAGCTGCATGGATGAAGAGGAGGAAGAAAATACTCATCACCTTCTCTGCTCCTGCAGTGCTCTTGCCAATCGTAGGTTCCTGCACCTAGGAGCCTACTACTTCAGCAGCCGTAACGAGCTAAAAAGTGCCAGCATTGGCCAACTAAATCGGTTCATCAGCAGCACCAACTGGTTCCAGCGTTAGGAGAAGTTAATCCGCGTGGTATCAGTGTGTGTTTTGTGTAATGAAGTTTACAAAAACATAACATTATAGTCACTTCTCTCTATCGTTTGATACAAGCAAAATATTAATAATATGCGCGTGCTCAAGGGCTATTACTACCCGGATTGTAGTCTGTGGGAAATATTGGGCTAGGAAAAGTATCCCATATTCGCGTAGTGCGTCTGAAAACGAGTTAGGCTTAAGGGTGATCTAATGGGCATTATTGGAGAGACGTGTACTTTGCGTAAACTCATTTAGAGGAGGAAAGCAAGAGGAGCGCTCTTGGACATCGTTTAACACGGTCAAGGAAGAAATGGTATGTCGATGCTCGAGCGAGTCTAATGAACCCGCGATATTGTTGTCGGCTATGAGTTTTATCGCTCGTTGTTGGGTTCTATCTAGGTAGGTGTAGTGTGGTCTTAGAGGCACCAGACCAAATGTGAGCGTTGTACTCAAACTTATTACTGTTACTATAATGATAGCTCCGCTTCTTTGAGTTTGGTTCAATTTGGCTTACTTAAGTGTTGTAAAATGAATGCCCAAGATTTTTGGCAAAAAATTGTATGTTGTAGAGGAGACAATGAACTTATTTCGACTTTATTTTGCCTGCATAGTAACAGCCAACAGGTGACTTCAGGAAAAAAGTCCCAAAAACCAAAAAACATTTTTTTTAACACTTGTATCACTATCTAGACAGGAATATGGAAATACGTTTTCCAGGAGTCGTATTCGATTCGATTTGAAAAAAATATTCACGTGGGCAAATGGCAAAATTACAAAATATGCGTGTCTTCGTCCATCGCAGACTCAACTGCATCCCAAACTTTCAATTGCGTTTGGATGCAAGCGGCAACCCGTGCAAACTGTATAGCTGAACCTAAACAAATTATTAGCACAATTTGGAATATTTGTTTTTTTGGACAAAAGTTTTGTTGAAAGAGTGCGTGCCCAAAATGGACCAGTGGATATTCAGGGTTAATGTCAGTTGTTACATTTCTTTACAAAAAATAATGGACACTCTGAGAGTGGTTCATGTTTCAAGTTGCATTTCGTTGTGAGTCGTGATTTATCAATCACACTGCAAATCACGTTTCGATATATTTGGTAACACTCCAGTTCATTGAATTGATAAGTAAAAATAAAATGACATCAACAATCGAATACAAATATTATGCAATTTTTGATTTTTTAATTTAATCATTTCGATGAATATCAAGCAGAATATAAGAAGAAAAACAAGTGCTCGTGAGCTTGAACTTGTTGACCGCATCTGTTAACTCACATTATTAATTAATAATGTTGATCAAGTAAGAGTTTGAACATGGCTTGGATTTAGGCTTTATTATTACCGGTCTTGCATTCATTTCCGAATTTTGTCTGAGCAAGCTTATTCATTAAACCACTAAGATTTAAGGTATTGTTGTTAGTTTCTATCAGTTGTTGTGCATTTTATTTGCCTGTGTTGCATTGAAGCGTTATCATTCCCTCGATCTGTCTAAATTTAGCTCCAACGTCGTAAGAGCAGTAACCTTTTGCGTTTTTGTTGCACTCGACTGTAGTTGATAATTGAATTTGTGTTGATTTTTTAAAAGATACTACGCAGCTGAAACCTCCTACGTACTTACGTATCGTCATCTCTTTGTTTTTTTTTTAACAAAAACATCGCACCGTTGTTCAGATGTTTAAAGCAAATTTGTTAATACCTATTCCAGATGTAGACGTTATCTATTTGAGCGAATTTCATTTCATTTCACTTATTTATTTTTGGAAATGATATTAAGTGACTGTGTGTAGATGCATGATGAAGACTAAGGAAATTAGCACGGGCATCAAAGTGGGTGATCACGAGAGAAGTTCTTTGTGTAATCTTTAGTAATATTTGAGATGTGCTAGATTGAACTGTGTTTCATCAACACCCACTTGTGTTCTAAGTTGTATGCCTACTCCGAAGGACGAAGTAAGCTGTACAAGATTTTATATGATTTAGTAATGCACTCTGGTTCATCCACTTACTTCTTCTTCTTCTTGATTGGCGCTACAGTCCGGGGTGGACCTGGGCCTCAACTAACATGCCTCTCCAGCCAGCACGATCTTTCGCCAGCTGCCTCCAGTTGCGCACACCAAGTTGGTTGAGGTCCTTTTCAACTTGCGTGCGCCATCTAGTGCGAGGACGTCCTCTGTTGCGCTGTCCCAATGGTTCGGTGTCGAAGTTTACTTATCTCCCATGAAACAGCGCGCAGATGGTAGAGGATGTATAACCAAATTCCACAATCTCTTTGACCCAGCCCATGAGGTGGCTATGCCATGAAGATGGAGAACTCAGGTTCGAATTAACATAGAATGCGACTATAATTAACATTTGACACATATATGCGTTAATGTTGAAGTAGACCACAAGAAGCTAGACCTCAAGTACGGAGCCTCTCGAACTGGCAAGGTTAAGTGGAATAATGTTGAGCTTACAATTGCTTAACCATCTACATATATCTTTGCCTTGAGTTTAGTTGAAATCATTTTAAATGACTTACTTACCTATCAGGCCTACGAGCCATGGAGAGTCAGAGCCTGAGACATCACTGTCTTCCATCGTTGAGGGTCCTGGGCACGCTGCTTCTAGTCATTAAGACCAAACTGTCTTGAGTCAGAAATGTTTTGATCTTTATACCGAATGTTCGGTTTTCCACTCCTCTAACAAGGAGGGTAGGGTTCGAAGTCCGTCTTTGCTAGAGCGTTGATTTCCATCTGTTCGATGTCGCCGAGCCAGTGAGGTCGACGGAGTTCTGCCCTCCGAACTACATTCACATCCTGGTACAGCTTGTAGAGTTCGTGGTTATGTCTGCCTCTCCATTTGCATTCCTCGCAGATAAGACCATAAAGCACCTGCACCTGAAAGCACCTGCAGTTTTGCTTAGAGTCAAACTTTGTGGAACACGATTTTGGTCCTCCCCTATTACATCACTACCTTCGTATTATTAAACCACTTCCTTTTCTTTCAATTTATTTTCAGATGGGTTTTCCTAAACAAATGTTCTACCTAGCCACGTTGGTGCTGGCATTTGCTGCCATCCACTCTGTTCACGGTGGTTATTCTGCCAGTGAGGATCAACTTATAATAAACGCATTCCGTCAGCGATTTATGCGACCCCGAGATCATGCGAAGGTCGTACGAAACATAGTTCACTCAGTCAATTGGGCACCCATTGGCAGTCTGTCAAGAGACAAGAAACTTGATGGCTTTCCATTTGTTAATGTCGTATCCATAGCCGATAGCGCCGAGGGTGAACCATCAACAGGGAAGATCTTCTTCCTTTTAACTGATCTGGATTTCACCGGCAAGGACTGGAGACACGAGAACAAAGTGACGCTTCTCTTCACAAGTGAACAGATTGGAAATTGTTCGAGAATCGATGTGGATCCTATGGAACCCATCTGTGCCAGGGCTATCATAAACGGCAAAATAAAAGAGGTACGTTTGTTATAATCAAGATATGCATATACTAAACACATTTTTCCTGCAGATCCAAAAGGGAGACGCTGAATACGATTTTGGCTGGAACGCTTTCACCAGCCGTCACCCAGCAACTGCCAACTGGATTTCACGTAAGTTCTTGCCACAATGTGGATGGAAGGTGAACTAAATCATTTTTGTCTCTTTAGGACATAACTTTTACCTGTGCCTGTTGGAGATTGAACACATTTACGCCCTGGACTGGTATGGCGGTGCCAAGGAGGTCTCTGTCAAGGACTACTACAAGGCCAAGTTAGAAAGTGACGATGCAAACTGATGTGTGCTGTTGTTGTTATTTTGTGATACCAAAATAAATGTAAACCGATGTCAATTAAGTCGAAATAAAATGTTTGTATAAAATTGTATTAAGTGTGTTTTGTGCCTTTTGATGCCACTTGTCTTCTACAAACTTCTTTGCTTTATTCTGATGTTTTCTGTTTCGATTGTCTGAGTTTTTCAAAGCTACTCTGGGGAACTTAGACTGACGGATGATTCTAGTACCAGGCAGTTACCTACATTTCCTTTCTTGGTTTGTCAGGCTACATCATCAGCTCTCGCCTCATTAGCACCAGAAATAGTGGAGTAAAGGCCCAAACCCATAGAATCCGGTGCGTGGGTTGCGTCTTGTCAAAAAATTGACAACTCATAGGATCTAATACAACGAGACAACGGGTGTGGGCTATATGTGGAATGCATCAAAATGGATGAAGTTGGCGAACTTTTCTTCCGTTTGACAGTTTGTTCTCGCATGTGTGTATCATTTATGCATGTATGTGTATCATTTTACTCTCATGGTCGTGTGGGATTGTATGTATGCATACATATTTCGGACGCAACGCACGTATTTCATTTGGCACCTCTTTGCAGTCCGGCAAATACGATTTTTGTGGATGTCAACTGCAACGCACGCACCGGATTCTATGGGCTTGGGCCTTTAGGGATTCAACTCAGCCTCTTGTCTATTTCTGAATTTGTTCTAAAGTCACGCATACTTCTTCATTTTCACGCACACTTTTTAAGGCTTAAGAGCAGCACCACGTTGTTCTTAGAACACTCCTATTCATGACCCTTGTCTGTGAAGATTTTGTAAAAAAAAACGCTCTCAGATGAAATCAAGGGGCGAGAGAGGTAGGAACACCAAGCGCCTGCTACCCATCTTCTCGTTTTAGAGGGTTTCACTTAGTCACACTTGGGTGCTAAGCGAAGTACGCCAGTACGCGATAGTACACTAGAAAGTCGTCTATAGTCTATTCGGTTAAGAGATAGCACAAATGTCGCAGATTTCTTACAGACATTGGGGAGCATGTGCTAAGTCTGTCTACTTGCCACTCCCGGTTGTCCTCATGAAAGGTACAACTATCGATGGAAGTCCTAACCAAGAACACAGGTTTAGATTCGGGTGAGTTGAGATCACCTCCTCTGATCCTTGTTTAGCATGTTCAGCGCCGATCTCACATTCCATGATTCCATGGTTGGCCTAGAGCTACATAGGACCTAGAGTCTGAAGACTGAATGATCCTTAACAGTACTGCAAGTGATTAAGGGGTTCAGTGAGGCCTTAAGCAAAACAAATACCTATTCTTAACAATGTAGTTCTTGGCCATTATAGGATCGCATATATTTCCATCTCAAAAATCTCTTAGAGAGTGCAGTTGCTGTCGCCCACGAGCGCGTCAGAATCAGAACGTCCATTGTTGTTGGAGCAATCCATGAAGATTCAAATACAGTCCACTTCCACCCCAAATTCTGAACACAGCCATCCCCATAGTGAAGAAAATGCATATTCTGATGTTCATGTTGAATCAAAAAATACGATTCGAGCAAATATTCTTCAAATAGATACGCTTTTATCTTTACAGAAGGAGTCGATAACACAAAAACCAATTAGTGATTGAGGTGTTTGTTGTTCTATATGCATGAATTTGCACTTTCGTAGCTTTGATCATGTCATCAATTACCTCACTAATACCTCGTGTCACATCAAGCTGTTTACCATCTCATACCGCGAGAACTCAATTAAGGCACGAGTACGATCGACTAATTCAAACGGCTGTCCCTAAGTTGTGCGATATTTATTTTGTTTTTCAACTTGGGACAGATTTATGCACAAAAAGAGGTCAACGTAAGTCACGCGGCGTTCCTGCATGAGTACGGCAGTCCGAAGAGACAACTGGCCTAAGTCACCAGCTGCACAAACCATGTGGATTGAGATTTACTTCTTATTTGCTTATTTGCGAAAACTTAGTGGCAGATGTTTTCTGCTGCGTTAGTTTACTGACCCGCATGCGATTGTTCTCTGGCTGGATTCATGATCCATGCGACCATGTCTTTAGATTACATCAACATAAGCCAGATCAAAGACCGGAAGAAATTATCCATTCCTCTCCGGTATGATCAAAGTCTTGTATGAAATTGAGTGGTAGTTCGTAGGTTTTCCTTTGACCACATTCTGCATTCTAGTATTCTTCTTCTTCTAATGGTGCTACAATCCGGGCGAACCTGTCCCGCAAACAACAAACCTCTTCAGCTGGAACGATGCCTAGCCAGCTGCCTCTAGTTTCGCACGTCGAGTTAGTTGAGGGTCTTCTCCACTTGAGTGCGCCATCGGCTTTGTGGTCGTCCTCTATTGCGTTGTCCCATTGGTTCGGATTCGAAGACCCTTCGGCCTGGAACAGTGTTGTCCATCCGCTCTACATGGCCTAGCCATGCGTTGAATCCGTAGATGCCTGGCTAGACTTATGTCGCTGTACAGGCCGGACAGTCCGTGTTCCAATCTTCTTCTCTAGAAACCATCAACGCAAGCAGGACAAAAGATTGAACGTAGAACTTTTCTCTCGAAAAGACCAAGCAGCAGGGCTGGGATGATCAGTGTCTTATATAGAGTCAAATTTGTCCTTCTAGAGAGGGCTCTATTACTCAATTGCCTCTTGAGTCCAAAGAAATAGCGGTTGGAAAAAGTTATCATACACTTGGTTGCGGTACTCATGTTATTTCTACAATTTACTCCGGAGCAGAGGTAGATAAAGTCCTTGACTAAAGTTGTAGCTGCCCATTGTGACGCTCTGTCCTAGACGTCGATGTTGTATGTCCTTTCTTGATGACAGCATATACATACTTCGTTTTGCCTTGATTCACCTCCAGACCCATCTGAGCAGCTTTCAACACATCAGAGGCAGCTTCTCTGATGTCGTTTTGACAACGGTTCCATTGTTCGTCAATTGTTTCGCCTGGCAAGGTTGGGAGCTTCACGGAAAAATTCTTCGGCTCGATTCCGATTGTAAATTTCCTACGTCTGACTGTTTTGGTCTGTTGTGGAGTTCTGGCCTTGGCACCTCGGAACGTTCAGACACCGTTAGGGTGTGTTCGCAGATTAGGCTGATGTTGTTGAATTTAGCCTTTATGCGGAAAGTTGTGAGGCACTCTCATATGTATCTAAAGCTTGAAACTTTTTGCTTAAATCTTCCTAGAACAACCAAACCCTAAATTTAATTAAATCTAAACAAATGTCGAGATCTACAAAATGGCTTTTCAAATGTTGGTGCTCCGAAAATAGTATTCGGGCATTTATTCTCTGCTGAAAATATCTGTAGCACTAGCACCGAATTTATTCATTTTTATAAAAGGTTTTGACAAATGTAAATTTCTTGCACGACCCCCTTAATAACCATTAATATCTCAGACACCACTCACCAGGGTTGTTGTTGACGAATGTACTGTCATTTCTGACGTTTCCTTTCGAGGGGCATTGATTGCACATATGACATTTAGAATTGTGTATTATTGATGACAGCTTGTGAGTATTTTTCTAAGTTAACCATCGGTCGGGTGTTTTTGCTACATGTGAAGTTTACATTACGAATTTTCTCTTTCGTATGCCTATGTGAAAACCAATGAACCTCTTGAAATAATCGCTTGCTTTTCTAACAACAATATCAATTGTTTTACAATAATTGCCATAATGTCTGGGGTGAAGTGTAAAAATTGTGGTTCAACCGATATTGAAGTTGATAATGCTCGCGGAGATGCTGTGTGCACCAACTGTGGATCAGTGTTAGAAGACAACTTAATCGTATCTGAGGTGCAATTCGAAGAAGTTGGCCATGGCTCGGCTGCCATGGTTGGGCAGTTTGTCTCTGCCGATTCCTCAGGTGGTGCCACAAATTATGGTTATGGTAAATTTCAAGTCGGTTCGGGTAATGAATCTCGCGAAGTTACCATTAAGAAGGCTAAGAAAGAAATCACTCATCTGTGTCACCAGTTGCAATTGAATCAGCATTATATTGATACATCACTGAATTTCTTTCGGATGGCTCTAATGCGGCATTTGACTCGTGGACGCAAGAGTACTCACATATATGCAGCATGTGTCTATATCACCTGTCGTACTGAAGGAACTTCGCGTAAGAAAATGATAATTAATGAAATGCTGATGAGAGAATATGCATAAATGTTTGATTTCTGTTTAGATCTACTCGTGGATATAAGTGATGTCCAGCAGATTTGCTCGTATGAGCTTGGACGAACCTATTTAAAATTATCGAATGCATTGTGCATCAACATTCCTTCCGTCGGTGAGTACTCAATTTGTTGGTGTTAAAAAAGAACAAAAATATTGTGTTATTGGTTGTGGAGCGTGGTTTGTTAGCTTTCCGAGCAACAGAAGGGGTAATGTGGCACTTAAATAAGAATTTTAAGGTTACCTTGTTGGTGCGAGCGAAGAGTGTACATCTGTCGCAACGAGGGCGTTGTGTTCAAGTACCGCGGGCACATGTTGGATTTTAATTTTTTTTTATTTTAAAAAAATGTTTACTCATGTGATCTGATATTGATAAACGGGCTTATTGCTATTTATTTCATTTGGTTGCATAATTAAATGCAGTCGATTGGGTGGCATGACTAAATGTTCATATGTGTGGAATGCGTGTGAAGAAATATGTTTTTTCTTTGTAGAAAATTCTCTGTTTTCATCGAATGCATTCGACAGAGTAGTCAGTAGTATGTAGCGTGAATATGATGATGTGTACCCTTTCCTTAAATATAAGCTAAGGGCACCAGATCAATAACTAAACTTTGCAAAAAAGCAACAAACCTTAGAACATGTTTTTCACCTCACCTAATAAAACATGTTCCATTCGTTGTAAAATCAACCGCTAATACAGCCTCATCACCTCAATCCTTCTGATACTTGCATCATCGAATCACAATACTAACAGTATTAGGACTTTACCATAATTTCGGTAGATCCGAAACATCGACACATCAACTACCCAAAGTGCAAAATCTATCACACGCACTGTATTTCTTTTTCATTGTGCAGTTTATTGTTGTTATTTTGTTTGGTTCTTATCACCTCTCACGACTGTGCACACAATGTTACAAAGAAATGTTACAACTGACGACTGTGCTATAAAAATGTGAATATAGAGGTACTGTTCATTTCCTTTGGATAGAAGTTTTAACGTAGTATGTACAATTTCTAGAAATTGATGAGATAAACCTGGTCTACCACGCTTTTTTCACATCCTAATTAACAAAAAAAGTGCTTGAGCAATTCTTGGATTTCCTTTAGCTTGTTTTGTTGGTAGTAATATCCATTTGCCTAGCCACGTCGTCTCTCGAGGCAGATCTATTACCTTGACAGTGTCTTCGCAAGAACGATGGTTAAGGAGTCACGTGACTAAATTACTAAACATTTTTTGGGACATTGAAGGTCTTGGACAGCTCTTTAGCGACATCTATCGTAATACCGCAGAGCCTGAAGAGTTTGGCGAGAATGTCAAATATGGTGTGAGTGCAGATCTACAATTGATGCGTCTTGTGCAGGACTTGGCACATTCTGAAAACTTGCTTTGTTGCGAAGTTTCCTGGCTTGAAGGCACGTTGATAAAACTCGATCAGATGATCAATTTTTAGTCGTTCACCGTATTTCACGAAAAGAAGCTATTCTTCGGTAGTAAGCTATCCTCGGTACAGCACAGAAAATGAGGAATTTTTTTTGTGTATTACATGAAAAGTGATATCCCACGCGCCACCGGTCATGCTTTGCTGCGACTACATGCGTCTAACCGTCTGCGTCTAACCACATCATCTTAAGCTGTTTTGAGGATTTCATACGACAGTAGGCTTGACAGGGGAGTGTGACGGTTGACCATATCTTTCAATCGTAGGCTGGGTATAATGTATTATGGACTTGTCATGCCGTGCGCCACTAGAAACCAGCCCGTGCTCTTCTTGAAATTTAAAGATTCGACATATCTGCACTAACTCTGTCCGCATTCTCTGTAAAGAATCTATGGCTTAACGAAGCTAGGTCCCGATTCTGGAGACCTGGCAATGACAAAGCAGATGCTGGATCGTCTAGGTTTCTTCTCCATAGAGATCGCTGGATTCCTGGTTCCATTCGAAAATACCGAACAGTAGTTGTGTTAGACATCAGTTTTGGTTTTCTTTCTTGACCTCGACTATGTGGTCAGACGATATTGTCGTATATCATCATGCAGACTGAGTGGAGCATTCTGTTTGATTCGTAACCTCATCGTCCTTTAACAGTCTGCAGAAGTGACTTATGTGAATTATGTTTCAAACGTATTCCTAGTGCATACATTTGCGCTGTCTCAGACAAATCCTAAAATGGCCTACATTCCAGCTGGTGACATTTAAACACTTCTTTTCTGATTTGTATCAGAATTTTATGCGGAATGTGTTTGTTGAGTAAGCCTTTATTCATCACGTTGTTTTACTTGTTCTTAGGAGAAGATCCTGTGTTCGAATGCACGTTTTTTCACAATCTGATTTGAAAAAAAAATTAAATGAAAATCGTAACACTGCTTAGTCATACCATCCCTGCACTGAAGGTTGAATCATTAGTCAAGCCAACCATGACATGTTCTTTGGTCGTTCGATGTGACACTATTAAAGTGGTCTATAATCACTAGAACACTACAGTAGCAAAAAGGGTGTGCAATGGATTCATCCTCCTCCTCGTCTCATCATGTGTAAATATGACACAATGCCCGGTTATGACGACAATAACAGTTCTGATTTTTTTCAATCTGACTAGGCTGCGTGAGTATTGGTATAGCTGTTTGTTTTTTGTTACACAATTCGTATGTGGTCAACTGGCAACAAGTTATGAGGCACTTAATTGTGTTTAAAGCTTTATTATGTGCATATCTAACACCGATTGATGGGTAAACGTCGGGTGCAACTTAGTTTTCACTCCGTTTAAACCCATATCTGTAAGTGTTTCGCGGGTTAGAAGGATCCTTGGTTCGAATCCCAGTAAAAGCAAAATTAATACGCTTTTATCCGGTTTCCCAACCTGGTCTAGTCACCATTTTCGTTGGCAGCCTATAAACCTAACCTAACCTTAGTGATTTTCTGAGTAATTCATGCGCTTGCATACAATGTATTCTGTTTGCTGAATGCGTTGCTGGGCCAACGACCTAGGATGGTTCAATCCTTGCCGAAATACGCTGCACTATTCCAGTCGTCATCTTCCCAAATTCGGGCAAATGATCTGGTGCTTGCTCCCTAACAGAATATCGCCATCCGCCTTCAAGAGCTCTGATGGTAAGTCACCTGAGCCTGGAGCTTTGTTGTTCTTCAGCTTTTGTGCCTTCAAATCTAGTTGGAAGGACTACTTCATCGAACAGAGTTGGGATTTCCTGATTCCCTATCACACTCTTCTAGTCACTCCCTTTAAGCAGCTGTTGGAAATGCTACAGCTGCGAAGTAGCCCTCTTGCGCAGCTCTTGCTTTCCGTAGCAACTGTCTTCGCTGGAAAATTTTGTCTACCCACATTCGTAGCCTAAGGTAGTTCCAGCTGCCCCTTTGATGGCCAACCGCATATCGTTGGTGTTTGATATAGACATACCGAAATGGACACACGGATTTGAACAAACCTATGTAACCACTGAGCATGTAGGAAACACAGCACCGATGACAGCAATGTACATCTCACATGAGCCAACATTCTAATCTTTAGTTTGGAGCCTAGTAGCAATCTCCAAGTCTAAGATACATTAAATTTGTCTTTTGAATCGTAGGCATACCGAAGAGTGTAGGTATCTCTGGTGTGCTCAGGCTTTCAATGTCAAAGCTTTTCTTAATTGACACCAGCCAGCTTTCTGACTTTGGAGAGTCCATCTCTAAATCGTGATGCCACGAGAAAATGGTCCAGGATATTCTTGTCGCACGTGATCGACTTGATTGGCGGTTTGACTGCCGGATATCGCCAGGTTAACGTACGGCCCATTTTTTTTAGGGAGTCTTGTGCTGTCGTTGGGGCCTATGCACATATCAGGCTGATGGTGGAGAACCTTTCTTGGATGCAGCTCCTAGCCAGTCGATCACTTATGATGGTCGTCGACTTCAACCATTTCCCACGGCGAATCCGCATCCAAATATGTGCAACCTTATGTGACAGCTGTAGTATATGTCGAACTCTTTTTTTTATTGTCCCTTGTCCTATCCATTGCATTTCCTGGAGCACAAAAATATCCGCTTTTATCTTGCGGGCAGATGTTTTTCCAGTTACTGAGCGGCGCCAGGAGTGTATCTTCTTCTTCTTGTGGCGCTACAGTTCGGGGTGAACCTGGGCCTCGGTCAACAATCCTCTCCAGCTAGCACGTTCTCTAGCCAGCTGTCTCCAATTTCGCACTCCATGTTGGTTGAGGTCCTTCTCCACTTGAGTGCGCCATCGGGCTCGTGGTCGTCCTCTATTGCGTTGGCCCAGTGGTTCGGAGTCGAAGACTCTTCGGGCTGGAGCAGTATTGTCCATGCGCTCTACATGACCTAGCCACCGTAGGCGTTGGACCCGTAGACGCCTGACTAGACTCATGTCGCTGTACAGCCCGTACAGTTCGTGGTTGAATCTCCTTCTCCAAGAACCTTCAACGCAAACAGGACCAAAGATTGAACGCAGAACTTTTCTCTCGAAGAGACCAAGTGCGTCTTCATCCGCTCTTGAGATAGTCCAAGCTTCCGCGCCATACAGCAGGACAGGGATGATCAAGGTCTTATATAAGGTGAGCTTGGTCTTTCGAGAGAGGGCTCGACTACTCAATTGCCTCTTGAGCCCAAAGAAACAGCGGTTGGCAAGAGTTATTCTGCGTTTAATCTCGGTACTGATGTTGTTCGCACTATTTACTTTACTACCTCGAAGTTGCAGCTGCCTATGGTGACGTTCTGACCGAGTCGTCGATGTTGTGCCAGGAGTGTATAGTGTTCTTATATTCCACGAGCACACTCGCATATCGTTCTCCTTTTTCGCAACGTGTCGTCGTATTCCGTTGATCCGAGGCTGCTTGCTATCTCATAACAATTGCAATTTTTTCTCGGGTTGTTAGCCCTCTGCACAACTGTAAGGGAATCGCTGCATACATTGGTTCAACTCACAATTGGTGTTACTGCCCAGGAGGGCTGTGATGCATGTCATCTTGGTCTATGCATCAACAAGGATCGTTGCTGGCATTCCGCCAACTTGAGGGCGATCAACAATCGGTCCTGACTCTGCATTTGCAAAAACAAAACAAAAACACCCAACTTTTTAACTAGATAAATGTTTTAATGATTACAGAGTATTATAAAAGTAAAATACTTAATCGAACTAAACAAAACCTTTCTTTTTTCAATAATTTTTTTCCTCTCAGTACAATAACCGTTATCGTATTCGAAACATTCGTGTGATAGAACTTAACCAAACTTTGACTCAGCACAAATTTTGTATAAAAATGCAATACAAATCGTAAATTATTTACGTATAATAGTATATAAGATGTGTGTGTGTTGTTGTTGTGATAAGATGTCTACAAAAATTGTGCAATTGAATAAGTTACTGTATAATGGCATATTTGTGTTTGGGCAATCAGTACTCTAGTTTTTGCTCAAAATACGCCAGCCAATTTCTTTGATTGCCCAAACAGTACGTACGTATGATGGAGAAAAGAGCTAAAAAACTTTCTAAAAGAGAGATTAATCGTATGTAACTGTTTTGCTTGAGTGTTGGGGTTAACCTTTAACATTTTTTTTTTTCTTAAATTGCTTATGTTTTTTTGTTTCCATTATTTGGAGTAAATATGATTTCCTTCTATATCGGGGACTTATGCACTAGTGGTTTTGAAATATTGAATATAATGCAAATATGTTTTAATAATAATATTTGTTTGTTAACACTTCGGTATTCATATAATATGTAATTTGTAATTGTAGATAGATAAATGTGTACCTTGTCTTTTAAAACATGCTTACTGTTCTCGTTCGTTTATTCTCTTTGTATATATATTTTAATTTTTAGAATTTGTATTTGATTGCCTTTTCAAGTTTTGTTATCGAAAAATAGTGATGCTCATTTTGTAAAGGAAAACACAAATTGCTTTATACTTAGGTATTTGTTAGTAGCTTAACAAAATTTAGATCACAGAATTCAATAGCATTTCGAATTTAAAAAAAAACAATAAAAAAACCTCTCAACGGGGTGTGTTCACCCTTCTCCGAGTCTGAGTTAAGGCAGAGAGAGAATTGCGGATGAAAAAACGGGGCGGATAGCTCGGCAATCGCGGTGAGCAATGGGAAACCACGGTCCCCTTTTTCCTTAAATGTTCCTACAAATTGAGCACAGTACAAACAAAAAGCAGATATTCCTTAGAAGGCTTTTAACAAAAATGCGAGTTACTTGACTGTTTTGAATCTTACATAGAATCTTACATAAATGCGTGTGTAAAAAAGAAATTAAATTTAAAAAGGAAAATCAAACTTATTCAAGTCTTATTTTGTTTTTATTGTTTGATCAAGTGACGTTCGCCTGGATTGCATTCGTCGGGCGAATTTCACGGAGATTTTTGCTTCACTTAGTTGGCAGCTAAGACACCTTCGTCGCCGTTGCCCGACGGTGTTGTGCAGTGCGAATTGGTTGGACTGTTTAGCGGCGACATGGTTGTTGGTCCGTAGAATATTAATTCAGGTATTTGTCCACCCTGTACACCGGTGCCATTTGTACTTTCCGACGAGCATTGAAACTGGAATGTCACATTACCGCCCATGCACACCTCGGACATGCCCTCCTGTCCGAAGAAACTCAACTCATTGCCGTCGAGGATCACAGATGCTGTGTAATAGCATTCGGGTTCGATTTGTATTGGATTCTCAAAGAACACATGGAACGTGTTGCTCGAACCATCGGAAAAGAATTTCGTATCGTTCTCGGCGAGCGTTCTTCCCAGACGCTTCAGTTCGATCTTGACACTGTAATTGGCAGCACCCGTTGACGATCCATACAATCCAAAGCCGACAATAAATATCCTCCGATCAACTGAGAACTGAATCGAGTCACAGCGTCCACGGTAGCGCCACTGATTTGAACGGTAGGCACACGATTGGAAGCGATGGCACACTTGAGTCTTGAGTCCAGCACGATTTTTCGTAGGATAATTGAGTGTCGGCTTTGCTTTGGCTGTGAAATGCAAAAATATGTCGATCGTCTCTTGTGACGTCAGAATTCCGGTTTGGGCTACGCCATTCGCGAACTCCTCCAGGGTCATTGTGGGAATACGAATTAAATGCAGGGCAGGTCCGAGGACACTTCTTTTGTTCTGCGCCGTCGTATCGATTTCCATCTTCTGGCATGCATTCAGTGCCCAATTGAGGGCCGCCTCAAAGAGATGGATCTCCTTGCAGTTGAGTGTTTCGCGCGATAATATCGATTCGAATGTCTTCAAGTCGATATCAACGAAGCCTTCAGATTTAATAGCCATTTCCGCCTGGAAAACAGAACAGTTGAGAGGAGGAGGTTCATTTTGGCGTCCCCCAGTGTCTTACCTGAGCGTCTATAACTTCCCAGCATCTCTGCATCAGTTCTGGCTCCTCGAATAGACGGGATTGACTGAGAAGTAGACAGGCGTTTTTTGCCGTCAAGCTAACCTCCAAATAGTTTACACAAGCTCTTGCTAAGTGTGGCACAATGTACTTTTTGGCTGCATATAGCGTCGCCAAAATGTTATCAGGTTCCAATTGAATTTCATCACAATACAAATATCTGAAATAGAGAGGGGTTGTGGTTACTAGTTGTTCGGAGTTGATCCTCAGCGCAGCACACACCTTAACAATGTAAGAAAAGCTGATGGTTCAACATCGGGCACTTTAATTTCCTGCTTATTCTCAGCCAGTCCTCCATAGAACATGGCATAGAAGACCGAGCTTCCAGTTGCGAGTATATATTTATGCGCGGGGATTGTTTGGATGTTATCTGAAAAAAGAGAAAAACTCGTTAATTTCAAGAGAGTGCCAAAAAAGGAAGGTGTCTTCTTCTTACCATCAGATCCCACAACGAACTTCACATCAGACATTAACTCATTATTGAACATGGCAGCATTACGCTCCAGCACAGTGGCTTTGGTAGCCTGCCAATTTGGATCGGCAGTATCGACTGCATTTGATGACCCACCACTCGAGGGCAGACAGAATGATGGTGAGCTACTTACTGCACCGGGCGATGCCAATGGCGATGATGGGGCGCTCATTGGCTGAGTGATTTGAATATTATCTCGCTGATGTTGCTGCTGCTGTGATGTTTGCTGCTGTTGTTGTTGCTGATGTGTTGCAGAGTTGTGTGGAGGCGATAAAAGTATCCCTCCATTGTTGATGGTTTCCACTGTGGAAAAGAAAAGGGTGAGAATCACAATTACTTGCGTATGGGTTACACTTTTGCAAACTTTGTTTTATCAAGTGAATAATGACTGCGGTCTGTCTTTTCCCGATGAGTGTTCATTAAATACACAACATCTTCTGTTACCAGTTCGTCGTAAATGATTGTGATGCTACAATTTACACTGACTGATATGCTCAGTACATAAAGTGCAAGTGTATGGTTCATTACTTCATTACTGGTTTCAAGTTGCAACTTTGCTGTATTACATATGTACGTCTTAATAGAATAATGAAAGAAAGATATATTCGCTTGTGTGTACACTTCCCCCACCTGATAAGGCAGAATTCATTATCAATTTCCAAGGTTATCGTTTGTTTTGTGTGTGTTTTTCATTGATAGCCAATAAAAACGCAGCAAAAAAAGCGAGACAGTTGAACTCTTGACCGTACAGCGTCATTTCAACGGAGGTTTGGAAAAATCGATATTGTTATTTTTCCTGCATAAAGTCGCCCGACGCTACCTTTGCAAACTGAGCATTTCTCAAGCATTAAAGGTGATTGAATTTTCAGATCACTCATCTAATGCGACTGCATTAAAACGCAAAAACTTACCATTCATCCAGGCCTGGATTTGTGAATGGGACATGCTTTCCTGATTTCTTTTAATTGATTTCAATGGAAGTTTTGGTGTTGCCATTCTAATTTGCCGTCAAATATGTCTTAACTGATACTTTTCACTTAACACTTTCATAATTTTCAATGCAGAAATGTGAAAAATAAAATATTTTCTCAATAATCGCAGTGTTATCTCAGATAGAACAAGAAGCCATTTTACGGAAGACGACACGGAGAAATGAAAATGTTTTGACAGTTTCTATCAGTACCCCCACACTGATTGAGCAGACTGGGTGCATCGATGAATTTCAGCTGTCACAAATGTGAAAATGCATGGGGGCATTGTTGATGACGCGAATGTAAACAAAACAGTGAGAAAATTGTACTAGATTGGATTGAATTGAATTGAATTGAATTCGGTTTGAAGGTCGTTATTATTTGCATACGAACGTTTGTTAATTTTGTTTGAGACTTTTAATATCATGCGCCCACACTGGTAGGCCCTACACATATAGTAAACTGGTTTGACAATCGATGACTATGCGAAAAGAAAAAAAAAATGTCTACAAAATGCAAACCACGATTAATTTCTATAAAATACTGCCTTGACCCTCTCCGAGTCTTAACGCCAAGTATTTCTCGTTTGTTTTTGTTTCGTTAGTTGCTTCTTCTACGTTCATATGAAAAATCAAAACAGCTGATTGAATGAACTACGATACAAAGCCTTGCCTTATTTACAAAAAAATAAACAAAGCTGAACAGTGCATGATTATTTGGACGGTTTTAAGACGTTTTCTTCAATGACAAAAGTGTTTCCTAACCTAGCATGCACACAGCTCAACGTACGTCACACCGTCATATCCGGACCGTGTACAGTATTTGCGAAAAATATCTCACTGATTGAAGCCAATTAGCAGCTCATAACTCTGATGATCATGACCTTTTTTTACCGCTCGCAGATAATCGCTTTGTCGAAAAATGTAAGCTCGGTATGGTTATTTAATTTGTATCCTAATAAGGTCGCAGGGTTTTTCGTTGATAATCCATAACTATGCACGTACATACTTGTATTCTTGACAAGAATTTTGTTTTTGCTACAAAGGGCACGAGTTAATTCGATTCACGTAATTGCCTTATGAATATATAGGCACGTGCTGTGACTGTTTAATGGGAGTGTTACACTGTTTATGACTTCATAAAATATAAATACCATATTTAAGCGGAGAATTTAATTTACTTTCTTTACTTTATTTGTTTCGGCGGCGAGGTCAGTGAGCCTTACAAAATTGACATCACTTAAATGTCAACCGGCGAAAATAATTAATTTACGGTAATTTATGTATACACGGCAAATCAGATGCATGGTTATGCGCATGCTTAAGTATGTGGTTATTAGTCAGCTGCCTTCGAAAGGTATTTTGCTTACAGCTCCCTTTGTTTGTTTGCGATTGGCAATTAATGAAAAACTTTACCCTACTTTTAGGTGAATACTTGCTGAGTAGTGTTACTTTAAAGTGAATACTGTCAATATCTCCATTTCGCGGCTTTTGTAGTTAATGAAGGGCTATAGCGTAGCATTTAAATTAGTCCATGGTGCTGTCCACCGACGCAAAGTTCATTTAACTAAGACAAGTTCGAAATTTGAAAAGTTCTTACTGATGGTTAAATTCAAGAAGTATTGTCAGTAAACCGATAGAGGTGTAATAAAACGCGTTTTGTTGGGTAAATCTATTAAAATTGCAATCTGAAAATTTATGGGTAGAACCAACCATATTACACATGTTCCTCTTTGGTAAAGTTTAAGCACAAACCTCAGTTGATAGCACAATCTTTGGCTAATTGCACATACAACGTGCTCTTGGAGCCACAAGAACGTACATACAGTAGTCAATTTAAGCTATCGAGCAAACAAACAGTACTGAGAACATAATAAATACTTTCCTCAGTTTCGTTAAGCTTCGTTCACTTTTGTTACTTAAAGTCTCTGACCAATAACATCGGTTGTGGTTTCTGTTACGCAAAGTTGGCAGAGAACAAGTGGATTTGTGTGGATTTTTCACAGAAAATTAACCACTCAAGGGTTTTTCTGTAATTGTGGTTAAGTTCCCATTAATAATTGCGGACACTTGGAAATGCTATGTCGTTTCCTTTATTTTTTGTCATTTTCGTTGACCCTCATGTTACTGTGCGCGCCTCTCGCACGTAAACCTTCTCGTTTGTTGATAGGAGTCAAGTTGTTCTTACACCTAGTCGTCTTAGATGTTGGGTCTGCAGACTTAAGACCCCATAGAGTGCTGACTGAAGTTTCGTGGTTGAATCATCTAGTTAAATCAATCCCACTAATTTTTCTTTGCAATTTTGCCAATTTGGTCTCTTAGAATGGCGTTGTGTAACACAACTAACCGGGTCTCCTTCCTTGTGGATAGAACAAACTAAATTTCATTCACTTGCAGCTACGACCTTGAGACCCTACTCCCTGAAAGAACGGAATGGGAGGGTGTTCAGGTGTGCAAGGACCTTAACTGGGTAAACTACACCGACGGCTCCAAAATGGACAGCGGAGTCGGTTTAAGTGCGTTCTCAGATTCCCTCAACATCTACAAAGCCTACAGGCTACCAGATAATTCCATTGTTTTCCAAGCTGAGCTTTTTGCTATGCGGGAAGCCTGTCGGGAGGCCAAAATTCACTCACATATCCTTCCAAGATAAACTGTGGCTAAATGTTGTTGTTGACAACCAAGCTGTCATCAAGGCTTTACTATACATTCCGATCTTGTTGAAGAATGTCGGGCCTTGCTAACATCATTAGAAGGTCAGCTCTGTCTATGTATCACTCATCTGGGTACCTGGTCACAGTGACTTCTCAAGGCAAGCAAGGTCATCCTCCACAAGGTACACGGCAAGTATGTCTGAAAACTTTCTTCAAATTTCTGATCACAGATGATCCTGCCTTACAAACCACGCTACATCCAAAAAATCTGGCCTGAGTACAATCGTTCTAGAACAAACGATCGTTTATGGCGAAACCGACATGATATCGCAAGATTAGTGGCGGCCTTTACAGGAGACCCAGCTGATAGGAACTCATGCCACATAATTCAAATTGTCGTACCTGCAACAACACTGATGAGAAGGAGACCTTTACACATTTCCTTTGTAACTGCTCGGCACTCGCTAGAGCCAGACAGCGAGCACTCGGTAGACCCTTCTTCAACTCACTTGATGAGATTTCAACAAAGGACATTAGGGGACTAATATCCTTTATAAAATCGTCTGGGTGGTTTTAGGGTAATAAAATAATGTTAATATGGATGGCGCTGCATCCCGTAGAGTGCCAGGGCCTAGCTTTTCAGCAACCCGTTTTGTGCGTGCTATTTGTTTCACGAGTAGAAGGCACCTACAGATTTTTGCCGACTCGGAAAGGCCAAGTTTAGGAAGACTTTTATAGACAGAAGTACTGATTATTGTCAGAGACTCGGTAGTCTTTGTCTTACAGATCAGAGATCGACCCTAGACATCAAGGTGCAGGTGGGCTGGGGTAGATGCACATATTCACAACGCCACGGGCCAGCACAATTTATTGTATTTTATTTTTGATGAACAATTAGCAACCAGTACAGCATTGAGACTCAAAACCCTCTGAGGTCCGAACTTACCATCGGCCATTCAACCATTTCTAACGAAAGTAACATTTTCTCCCTAATGACACCGACCGCGCACTACCCAAGCTATCTTCGAGAAGAAATTCTCCACCAGAATACTGGATTGGATGTCTAACAATCAGATGCTGGCTAATCCCTTGCGTATCTTCCCACATGGATTGATTACAGAAGAAGAGGGGGTGAGTGCAGTTGTCTACTCCCAAGAACTTAATATTGTTATCTCTCTGGAGCTCCCTGATCCCTGGAGCGTGTTTCAGGCGGAAACCATTGCGAATAAAGAGGCGATGTATTGGCTCAAGAACAATGTGATATCCAAAAGGGATCTAATCATTTGTTGTGACAGCCAGGCCATGGATAATGTTATGTTCAACTGCACACAGTCCTAATTAGATTTTTACTACTAAATACCTTAAGCTGAGACCTTGCTTGCCCCCGACAAGATCATCTCCTACATTTCATACAGTTTCTGTGTTTCATTTAGTTCTAGTCTATCCTAGCCAGTCATCAGCCGAAACCTGATTTTGTTTACGATTTACGAAAATGTTTCACGGGCTACGGATAATCCAGTTTGCTCGTATCGGCGGCTGCTTTCTACTTCACAATCAATGTTGCCACCTTGACCTCGCCTAGATCAGCGGGACGCCACCATCCAATAACCACCATCCAATAACTATGCCTATTCCAAAATTGAGGTTACATGCTTCGAATAGGTGACTCCAAATGTATTTTAACGTCGAAAGCATGCTGCAAACCGAAACCAGCCAGCATTTGTGAGCTAAAAAAATCACCGCAGCATTTGTCTGACTTTGTTCCTTCTGCCTTAAGTCCCACACACACGTTTCATTTGCTAACTTTACATAAGCCAAACAAACCCAAATGGAGGCTTAAAGTGCTTGCTCTTCAAGCGTTTTATGAGTCAGAATATTTACTTCCAGCCAAACGGCGATTCTTTGGGGAGTAAAAATAATGTGCCCAGAATACTAATTGCTGAGTACATAAACACAGGCGACTCTGTAACTTCTGGTTGTCCGAGAGCAGACATACGCACGCGTTCGTCACATCTCCCTCAAAAATAAACAAATTTAAATAAAGTCTTGACAAACAACCAGCAACCATTTAGGTTGCGTGATTTTGAAAAAAAAGGTATACTATATACCCACGAATACACACAGCACACATCATGCCCATCATGACGCAGCGAATAAATTTGCTCGATGAGTTTTGAAACGCTCAATGATGATTGATGGATGGACATCGGATCACAAACAGATACGGAATTGCACCCAGTTTGGTTGTGATTAAGAGTCCACGGAAAGATAATTAATATATCAACGCGTTTGGCGGCGCACGGAAGACGCCGGCGATTTGGAAATACCCACCTTGAGAATAACATTATCGCTGGTCTTCGCTTCCTACGGCTTTGGTTGAGATATTTCTCAATGGAATCGAAAACCGTAATTATTCGATATTTTGTTGATTTGGCATTGGACTTGCTCTCACTTCGAGTCTTTGCTTCCTCGTGAGATACGAACGGAATGTGTGCGGAAACACTCCGTCCATGGCAAACATGTGCAGACTTGCCTTGCAATCTCGGTGATCGCAAAAACCGGATGCAGTGAGGATCGTAGTGATTATTGCCTAATCAACTTATGAAGTGTTGAATGTGTTCACTAAATTCTAAGGGAGGTGTGACGTATGTAGTGGTTGACTATAGGCACGCGTCAGGCAGCAGCTATCATTATATTGCGTCAACAGCTCAACAAACCGCAATGTGTTGGCATTAGGTAGGCCAGTCTGGGTTTCATCAGGAACCGAGCTATTGTCTATCACTGTATTAAGTTTCTGATGTAGAAGCGATTCTTGAATCGGGGGATTTTATTGCCAATAGATTTGAGACCTGAGGGCTCGCTGAGTTCTACCAATCACGTCAATGTCATCGGCGTGTGCTAACAATTGCACGGACTTCTGAAAGATCGTGCCTCTAGTGTTGGCGTGTGAGTTTCGCACGATCTTCTCCAGGACGATGTTAAAGAAATCACATGACAGCGCGTCGCCTTGTCTAAAACCTTTTATGACATTGAAGGTCTCGGTGAGTTCGTTACCGACCTTGATGGAGCAACGAGAGTTCTCCATCGTCATCCTGCACAGCCTGACGAGCTTGGCAGGAATGTCAAAACTAGACATGGCGTTGTATAGCTCGTCTCTATGCACGCTGTCATATGCGGCCTTGAAATCGACGAACAGATGGTGAGTATCGATTTGCAATTTCTTAAGTCAGCCGTCAATGAGGCTTTTGCTGACATTGAGAGGGAAGCGGCTAAAATGGGTCTGGCGGTGAATGAGGGCAAAACGAAGTATATGCTGTCCTCAAAAAAGGACACACAACATCGACGTCTTGGACAGAGCGTAACAATGGGCAGCTATAACTTAGAGGTAGTTAAGGACTTCACTTACCTCGGCTCCGGAGTAAATTGTACAAATAACATCAGTACCGAGATCAAGCGTAGGATAACTCTTGCCAACCGCTGTTTCTTCGGGCTCAAGAGGCAATTGAGTAATAGAGCCCTCTCTCGAAGAACCAAGTTGACTCTATATAAGACCCTGATCATCCCAGTCCTGCTATACGGCGCGGAGGCATGGACAATCTCGAAAGCGAAGAAGTCCTTGGTCTCTTTGAGAGAAAAGTTCTGAGCACGATCTTTGGTCCTGTTTGTGTTGACGGGTTCTGGAGGAGAAGATTCAATCACGAACTGTGCGGGCTGTACAGCGACATGAGCCTAGTTAGGCGTCTACGGATCCAACGCCTACGGTGGCTAGGTCATGTAGAGCGTATGGACACCACAGCTCCGCCCCGAAGAATCTTCGAATCCGAACCTGTCGGGCAACGCAACAGAGGACACCCGCGTTTAAGGTGGCGCACCCAAGTGGAGAAGGACCTCAACCAACTGGGTATGCGAGACTGGAGACAGCTAGCCAGAGATCGCGCTAGTTGGAGAGGCATGTTGGTTGAGGCCCAGGTCCACCCCGGACTGTAGCGCCACACAAAGAAGAAAAAGAAGAAGAAGATTTGAGAACATTAGTAGATAGATATACATAGAAATACAGGGTTTTCGAAAAAAAATTTTAATTTGATTTGTGAACGCACTCTTTCACTAAACATCAAAGTGTCACTATCAATATTTTCAGTAAGCTCAACATTTTCAACATGGTAAAATGTACGAACAAGCAACGTCTGCAAATTATAAAATTTTTAACCGAAATTCGGAGTCGGTGAACACAACTTTATTCTAATTTTTTGTCATTTGCCATTCTCGCCCTAGTAGACAGGCCATAACAAGTTTAGTTGTGTATTGTTGCCGTCAGTGTTACCACAAGGACTCTATAGAGTCAAAAGGACTCATTTGTTTTAGCTTGACTCGGGGACTCATAATTTTTTTGATTTGACTCATTTATTTAAGAACAAAATTACCTAAACACCTAACGTAATTTTATTTCACATTTCCATCTTCACAAATTTGAAAGGTGTGAACTACGCTTTAATATTTCCTAAACGCTTTCATTTAAAATGCCTGAGCACTAGTACTGCACCCAGGAATGGCACTGGCCAGACTTCGAGCCAAGAAAGGAATGTAGTGTTATCTTCATAGATGGCTCCAGAACCTATGAAGGGGCCGCTGCTTTCGTGGAAGACGACAACATTAGACTGTACACCTCATTGAGTATCAGTTTTCCAAGCGGCAACCTATGCGCAACTATATTTGAAGAACATGTGAAAGGGTGATGGTTGAGAGCCTCTCGAGAGCACTATCGTAGAGCATGACTCTCCAGGATGTAGATAGACGAAGCATTTGCTTCCAATTCCGCGGCATTCTTATTGTCTTGACAGCAAAGATTGCAGACGACTTAACGGCACTACACCGGCACTGCACCTCTGCGATGCCTATGGAGAGAACGGCTACACGGCAGAGCACTTCCTCTGTCACTGTTCCGTCATTGATTGGATCAGGTGACAGGTCTTCGGCGCTAATGTGGTTAGAGCTGATTTTGTAGGCCCTTCACCACATAAGCGCCTGCTGATCTTTCGAAGGAATTGTAGGTTGCCACCTGGTAGTACAATGTACCAGTCTTGAGTCTTAGTGCTCCAGTGTAGTTTCAAAACCTCAAAAAAAACATCATACATCTGTGTTTTTTTAGTTCTCACATAAGGAGGCAATTGTGTTACTAAGAACCTTTGTTGGAACTCATTTATTTCTAAAATAACGATTAATTTTTTTAAGCTTCTGGAACTCATAAATAATTTGACCTATGGTAACACTGGTTGCCGTGTCATTGACACAACGGGTTGGTCGAAGTGTCATTGATATCGCTGCCGCTCATTCGTCCCTAGCAAACGATCCAAACCAGTCAATTCCACGACGTTCTTAAAGGCCCGTTCATATAAAGTCGCGACGAGTTGCGAACTTCGCAAACTCTGACAATTCAATCATATGGAGGTTTCTCATTCGCAGACGACTACGGGTGCAAACTGACCCTTCACTGCCAGTTTTTTGGTCGTTGTGGTTGTGGATTGCGTTTGAATCTTTGTGTATTACGAACTGAGCTTGACAGCGTGCAAAGAGAATGATTTGCAGTGAACAACTTAGTTAGGGCAGTTAGATTAACTTCTGTTGACATTTTTGTCAAAATTCAGTGCCCATCTTCTTGCATACCAAGAAGTGTAACTTGTTGCTTTTATTTGCCGGAAAAGGGTTGCTTCCGAAATTTCGCGTTCGCAGTTCACCGCTCATATGAGTGGGCATTAAGCATTGGGCACTGCTCAGACCACATTATAGCATGAACCCATAAAAGATCAAGCTGACTCAAGAATTGAATTCGATGTGCTATTTGAAGCGACGTACGAAAAAAAATGGCAAGTCCTTATTAGAAAACCCTTTAGTGTCTACTTTTTGAATAAATATGGATGATCATTTGTGGTGGCGCGTGGCGTTGTGGGTATGTGCGTCGATCCCAACGCCGACGTCGTAGGTTCGATTCCTGCTCTGTGCGACGAAAACATTTTTCACGACCCCACCTCTTTCGAGTAACTGACAATTCTCAAAGGGTATTTCCTGTCTAGAAAAAGCTTCTCAAACAAAGCCGTTCGGACTCGGCATTAAACTGTAGGTCCCTTCCACTCGTGAGAGAACAAAAGCACACACAACACGAGTGATTGCTGAGAAGCTAACCGGTGGCCCCCTACGGGCTGTAGCGCCACCCTTACTATTATAGTAACAACTCTTGCTGGTCGAAATCCTGGTTTAAGATATTTCCTATCATACAAGTCAAGGCTTGCTCTACCTCGTTCTGTTAAATCATATTTCTATGTGCTACCGTTACATACTTCCTTCCCCAGCGTGCACAGTAACTTTATGCATTTCTTCGTGATGAACACAAAACTAAAGCTAGCCGAGTTGTGTTTTCTTCCGACGTTGATTTGAAAACGTTGCTTCACGCTCAGACCCTCCATTGGTAGCTGTCCCGACTAGTAGGAAGATTTTGCTACTGTCAATCAAATCATCATCGAAACCCACATTTTGCTTCCCCAGTATGGTCTGTCAGTTACTACAACGCATGTGTATATTTTGTTTTGCAAATCGGATGTAACTAAGCCTTAAGCGGGCGCATTAAATGCGTATGAAATGTCAGCTCGGTATACGTACATAGATTTCAAGGTTACATTCATTATTGCACTTCCCTGGCCTTATATAATAAACGACAATTAGTACTTACTATTATTGTAACTGTTTTGTATGCCTCTGGTGTCGTTGTTGCTGTTTCTATTGCCTCCACTGCCGTTGGGCCTCTGGCCACTGAGACTGTTATTATTGCTTGCACGTATCATTTCTAGATTTTCATGATTCCCATCACTGTTAGTGTCATTCGATACATAATTATGGGCATATGCACTGCCCCAATGCACATTGAAGTCCTCCTCCTCCAGCGTTAAGAAATGATCGAATACCTGAACTCCACGTTCAAGTGGACCATGGAATTTGTTCAACAATTCCGCACACTGTCGGCCAAATTGTGAGATATCCGATTGACCGGTGGCCCAGTAGAATAGATGTCGTCCCAAATGACTGCCAAGGTGATTTGCGAATGCCTCAATCATTTTGCAGAGTCCACCATCATCTTGATGACGACACAAGGGAATGTGCTCTGGCTGTCGCGTTCAATGTGGCCACCGGCAGTACCGTCGAATCCCTGCGCACTTGGCGGACACCGCTGCAAGAAAGACGGGAATAATTAAAGCGGCTGAATTCGAAAGAATATATTTTCGTTTTTGTTTTCCTACAATCCATCAGCCGGTAACTTTCACTTTCAAAAAAATCGAAAAAGATAACAAATAAGGAAACAAAAAGTAAGGAAACGAAACCCATCAAGCCACGGCCAGCCGCGCCGCGAACACCCAGACCGGGTAAGAGCTCTTAGAGTGTGCCTTCTGTGGTATATTGCGCAAGACTTGAGATGCACTCGGGAAGCATTTGGGCTCACACCGTGCGTCGCTTCTCGACTCGAGTCCGCCAGTCGAACGGTCCCGTGACTTGTTATTGGCTGTTTTTTTTGTTTTTCTTTCGGATGTGTTTTTTTTTTTTTGTTCGTGGTTGTTGAAGATTGTACGATTGTTCGGTCCTATGGAATGGAATGGGTTAGAGATTAGTTTTGGTAGTATAATCACGTTTTCCGTTGTGTAACGCCATTGTAGACGAATTGGGTAAAATTAGCGCGTATTTCGCCGGGGCTTAGACAAAATTTTCTCATATAATTAACCGAGGTCAAGATAATTTTTGTGTTTCGGGCATGACGAAATTTCGAAGGGAGTTGGCCGACGGAGATGGTCTATTGTCATTGTGCGCCGATCGCATGGGACACCGATTGTTGGAATTTGGTAATCGGAGTCGATTAGCGATTCATGTAACTGCCGCACAAGAAACGCATTATACGTCAAAGCGTGGTGTGAAAGTGAAGCAAATGACCGTTAATCAACACCCGGTGGGACTGCAAAAGACTGTGTAATAAGGCAAAGTGTCGTGTCGGCCGTCTGTCAGTTGGGATATATTTGTTTTTTTTCAATCGAGTTGATACACAAGTCCTCGCGGAAAGGTCGTTCGACTTTTTAAGTGAAGATTAATATTGCATAATCCATATGGATTTGATTGCTTCCTGGAACGAGGTGATTGTCGTCGATAGACGCATCGCGTTGCAGAGGTGATACATATTCATTTGTTACGTTGATGGCGGTGTATAAGGTTTATAGATTAATGCAGCCACTATATGACACTTGATTTTGATAGATGACAGAAATTGTTGGATAAACGTGTCTAACATGTAGTTTATTAATATAATAATATGGGTGGCGCTACAGCCCGTAGGGGGCCAGGGCCTAGCTTCTCAGCAACCACTCGTGTTGTGCGTGCTTTTGTTCTCTCACGAGTGGAAGGGACCTACAGTTTAAAGCCGAATCCGAACGGCATTGTTTGAGAAGCTTTTTCTAGACAGGAAATACCCTTTGAGCATTGTCAGTGACTCGAAAGAGGTGGGGCCGTGAGTAATGTTTTCGTCGCACAGAGCAGGAATCGAACCTGCGACGTCGAGGTTGGGGTCGACGCACATACCCACAACGCCACGGGCCACCATGAGTGAGTTTTATTAGTGAGTTAAATTTTACTTTTAAAAGTTCTAAAATGAATTGTATTTATCTCGTAGATTCTTCATTTTTCACTGTAGTTTACTTTCTTTTAAACTTGATACTCTCAATCAAAAAAAAAATGTACTAGATGCATTTCCACTTAGAGCTAGCAAAGAAGGATAATCACAACCGAAGAAGTTCTTCCTCTTCTTCTTTGTTTGGCCCTACAGTCCGGGGTGAACCTGGGCCTTAACCCTCTCCAACTAGCGCAATCTTTGACTAGCTGTTTCTAGTTTCGCACACCAAGTTTGTTGTGTAAGTTGCGTTGCCCCACAGGTTCCGATTCGAAGATTCTTCGGGCTGGAGCTGAGTTGTCCATACGCGCTACATGACCCAGCCACCGTGGCCGTTGGATCCGTAGATGCCTGGCTAGTTGGATCGCTGTACAGCCCGTTCAGTTCGTGGCTCAATCTTCTCCTCCAGAACTCGTCAACAGAAACAGGACCAAAGATCGCAGAGGAAAGTTCTTGCTACTTATTAGTCAATAAGAAAAGGATCCTGTCAGAGGATCAAGATGAGGTTAGCCATGTTGTAGAACTAGGCTATCTATATGTTATCTTCCACAATGCAAGGGTCCACGTAGACCAAGGAAAGTCGGTTTGAGTTTGAGTCTCTGAGAACGAGATAGGTAGACAAGATTGCCAGACAGAGCTAAACGGATACACATTAGGGAAATCTAGAGTTTACATCAGAGTCTTCATTCAGACACCTCCAGGGGAAGTCATATGAGCACTAACATTGGCTTTTAGTATGTGAACCCCATGAGGCAGGGCCCTCTGGTGACACCTAACTCAAATTAAATCTTAAGTCAATTGAGGGAGTTCAAACTTTTGACATGTTTTAAGACCTTGGTGCGCAGGAAGTCTTGTCAAAACCGTCATTAAGAGCAGAACTTTAATACTGTTGAAAACGTTAATTTGTTTCCGCCTTTTAATTTCCGTTGATTTGTCCTACCGAGATATCCGAACAGTTTTAAATTCGTCTGTTCTTGGTGCCAGGCCTTATCTTCTGAAACTGCGACGCCGACCAACTCGCTAAAGTCGTCGCAAAACTGCTCTTCGATGAAATCTCTTGTGACATAGGTACTCCCTCAGCTGCCTTCAAGTTACAGCTGAAATTTTTGAACAGACAACAAGTTAATGTCAGATGGAAAACGGATCCAATCTTGATCCCAAAAGATTTGACAGCCTGATCTCCAAAAAGAAATCCATTGCCTTTTAGGTCTTCACACAAAAAGACAAGACATAGTCTCAAATGACTTCTGCTGAAGTTGCCTAGATGATGAAGACAAGGAAAATGTACAACACCTCCATTGTAGCTCCACTTGCCTCGATCAGAAGAACTTTACATTAGGCTCTTACTTTTTCGAAAATCTAAGCGATATATACTGAAATTTACTGACAAACTTGCTGCCTTTCATAGAAAACACACCATCCCTAATTCCCTGTTATTGACCCACGTCGGCCTAAGGGCGCCTTCAAACCTATCCTAATCTACATTTCTGTTGGCATGAACATTTCCACATCGACCGGTCGAGCTGTCCAGTTCAGTTTGTATTCGTTACTCCATGGTTTTAATTGAATGCACATATTTCGGTGCATGCACTTGCTTCATTGACACAATTATAATTGTACTCCAATGCATTTAAGGGGTTTAAGGGGTCAGGTTTGCATCAGTAGAATTGTTTTATTCATGAATGACAACAAAGAAGAGACTTTAATACACATTCCACAGCCAGGGAAAAGAGATGGTAGTAGGGTGCTTTCAAGAATTCAATGAACAAAGATAGCAGCAGCCTTTCTTTTTGACATTTGTACTCAATTTTGTCTTGAAGGACTCTGTAAGAGTTCATCACAACATTTTTAGAATTTTCTGATTGCGTCGAGAAAATGTTAATAAAAACCCTGTCAACAAATGTTGTGAGGAAGATAAGGTTTTTTCTGCAATAGGCCTAGATCAAATCAGCAGAATGCAGAAATGCAGAAAATCAAGAAGTTGTACAAGTTGTAACTAAACAATCGAAATTCAAAATCATTGTTATTGATTTTAATCGTTATCAACATTTGTAGGAAAAGTGCTGTGGCGCTTTCCTGAACACCTCCAAATAATTGAAGGCAGGCCACTAAGTAACTATAAGTCACAATAAACTGCTGAGTCTGTCAGACCGCTGAATTCTTGAAATCACTTTTCAGTGGTGTACGGATGTACGGATAAATAGAACGCTGGTTACACTGTTCGATGAGCATGTTCAACTATGAGGGCTTTATGAAGGATGGGTGACGCAACATCATTGCCTAGCTGCTCAGCAACTACACGTGCTGTGCGTACTATTGTTCTCTCATTAGACAGAAATATTCGTTGAGGTTGGGGCAGTGAAAATTATTTTCTGTTCTACATACAAGGGAGCGAACTTAGGCGTGGAGGTGCAACTGCGTAGAGGTCGATGCACATACTCACAATGGCGCTGGCCACCAAAATAGAAGATATCTGTGTAATTTGGAAGTGATTTGGTATTCCTATCTCTTTTTTTTATATCCATTTGAGTTTAACAACAGACTATTCAGATCGTTGCTCAAGTACAGTGGGAAAAATGGTTCTGACATTAGATGCAATCGAAAGGAGTTATGACCACAATCATCGAAATAAAACAAGTCAGATTCTTTTCTTGAAGCTGATTACTGACCAGACTACTCACTACGGAATAAAACAAAACTGAGCACTGTTTTTGATACAATTCCATGACTGTTGTATGATTAGGGAAATGGATGTTTGAAACAAATTTCTAAAGGGCTTAAGTCGCATATTTTCATTTCATCTTGTCGACGATTGAGTTTGTTTGATCGCATGCTGAGAAGCGAAAAAAAAAGCAAACGAGGGCAGTAGGAAGTATACACTGTGTTCAATAAAACACACACAATACGTGAGTTCCCAACACCGTCATCTTGAATAAAACGTCACTATAGACATCTAAAACTTCGAAGTCCTTCGAGAAAACCTTTGTCTGCTTAGGCTCCGAAGTTAACGCAAGCAATGGCTCTACCGCGAACATAAAATGAAGGATAACTCTTTCCAATCCCTGTGTCTTTTGGCTTTGAAGGCAATTGAGGAATACAGCCATCTCCCGAAGAAGGACCCTGACTGTGCCCTGCTTTATATCGCAGAAACATGGACATTGACCAAAGCGGACGAGGAGATTCTTGGTCGTTGGAGAGGAAAATTCTTCGTATGCTCCCGCATGTACTGATGGTGTTTGGAGGAGAAGACTGAAAGATAAACTTTGCAGGCTGTACGGCGTCATTGATCTGGTTTGAGCCTCTCGTCTCAAATGACTGGGCAGTGGAGCAAATGGACACATGATCCGGTCCGAAAATCTTCGACTCCAACTCCGAGGGACAACCCGAATAAAGGGACATCAATCACCTGAATCTGCGCAGCTAGAAGCTATGTTAAGATGGAGGGTAATGTTGGCTGAGGCCCAGGTCTACAACAGACAGTAGCGCCAATCAAAGAAGATGAACACGTGGATTTCTAGCTTTAACTTCGAGGTTATCACGGAGGAGGACTACTACGTGTTCGAGATAACCAATGAACTAGTGCCCATTAGAGAATGACAAAGTCGGTCACTATTTGCACTTGAGAAGAAACTGGGTAAGAGTGTGCCTTGAGACTTGAGACTGACTTTTCAAAACTGATCATCTCAGTTCTACTCTTCGTCGCGTTCGATTGCAGGTCAAGAAATCCTTGAATTTTTGAAAGAAAAGTTCTGCGTGAAAACCTTTGCTCCTGTTGGCGTTGATGGCGAACGGAGGAGTCGATTCTTCCTCGAAATTATACACACTGCTAAGGCACGAGTTCATCGCCTAAGCAGACGTAGTAGTATATGGCCCCGGACATCATTCACTGTCTCTCATGAATGTGGAAACAATAGCATTGGCAATATGACCATAACCCTGGCTAAAGTGCTTCCCCTCATCTCAAGTCGAACTATGAGCACTGTCCAACGCCAAGACGATCCCCAGAATCCCATTGAACACAAGTTAAATCTTCTTGAACTCGGCTTACAAGATCGCATTGAACAGACAGACAGTCAGGCATGCCTTCACTGGAATTTAAATCTCCGTAAAGTCCCCCAAAATATTTATGAAGGCCACTGTCACCAGGCATTTGGACACGCATATTCGAAAGACCAATATTCCGAGTACGTGAACAAGTGGTCGATTAATCTGAAGGTGGGTATCAATAGCTTGTTTGTTTACACAAACTAGTCTGCGTAACAATCTCTAACGCCGAGTGGCCTTGCAACGTTTGGAATCCATGGGCAAAGGCCGGTGGACGAGTGGAATGAACACTTGTCAAGAACACATGAACAAAACGACGCCTTTGCATTTAGCAGTTACACTCGTGTGGTTGCGAAAGAGTTTCGTTGTTTCGATGTGAACAAGATTGTCCAACAATTGTAAACATCGATCGTAATAAACTTGTTAATTGCGTGTGTGTGTGGTTTTTTGTCGCAGGGCTCCTATTAACAAACAGCATTTAATTTTAGACTCGTGTTAATTTTGTTATTTGTGCGAAACTTCGTATCTGCTTCACAACACTTCTGATAGTGACAGCGCACACCTTTCGGTGTGTCACTGTGACTGTGGCTGTGTTTGTAATTGATTCGATCGATCTTGTCACATGTAAACAATTCTGCTGACCGGTTTTTGGTAATCTTACAGAAATTCAAAACGCCTCACGGAAGTGTCAGAATGCTGCTAGAAACGTCGATAATACGCTATTCACTGCATTGTCGATTATGTAAGGAGCGGTTCACAATCAAGCTTTTAAGAAAATCCACACGACGGTCGCTTTCACTTTCACACTCGCGCTTAATTTTATAAGATCAGGTCGAGCGCAACAGAAACCGCGCACACAACACAACACAGCAGAAATCAATCGCTACAGGCGTCGTCGATTAAGTTACCTTTTTTATTTACAGAAAAAAAGACGCTGCACACGAACTTGCACTCAGAGCGGCGGAGTATGTCGATAATCGATAATATCTATTCTAAGTTCAATATTCAGTTGAAGTCGCGCAACTGAACCGAACGCGGGACACACGTCGGGCGGAGCAGCAAGATCGCGTTGTTGTTTACACGCCGGACGGCAGTTTGGAAATGAGCCAGAGCGCCCCGTCGAACACTGTAGCGCAGCGCGATTTTCTACCACACCACAGCACAGCCCACCACACACCAGTGTGTCGTAGTCGTGTCTGCGGTTTTGGTAGTTGCGGCCGAGGTACCGTGGTGAATAATGGAAATACCTGTTGCGAAAACACGGTGACATCCCCCCAAAAACCCATCCAACCCTACGCTACTAGCAGCACACCGATCGAAAGCAATTTTCGTTGATTGCGGCTGTGGTGCGCTTCTCTTCGTGCTTCTCGTGTGTATGTGGCTTTATTTGGTCGGCAGCGCTTTGCGACGCGTGTGTGGTGGTTGTTAGGTAAAGTGTTTCTGCTTAGGTCGGCAAAGTTCTGGAAGACTTAGATCAATGACAGCGCGGTGAAATGGCATTGAGATACCCACTTTTTTTCGCTTCATTTTGTATGCGAAGAAAGAAACAACAAACGTAACAGCGAATTGATATGAGTTCGTCAGCTTAATGACCAATGAATCGAGTGTAAGAATACCTGATTAGCTAGCTGGCAGGCCTGTCGCGTTGACATTCTTATTCGTGTGCGCGTGTGTTGGTGTGTGCTGTGCGAATGGAGTGGATGGCAACTCGCAAGCTGCACTATGCGAAGCAGATCGGCTGATCAACTGGACAGTTCATGGTTAAAGGCTTACATGTGGACTTTGGATGCAAGTTTACTGTGGTTTTGAACGCTAAGGCTTTTGTGAAGTTGATGAAAGAGCCGGATTGAGAGACGGATTTTGCCTTTAACGCGGAGGTCTCTTTCACTATTTGGTACAGCGATAAGGCGACTAGGGTTGCACCGTCTCAGAGGACTAAGTCAAGTAGACCTCATCGACTACTGCTCCAACCGAAGAATCTTCAAGCCCTTGCCAGGAAGACAACGCAATATAGGACGCCCACTAAATCGATGCGGCACACAAGTGGAGAAGGATCCCAGCCAACTTGGTGTGCACAATTGGAGGCAGCTGGGCCAGGTATAAGTTCGTAAAAGATGTGGTTCAGTAAGAACCTACGACTCGATCACAAGGGCGATCATTAGCTGAGGTGGAGCAGAGCCATGCTGGAAAGTCGTTTAATTACTTCTTCGTCAGAAGGACTGCCAGTATCTGCAGCCGCGAGTGCTGCCCACAAGAAGAAATCGACGAGTTACAAACAGATCTTCACAGATCTAGTCTTACCACTAGGTAAAGTTTACGCTGAATACGTGGTCATAATTATTATGGGTAACTACGAAGCGACAATATCCAATGCTGAATGCGCTGTTACAAGTCGTGGAATGGTGCAGCACAGAAGAACTATCCATGAATCCTTGCAAGAACTACTACAAAACTACGAACCTATAAAAATCAATAGCACCACTCTAGTCGATTCTAGTTAGGTCAAACATCTTGGAGTAATTCAGGATAAACGACTCAAGTGAAATCAGTCGTAGAGCTCGCTACCAGAGCACTGTGAGCCAGTATAAGCGTCTACGTCTCCCAGATTAATCGATTGGTTGTACACAATGTGTCAGACCCAGCAAGTGGCCTTCGTCTGGTGACCAAAAACACCCCAACAGTCGACGGCAACGAGGTTACAGAAGCTGCAATGCATTGCCATTCTTGGTATACATAAAGGCATGCGCACCTGCCCACAACAGCTTTAGAAGCTGTTGTTGGTCTACCGATCTTCGTCAAGAAGCTGGAGTATAACTACAAACCAGGCAACCTAACTGGTCATCTAGAATACTCAACTCAATTTCTAATAGAGACATATTTTGTACAAAGCCGGACACTATGGTCAGAGAGCATTGTTTCGGCACGCTTTTTGAGGTAGAAATAGTGAACGCAGCACTAGACTAGTCTGGTATGATACACAGATGGTTCAAAAATGGATTGTGGAGTAGGTGCAGGAGTCTTTAAACCCAACACAACCATTGCCGTACCAATGGGATAGAGTCCTACTGTGTTTTAAGTGGAAATCAGGGCAATCGACATCTGCGCCAAACAAAACCTCCACACAGGAATTAAGGGCGCCATTGTCCAGATATCTTCTGACAGTCAAGCAGCACTTAAGGTACTTTCATGCGACATCATGGACTCTAAAACGGCGAAAAGTTGCTACAACGCCCAACAATCCCTTGCCAGCCATAACGAGGTGAAGCTCGACTCGATCCTCGGATACAGAGGCTCGCAATCTGCGTTCATTGGTTCTGAACCGTACTGCTATGTCAATTGGACAGCAAAACTGATACAAAACTGATTAACGAATGAGTAACAAACTTCGTCAGAACCAATGGACATGTGACCGTGGTTTTAGACAATCCAAACATTTAATCAGGCCTTATTCTTATAAGGAAATAATCCATTTCAATAAGGATAGCATAATATGGGTAATGAGCTTCCATACTGAAGGTGAGCACTGTGGAAGTTTTGATACTACACTGGAGCACTCTGACCTAGGATTGGTCCATTGTAATACCAGGCACCAACCTAGAATTGCTGTAGTTTCAGGCGCTGCTGAAGGGTCTACGGACTCAGCTCTCCCCACATCAGGGCCGAAGATGTGCCACCTGATCAGAGCAAAGACGGGACCGTGACAGATAAAGTGCACTGTCATCGTCCTCTTCACAGGCTTCGCAGAGGATATCTTCGGTAGAACCAAGCACATTTAAGAGATTGGCAAAGGTTTAGTTGCCCGTTATTATGCCGGTAAGTCACCTGCAGTCTTTTCTGTCAAGGGACAACAAGAATACTGCGGCTTTCTTACATACGTTTGAGAGAAAACGCTTGGTCTGTTTACATACAGACAGAGTCATGCTATCTCCGATTGTACTCTCGAGAGGCCCAATTATCAATGGAAGCCTTAAGTACAGACGTAGGTAGTTGGAGCGCAAGTTCAGGTCTTGAGAAACTTTCCTCTGACTTTTGTCTAGCATGTTCATCGGCGAACTCATTCCTAGCGATTCCTTGGTGTCCTGGGACCCAGATGAGTTTCAATGATTTTTGACTGCCAATCAAATTCAGAGAGGATTTGCGTTTCTCAATATTTACGTGGGTTAATAGTTCATTAATATCGTGCGCAGAAATCTCGTCAATTGATTTGAAAAATGTTCTACCAAGCGCTCGCTGTATGGCTCGGGCAAGTGCAAATGAAGTGTGTTATGGTATCCCACTCAGCTGTGAACTGAGGCAATGCGTTTGTACTCAGGCCATATTATTTTCTTCTCTGTAACCCATCTGTGTTTAGCTATTTCAAGGAAGTTTGTGGAGATATTTGCCTTGACTGCTTGCATTTTGATGTGCCTGCCTAGCTAATCCATAGGTCTTCCCATTACCTGGGATGTCAATACGACCTAGAACCCAAATAAGGGAGATATCGAGGTGGTCTTCTAAAGACAATAGCTCAACCCGGCATTCCTGTACGAGCTTAGAGTATGAAGTACATAAGGCAATAGATCTAATGGCTGCTGGGCTTTCAATACAAATAGCCACCTTCTGCGTGGGCATGCAATTTGGGTATATTTTGACTTGACGACATGCTCCACTGATTGTCTCTTGCCTCCTGTTTCTCTTCTTACAACACAGAAATTTCCTGCAGTCTGTATATTTTAGACATGTTAAGGACTTCTGAGAAAGCACCCGCAACACCGCCGTTCATCCTATAGGCGTCAGTGTAGATTTTTCAGTTAAAATCCCTCCACACATATCTTGGGACAGCAGATATCAGATCAGGTGGCCACCGTATGATAATCTGCTTCGTAAATGATGGAGGTTTCATATCGAAGATCGAGGTGTCTAAGGCAGTCTCGCATTTCTCACAACTCCGTTTCAATCTTGCTTCAAGATCAATTTCTTGGATGAGCCATTTCCCGTTGCATTGATTTAAAGTGGTCGCTGTGATCATGAGACTGGTTCGTAAAATATACACACGATCACGCTAATACCCATAATCCACGAGATCTCCACGCTTTTGACCCGAATTTTCATCAAGTTGTTGCCAATCTACTGCTCAATAACTTTCGAAAAGCTACTAGTCCTGCTGGAACTCCCTTGGCGGACATTGTAGTGATGCTGTAAACAATGTCTTGACATAAAAATCAGCTCGAAATCTGAATCAGAATCGCTTTCAAAACAACAAAATGGCTGACCATGTACTTGCAATTGTAGCCAACCCGGTCACACTATCGACCAGCTTCCTGGTTCAATACGAAGCGAAAGCGAAGGCAAAACTCTTTGTTCTTTTATTTCTTAATTGCCACTATTCGGTGTAGACCAACGGTTGCAAAAAAAAACAATTGAATGACTCCGCAGTTTTGTTGTCTCACGTGAAATGAAAGTCGCTTGGTCAATTAATTATCTGGGTGAGAAGTTCCCAAATAGCAGCGGGTACCCAACCTCTCGCAATTCTTGAACTCAACTAAATGACTAAATCACAATTGTTCATCTGTGATCTGTTGATAGTCGCCGCGGATTGAGAAATCCACAATGGAGTGTGCTCAGCGTACGCAATGCACTTCAGTGTGGACACGAAGCGGGGCCGACTTCGTCAACCTATGATCTTTGGCGTTGAATTCGTTTCGATCACAGCCGTCATTACGGTTTGTGGCCGCGATCGCACTCAAGGTACACACGCTCGTGCTGAGTAAGTCTTCACATGATATATTGGATCGGCAGTTGCCCCCACGTAACACTTCAAATTTGTGTTATATCACCGAAATTGGTCAAGAAGTTGAGCGCGCTTGCAACATCATGTCAGAGTTGAAGTGACGGACATTCATTCGAAATCGGATGGCTTTGGTGTGGGCTATTTGAAGTTCGGTTGGGTGGGCTGTGTGGTTTTTGTGCACAGATCGGATAGACACGGGTTGCCTTTCAATTGCTTTCGCAATTAGCGTGGACCCTTCGTGGTGAACCCCAGACCTAATTAATTTGAAAATCATTAAAACTGAATTACCGCATTCGGGTCTTGAGCAGCTGGTCACGGAGACCCGCTCGACAGATTATTGTCTGCGAAGATGATTAAGTCCCAAGATTGTCCAGCCAAGTGTAATTATGGTCGTCTTCGCTGCTGTTGTTGTTAATGTAATGAGCGTCACATATTTCGGAAGAATTATTTTGAAATGGATATGTAATGACCCTTAATTCGAAATCTTGGCTTTAATTTTCCTTAAATTCACACTTTGTTGTGAGAAGTAGAGAATTTAGAAAAACAGGCTCTCGTCTGGACTCAACTTTCGGAGAGTTCTTTATCGAATTGGGGCAATCTGAACCTTTTTTGGATTCAGTTTGTTGCCTGATTGTTTCTCTGTTGATTACAAATGGGATAGCACTATTGTGAATAACGAAAGTGACCATTGTGATTTTCAAGTATTTTAACATCTTTCTAAGAGTTAAAAACTAAGTGCCACTGAGTCAGTGGCCAAGAATATATATATGCATTTGCCCGTGATTCCTGGGTGGAATATAGGGCCTCAATAGATAAGTTATAATTGGATTTATCTGCAGCCAAGCATTTTATCTATCGCCATGAGCGTCCTGCTTGTAGCGCATTTGTTTCAAATAGTCGCTTCCATGTGTTTGATGGTCTGCCGCGTCTGCGATATCCTTATGGATTCCAATTTAGAGCTCCTCTTGTGCTGTCGTTATGGATTTATGTGAAGCTTGGTGATGGCGTTGCTACGGCCATCAAGGCGTTACATAATTTTTGATTGAATATTGGTGCAATTATTTTATTCACAATTTTTAGAAACGTTACAACGTACAATTTGTTCTTCTTAGGAATCAGAGTTATAACGCCTTAGTTCATCTGGGATTCTCGTTGGCTTTGAACACGTCTAAAGCCTTGTTAGCCGAGACTTAAGACTTGGCATAGACCCCGAGAAAATAAACGAGTTGTGTCAAGTAGCATGATCGTGGCGGCCAATGTATAATTCGATCAACATTTATTTTTCAGCCAAGCATCAAAAGTCACAGCATTAGACATCCTAATGTCGAAACAAGTTAGACTGCAAACCGAGTATCAGTGTAATATCCCTGGTGAACTCTGTGGGTGACCTTCCCTAGATCTAGTATACTTAAAGTTACGCAAAGTAACTAAATGGCAGACAGCCTAGCGAAAATTCGAAGTTGGAAGAATCTCTAGCGTCCTTCATCTCGAACACAAATGCGCCATTAGGCTACGTAAGGAAGAAACTGGTGGACGAAGAACTGAAAAAGAGCCAGAGGCCTTGGCTTAACCTTAAACCAGGAGCAACAGCGAAGGCTTTATATATATATATATACAGTAGAAATCGGTTATAACAATATCGAAGGGACCTTAGAATTTCATCGCTATAGCCGATTCATCGTTATATCCGGTACAATGAAAATAAAATTAAAAAAAAGAAAATTTTATTAAAAAAAATCGCTTCTAATGCTTAAGAAAATATTTGAGGAAAGAAATCACTAATTTGTGTTTGTTTTGTACATTTAGCCGAGTAAAATATTTTTCGAAGAGAGTTGTCCAATGTTTGGATTTGAATTCGTAGTGGCCCATACAGGATTCAGGAGCATGAAGCGGTTTAGTTTTGCCACTGCAGAAAGTGCTTCGTTTACAGATGGAACGTGTATTTCTTCGGTCTCCTCATCTTCAGTGTCATTATCGTCATCCTCGTCATCAGCATTATTCAATTGACACCGACGCATTTTTCTCCCCTGAATTTAAAAGTCTTGTCGGGGGTCATTTTATAAAAGAATCCAGTTTCATCGGCGTTAAAAATATCGTCGTCATTAAATCCCTCCCGAAGCTTGGAGAATACTGTGGTCAACCAATCTTCGCAAACAAGTTGTGACACGTCAGCAGCTTCCCCGCTTATTTTTCCGAAAACGATATTATGACGTACCCGAAACCTTTGTATCCAACTCATAGAACAAACGAAATCTTTTATACCCAATAACTTCCCGAAATCGTTAGCCTTTTGCTTAAGTATTGGCCCGCTTATGGGAACGTTCATACTTCTCTTGTCCTTAAACCAATTTAATAAGGCATTTTCAATGTCTACAAACTTTCCACTTCGCACTTTTTTTAATTTAGTAGAGTTCACCTCAAATTGTTCTTTTATTTTTTGTTTATTTTTTAAAATTGTTGACACAGTTGGTTGAGATATTTCAAATTTTTTACACAAATCAGAAATTCTTACGCCACTTTCAAATCTTGAAATAATGTCATACTTTTGGGCAATGGAAAATGATTTTCGCTTATTTATTGTCACCATCTTAACAATTATACACTCAACTTGTTTCAAAGAAAAATTAAAACTATGAACTCTTCAGAAATATGAAAATCGAACAAGGCATGCCATGAAATTATATTCACAGACCAGTCACTGCAGTGGCTACAGGAAATTTATCAATAATTGTCTATATGTACATACATATATGTATAGTATGTGCATACGTGCATACATAATATCGATACACATTTAAGCAGAATGAAAATAGCAGGCGGTAGGCATGTAAGAACGCGTTTTTTTCCATCGCTATAAACAGTGTTTAGACTAAAATATTGTAAATTTTCATCGCTATAATCGATTTCATTGTTATATCCGGTATCGTTATAACCGATTGCAAATTACCTTGAGTTAAACGGAGTTTTGCCGGGACTTTGAAAATATATTGTTATATCTGGTTCATCGTTATATCAGGTATTGTTATAACCGATTTCTACTGTATATGGGTGGCGCTACAGCCCATAGAGGGCCAGGGCCTAGCTTCTCAGCAACCACTCGTGTTGTGCGTGCTATTGTTCTCACACGAGTGGAAGGGACCTACAGTTTTATGCCGACTCCGAACGGCCAAGTTTGAGAAGCTTTTTCTAGGCAGGAAATACTCTTTGAGCATTGTCAGTGACTCGAAAGAGGTGGGGCCGTGAAAATTATTTTCGTCGCTCAAAGCTGGAATCGAACTTAGGACGTCGAGATTAGGGTCGACGCACATACCCACAACGTCACGGGCCACCGAAGTCTTTATGGCCGAGCAAAAATGCTGTGACTACCGTACACCGATTTTGAGCTGAACAACATATAGAATCCATCCAAAGTCTGCTCTGCGACTGTCCAGATCTAGTAAAGAAAGGGAGGCAGTTTCTTTGTGAACACTTCGACTTCTTCTTCTGCTAATGGCGCTACAGTTTGGGGTGAACCTGGGTCTCAGCCAACAAACCTCTCCAGGTGGCACGATCCTTAGCCAGTTGCTTCCAATTTCGCACTCCAAGTTTGTTGAGGTCCTTCTCAACTTTAGTGCGCCATCGACTTCGTGGTCTATTGCGTTGTCCTACTGGTTCGTAGTCGAAAACTCTTCGGGCTGGAGCAGCGCATGGACAACAGCGCTCAACATGGCCAAGTTAACTTAGGCGTTGAATTCGTAGACGCCTGACTAGACTCTTGTCGCTGTGTAGCCCGTACAGTTCGTGGTTTAATCTTCTTCTCCAGAAACCTTCAATGCAAACAGGACCAACGATTGAACGCACAACTTTTCTCTCGAAGAAACCAAGCGCGCGAACACTTCGTCTTACTGAGCAGAAAACCTCCTAAGTGAATGGGTGTGATTTTAGAACTGAAGCAGGTCTCTGTGCTAGGACATCCTATCGCCTGCATACCTATCTATGGTCATACTAACTGCACCAAACAGTCTATCTCTGTAGATACTCTGCTATCACACAACCTGAACGAAATCACTAACTAGCCGGAGATCACTTAACATATTTCCATTTCATTCGTATTCAGTGATAACAAATATCACATCCTTCGATATTCGTAGTCGATTTGTTACTACGATTGTACTATGAGTGAATTCTGTGATTCGTTTTTCGGAGTTCGTAGCACATTTTCGATTACGATCGAGTTCGTGATAGAGGTTTATGAATAGCAATTTTTCATGTCATCAACAACGGCACATTTTCGAAAGGGGTATATATGGTATTTTGCGTGTCTTTGCTTCTATGTGCCTTAAGGCCCTCAGGGCATCAATATTGAATTATGCCGACCGTATACCGACATGAATCAAGCTAGACGTCTAATGCCTAAAATGGTAATGGAAGAGGGATGGAAAACTTGACTGAAATCAGAAGGGTTATCCATTTCGAGGCTGTTAGAAAGGCATTCACAAGTTTAGAATGACCTCACGCATTGATTGATGTGCACAACTGGAAGCAACAACCCAGAGACAGTATTATCGTCTAAGGCCCATGACTACCCCGGACTGCCATCGATTTGCTTTTTTCTTATTTTCTCAAAAGAATATGAATTAATCAATAAAATGGAAAACAATTCAAGATGAACAAACAATCTGTATTTAAAAGATTTCTGATATGAATTGGGAAAGCAACAAATTCATTGAAATACTCGCATTTGTAACGAAACATGTTAGAAGTGGTTCCTTTGTGCGGAAAACTGCTCTGCTTTCCAACACAAAACCAGAATCATTGTAAATCCAATAACGAGATTATCGTTAAAGAACGTATTCATACTGCGACAACAAGTAAAAAATTCAACATTGACCACAAAACGGAATATGTATTAAAAAAACGAGCATGATTGTCTTATTCAATGTAAATTAAGGTAAACTCATCAATCCACAAATTGGAACTGGGTTTATAGTAAACTGGAAGTCAAAGCAAAATTCTAAATGATGTGCTTGTTTATGAAGTATTGCAGTGTTGGGCAATGTTGTTTTTCGGCTTGGAAGTCATTGACTTGATGTGTGGATTTCAACTGTTTTTCAGGTAATTTGTAAATGACATCATCAGGAAGCCGACCCCTTGGCAGACCCTGGACGTGGTGGGTAGACCAAGTCCAAAATCTTGACTGGTTGCACCTGGGCATAAATCCTAGTGAGGTAGAGTCGATGGCGGAGGATCGAGTGGCTGGGAGATCTTTAGTGAGTGAGTTACACCAAAGGGATCGTGAGGAAATTGTATGTGCATCCAATAGAACATATAAATGTTGCACTCTCATTCCTCGCATATGTCTTGCAGAAAAGTCCCTTAATCAACACGAGCTACATTTGAATCCCCACTTACAACATCAACTATTTTCTTTGAATTTCCAATGAAAACTTACATCAAGAGCAAAGCACAAACTCTTTCTTTGTTGTCTTCAAATTACCAATCCCTTCTTCCGTCTTCATTGACATGTTATTGTTTTCAACGGAAAGGGTCAACTGACAAAGGTAAGGTGACACCGCTTAGTTGTCTTTGAATATAAATTTGATTTCCCAGAATTATTTAGAAAATGACACCATATTCCATATTCAATGAATTTGGGTCACAGACAGAGTGGGAGAGAGGGTTTTCCACAAATTAAAATCGAAAATACAGTGGTTGCTAAAAGTGGCAGTTAAGTAACTGGTCGTTGCAGGGAATCGTCACGTGAGGTGATAGGGTTCAAAAGGTTATACCATTTTTTGTTTCCATGCTGCAAAGTCTAGAATTAGTGGCGAAGTGCAAAGATAATCATGGGTACTTAGTACTAAGTTTTTCTGCTTTCTAAGTCAAATCAAGTTGCGTGTCGCTTTCCTGTAAATTGAATTAATTGTTTCCTGTTCACGTGTTTAAAAAACAATGATTTTTTTGTCATTATGAAAGCGCATTAATTGCGATTCGAAACCTCTGCACAGACTTTCGCTTGGGCAGAAGAGGATGAAGTGTTTTACTTTGCGGTGAGACGAAGTAAGAAAGCACGTTGGTTTATCACGATCATCATGAGAATTCTTCGAGGTCGGTTGTGATGTGCTAGTAGGAAACATGCAGCAGATCATTTGCCAAATTTGGCAAGACGACTTGAATAAGAGCTCCCAGTCACATAAAAGGCTTACATCTTGCCAGAACTACAAAGGTATATCCGTGCTCAATATCGCTTACAAGATCCTATCCAGTGCGCTGTGTAAACGTCTAAAGCATATTTGCACTGCACTAATAGGCACGCAGTGACATTTTTTTCATCGTGTTAAAAATGTCGAATTTTGTACCAGAAAGTGATGATTTGCGGAAAGCATTCATTTTTTGTTTTCATTTGAAGAAAAGAGCTGCAGAGTCACATCGAATGCTTGTCGAGGCATATGGTGATCACGCTCTATCAGAAGCAACATGCAAAAGATGGTTTCAACAGTTCAGAAATAATGATTTTGATGTGAGAAATGAAGAAAGTGGAAGACCACCAAAAAAGTTTGAAGACGACGAATTGCAAACGATATTGGATGGAGATGACACTTTGAGTCAAAAGCAATGTTAAATGTTGCACAAAAAACAATTTCTGACGGTTTTTACTTTCCCAATAATAATTAGTGGCTTATTTTCAAAATAAAAACGCTCATTTCATACCAGCACAGCCAAAATCTTCATTCTCAGGCAAAACCGAAACTCCTGTATTAACCTCCAAGTAACTGCGAACGCAATAACAAGGTCTTGATGACTGAAAGCAGCATGTCCAGAGCCGACATCGATGGAATGCAGCTGCTGCTCAGGCTCGGACCCTGCATGAGTCGCTGGTAGTAAAAAAGTTAGGTTTTCGATACAACGATGTGCTCGCCAAGTTCTAGAAGAAATACAAACTAAAATTTAAAAAAAGTGGATCCGCTGCTCCTTTTTGCTGTTATTTGGACATTTGAGGTGCTTGTTAACGCGAGTAATGGATATGTACATGCGGTGTTGGGATTCTGAGTTCATGCATCCAATCAAGCAACTTGCCAAGATTCTCGACTATAGAAGCAGCTAATATGACCGATTTTAACGTATGGCTTCTTAAAATGTCACACAATGGAGAAGTTTGTAATTTTCGATGATAGAGACCGCACCACACAACAAGAAGCTTGTACATAATGACACTATTCAGCCTCTAGACATCAGCAACCTGAGAAACACAATCCCCGGACAACACAACTTCAACGGGCTAAATCTGCTTAAATGAGCAGAACTTTCCAGCGACGTCTAACAAAAGCTACATGACTTCTTCCAGAGAATCATTAGCAGTCATCATTGAGGCTAGGTTAGGTTAGTTGGTCGAAGAAGTGGGTCGAAGAGTCAAAGGCGCGTCACATTAAGGTTTTTGTAGACCGATTTTGATATCCATGAGGGAATGTGTTACTCTCTTTCTTTTCCTCGTACTCAGTTAAATAGAGTTTAGTGGCTCTGCTAGTTCGTTTGGATCTTAGAAGTAGTCCCAGCGTTCTATTCCTTAATCCGCAGAAGCTTGGAAGTGACAGAGGTAGTAAGGAGTGTCCTCCCTTTCTGCCATCTGCAGATAGATGTAGGGTGGGAGGAGATTCAGCAAGATCTCTTATCCTGGCGTTGGGTTGGGAAAGACACCTGAAATGTTTTAAGGCTTACGGCCTTAAGAGAGGACTTCCACCATACTACACAGTCATATGATATGATTGACCTGACTATCGCTGTTCTGGGGTTGGGTCCCCATTTTTTGCTTAATATATTTTTGTGGGTTAATGCCTGGACCGCAAAATCCAAAGAGGGTTTTTGTTGCGTTGTCAATTAACTCAATAATTGTCTTGCGGTATTTGCCGCTGGCGATCAGCATCACATCATTAGCCTTGGCTATCGAGAATCTGAATGTGTCGAAAATTTCATTAATCACAAGCACCAATAGAAGTGGGGATGAGGGATGGGCATAATCGAATGATTTTAAGAATCGAGACTTTAGTAATCGAGATATTTTATTAATCGAATGATCACTCGAATGACAACTAACCAATCGAGAGACTACAAATCACTCGAGTGACTACTAACTAATTACAAACTACTTACACAGGATAACTCGATAATTGTCTTATTTCAGCGCAAGAACAAGTAACAAATAGTTCTCGTCGATAAATACTCAACAGAAACGTGGAATGAACATCAGAATGAAAGAAAAACGCAAGTGAAAAGAACTCAAGTATTACCCCACTACTCGGTGCATTAATAAAAACATCAACAACAACAGTGGGTCCAGAAGAGTTGCTTTCGAAGCTGTTTTATTTGTTTCCATCTCACCGAATCGTTTAAAAACAACTTGTCGCAAATCACTTTCATTCTGCTCATGTTCCTGATCAGTAGCTCTCGACAAGAAATTTTTTATTACTCGTTCTCGCGCTGTTGATACATTAATCGAGTTCTCTTGTGTTAGTAGTTAGAAGCCATGCGAGTGGTTAGTAGTCACTCGAGAGATTAGTAGTCATTCGAGTGATTGATTGAGAATCGAGATGTTCTCGAGATGTTGTAATAATCGATTATCACTCGAGATATCATTCGAATGCGCCCATCACTAGTGGGGATATTACGCCTCCTTGTGGGGTGCCCCATCAGGCTATGACCTTTATGGTTGATTTACCTAGGGATGCATTAATGAATTTTCTCATGAGCAAACTAATTATTTCTGTGAGAAGAAGTTGCTTGGTTGTAAAAAGTGCGCGTTCGATTGTCTTGATCTCTATACTGTTAAAGACCCCTTCAAGCAGTGAGTGCATATTATTTTACATTTAGGGTACCTTCAATCGCAATTACCACACCGTGTGGTGCAGTTTCGACACCTTTGCTTGTTTATATATGCATGTTGTGTATTGAGATGCTGTAATGCAAGAAACTTTGAGGCCACAGAGGGCCAGCGCCTAGCTTCTCAGCAATCACTCGTGTTGTGCAGTTACAGTTTTATGCCGACGCCGAACGGCCAAGTTTGAGAAGCTTTATCTAGACAGGAAAGTACTCTTTGAGCATTGTCAGTGACTCGAAAGAGGTGGGGTCGTGAAAATTGTTTTCGTCGCACAGAGTAGGAATCGAACCTACGACGTCGAGGTTGGGGTCGACGCACATACCCACAACGCCACGAGCCACCACCTTTAAGCTTAGTTGTCGAAATTTAACAGTAATAAGTGTTTTACGTGATCACCTGCCGTATCAGGAAGACGTTTAGTCTTTGAACCATTTAACGACGCTGGACCAGACGCCTTCAGTAGGAATCTCAAATTCCAAATTTAGAAGTAAGCTTATGGACCTATTTCTCCACCTTGGCAGGGTGGCGAAGCCCATCTAACACCTCTGCTACTCTTTGGGTCGTAGTACCCGTTTGTTCTTTGCAACTCTACACAGACTTGGATCAATACCTTTCACGTCGGAGAGTCGCAAATGCCCATAGCTTTAAAAGACAAGGTTAACTCTCAGACATGCAGACACTTATCCCCCCGACTTTGGGTTTTAAACCACAGCCACCACGATGCTCCCACTTGGGGGCCAACCTCAAGCGATCAGGTCTCACGGGCGGAAGCCTGATCTCCCGTGGCACCAGACTAAAGCCTCTGGTCAAGCTACCAGTAGGATGCCATCTCCCACATCTCTGGAATGGCCGCCATTGTTAAAAGGCCAGGACTTATCGTGCAGTATCTGTAATAAGCTTGTTCGCGAGCTTGAAACCATCATTTCGCAAGCAACGGAGTAGGTTATTTCCTAAACCATTAGCTTTTAGGTCAGGATTTTATTCGCCTTTAACGACAGGCATGCCTTACCTCGGGTATATTCTACGACCCCTACCCGAAGAGAGAGTCGAAATTTAACAAGTAAGCGATTCAATCGCTTGTGTCAGAGCAACAGCTCGCAGAGTTGTTGCTTTATCAGCTAGGTTCGGCTTCCCTCTCGAGCGCCACACATAGTATTAACATCAAATCTAGAAGCAGCTCAAGCAACTCCCTTTCACACGCTAACACAGAGAAACGAAATAGAAACGTTCCACCACACAAAAGATTATTATTAATTAAGAACAAATTGTGGTTAATATGTGCAGCCATGGCATCTTTACCATGTTCTCAGCAACAACTCACTACTCTCGTGAGTGCAATAAATTTCAAATTGAATATACAGCTCACCTCACACGATTCGATGTAAAAATCTCGTGTGAAAGACATAAAACGAATGTCGTTTGGATGGCGACTCAGAGGTGAATAACCCCCTCAGTCAAATTGAAGAGTAAACATTTAATTTCACACCTAATCACTTCTGTACCTGACAAACGAGCATTTTACAGCTAACCCCGTGCTGACAACCCATGAACACCGCCAAAGCAGCACAGCACTTTACATTAAGCGACAAAAAAGCAGAACCTACTCCGTTCGCAGCACCTTTGGTCCACCACCCGTGTGCTCTGTGCTTTCGTGTTCGACCAGCTCGAGGTGATGGCGGTTTTCTTAGGCGATCGCCGCCAATGCTGCCCCTCCATTGATCTTTCATCGCTCGCGCAGATCTATGTCAAGTGCTACATGTACGCCTTTTCAATTCGGATTCTCTCGGTAATTATTATGTCACGCTCTCTTAGAGAAGCCAATAGACTTTTGCGTCGCAGCAGCATCTCAATGTCAGTTTCAAGCCGGTTAGCAGCTCAGCGCCTAGTCTAGTCATCGCAGTCCGATGCCGTACACGATCGCAGCGATCGAGCGTCTAAGAAAAAAACGATTGTACACCCAAGGTTATTCATCTCCGACGCTTGTGCTTGTTCGGCTGGTGAGTCTATGACTGTTTTTTTTTTCGCCTCTGTTTGCTTGTATTCGAATGGCTCGCGCTGACCAGGTGGTGGCCAGTCTGTGTGCCGTTGACTTTGGTCCATTAACCAAGTTCCTTTGCAGAGTTCAATATCGCTGGTGCCATAATTATTTAAACATTTCGGCGCCGATCGTAAATGCGGTGCTCGCAAAAGCGGTTGAACCTTTGCAGCGAATTCTTGTCTGGAATTGTGGCGCTCGTTAGAGTGGCGAAAAAGAAGGAAAACTGGTTACACTGGAACCAGAGTTGACTTGCCCTATGGAACATGCACTGTTCAAGTTCAATGTCATCGCTGAGGGTATGGTCGGTGGGTTTTATTTCCGCAACGACTTCTTCTCTGCCAAGCGAATCAGTGGACAACTCATTTGGAAGTGTGGTAGGTCGGAATCAGATGATAAATGCCCTTTTCCGAAGTGAACTGTAAATGAGGGAGATTGAATGACAACTCGTTTGTGAGTTTACAGAGCACAGGTTAGTGTGTGCTTGTGACCAGTATCTGCTGACATATCGAATTGACCTTATCCACTGTTGGATCGTGAAACATTGAGGAAGTAACTGTATGTAGATGTTTATCGCTTTCGAAGGCTGGAAGCGAGTTTGATCAAGGGTGTAATTATTTGCGTTCGATTTTGTATTGCTTTCAACGGTTTTTTAGCGGAGTGGGGGAATAACTCGAATTCGGATTTATTTCGCCTAAGCTGGATGCTAAGTTCAATACTTGTCAAAAGGGAGATAGGCGGCAAGAACTTGAACGTTGCCTGGCTGTGATGTATGATACGATACGGTCTAGCTATTAAGGTGGCTGTTGTCCTCATCAATGTTTGTAGTTCACGTTCTTAGCGCGATCCATACGATCGCGACTAGTTTGGGTATGAATACTGCTAGACAATCAGTCATTAAAGAGCATTTCTGGAAGGAGTTCGGCGAGATGTTTAAAAAAGTTGTTTTGGCAAACAAATCGCCGATTCAGAGAAAATAAATTGAACATGATTGAGAAATGTTTGCAACGTCCATTTCCATGCATACCTTACCAGATGGAAAAAGGTAGGTTAGGTAAAGTTGAAGTGGATGACTGCTGACCAATTGTGCGGATGCCTAGTCCACAATCCATTTTGTGCTCCTGATGAAGTGGAGTTGATGACCGATTTTTACGTTGCTAAGTACGGCCAGGTTATTGTAGTGACAGGCTTATAGAAGTTTGTACCTACAAAAAGTGTTCAATGGTTTCTTACTCAATTCTCGTTCCTACAGCTCCTGCAGAATTCAGGGGTGGCTCTTCTTAGAAGTGTGAGTAGCAATGACACATCCAGTCAGCTGGATGTTCAGGTCATTGGAATAGACCCATCTACAAACCATATGTGAAAATTCGCAGTGGGCTCTCCAGCGTCTGAAGGTCAGACTCCCAGTAAAACCTGGGGGTATGCTTTCCGTGTCTTTAGGTATAGAGCTATGCCTTATGATCATCGTACAGTGCCAACGATTTCAACCTGATTGCCGTATTAGCTGCTTGCTGTCTACCGACTAGGTCTATCGGCGGAAGGTTGAGGACCACGTTCAAAGCAATCGATGGAGAGGAGTAAGGATATCGGAGTTTTTTACACGCGTGATGAGAGAATCTATATTCAGCTTTCCTCTAGGATTGGCAAAGTTGGATGGATTTTGAAACATATTGGAATATTTGCAGTCAGTAAGGCCGAGATTGTCGTCAAAGCCTTATTTGGGGTTATTACCAGTATCAATCGCGAAAACCCGATTGCCGAGATCACGGCATCATAATAATAATAATATGGGTGGCGCTACAGCCCATAGTGGGCCTGGGCCTAGCTTCTCAGCAACCACTCGTGTTGTGAGTGCTATTGTTCTCTCACGAGTGGAAGGGACCTACAGTTTAATGCCGACTTCGAACGGCCAAGTTTGAGAAGCTTTTTCTTGTCAGTGACTCGAAAGAGGTGGGGTCGTGAAAATTATTTGTGTCGCTCAGAGCTGGAATCGAACCTACGACGTTGAGGTTGGGGTCGACGCACATACCCACAACGCCACGTTGTTGGGGGAGGATCTGTTGGTCAGTTCAGTAAACATCATCCGATTGCGTTTCCAATCACTGAAACGGTCAGTTCGGAGTCATTTTCGTTATGGACAGTTTATAATCTGATCTATGTGGATTGAAAAGTTATTTCACTATTTGTCTTGAATTTTTGGATCATTAAATGTGAAAGCTTAGCTCGTCCGAGGGTTCATTCCTCTTAAAGTATTGTCAGTGCGAACCTTAGTAAATCACGCAACACTTCCAAGAAGAAAATAGGTACGTACGTATAGACCAATTCGAACTAGGTCGTACAAGTGTGATCGATCCATACGACGGTCGTACAAAGAGTCGTATGGTGGCACGACCGCAGTACAAATTTCATTCACGTTTTATGATGACTGAAAATGATATGTTTTCTCGATAGAGTTTAGGATCGTTTATTTATTAGGGACATCATCGTCACTGAAAGAAGAACATGCACTTCGATTTTTGAAACTACCCTCATAAATGAAGTCCTTCAACCGCGTAGTACAATGTGAACGGAAGGCATTGTTTGTCGCTTGGCCCGGTCGAACGGTAGTGCAATGTGAACGTGTGACAGTAAAAACCACCAGACTATGTCCTCTCCTAGAACAAACTGCATTTTCTTTATGTCGATTCTTAATTTCAAATAATGTTAAGACTCTTGTAGCTATGTATGAACGAGCAGTGTCCAAACGAGTAATACGCTCAATGACACTTTCATCAGTATTTTAGAAATGTGTACACATCACACAACTAGATCATGTACTAAATAATATATCGACCTTATGTTAGACATTCATTATTCTTACCCCAGTGTTTTCTTTTATTCACAGACCCCTGCATATACATCATGCGGTTTGCGAATAGGCTACAATTCGGCAACAAAACGCACGAGGTTTCCAACACTGCCCTACGTATAGTACAAAGAATGAAAAAAGACTCAATCCACTCAGGTCGCCGGCCCACGGGTCTGTGCGGAGCAGGTACGTGTAGACACTCATATGCCCAGTAGATCATAACTCATCCCTTTTCAGCTCTTCTGATAGCAGCGAGAATGCACGAATTCGGTCGCACCATCAACGACATCGTGCGGATAGTGAAAATCCACGAGTCCACATTGCGCAAAAGACTGGTCGAATTCGCAGACACCCCCAGTTCGGCGCTCACTCTCGACGAGTTCATGTCAGTCGACCTGGAGGCAGAACAAGACCCGCCTGCGTTCAAAGCGGCCCGGAAAAAGGACCGCGAGCGGATAAAAGACGTAAGTATGACGCCCTGTCCTTTCGACGACCTTAACTAACCACACTTTTCTCGATTGCCAGATCGGAGAGAACGAACTGACGCAACTGCAGAAGGAAATCGACATGCAACTCGAGAAGGATATGAAGAAAATCGGAACCAAGGGTCGCATGAAGAACATGTGCGGCGACGAAATCGAAAACCTTGAAACCTCAAAATTCATAAGCGAGGCAAACATGGAGGCCCTCAGCGAGTACCTGGCCGACGATCCAGACGTGGTTGTGAACGTGAAGGCGAGAGACTCAAACAAAACCGTGGTGATAGAAGGTCTGAAGCCGGACATTATGTCCATGTGCACCCCTTCCAGCAGTGAGCTGCAAGAGCAAGATCTCGAGGCCAACGATGGCGAGAGCGGTGAGCTCGATCTGGAAGGACTGGACGATGAGGAGATAAACAGATACATTCTCACACACGACGAGGCTAAGTACAAAAACGACATGTGGATCAAATTGAATGCGGAGTATCTGGAGGAGATGAAGGTGAAGGAAGAGCGACTCGCCAAGGAGCGCGAAGAGGGGAAACCGGAAAAGAAGCGACGTGCTCCCCGAAAGAAGCACATCGGGCCGTCGAGCACTCCGGGCGAGGCTATTAAGAAAATGCTGCAGGAGAAGAAGATATCCACCAAGATCAATTACGACATTTTGAGGACTCTTACGTCTGGCGGGGCGAAGGAGGACGAGGTTGTGGATAGCAAAAAAGGAATCGAAATGACCACGGTTACGTCAGATCCAATTGTGCAAACAGCCAGGTAGGTGACACTTGTCATCGTCAGATCATCATCGGAAGACAGTTTCTGTCAGGCTTGTGCAGTCATGCAGCAAAATTGTGATTAATTTTTTGGTTGAAAACTGATGGGCTGCACGGGGCACCTCTTTTATTGATCCCTCAACACTTGTTTCCGATGTTGTCTTGAGCGTAGGGGATCTGTTTCTGTTTCAATGAGGTTAAGGAACCAATTTGGATTGTATACGCAATGTGGTTCGATTCCTTACCGAACACATAAACTTCTTCCTTTTACGAGTCACAGTGACATCGACATCGTTTTACTACCTAGTAGCTACTCAAGCCTTGATTGGTGTTCTTCCACTCATGAGAGATCAATAGTACACGCCATGTACGTAGCGCAGTGAACTGAGGCAATGACTATCTACGAGTGGTCGTGCTGATCTAACGCATAACTTTGTTCGCTTTTATTTTCCTTGGGTTATCCTTCCGAAACAAAAAAAAAAAACTTACCAAACGTACCCCCTTTCTCGGAGAGCTGGCTATTATTGCGTGGATTTCTGTGGCAAGTGGAATTTGGAGAAGATGCAACGAAGTGAGTACAACGAGGCGTATGTACCAAAGCAATACTCTGGGCTAGTGGAGTGCACTTAGATCTGATTAGTCTACTGCCTTGCCATTCGCATCGTTTAGATGTCTACTTTTGCCTTGCATGTTTATGCACCTATTCCCCCGGCCTAATATCTCAAATAGTAGGGTCCTGGAATGATATCAACCACGTGACTGATATTTTTCTTCTTCTTGTAGTCGCGCTACAGTCCGAAGTGGACATTGGCCTCAACCAACATGCCTCTCCAGCTGGCACGATCTTTAGCCAGCTGCCTTCAACGTCACACGCCTAAGTGGTTGAGGTCTCCAGACGCCTTCGCCTTCGTCATCCGCCTTTAATGGCGTCCAGGCCTCTGCGCGGTAGAGCAGGACTAGGATGATCAAGTTGTTATACAAAGCCAGCTTGGTCCTACGAGAGAGGGCTCTATTACTCAGTTGCTTCTCGAGCCTAAAGAAACACCGATAGGCAAGAGCTCGGTACTGATGTTCTTGTCCTTATTCACTGCGGAGCCCGGACAAAGTCCTCGGTCAGTTAAAAAAGCACTTGTATAGAGGGAGAGGAGTCTGGTCAGGACAAATTATCTTAGGGTACTTGCCAGTGTAATTCAGTTCGCTAAATAGTTTGCAGGTGGAGTGGAAAGTTCATACTGAAGTGGGGAGCAGATTTTATGCGGGGCTGACTTTGTCACTATTTTAAGACATTTTTCTAAGCGTGAAAGAGGGTTTACGATTTCCTTGAATGTACAACTGTCGGGTGGTAACTCCAACAGACCTCTGCCATCATATGTGAGCCTCACCTCACCAGCGAAGACGCTCTTTCATTATCCAAAGAACCTGATGGAATCTTTCACCCTGCTCCTCACTAAAATCACACAAATTTTGTAGAGATCTTGCAAGTTCGATAGCAAGCACTTAACAAGCTCGACATGGTTGTCAGATTTCTCGCAAATGAATTCCAAGCTTTGGGTTCGACTTCAGTCATTGATTTGGCAAGATTAGGATCCTTCACGAGCAGACTAATCTGTAGCCTAGAAACTATTCGGAAAGCAAATAGCAGCCAGCACAGCCTTGAGACTCAAAACTTTCCGACTGTGGTCCGAACTCAACATCCGACACTCAACCACTCTCAAGGAATTCGACTTCCTAGTGACACTGACCGCCTAATACCCCAGGCTATCTTCGAGAAAAAATTTTCGATCAGCATTCCCTCCGGATCGGACTGGATGTCTGATAAACAGACGTTGGATGATCATCTGCGTTTTTCATAGACATCCCTTAATTGCATGCTGTCTCTTAACGAGATGGCTGAGCATTTTAACATTCACTTCATGTGGGTGACGGGACACTGTGACATACCAGAAAACTGCAAAGCCGATGAACTCACCAGGTGTGGTACAACCTCATCCCTGTCAATAGCAGGGTAACCACCTTCCATGCCGATCGCTACAGCCTACCATTAATCGAGATTCACACAATAAAAACCACTTTTGACAAATGGCTAGAAGGAACCACCTGCCTTAAAAGCAAAAGAAATCTGGCCATCACTTAACCTAAAACGGTCACCCGTCTACTCAGCAAGCACTCATTAAGGACTCTCATAAGAGTCATAACCGGGCACTGTGCAATTGGCACTAATGCTCTTAGGATGGGTGCCCCATATAATGATTTCTGCAGAAGCTGCATGGATGAAGAGGAGGAAGAAAATACCCATCATCTACTCTGCTCCTACAGCGCTCTGGCTAGTCGTAGGTCGTAATCTCAATGAGCTAAACAGCGCCAGATCAAAATGCGCGAGATAGAAACAACGATAATCAGAGGAACAAACAACTTTGTTTATTTTTTACTGGTACCAGTGTGTGTTTCGGCATCGACGTCCTAATCGTTTCGCGCCAACTGGATAATCATTCCTGCGCTTAAGACTGCTTCAGACTAGAACTACCTGCACGGGACTACCGAACTGGTCGTTCGATCAAGAACATCGCCGCTGTGGCTGTTGCTGGAACTAAGAAACGGGGGCCACGCTATTGGGCATCACCAGCCGGACCCTACAGCAAATTTTAATGAAAGACTTTTGCATGTCCGTGTAGAAGCTTGTTCATTGACACTCTTAAGTTCGCCACGTTGTTCTTTCCCTTCTCATATTTGACATACAAGATTCTTTAATTCATAAAGCGTATATTTTTTCATTTCAGGAGTAAACCAAGTTATACCATTGGGCAACCACAAAGTAAGAAGATAAAACTAGAAATGGGTCTTCCAGTAGCAACGGAAACTAAATCTGAACCTCTAGACCCGATTGTGGTAGAAAATGGTAAGAACATTACAATCCTTCTCTTCAACAAATTCAATTTTACTTCAATTTATTTCCCAACTAGACGACTTGGACGATGAGGAAGACATCGAACCCGAGCCAGAACCCGAAAAGGAATACTCATCTCTGAAGGACATGCTCAATAATGGCGAAGATGACGATGACTACGGCTATGATGAGGATCACTACTAAGAATTAAGATTTTTGTTTTTTTTAAGTTTAAATTATCATCATTCCTTTTTATGAATATTGGATTAGTGTTTCCGGCTAAATGAATATGATTCCGTGGATCATTTGAGGAATTTAGGTTTTGCATACTTTTTCGTTTATGCATTGTGATTCGTTAATAAAAACAATTCAATACATTTTGGTTTAGTTGCTTACTTTTGTGATGAATAGCTTGCAGTTTTCTTTCGTCCCATGAAAAAGCACACACGAACCGTCTCCTGGCCAGTGGATCCTCCACCATCGACTCTAACTAACAGGCAATCTTCTTCTTTGATTGGCGCTACAGTCCGGGGTGGAACTGGGCCTCAACCAACATGACTCTCCAGCCAGCACGATCTTTCGCCAGCTGCCTCCAGTTGCGCACACCAACTTGGTTGAGGTCCTTTTCCACTTGTGTGCGCCATCTAGTGCGAGGACTTCCTCTGTTGCGCTGTCCCAATGGCTCGGTGTCGAAGACTCTTCGGGCAGGAGCAGTGTTGTCCATCCGCTCTACATGACCTAGCCATCTTAAGCGTTGGATCCGAAGACGCTTAACTAGGTGCATGCCGCTGTACAGCCCGTATAGTTCGTGGTTGAACCTTCTCCTCCAAACGCCATTAACGCAACCAGGACCAAAGATCGTACGCACAACTTTTCTCTCAAAACAACCACGAGCTTCTTCATCCGCTTTCAATAGCGTTCATGTCTCTGCGCCATATAGCAGGACTGGGATGATCAGGGTTTTATACAAGTTCAATTTGGTGTTTCGAGACGACGGGGCTTGCTCACGGTGTTGTGGAAAACACGCAACTCGAATGTTATTTGTAGTCTTGCTTTATTCTGGTCATCATCGATCTCAAGCGCTCAAGCGTCTAAGCGCAACAATGACTTGGCGGTTCAACCATTCTTTTCTTCTTAAGCCAAGAGGTCTGCCACGAGGCCTCAAAGTTGAAGATTTGATATTCTTGCGCTCGATATGGACAAGTCAGGGTAGGGACGAGAGTTTTGAATTCCCGACTACATCTCTCGCTTTTGTATCCTTTTCTCCATTCACTTTTCTCGCTGGATTTTCGGATTTGGATTAAATATCGGAGGTAAAACACACAAAGGATCAGCTCTGTTGTTTTACTTAACATTCATCTTTCGGCTCCTTGTAGCAGAATTGCAGTCGCGTCTCGGTATGGTGTGCATGGTGTACACTGCACCGCCCAATCCATACACGCTCCATTCACCTCAAATTTGTACATTGTTTTGTATTCAGTAAGCTGTATGTATGTACACACGACTCACATTTATTCCAAGCTCTTGCGTCTGTGCACTGGATTTTTCAACATTGAACTTGTTTAAGACTGTATTTATTAGCCAATCCAATAGTAAAACCAAACGCGGCGCTACTCCAGAACTGCTGAAATGAGATTTTTACAAAGCACTTATAATTTGGTACTTTGAATCAGAAGTTTTGACCCAAATTATTTCAACAAACCCGACACATGTGGCTCAGGTTGCCAAGACCACGGATCCCCATGGTCCATGTGGTCCGTAAAGTTCACATGTACACAAAGGTAGAGAAATTCCTTTCAATCTTTGCTCCAGTTTATTAGCGTTGATGATTCGAAAAAAGGATTGCACAGCGAAATGAGGTGCTAACGATTCAGAAGAGTGCATTGCTCCAGAGTCTCGACTCCAGCTCCAGCAGTCTTCTACTGCGCTCCTGTGAATCACCCACGAAACCGATGGCACACGCAAGTGGAGAGAGGGTAGCTTGGATAGGCTATTGGCTGAGGTCTTGATCCCTCTGGATTGCAGCGCAATTAAATCAACCAACAGAAGACTCCTTCGCAGAGAACTTCTATACCACTTCAATAGTGACACTGTAAACATAATTGTTGAGCGGCGGATCGATTACTCGCAAGTAGCGACAGTTCGTTATTCAGATCTTCACAGCGGGTAGATATTTGTACATTTATGTAATGCATTAGAAAACAAAGACGCTGTATTTCTGAGTGCATCCCAGCATAAAATTTACGGTTGCCAGTGTATCAACCGCTGGTGTTATCGTTTACTAGTTTTGAACTTCCTTCGCACCATCTATCGACTAGCATTTGAAGCTTAAATCTATTTGCTAGTCAGTCATATCGAAAGAACACATATTCGGAAATATAAGGCGAATTCGAAAGGCGAAAGATGTCAGGCACCTGAAAGTATGTTACAATATTTCGAGTTTTCGAATCATCATTGCTGCTTGTGGTTGATAACTCGGCTACAGTTGAAGCGTAAGCACTTTCTTGCAGTTGTACTCGACTTCGAATATTTTTCGCCTTTAATAACAAATACAGCGGCTGACTTTTCAGTTGGGTTTCATTTCCAGTTGCCTCCAATTAAATGGTTGTGGTCTGGGAATAGGCGCCTATCATCCGCCATCTCTTGTGTAGCACAGTGAACTAAATGGTGTGTGCAGGTGATTGCCAGACACAGGACAAGCGGTTAGAATTTGATTGAAGAAGTTTCGTTCAAGGCTTTCACAAGTTACCACCATACAACATTTCCCTGATCTCTAAGATCTAAGTGTCTCAGTTGATTTGAAGCAGAAGAAAGATCTACAAGACCTCAACTCTGACTGTCTCAGATAGACTTACAGAACAAAATTCTTTCGGCATTCTGTCATTCCAGTCACAGTCACTTATCAATTGAATACAGACGGCATTGAGTGTCGTGGTCACGTCTTGAATATTCAAAGAAGAACCGACGACCTTTCACTCAAATGCCTTAAAACGACTACAATTGCTGTGTTTCTGATAGATTTGTCTAAAAATGAAGTCCATCTTCGTCAAAGAGCTGAGAATGCTTGGGTGGAGGGCCGGTATTATTTATTAATCGATTTGGTATATCTTGTGTCATCATAGGGAATGTCAAAAATGGGATGGTTCTTACAAGATCACGAGAGTAAATCAAGAGCGTCATTGGTAGCTATGACTCCGGGAGTTGTTCAAGTTTTATTAAAATCGAATTTGATCCTTTCAAGTTCGATTTGTGATTGCAATGTGGAGTATGGTGATATTTTTGCAAACGATTTTCTTTTTTTCAGAGCCTATTTCATTGCTCAAAAATACCCCCCTTGCGAGCGTTTCCATTTCAATATCGTCATGGAAGGCCATGAACAAATTTAAGGAGACCAATATACAATCGACCCTTGTCAAGAGAACTAATGGCGAATGGGCCAATAGTGCGAAAAACTGAAACGCATCCAATTAGCCATTAGTCAAGAAAAGAGCCTTATGGCAGACCATGAATTCCGAGGAATTTTGGGTCCTCAAAAGAGCCCTGCAAGACGCCTTAAATAACTGCTGTGCTCACTTTTAAAGCTTCTAGATGGGGTCTCATTTAACTCACAGAATACAGTGAAGCTTACATGTCTCGTGACGAGATGGCCGAGTAGGGACACTGGTACATTAAAGAAAATTGTGAACTTGACGAATTCACTGCAAAGATTACTAGTTCAGTACTTTTTATGGATGGCGATCTGACATCCGTGCCTATCGCTATAACAAAATAACTACTGAAGCTTGCTGCTCACCAAAATCGAAGATGATCCATTTGCAATATACGATGCCTCACTACACAATAATTATGCTCGTCTCGTTCTGAAATGATCACACAGCATGAACTCTTATCGCCGTCGTATCTGAGAACTGTGTCACTGGCAGTCCGAGCTCCAAGGAGGAGGACCAACATTTACTGTTTCAATACGTAATTCGAAAATACCGCGCAGTAATAATCTAAGCTTCAGCGGATCCCGGAAAAAATGTCTGGATCTAATTACGGAAAGCTAGCTAAGCCTAAAGCACAATATTCAGGAGACGGTCAGCAAGGCCTCGATGCGCTTTGGTGATGTAAAGTGTTTCATCATCTACTCTGCTCTTGCAGGGCTTTGGCTAGTCGTAGGTTCCTATACCTAGGGGCCTACTACTTCAAAAACCTCAATGTGGCACCAGCTAAATCGCTTTACTACAAGCACCAACTGGTTCCGATGTTAGGAGAAGTCACCTAAATGTTTATTGGAAAGCCATGAATGAAACTATCAACGGTACACACATAACCGAGTGCAATGCCTGGTCTACGCATGCATCTGCGGAAAGTTAAGACCGACTCCATATACTGCACTTCTTCATCCCTCCGCTGAACTTTGTTGGCAGACAAATACCAGCTGGAACAACGTTAATATTTATCCATTATGGTCCGAACTCCCCATCGGTCACTTAAGTATTCTCAACGAATTCAGCTTCTTTTCAACGAAACCTCCCAAGGAAATCCCCCAGAAAAATGTGTCAATCAGCAATATTTCTTTGAAGTCTGACAAACCAATTGTCGTTGGGATTATAACAGGTCACTGTATGCTGAACTTCTAAGCCAAAAGAATGTGAGCCTATAAGGATTTCTGCAGATACTGCAAGGATTAGGGAGAAGTAGAGACTACATTGGCCGGATACCTGTCATCAGTGGTAGTAGTCTGACTGCGCGATTTAGCTGGCAGCCTACTAACCTAAGCTAACCTGACAATCAGACGGTTGTATACTAAGTTTACACGCCAATTAGAAATCTTACTACACTACCTGAACTACTGGTACTGCAGGCCAAGGAAACGTAAGGTAGGTAGCTACTCATTCAGCAGCCTAGAAGAAACATCAAGTTTTAGAACGCAACACAATTTATTTTCATAGCTGTCAGTTATCTACCTTGACAAACGAGGACTCGGTGTATAAACCACTGGTTTGTGATAGCGCAATGGATTAAACAAGACCCGAGTGTATCACAATTGATTCTGCTGTGCCAATCACTCATTCATAACCTAACTTAACGTGATCAAAATAGCCATTCTCTTGCTGCTTCCTAATCACTGTAGCGTCTTACAGGCGAAGACCGATAGAAAGAAGTGAAAGAAGCTCTGTCCTAGATCAAGAACAACAAAATGAGTAATTCTGTTCATCAACTGTCGTCTGTCTCTTAATGAGATGTTTGAGAATTTCAATATTTGTACACCTCATGTGGGTGCAATGACAAGACCGATGAACTAACTACGTCTAGTACAAACTTCCCATTTAACAGAAGGAGGCCCACGCTCTATGCCCTTGCCTACAGTGTACTGTAGGCCCAGACGGCGCTACAGTCCGAGGTGAATCTGGGCCTCAGCCAACCAGCCTCTCCAGCTAGCACGATCCTTAGCCAGTGGCCTCCAATTTCGCACGCCAAGTTGGTCCATTTGTGTGCGCCCTCGGCCGCGTAGTCGTCCTCTACTGCTATGTCCCACTGGTTCGGAGTCAAAGCCTCTTCGGGCTGGATCAGTGTTGTCCATGCGCTCTACATGGCCTTGACATCTTAACCGTTGACTCCGTAGACGCCTGGCTGGACTCATGTCGCTGTGCAGCTTGTACAGTTCGTGGTTAAATTTTTTTCACCAGAAACCAATCCAAAAGTGAACCCCTGGTAATCTGCCATTATCCATGAATGGCGCTTGTATCGACAAATCGGAAATCTCCCATCCATGGTATGTGCAACACTTAGTTGGAACGATCACGTATTCGAGGTCGCCAAAAATGCTGCGAAATGTTTAGGTTTCCTTAATCGATGCAAGAAATACTTCACCCCCTCTGATTTGGCTTTAATCTAAAAGGCGTATATTGGCCGTAAGCTTGAGTACAACGCTCATATCTGGTCTGGTGCCCTCAACACCACCATGCACCTACTAGATAGAATCCAAAAGCGAGTGATTAAACTTATAGGAGACAACGATATCGCGGGTTCATTAGACTCGCTTGTACATCCTATCCTTGAATACACCCGCAATACACGTCTCGCCAGGTATGCACGTTGAGTTTACCCTTAAGTCTGCTTTCGGACGCACAGTGAAATTAAGAGACTCGTTGTTTAGCCGCACCACACGAATATGGAATGCTCTTCCCAGCTCAATATTTCCGATAGACTATAGTCTATCTATCCGCAGATTTTTAAGACCAATGTACACAGGGACTTCCTCTGCGTCTATACCTTCGGCCCGTGTTGTGTCTTGATCCCGTACAATTAAGGGTATTAATAACTCCTTGAGCACACGCAAATTATAAAAAAAAGCGGTCACTGTGTCTATCTAGACTCAGGACTCTCATCAGCCTCATACCAGGGGACTACGCAATTGAAACGCAAGACCGCATGATGGGGTTCTCGTGTGATTTCTGCAGAAGCTGGATGGATGAAGTGAAGGAGAACACCAAACATCATGTCCTCCACTCTGACTAACCATAAAAACCCACCCTTAGGGCCTCTCAATAAACTGAGTGGAATGAACGATATTTGTAAGGCAACTTTGTTGCAAGCGTCAATTGAGTCCAGTCATCAGAATGGGCCTACAATCGACTGCCACCTACAGCCAGCCACTTAAGAACCTAACCTTACCTTAACCAACCCAGCGACATAGCATTTCTCATTCGCATCAAACTGTGTACAAGTTTCAAAAGAACATGACATCCGACAAAGTAACCAGAATCCAAAACAGGCCAAAGAGCGCTTTCAAAATTCCTTGTCATGTGAGCAAGCTTACAATTGAAACATCAATCCACCGCTCTGGTCCATTTAGCAGCGAAAAGAATTCACTGAATGAAGAAGTACCGAAATTGAATTTCTAAGTATTTCGCAATTGCAGTCAAACACAAAACCCGAAGAGGCACACTGGAATTGTACGTGCTCCATTTTCACAACAACGGAACGACATACGGTTTTATGTCGATTCCGTACCACGTGTTAAAATGTCATACTCCTGCAGCATTGTTAATTGACTGCCTAGGCGTGATGCCGTAAAAAAGAACAAGGCGATTGGTATTCAGTGAGGGATTCGAACCAGGACTTTACACATTACAGTCTACTTTACGCAGTAAATAGACAAGCAATTCAAAGGGCTACATTGGATTAGAAATAATGGGCGGAATCATATATCATGGATGGTTGATGATATGCTACTAACTGGTGTAATGAAGATCAGTGCCCGGCAAGGTTTTGTGGCAGAATTGTTTCATTCGACGTGATGGTCGACGGCTAGTCACACTTTTAGAACACGTCTCACTTTTGGCAAATTCACATGTGGTGTGTGAAAATTGTTGCGTTCTTAGCGAATGTCGCCACTTTGTTCAGTTCCTGATCAGGCGGCTGTCAACTATGTTGGTGTCTTGTCAGCACTACCGCCAATCGGTGCTGCCAAACCTGTTGTTACAGAGCACACGAAATTGGAAGCGAGAATTGAGAATTGTTTCGTTTTTAGTCGAATGTAATCACATTTTTTTTGTGAAATAATTTAGTTCCAGGCCAGATAAAGGGCTGTCAACTATGATGGTAGTTGTCAGCATAAACGAGTGGTGCCGCCAAAACATTCTCTCATATCTCGGCACCGCTAATAATTATTGAAGCACCTTCCCGTCGACAGTAGTTTTCGAAGACAGACGGGCCAAGGAATGGAACCATGTTCTTTCAAAATAAATCGGATCAGTCTGTAACCACTACACTGAGAACTGTCAGCTGTCACAGAGGACAACGATTGCCAATATAAAGTTATTCACTAACAGGAAAGATATTGTGTAAGCCCTTTGTAAAGTAGCTACTCCTTTCGAATCGAAGACTTTTACCAACATCAAACGACTTCTTGTGCATTTCTGAATTTCAAAATTGGCATGTTACACAATAATGGTCGCGGGGGCAAGACTCTTGTCGCCTACAGCCGTGCTGCTTACACTATCACGACGGGCAACCCAAACAACAACACAAAGACATCTCATCTCTGCAGTTCGTATTCGCACTTTTATTCTTCCGGGCATTACATAAATTGAATGACCATAGCTGAGAGTTGGAATAAAAACTGAGTCGAATAGCTCTAACTTGACTTTGACATCACACCCTGGCCTTCTTGCGTTGGTTTAAGCAATACAGAAAGCTGAACATAGCTTCCCACATCTGCCTTGAAATAGACCCCGAGATACTGTAACTTTTCCACCTAAATGAATGGTACTCTCCGGACATGTAGAGAGTATTGATAAGGCATACTGAAAATAAACATAACCTCGGCTTAGTCCTAACTTGAGCACTTAGTGTCACAAACCTTTCGAGCTCACTCTGGGAGGATGTGACGATATCAGCAAAAACATCAACATGTCTCTCTCAAGCATTTCTAGTAAGCGTGGTGTAGGTGCTTGTATTTGTTCACATTCGGTTAGTTGATGTCCTTCTCGATCCGTCCGTCTTCTGTTAGTATCTTTGGAGTCACTAACAATGAGTGTTCTCAAAGGGTATTTCCTGTCTAGAAAAAGCTTCTCAAACTTGGCCGTTCGGAGTCGGCATAAAACTGTAGGTCCCTTCCAATCGTGAGAGAAGAATAGCACGCACAACACGAGTGGTTGCTGAGAAGGCCCTGTCCCTCTATGGGATGTAGCGCCACCTATATTATTATTAACCTATACAGGTTTTAGAGACAAATAATTAGAATAAGATTTCTGTAAAAATTGACAAGCAGATTCAGTCTAAAAACCGATTGGATTGGAACAGATTACCCAATAGTATAAGTGGGACATAGACTCGTTCATTCTATAAAAGAGATATACTACTGCACCTCCTTACAATTGTCTTCACAAGCCACCGACGATTATTCCATCTTCGCGCAAACTTGTGCGTGCATGTAAAGGCTAACCTATTTTTATAATAATATAGATGAACCAGGGCCAGGGTCTGGCTCCACAGTAACTACTCATGTCACGAGGTGTGTGCTATTAATCTCTATTAGGGCCCTGCCGCCGACTTCGAAGGGCAAAGTGTATGACGATTTTCAGTGACTCGGAAGTTGTGGGATCGAATAAATTTATTTTTTGTCGTAACAGGAACTGAACCTAGACACGGTAGGATCAAGTACGTATGAGTCGACGCATTGACCCGCAACGCCACAGCCTCTGACTGTCCCTGAATATTTTATTAAAATACTGTATGAGTAGTAGAAGACATCTACTTCCATTATTTGCATAATTTTTTATTTGAGCGGTAGTTGTAAGCATCTGTAAAGATTTTGGAGGCTGTGGCGACGAAACACAAAGCCTTGGTGCCAGGCCCATCGTTTGCTTTACGTTCTGCCAACTGACAGCCTTAATGAAGGATGGACACCAAAAGTACAATGCACCACAGCGGAATTCATGGGCCGCTACCTATGGTCCTTATTGATGTGACAGTATACATTTATCAACTGTTTTTCATTTCACATTGTTCTCTCTCAATCGTCATTGAAGAAGCTTTCATTTTGAGAAGTGCAATGTCTCATCGCCTTTTTTGAAGATGATGCGTATGGTACAGAAATTTTAGTAGTCAGGCATGCTTTCCATCGTACTAAAATCTTCAGCTGATATAGTGCATGTTCGGAGCCTTGAAGACTACAGTCGAATCTTCTTCTACTGTCAGCGCAAGTTGGTGTTTCCGTATCGTTAACTTGCCAAAAGTCGCCATTGCTTAGTGGGTTGATTCATCGACTTCTACTCTTCGATTTCTAGGTTCGACATGAGCTATACTTGCGTCACTGATACTTAAGAAGACCAACTGCCAAGAAAAAGATTCTCAAACTCCGTCGCTCGAACTCGGCATACAAGGCTAGGTCAATACTTTTTTGGGAGTACTGTGGTAGGTTCAATTTGCTAAAAATATGTCGCTCGTGTTTTTTTTTCATTTCCCTGTTTAATGTAAATTTTGACTAAGTCCCATTAGAGTGCGTTTTTGATTACATATCCGATTCAGGTACCTAGCTCTTGCTGCTGGGAGTGCATTCGCATTTCCATCGGTCATATATCCACCCGTCGACTTTTCCCCCATCTATTCATAATTACCCGTCTAACCGGGCTTACACTGAGCTGAGTATTCCACATCTGGCACACACAACATACGCACCAGAACATAACCTCAGACCCGATCACATGTCGAAACTCGTCACCATAAAATCAGCACTTACCATAGCCATAAACCTCATCCCCATCATTGACAGTAACCCGACGTTGTCGCCTTAAAACAGCGAAGAAGAAGAAGCAAACAAAAAGTAAAGGCCCAACTAAGCATTAAATCAAACGATGATTTTCACAAATCTGCAGCTGAATTGCGATCCGCCAACGGTTTCTTTGAATGTCTCCAATTAAACTACATATAAATAAAACAATCGCTTAGCTCATTATGTAGATCATAAATTTGTGGCAACACACGAAACGTCTGAACCAACCGTACCGAACGGAATTTTGATAGTAAATTCGGTCGATTTGTATGCGCTGCCGAGTCGACCGAGTCGACCGATTCGATTTGAATTTCTCGACCACAACCGGGCACAGCTGTAAAATCTTGACTTTGATCTCACCATTAGTGTTTCCGTGGTAACATTTTGACGAATGACAAATAGACGAATGCCATTGCGCTTGAGTGGATGTCCTCGGCCGGTTTTATCCTTTGCCACAGTGACACCGATCACACACCGTCACAGATCAATCCGATCGCAGTCCGACCTTGAGCTTGACAAGAGGTCTGCCTAAAATTAAGACGTGTTCCCTTAATCGCTTCTCGTTTCATCAATCAGCGGAGGTTTATGCTGCTCCATC